>CM040422.1:91501690-92701690 GCA_022702705.1 Papilionanthe hookeriana x Papilionanthe teres
TATTATCGAGAGTTTTCTTAGGTGATTCCCGTCACTTAAGATGTAATTAACTATAGGGGCTTGCCCTTATAGGGAATTTTAAAGAACCCGAGTAATATAAACCCTGTTTAATGTTTTCATATTAAGCGAGGGAAACTTGTCGGCTTATAAAATTGGTTCGCGGACCAAACGGATGTCACTAATCTTCTAGTTTATTTAATCGAAGCCCCACCATCAAGCGGTGTGTCTATCCTTAGGGATAGATACACGGTTTGTGGTGCGGTGCTCGTTTATATAAACTATTTGGGATGTGAGGTCGGTTTAATCTCATATCTTAAAACCTTCAAATTTAAAATTATTTTCAAAATCAAATACTACTTTTTTCAAAATTATTTATTTTAATTAAATTAAAAAAATTCGTCGACGATTTACGTTAGGCGACCCCTCTTCAAAATAAAACACGACTCGAAAATATGCCGACAGGATTTCGGCGACTCCACTTGAGGAATATTCCTCTCTCCATTATAATCAAATAATTTCGCTTTCAAAAATCGGTAGTGTATCCATGTCCCTAATGGATCAAACTACCCTTCTTTCCGTTGGAATACTATGTTCATTTCTATCTTGAACAAGTATAGCCAACATTCTCTCGGATTTAGGAGCCACTCGTTTAGACACCCCTAAACGAGAGGTTCCGAGATCCTTTTACCTCATTTCGAGGTGGGGTGGACCTCGATAGGTGTTAGTTTAGGAGTGATCCTTCGAGTCGGGAAGTCTTGCTTAAGACTTTCTTTTCCTTTCTGAATCGGATTCCTTACCTTCTCTACACCTTTGAACATTCCGTTCTAAATAAACAAACCCTCTAATAAGTGATTCTTTTAACAAATGATTCTTTTTTATAAATACATGAACAAAGAATGAGTTCGGACTCTTTTCAATTCCTTTCTTTTCGTCCTGAAGAAAAAAAAGCATAACTTGGGACTGACAACCAGAGTCTACCTTGCAGAAATGGAAGCCCCGAAACTGATTTTCTCCTTCACCAACGGACTGGACTTCGCTGTCTATAAGGATGAGACTGCCCGACAATGGGGTCATCCGATTTGGACAGGGGTTTGAAAACACGAACGTCAAGGTCACCGACGTCTCCCTCTTTGCACTGACGAACAAGGTATCTGAAGCTGAGGAACCGCTGCTTGAGTTCAACCTTAGGTCGACCCAAGAGTTTCCTCCCCTGCAAAGGGTCCCGACTAGGAGGAGTACTGCTGTCCGCAGGAGGACTGTTCTCACTACCCCCACTGGTCTAGTTGTTTCGCACCTACCCGACTTCGCGCAAATCAAAGGGGAAAGGAATCCGGAACTATGATAAACCCGTTACCGTGGAGGGTACGGATCTTCCTGTAAGACCTTCGTCTTCGAAATCGGGTCCGAGTTCGAAGATTCCTTCGCCGACAAAGACCCAAAGAAGAAATAGAAATAGAAGGATCGCCGGGAAGCCGAAGCTGCCGAGATTGCCTTCTGGAGGAAATTCCGAGTTGCCGGAATATACACCGCTACCGAATATACACCATTGCCGACTACATACCACTTTTGGGAGGAAGCAGGTTCCATCCCCTCTCCGCCGCAGAGGATGAAGAGAATGTCCGCAAGATTGCTGCCACATTACCTCGACCCGCATACTACAACGATAGCCGCAAGAAAAGAACTAGAACTACGCCGTTTGCTCGACTGCAAACTTTGGTAGAAAAGCTAGCAAAGAAGGAAAACTGCCCGTGTCGGAAATTCTACGGAGGATAGGACGGGTGCCAGTCAAATCCCGTCTTGGGCCCCGAGTAGAACCCGCCGTCATGATAGAAAAGCCAAGCAAGAGAATGAAGGCTAGCCCGCCTGTCGTAGTATCAGGATTACAGATTAGGGAGGAGACCACCTTCCAGCATTTGGCCAACAGACCATCTGGTCCTAGACCTTCTGCTGCTAGAAGGATGGTGTGGCGTCCCACTACGGGGGCGATTGAGATCGAAACAAGCAGCCGAGAAAGAAAGTCTCGCCGGGAGGCTGGAATGCGAAGAAAGTGCTACTCGCGATGAAGGGGACTCGTGAAAAAAGGACCCGGCAACCATCGCATGACAACCACAAAGATACACGAAAGCTCCGCTAGAAGATGCCATGGAAAAGTTGAGAACCGACATCCGACGGTTGGCAAAAGAAAGAGAAGAAAAGTTCGGAGATGAGATCGACTCATCGGAATTCATGGACAATGAATATGCGAGAAATCAACATGGTTGAGACACGAGCTTCATCGGCTTCTCAAGGTGCTCCTGCGTACTGCAGAAGAGAGGAGCCGGGCCGATGAAGAGACGGCTTCGGGGAAAAGGACGACACGATCGCTCAAATGGCGAAGAGGATGGAAGAGATGGCCATAGCTCTAGCCGCTCTCCAAAGTCAAGTACAACCACATGAGAGACACCCCGGAGGTCATTCACATCGTAGACGGAGGAAAGGAGATTACATCCGTCAATGGGGATGATCGAGCTGAAAAAGGATACAGCACAAAGTATGATCCCCGAAAAGGATATCAAGAACTTGGTAGAGCGAGCGAGTGCGAGAAGCCCTAGCACAATCGAAGAACGGGACATCTATTCGGACGGGTAGACCTTACCGGAAGAATTCGACGCTGTCCAATACCCGAAGGGCTTCGTACCACCTCCGTTTAAGACCTTCGATGGAACCGGGAACCCCCGACGAGCATGTTGCACACTTTCGTGCCGGTTGTTGCAATGCCGGCGGGAGCGATGCGCTACTCTTCCGACGGTTCGTTAGCGATCCGTCGGGAATCGCCTTCGACCGGTATGCGGAATTACCCAACGGATCCAGTAAAGACATTCTCGAGCTAGAGAGCCTCTTCATTAAGCGATTTGTCGGAGCTCGGCACCACATCACTATAGGTGATTTAGTGGTAGAGAAACAAAGGCCGAATGAAACTCTAGTGGATTACATACTTCGATGGAGAAATTTAAGTATGAAGTGTGAACCACAACTGCAAGAACAACATGCGGTCGGCATCTTGCTTAAAAGCATTCACGGCCCGATAGCACTTCTCCTCGAGGGATTCACTATTAAGACTTTTGAGAAGTTGTTAAGCAAGGCCGGAAGCTTGCAAGAAGAGGCGAAGCAATTAAGTTTTGCCGACAAGACGGACAAGCGGAAGCCGGTGAAGACCTTCGAGAAGAAATGCGGGGTCGTTGCGGCGATTGACAAAGGCAAACAACCGATGCAAATACCACCGGAACGGCCGCAAGCAACCACAACAAAATTACCAAGCAACCCCGGTCCAGCTATCGGTCGTCTCCGCGAGTATGAACAACCGTCTCGTCCGCAACGTACATTGAGGGAGCTTCGAGCGGAGAATATCCGTTCAAGAATGAAGCGAGTACCAAAGATGTTCCGTAGCTTAATGAAAACTCCAGATTTCCAGCTGCCGAGCCCAAAAGACCGGAGGAAGTCAACAAGAAAGGTGATCCCAACTTTTGCCCCTACCATCGGATGCTTGGGCACAAGATAGAAGACCGCATTACCTTCAAAAGTTGGCTCAACGACAACCTTCGGAAAGGAAATATAACAATCCCGAAGGAGTACATGAAGGAACCCCAGAAAGGAGGTTCCGTCAATGTTATCTCAACCGATCCCGTCATCCCGATAGATCCCTATGCAACTGACGATGGATGGACTACCGCACTGGACGAGATCTTCGAAGAAGATTTTAGACAACATCCGAACCGCTTCGGTGCGAGCTTCAATTCAGAGTTCGAGACCTGTTAAGCCGGTACTATCACTTGCGATAGAAGAACCACCTCGACAGGAGACAATCGAAGAGAAGAAGAAAATTGACGAAGAAGAGGTGACCGAGATTCCTAAGGCTAGACTAGGGGCTGCTTATCCTAGGATAGTTGTTTCCGATTCGGGGGAGAAATCCCTCGAACCTCTGATTTTGTATGATTATCTGGCTCACTTCGGTGGGATCATATAATGATAAGGGTGATGGCGTTGGCTACGTTTTGACTGTTTCTAACGATTGCGTAATTAGCGACAATCCGGGCGTCGATTTCGATACCAACAACAATTCTCAAATCATACAAGATCTCGACGATCAAAATGACGAAGAAGGCATCCATCAAGGAGGCTACGAGAGCTCAACAAGCAACGGCTCTATCTGTGAGTTTCGAGGAGCTCCGGTTACGATAGAGTTAGAGCCTTCGGATTTGGAAGATAATCCGAAGAGCCGATCATTCCGATTCGGGAGGAGACACCGACAAACTCAATACTAGATTCGGAAGAAATTACGAAGTCAACCTAAGAAGTGGAAAAGTTCTACCTCCGAGAATGGGTCCAAAAGACAAAGGAAAGCGGTGGTTGTTCAAGAAGAACCAACCCCGGCGGAAGAAATACCCATTCGAGAAGAAGCCGAGACGCAGGAGAACAAAGTGGACTACAACGTGCTAGCCCATCTTAGGAAACTACCGGCCAACCGAGCATTTACGATGCTCTCATCTTATCAAAGGAGATGAGGGAAGCTCGATCAAGGCCTTACTTGATCCGGAAATTTGCTTAGCTCGAATGGCCGGAGATTCCTTAGATGAGGTTTGCTCGTTAAAGGAACGAGCGAGGTGTTACCTTCACGGACAATGACCTACTACTTGGGACAGCGAGATCACAACCGACCGTTGTACATTTCGAGTTACTAATTGGGAAGTTTACGCTCTCCGCGAGTTTTGGTGGATCCAGGGAGCATCAATCAATATAATGAGTCTTCGAACACTAGCATACTTGGAAATTGATGCTCGTGAGCTCGAGGCCGACAAAATGTTATTAAGAGGATTCAACCGGAAAGGAGAAAGAGCCCTCGGGTCAATAACGCTATCGATGAAGACCGGTGACTTAGCAAAGACAACCGCAAAATTTCACATAATCGATTCGAAACGTCGTTCAACGCTTTCTTGGGCCGACCATGGATACATGAAAACGGGATGGTACCATCATCTCTACACCGAGTGCATCAAGTACTACGATGGAGGGGAACGAGTGCATCAAAGGTGACTTGCAACCATTCTCCGTACATGAAATTGGAATCCATGAAGATGCGGCTTATTATGCACCGCCGAAGAAAACAATCTTCTCCGGAGATACCGTAACAAATGAAGCAAAGAAAGTTCGAGACAACGAAGAACCCGAAGTTCTAGTCCAACAGCTCACTCACCACTCCCTTCCGGCGAGATGGTGAAGGTTTCTCCACAACTCGCATCCGAGGTCGAGGCCGGGGACGAGGTCGTGGTAGAGACGCTAGGACAATTGGACGAGAGGAAACCAACCATCAATGTTGATTGGGATGATAGTTACGAAGAAGAAAAAGAAATCAAGCAAGAAGCGGCAACAATAAGTCGAAAGAAGCCGCAATACAAGATCTCCCTCGAAGATGAAAAGAACGAAGAATACAAATCAATGTACGAGAAGATTAACCACTACGTACATACTATGACCCTAACTCCGATCCATTCTAATAAGATCGAGGGTATGGAGGTCAAAGAGGTACGTAGTGACGGTGCAAAGCCAATCAAATTCTACCGTGGTGCTTCTTCCTCCAAAACTGAAAATAATGTACAATTCGAAGATGTCACTTCATCGAATTAATGGAATTACCTTTTGAGTGGTACTCTCCCCGTGTTCAAAATTTAATTCAACGTGGTTTCTTACCTCGACAATGGACAAAAGGCCAATCTCAACATTTTGAAAAGTTATGGAATAACTCCGGTCGTCCACCCAATTCAAAGTATGGACTCGGATTCGGCACAGTAGGGTCAGTTGACGATACTGAATTTTGCTTGGTTGTCACTTGCAAGTCCAATGAAAACTGCATGGAAACTACAGACGAACTCGAAGATTTACAAATTGGAGACGCTCCACCAGAATTCGAAGAGGAAATTAAATCCACAATAGATGAGTTAACGGAAGTTAACTTAGGTACTAGCGAAGAGCCTAGACCTACCTTTATTAGCTCCTTACTCAACAAAGAAGACTCCGAAGAAATAATCAAGTTACTAATGGAATTTAAAGACTGTTTTGCTTGGAGCTACGATGAAATGCCAGGATTAGCCCCGTAGGTTGCGAGTCCATAAGCTAGGAGTGGATCCTACTTCTGTTCCAGTCAGACAAGGTCCCAGAAGAATGCGTCTAGAAATCGAACAACAAGTCATAGCCGAAGTTAAAAAGCTAATAGACGCTAAATTTGTCCGTGAAGAACAATACCCGACTTGGCTAGCCAATGTAGTGCCAGTCAGAAAGAAGAATGGTCAGATCAGAATTTGTGTGGACTTCAGAGATTTAAACAAGGCATGTCCAAAAGATGAATTCCCTCTACCGATTCCAGAACTGATGATCGATATTGCTTCGACACATGAAATATTCTCATTCATGGATGGATCTTCGGGATACAACCGGATAAAAATGGCTCCAGAAGATGAAAAGCTTACAGCATTCAGAACGCCGATCGGAATATTTTGCTACACAGTGATGCCATTCGGACTGAAGAACGCAGGAGCAACCTACCAAAGAGCAATGACAAGAATTTTTGATGATCTCATCCACAATCAAGTCGAATGCTACGTGGACGACGTGGTCATCAAAAGCAAAGTAAAGGAAAACCACTCGTATGATTTGAGAATTGTTTTCGAACGATTAAGACAATTTAACCTTAAGATGAATCCCTTAAAATGCGCCTTCGGCGTCACCTCCGGGAAATTCTTAGGATTCGTTGTCCGACATCGTGGAATTGAAATCGACCCGGAGAAGATTAAAGCCATCTTAGAAATGCCGCCTCCCAAAACCTTAAAACAATTACGATCTTTTCAAGGGAAGCTGGCATATCTTCGACGCTTTATCTCAAACTCGTCGGGTAGGTGTCGGCCTTTCTCGGCACTAGTTAAAAGGACGCCAAATTTATTTGGGAAGAGAAATGCCGGAAGGCCTTCGAAGACATTAAACAATATTTAATGACACCTCCTGTCTTAGCAGCCCCGGTCTCGAGTAGACCGCTGATACTTTACACCGCGGCTTTAGATGACTCTCTCGGAGCCTGTTAGCTCAGTGTCGATGATGAGGGTAAAGAAAATGCTCTTTACTACTTAAGCCGTCGTTTACTCCCGACGGAAGTAAGGTATCCCGCAATTGAAAAGCATTGTTTGGCCCTGATCTTCGCCGCTCAAAAGCTCAGGCACTACATGCTTTCTCATAAGGTCAACTTGATTTCGAAGTTTAATCCATTGCAATACTTGATGACTCGTCCAACACTTTCCGGCAGACTTGCCAGATGGTCAATGATATTATTGCAATTCGATATAACTTTCGTGCCTCTGCGTGCCGTAAAGGGACAAGTCTTAGCGGACTTCCTCGCAAGCACACCCTTTGCCGGCCGAATCTCCTCTCGATGACGATCCGCCGGATGAACAAATAATGAACCTAGAAGACCTTGACGATCGACGTTGGGAATTATATTTTGACGGAGCATCTTCGAGCACACAAAGACGAAGAATCGCAAGTGATAGTGCTCGGTAGGCGGAATCGGGCTAATCTTTATAACACCGGAGCGGGGGATGTTAAGATACTCCTACCACTTGACGGAACCGTGTACAAACAACGAGCGAATACGAAGCCCTCATAACGGGATTGGAATTAACCATTCAAATGGGGATAACAGACATCAACATCTACGGGGATTCACGATTAATCATTCAACGGATCACGGGACAAGTACAGAATTCTAAAGCCAAGACTCGAACAATACTTCCGAGTATGCCATACGACTGTTGGAACGGATTCCAAATGTGACAATCTACAAAATTCCTAGAAAAGAGAATGCTTTAGCAGATGCTTTAGCCCGTCTCGCAAAAGAATTTGCTCGTTTGCAAGATGAATCGATGGAAGTGTCGGTTCACGGACGTCGAGTCCTATCACGACTCGACATAGACACAATACACAAATCGAAAAAGAAAAAGAATCGATTGCAAGCAGTGATGTAAAACACAGAAGATTGGCGACAGCCATTGATGAACTACCCGCAAACAGGAAAGCTACCGGACGATAGGTCGCTAGCCCATCGGATCAAGAAAAGAACTCCGTCTTACGCATTAATAAACAACACATTATACAGAAGGTCTTTTGATCAAATGTGGCTAAGGTGCCTAAGCGGGTCTGAGGCCCGTGAAATTGTTAAAGAGGTACATTCAGGACTCTGTGGCGCTCACCAGTCGGGTCCAAAGATGAAAATGAAAATTAAAAGACTAGGGTACTACTGGCCCTCGATGATGACCGACTGCATGAAAATCGCCAAGAGCCGTCACCAATGCCAAGTGCACGGAGTGGTTCTACACCAACCTCCAAATGTGCTACACCCGACAATTGCGTCGTGGCCGTTTGAATGTTGGGGCACAGATATAGTGGGTCCGATAGAACCGCCATCTTCGA
Organism: Papilionanthe hookeriana x Papilionanthe teres; assembly: GCA_022702705.1. Lineage (NCBI taxonomy): Eukaryota > Viridiplantae > Streptophyta > Magnoliopsida > Asparagales > Orchidaceae > Papilionanthe > Papilionanthe hookeriana x Papilionanthe teres. The sequence goes on from CM040422.1 coordinate 91,510,181, forward strand.
AAGGACATCGTTTCATTCTTGCGGCTACAGATTACTTTTCCAAGTGGGCAGAAGCAGTTCCACTTAGAGAAGTGAAAGCACACCACGTGCTGCAGTTTTTCAAGAACCAAGTTGTCTACCGTTTCGGAGTGCCGCGCGAGATTATCTCGGATAATGGGTCGGCATTCAGAAGCACACAAATCAACAATTTTGTCGGGAGACACGGAATCGACCGGCGATACTCGACAATTTACTACCCAAGAGCAAACGGCCTCGGCGAGGCTTTTAATAAAACTCTCGTTCAAATCTTAAAGAAAACCCCTGGACGATAATAAGAGAAATTGGCACGAGAAATTATTAGAAGCCTTATGGGCCTACCGGACAACCTTCGTAACTCCTACTCAAGCTACACCTTACGCTCCGGTGTATGGGTCCGAGGCGAGTGTTACCTTTAGAGGTTCGGCCTTCCTTCACTCGAATTGCAGTTGCAAACAAGATCACGACAGAAGAAAACGCCAGACTACGACTCGAAGAATTAGAAAGCTTGGAAGGGAAAAGACTTGCGGCGCAACAGAATTTAGAACTATACCAAGCTAAGATGGTTCAAGCTCATGACAAACTGGTCCGCCCAAGAACCTTCAAAGTTGGTGATTTAGTTCTCGTTCTCAAGAGACCTATTCTTGCACACCGCAAGATAGGAGGAAAATTTGAACCCACTGGGAAGGACCGTTTGTGGTTGAAGCAAGTATACTCAGGAGGCTCCTACCAGCTAGTGAATTGCCAGGGAGAACGACATATGCTTCCAATCAACGGACGATACTTGAAAAAGTATTACGCTACCTGATGTTTCGAAGGAATGAATTCTTCATCCCTAAGAAACACGGGCGAAGTAATTACTTGTGATTGGGTCCGAACCCAAAAAATGATAAAATGTGCTAAAATAAATAAATAAATAATAATAAGTTTTCCTTGTTTTTCTTCTCCAAATCAAAGTCCCTTTTCTGATCTTATCCTACTTCATTCCTTTCAAAATATAAGAATAATAAAAAATGTATCTTTAATAAACATTTTCTTAATGTTCTTGTTCTTAGTACAACCCCTGATCCTTTTCCTTGTCTTTTCGCAGGGAAATGTCGAACGGGCGGTTGGTCTTGAACTTTAAGAATGGCGTAAGCCTCGCACTCGATGAAAAGAGGGTGAAAGATGGAGCGATAATCGAGATTGACTCGATTTCGCACCGGCAGGCCTACGATACGAGGAAAGTGACTGGGTCCCAGTTAACCGAGAAGAACTGCCCGGACAGACAGTGATGAAAGTGGGTGGCCCAAGCCACCAATCCAACAACAAGAAAAGAAAAGCAAACACCGAAGAAGACAAGAAAATAAAGTCCGTAGTCGCTACAGCGGAGGGCAGGCTTGTCAGCGCCGCGCCCGCAGAGATTCAAGAAGTTCGGAGAGCTACTCTCACGCCCACGCAACGAAGGAATAAGAATCGCCGCATCCGTAAGATGTTAACAAAACTAGCCGCGGACCGGCGCGACGAGACAATTGCTAATGCCGACTCATACACTTCGAGGACATCGGTTCACCAGGAACCCGAAGAAAGGAGGCCGCTCCTAGGATGACGAAAGAACCGGAGAAATCTCTAGAAGATCGAAGAAAGAAGGCTACCACGCCACCGGATAGAACCACCGAGCGAGTGCATGACCTTGTTGCGAAGCAACCCCGGGGATGTCCCGACGGACATCATCCCCGAGGAGCCGAGGTATGCGGGGGAACGTGAAGGGATTGAACCATATATCCCACAATATGTCACAAGGCCTCGCCATCCGCAGATCATTCCGGAATACGAGCTGGAGAGGATGCGTAAAGTTGAAAAGAAAACTTTCGAATACTTCGAGAGAATTAAAGGAAGAAGAATCAACATACTAGAAGGCCTCGAGCTACACACCGACGTATTCTCGAATATGAACAACGACAAATCGTGGATTGTATCCGGGATCCGAAAAGAATGGGCCGAGCAGGCCGCCCGAGGGAAAACACATACTCGGAACCCCGGAGATGGATGCCGGGGAAAGGAAGAATCACAATACAATGCGGATGCTGCTACAACTTTGCTCGAAGACGGGAAGGGAAACCCACTCGGAATACTCCGTCATGGGCAAGTAGATCCGATGCCATCGGTTATCAAGAGAATGGTAAAAAGATTGATAACATGGAGGGTACTGCCGACAGATTGCATACCCAATAGCTGCATTATCAACATCTACAAACGGGGTGATCGCATACCCCCACATATTGATCATCACGACTTCGTCGGACCTTTCGTACGGTCTCTTTCTTGAATGAGTGTAACATCATGTTCGGATCCGACCTCCGGATAGCGGGCCCGGGTGAGTTCCGAGGGCCGATAAAGATACCTTTACCGGTGGGTTCCGTCATGATACCGCAAGGTAACGGAGCGAGATATCGCAAAGCATTGCATACCGGGGGTGCCGGTGGAGCGAATCTCGGTTACTTTCGGGAGGATGGACGACAACGAAAATACCTTACCATTTCCAACCGGACCCGTAGCCGGAGAACCTCCGGCCTTACGAGCTGTGAGTTACATGGGAAATATCACACCTCCAACGTACATCCAGCCGGCATCCTTGCCAAGGATGGCTTGGAAGGTGATGTTATTGACCATGTACCTCACTATTCAGACATGGATTTTTAACAGATGCTTCTTTTGATGGATCAACAAAGATCATACACAGTCCGTTTTGAGTCTACATGGATTGTATGAAATATATTCCAGATCGAGTTGTATGATGTATTTTCAACATGATTGGAATGAAAGTGACCATGTCACGTTTTTGGCCTTCACCTCTTTTGTGCAAATTGATTAGGAAACGCCATTAAAGTTAAATGAACTTCGAACAAAGAACAGAAAAGAAATAAAAAAAAGAAACGAAAGAAAACTTTCCTTAAAACTTAAAAAATGACAAACACCAAATTCACATGAACATTAAATAAACGATAAAATAAAATAAACCATTAAAAGATAAAAGAAATCAACACAAATCTCAAATTCCATACTTCCAAACTTCAATCTCAAATTCCATCCTTACAAATCTCAAATCAAATCCTCAATCAAATTCCAAATCCGATCTCGATCAAGTTTCAAACTTGATCTTCCAAATTTCAAATCAAATCTTAAATCGAATTTCAATCGAGTTCAAACTCATCCTTCCAAATTTCCAAATTTCCGAATTCAACCTTTCCGGGCTTCAAGTCTCAATCAAATTCAATTTCTTCCGGATCTCGAATCAAATATCAATACATCAAATTCAACTCTTTTGGGTCGAGGATTTTACATCCAAGACTCGCATCGCTTTAGGATTCTTTTCCTATTGCACTCGAAATACATCAAGTTCAAACCTTTTGGGTCGAGGATTTTACATCCAAGATCGCACTGCTTTAGGATTCTTTTCCTATTGCACCGAAATACATCAAATTCAAACCTTTTGGGTCGAGGATTTTACATCCAAGACTGCATCGCTTTAGGATTCTTTTCCTACTGCACTGAAATACATCAAATTCAAACTCTTTTGGGTCGAGGATTTTACATCCAAGACTGCACTGCTTTAGGATTCTTTTCCTATTGCACTGAAATACATCAAATCAAACTCTTTTGGGTCGAGGATTTTACATCCAAGACTGCACTGCTTTAGGATTCTTTTCCTATTGCACTGAAATACATCAAAATTCAAACCTTTTGGGTCGAGGATTTTACATCCAAGACTGCACTGCTTTAGGATTCTTTTCCTATTGCACTGAAATACATCAAATCAAACTCTTTTGGGTCGAGGATTTTACATCCAAGACCGCATTGCTTTAGGATTCTTTTCCTACCGCACTGAAATACATCAAATCAAACTCTTTTGGGTCGAGGATTTTACATCGAAGATCTGCACCGTTTGCTAGGATTCTTTCCCTATCGCACCGAAATACATCAAATTCAAACTCTTTTGGGTCGAGGATTTTACATCCAAGACCTGCATCTGCTTAGGATTCTTTCCTATCGCACTGAAATACATCAAATCAAACTCTTTGAGTCGAGGATTTTACATCCAAGCCGCATCGCTTTAGGATTCTTTTCCATGCACCGAAATACATCAAAATCAAACTCTTTTGGTCAGGATTTTACATCCAAGTACCTATCGCTTTAGGATTCTTTCCCATTGCACTCGAAATACATCAATTCAAACTTTTGGGTCGAGGATTTTACATCCAAGATCGCCATCGCTTTAGGATTCTTTTCCTATCGCACCGAAATACATCAAATTCAAACTTTTGGGTCAAGGATTTTACATCCAAGACCGCATCGCTTTAGGATTCTTTCCCTATTGCACTCGAAATACATCAAATCGAATTCCCGGGGTTAAGGAATTTACATCCGAGACCGCATTGCTTTAGGATTCTTTCCCTATTGCACTGAAATACATCAAAATCAAACTCTTGAGGTTAAGGATTTTACATCCAACACCGCTTTGCTCTGAGATCTCTTCTCATTGCAACGATTCAATCTAATCAATTCAATTTCCTTTCGAGGTTGGAGATGTTACATCTAAAACCTCAGAACTCCAATTTTAATTTCAAATCAAATCCTTCAAATCAATTTTGACAAACTTCAATCTAAAAAAAAAAAAAAAAAAACACTCCAAGTTGAAATCTAAACTCACACATCAAAACATAAATCTAAAACAAAATAAAATCTAAATCGAAATTCTCCCAGGTCATGTGATTTGGGATTCACCTCCTTTTCCTTTCCCCAGCGAGAGTTCGGTATCTCCGGCTTTGGGAACATACCCGATACTCCCCAGCGGAAATTCTTTTGCTTCGTCCTAAGTTCGTCACTTGGACATCTGTGTTGGTTTTGTTGATCGCTTCGGTCAACACCAATACGCGCGGTGTGCTCCGTCAGCTCACCACACCTATTGGGGGTCCATTTGTTGACCTCATTTTTGATGAGGTCTTCCCTTCTTCTTTTTAGTGCTTAGGATCTAGCCTTCAGGCTTTTCCTTTCGACTATCTTAGAGGACTAGAATTGGGACCCACCTTTTAGAAATTCAAACCACTTCTAAACTCCCTGCAAACTCCACAAATTTGACTATAGACCCCTAATCACCTAGAGGGTTGAAATCAAATGTGGAAGTTTAAAGGATGAGTTCCTATAGGACTCTTTGGCCTTAGGACTGCCCTGGGTGGCCTGGTCTGGTGAAGGGGCTGACTTACACTACACTTACACACTACATTTCCACACACTTCCTAAAACCACACCCATACCCAACTTAACCTCTCGACTCATGTAGGTGATTCACATGGATGGTCCTTAACCCCTAAGCCCTCGGCAAGAGGGTTAGGAACAACATAGTGAATGCCTCAAATGAGTCCTCTCATGGCTCATATGGGCTTGAAATGGCTTCATGGCTCGACCAAAATGATTTCTTTCCACCTAAATTCACCCAATCTTCAATTTCCCAAATTTTCAATTTTTGACCCCCGAGACCCTACACCTACTAAACCTACCCAAAACCTCGAAATTACCCAAATTTTTGCAAAATTTCCAAATTACCCAAAATTTTCCAAAATCAATCCCAAACATCTCCACATCACTTAAATTGATCATCCATACCCAAAAATACCAAAGATTCCAAGAATATCCCCCAATACCCTCCAAATAACCCAAAATACCCTTCTTGGCCTAAAAATCCAAAAATTCAAAAAATTCCCAGAAAATTCCAGAAAATCCCAAATATTCCCAATTTCATTTTGTCCAACTACACCATGGGCCAATTTTGTCAATTTACCCTACTTTTGTCAAAACCCCCAATTTGACCCATTTTAATCCAAAGTGAGCCCAATGTCAAACCAAACCTACCCAATTGACCCCAATTTTGGTCCAATTCAATTCTAAACTTCAATTCAACATTCCCAATACCAATTTAGACTAAATCTAAGTCCAATTTGATTGACATTTGGATCCAATTCCACTTTTGACCTTAAGGCCCATTTTTCGACCTAAGCCCAAACCTAACCCAAATGAACCCAAACCCCAAAAATCAAAGCCCAACCAAAGTCAAAACCTCTTTGAAACATTCCCATAAACACTTCTCAACAATAATTCTACATCAATTTCAACCCTAGCCTAACATTGGCCCAACTTGGCCCACTTGGACCTATATTGGCCCATTCACCAAGAGAATCCAAATCCAACCCAATTCAAGCCCAAACTACCCCAAATTTGCTTCAAGTTACTCATGACACATCCATGAGCTAAACCCAACAATTATTTGGCCCAACCTTTTACAAAAATTTTCATCCATGAACACATTCATAAACTTAAAAGCCCACTTCCCTTAAACCCTTCTAAAAGCCCATTTCCTTCAAAATTCAAAAGCCCAAATCTACCCTAAAGCCCACATGACATCTCCATTTGTCATCCATTTAATTAAATCCATTACCTAAGTCCTAAAATCATCATTGAATTATTCCAAATGAAGCTTCATCCAAATTCCCATCAAATTACCAAAAATTTCTTAAAACCCATTTTTATGAAATTGACTCAACTTTCCCCAAGCCAAAGACAAGCCATGCAAGCCATTGACAAGCCACATGAAGCCATGGGAGGCTTGACATGTGACCATGCCATTAATGGTAAAAGGAGGGGCTCCTTTCCTAATCTTTCATTAAACCTTTTTTACCTTAAGCATGTCACACACTAAACCATGTTTAGCCACCTCATCATGGATGGAGACTTCACCACTCCTTCTAAGCTGACCTAAATGATTCCCTCAGCTCAAAATCAGAGCTTGGAAGGGTGCACCAAGCCCAAAATGGTGGGTTGACCCAAACCAAGCCAAAGTGGGCCTTCTCCCATTCCATTTAAATCCAACTCCTTTACACATGGCAATTGCCAATTGATTGCACAAACCTCCAGCCCTGACCCACCTGACCCTGAGGGTGACCCATGCCTGGCCGGCCGGCCACCAGGCCGCCGGAAAACACCATGGCCGAGAGCTCACATGTGAGCCAACATTGAAATTCTCACTTGTCGAGCCGCCCCATCCCTAGTGGTCACCATGGCCGATCTTCTCCTCACCGGAGCAGGTCGATCCCAAGCCCTAACTCTCCTCGGGAGGCCCTCCACCCTCTCCTATTTAAACTCCACCCCTCTCGGCCATGAGGAGAGCCAAGCACAAACCTCGCCAAAACTCGCCAAAATTGTTCCGGACCCTTCTCCACTCTTAGAGCACTTGATCCCCAGGTGAGATCCCCCCGCCATTTCTCCTCCGTAAGCTCGATTTCGGAGTCGAAATTCCACCCAAAACCAGGACACTTCTCCACAGTGAGCCAATTCCCAAATTGATTGGCTCTACACCTTCACCGTACCAAGGGAAGGTGTCCACCAACAAAAGCCCCATCTCCAGGCCACCTGGGTTGCTCCAGCCTCCAAGCTTTGTGATCGGGCTTGGTCGAAATCATATCCAGACAATTCACCAGACCAAGAGACTTCATCTGGAGCTTGCTGGGATCCAATCGAAGGTGCAACAACTCTCAGATTGAAGCCACACTTCTCTGAGCCAAGGTATGAGCTAATTCTTCATCCCGAGCTTCTGGAGAATCTCCATTTCAAATGCCTTAGTTTCAATGCATGTTAGCCGTATAGATGTGTTCGTCTCTTCAAGACGAATCCATAGAGTATAAGAACGTAAAAATCCATTGAGAATCGAGTGAGATCTTAAGGATTTAGTGTGGACGGCTCTCGGGTGAGAACACTTGGGGACGATGAACGGATGCCGTCCATTCGATACACGCGCGCACGGACGGCCGGGATTGCGTCGGACCGGGAGACGGTACGAGAACCGCGGGGCCCGGGCTGCCGACTCGGGTGGCGGCGTCGAATGGGAGCGCGACGCGTGTGCGTTCGGAGCCGCCGAGGTTGACGCGGCGCCGCGTGGATAAATAGATAAATAGGGTATTTTCTTATTTATTTAATTCCCTAAACTTCAAAAATTCATATCTCTGTGTAGAAAAATCACAAAAATAAAATAAAAATACCCTCTTGCTCAGTGAAGAGAGGAGAATAATGTGGAAAAGAAATCATTTAATTTCATCAAGTATTTTATTTTTTATAATTTATTTACTCTCTGCATTGTTTTAATTCTCCATGCATGCATACAATTCACCATGGCATGAGACCATAGGGCTTTTGAAGCCTCTGAATTTGGGAACATTCCCCGAATTTTTCAAAGTCAGAGGCCATCCCTATGAAAAGTTATTGATTTTTCAAGTTCAGTGTCACTGTTTTGAGTATTTTAATTCCAATAAATAGCATGTTGTGAAATAAATTCTAGGAAAATTTGGTGATGTTCCTTATGACCAGAGAACCCTAGGAAAAATAGGTTTTGACTTAGTTTATTTAAAACAACCCTAATTGGCTTAAACACCCAAAATAGGTCTTTAATTAATTAGAGTTAACCAGGCATCAAATTGACTTGAAATCAATTCTCCACTGACCTTTAGGATCGGAGGAACCCACCATAAAAATTTGAGGTCAATTGGACTTGGTTAGCCCTACTAATTGGGTTGATTAAGTCACTTAGCCATTTTAAACTTTAAAAATTCATAACTTTTAAAATACTTTTAAAAAAATTCACCAAATTGGTTTTGGAGCCTCTCTGATATCAGGGAAACCTAAGAAAATTAAAATTTCAATTTTCTAAAAAAGTTGATTTTTAATAATATTTTAATATTTTTAATAATTAAAAAATAATAAAAATCACAAAAATAATAAAATTCACCAAAATGTCATATTTTGAATTTTAATCACTTAGGAACAAATCCCACATTTTTCCTAGGTCTATTTAGTGAGATATTGAATTTTAAAACCCTAGGGTAATTTTAAAATTAAAAAAATGTATTTTCTAGCATTTTCACTAAAATAATTACAATAAATCATAAAAAAATCAGAAAATTGCAAAATTTGCTTCTCTGGTTTCCTTGGTATCAGAGAGATTTTTGAAAAATATAAAACCCATTTTTCAACATTTATTTTATTTTTAAATTAATTAATACTCCAAAACTTAAAATAATTATAATAAAAATAATATGATTCAAAAAATCACCAAAATTGGTCCAAGTGCTTCTCTGGTCATTAGGAATGTCCCCTAATTTTCTTAAGGACAGAAACTTTCCCTTGGTCATGTTATTAAATTTTCCTTGAAAATCTCTATTTTCCACCAAAAATAATTATATAAATAAATTAAATACAGAAAAATCACATTTTCTCCTCTCATGTCTTTATTGACATATGAGTGAAGTCACATAAAAATTTCAAGTTCATTTGAGTTCAATTTAGTGAGTTATGAAATTATTAAGCTAAAGGGGTAAAATGGTAATTAAACTTTTAACCCTTAATTAAAACTTTAGGTTTAATAAAAAATCAGCAAGTAAAATATTTGATCTTAATCTGATTTGGATGATTGAAATTTAAATAATTAAAGGGTAGAAACCCATTAAATAATTTTAAAATGATTAAACTTTAATTAAATAATAGATTAAATTTGGAGGAATAATAAATTGGAATTATTAAAATAGGGATATTTATTAGGAAGAGATTTATTCTTTAATTTAAAAATCCCTAAACTAATTATATCATTAATACTCAATTTTTAATCAAAATGATAACTCAAATTTAAAATATTAAAAAACTTAATTAAATTATTAAACTCTTTTGAAATTTCAATTAAAATTAAAAATAAAGTATATTAAAGATAAATTAAAATTAAATTAAATTAAATTAAATTAAATAAATTAAATTAAATTAAATTAAATAATTAAATTAAATTAAATTAAATAATTAAATTAAATTAAATTAAATTAAATAATTAAATTAAATTAAACAATTAAATTAAATTAAATTAAATTAAATAATTAAATTAAATTAAATCAAATCAAATTAATTAAACACCAAATCAAATTAAATTGAACTATGTTAAACTAAATTAAAACTCAATTAAATTAAGTTGAATTAAATATAACATCACCTAAGACATAAAGAATTCAAAATAAATGAAAAGCAACTTGAACACTATTCCAAATTTAAACCCTTTAACTTAAATCAAATCATTTGAATACTAACTTACCCTTGAAAGCTTTAGTTATTATAACTCCTAAATAAAACATTAAATGAAGTGTCACTTCACTCATAGGGTATTCAAATGTCCTAGTTCACTGAGCAAGATAACAATAAAACTTGAAATTCTTGGACGATTAATTCATTTGTATAATTAAATTCATTTGGACTTAAAACAATCCTAGAAATATTGAAAAGATGTTTAAGATCCTTCTTAAGCACTTTCTCAATATGATAGGACATTTATAAGAACAATTGAATTTGATTATTCTTTGATGAAGAAAATCGTCCTTAAACCAAAACACAAAGAACTTAGACGTCATAGGAAATGACTAGCTATAGGATTAGGAATTTGGTAGAAAACCATAACCTTTCCCTTAGCCTTACCTAGGAACTTGCTTAAGTATGCTAATTGTGTTTTAAGTGCAGCTTGGGATGACGGGAAGACCCTCCAGTGTACGCATTTGTATTATTGCAATTTACTTTCCTGCAATTTATTTTCCAACGAATTTACATTATTGCAATTTACTTTATTGCAAATGCACTTTACTTTTCTTGCATGATAAAACAACCATTGCATGAAAACCCACACCTTTAGGATAGCCCCTAAAACTGAAACCAAAACTAAGTTAAAAGTTATTGCAAGATAAAATTCACCGCCACAACATTTCAAAATATAAAACAACTCAAAATTTAATCACAAACATAACACAAAACTACAATTACAATTAAATTAAAACGTCCTGTTGGATGATCGGGAATACCTCGGATGATGTAACCTACGTGTTGCTAACGGGATTTCCCATGGTCTAAATGAAAGTGTGGAACTCATTCGAGTTGAGTTTAGCAAATTCATCCGGACTAAGTGAATCCGATAAAAATAATGATGCGGAAGGATGGAACCGTGGGATCTTAACCGGTGTCGTTATAATCAACTTTAAGATTTGTTTTAAATAAAACATAAAAAACACCTGGAAATTAAGACTTCTCTAGACCAAAACACTTCTCTCATCTCCTGATTTATGACTTCTAAAACTAAACCTCTGCAACAATAAGGAACTTGGAGCATGGTGGGCAGCACGGCCATCGTCGTCAGCAAAACTTGAATCTACTTCAGCAAAACTTTTTTTAGAATTAAATAACCAAGCCATAGGACTTCGAGGTAGCTTGCCTAGTGCAACATAAATCCTCAACTCTTCGTTAGGTATTTGCATTGCAAATTAAGCCCTAACCTAGGTCCTAAGATTCCGAGGTAGTCGTCCGATACGACAATAAACCCTCACATCTTCTGAATGCTATTTGTTTGATTTTATCATACAAATATAAGTCCTAATTAATTAAAATTGGCAAGATTGAAATATCAAATAAACATTAGGACTTTCCTAAATTCGAACCAAACAATAGGATAGTCGGGAAATTATCGAAGTTCACTTCGAATCAGTGATTTCTCCTACCTCTCTTCCTTTGGATTCACAAAACAAAATGTTCCAAAACTTGATCCATTCCCTATTGAAATTCCAAAATTCAATCTTTGAAAACCTTAAACTTTGAAATTCTTGAGAGCGAAATTATTGGTTATTATCGAGAGTTTTCTTAGGTGATTCCCGTCACTTAAGATGTAATTAACTATAAGGGCTTGCCCTTATAGGGAATTTTAAAGAACCCGAGTAATATAAACCTCGTTTAATGTTTTCATATTAAGCAGGGGAAACTTGTCGGCTTATAAAATTGGTTCGCGGACCAAACGGATGTCACTAATCTTCTAGTTTATTTAATCAAGCCCCACCATCAAGCGGTGTGTCTATCCTTAGGGATAGATACACGGTTTGTGGTGCGGTGCTCGTTTATATAAACTATTTGGGATGTGAGGTCGGTTTAATCTCATATCTTAAAACCTTCAAATTTAAAATTATTTTCAAAATCAAATACTACTTTTTTCAAAATTATTTATTTTAATTAAATTAAAAAAAATTCGTCGACAGATTTCTGTTAGGCGACCCCTCTTCAAAATAAAACACGACCTGAAAATATGCCGACATATACTCCGATCGGTGTTCTGAATGCTGTAAGTTTTTCATCTTCTGGAGCCATTTTTATCTGGTTGTATCCTGAAGATCCATCCATGAATGAGAATATTTCATGTGTCGAAGCAATGTCGATCATTAATTCTGGGATCGGTAGAGGGAATTCATCCTTTGGACATGCCTTGTTTAAATCTCGCGAAATCCACACAAATTCTGATTTGACCATTCTTCTTCCTTACTGGTACCACATTGGCTAACCAAGTCGGGTATTGTTCTTCACGGAGAAATTTAGCGTCTATTAGCTTTTTAACTTCAGCTATGACTTGTTGTTCGATTTCTAGACGCATTCTTCTGGGACTCTTGTCGGCCGGGACGAAGTAGGATCCACTCCTAGCTTATGATCTGCGACCTCTCGGAGCTAAACACGGCATCTCATCGTAGTTCCAAGCAAAACAGTCTTTAAATTCCAATAATAACTTGATTATTTCTTTGGAGTCTTCTTTATTGAGTAAGGAGCTAACAAAGGTAGGTCTAGGCTCTTCTCTAGTACCTAAGTTAACTTCCATTAACTCATCTATTGTAGATTTAATTTCTTCTTCGAATTCTGGTGGAGCGTCTCCAATTTGTAAATCTTCAAATTCTTCTATAGTTTCCATGTAGTTTTCATTAAATTCGCAAGTGACAACCAAGCAAAATTCAGTATCGTCAACTGATCCTACTGTGCCGAATCTGAGTCCATGCTTTGAATTGGGTGGACGACCGGAGTTATTTCATAATTTTTCAAAATGTTGTGATTGACCTTTTGTCCATTGTCGAGGTAAGAAACCACGCCGAATTAAATTTTGAACACAGGGAGAGTACCACTCAAAAGGTAATTCCATTAATTCTGATGAAGTGACATCTTCAAATTGTACATTATTTTCAGTCTTGGAGGAAGGAGCACCACGGTAGAATTTGATTGGCTTTGCACCGCCGCTACGTACCTCTTTGACCAACATACCCTCGATCTTACTAGAATGGATCGGGGTCAAGGTCATAGTATGTACATAGTGGTTAATCTTCTCGTACATCGATTTATATTCCTCGTTCTTTTCATCTTCGAGAGAGATCCTGAATTGCGGCTTCTTCCGACTTATTGTCATTGCTTCTTGCTTGATTTGTTTTTCATCTTCAGAACGGTCTTCCCAATCAACATTGATGGCTAGTTTCCTCTGTCCAACTGTCCTAACGTCTCTGCCACGACCTCGTCCCCGGCCTCGACCTCGATGAGAGTTGTGGAGAAACCTTCACCATCTCGCCAGTAAGGGAGTGGCGAGTGATCTGTTGGACTCGAACTTCGGGTTCTTCGTCATCCCGAATTCCCTTTGCTTCATTTGTTATGGTATCTCTGGAGAAGATTGTTTTCTTTGGAGGTGCATAATAAGCTGCATCTTCATGGATTCCAATCTCATGTACGGAGAATGGTTGTAAGTCACCTTTGATGCACTGTTCCCCTCCATCGTAGTATTTGATGCACTGGTGTAGAGATGATGGTACCATCCTGTTTTCATGTATCCATGGTCGGCCCAGTAGAGCGTTGAACGACGTTTCTGAATCAATTATGTGGAATTTTGCGGTTGTCTTTGCTAAGTCACCGGTCTTCATTAGTAGTGTTATCGATCCGAGGGCTCTTTCTCCTTTCTGGTTGAATCCTCTTAATAACATCTTATCGGCTTCGAGCTCGCGAGCATCAATTTCCAAATATGCTAGTGTTCGAAGACTCATTATATTAATTGATGCTCCTGGATCCACCAATACTCTGGAGAGTGTAAATTTCCCAATTGTAACAGAAATGTACAATGGTCGGTTGTGGTCCGTCGTCCTAACGATAGGTCATTGTCCGTGAAGGTAACACCTCGCCGTTCCTTTAACGAACAAACCTCATCTAAGGAATCTCCGGCCATTCGAGCCAAGCAAATTTCCGGATCAAGTAAGGCCTTGATCGAGCTTCTCTCATCTCCTTTGATAAGATGAGAGCGTCGTAGATGCTCAGTTTGGCCGATAGTTTCCTAAGATGGGCTATCACGTTGTAGTCCACTTTATTTCTGTGTATCTCAGCTTCTTCTCGAATGAGTATTTCTTCTGCTGGGGTTGGTTCTTCCTGAACAACCACCTGCTTTCCTTTGTCCTTTGGACCCATTCTCGGAGGTAGGACTCTTCCACTTCTTAAGTTGACTTCTGTAATTTCTTCCGAATCTAGTGTTGAGCTTGCTGGTGTTTCTTCCTGAATCGGAATGACAGGTTCATCTGGATTAGCTTCGGAGTTTGAAGGCTCTAACTCTATTGTCACTGGAGCTCCTCGAAACTCGCAAATAGATTCGTTGCTTGTTGAACTCTCGTAGCCTCCTTGATGGATGTCTTCTTCGTCATTGCGATCGTCGAGATTGTGTATGATTTGAGAATTGTCATTTGTATCGAAATCGATGTCCGGATTGTCTCTATTTACGTAATCGTTAGAAACAGTCAAAACGTAGCCAATGCCATAACCCTTATCATTATAAGATCCCACCGGAGTGAGCAGATAATCATACAGAGTCAGAGGTTCGAGGGAGCCATAGGAGCCACTAGTCTAGCCATAGGAGCCTCGGTCCTCTCTTCTTCGTCGATTTTCTTCTTCTCTTCAATCGTCTCCTGTTGAGGTGGTTCTTCTATCGCAAGTGATAAGTGCCGACTCGACGGGTTTCGAACTCCGAATTGAAGCTCGCACCGAAGCGGTTTGGATGCTCGTCTAAAATCTTTTTGAAGACCTTGTCCAAGCGGTAGTCCATCCATCGTCAATCGCATAGGGATCTATCGGAACAATGAGATCGGTCGAGACAAGACATTGACGGAACCTCCTTTCGGGGTTCCTTCATGTACTCCTTCGAGATTGTTATATTCCCTTTCCGAAGGTTGTCATTGAGCCAACTTTTGAAGGTAATGCAATCTTCTATTTTATGCCCAAGCATCCGGTGGTAGGGGCAAATGTTGGGATCACCTTTCTTGTTAACTTCTTCTGGTCTCTTAGGCTCTGGCAGCTGGAAATCTGGAGTCTTCATCAGACTACAGAACATTTTTGGCACTCGCCTCATTTTTGAATGGATATTCCCTCGCTCGAAGCTCCCTTAATGTACATTGCGGACGAGGCGGTTGTTCATACTTGTCGAGATGACCGATAGTCGGGTCGGGGTTGCTGGTAATGTCAGTGAGGTTGCTTCGCGGCCGTTCGGACGATATTTGTATCGGTTGCTTGCCTTTGTCGACTGCTGCAACGATCCCAGATTTCTTTTCAAAAGTCTTCACAGGCTTTTGCTTGTCTGTCTTGTCGGCGAAACTTAATTGCTTCTCCTCGTCTAGCAAGCTTCCGACCTTGCTTAACAACTTCTCAAAAGTCTTAATAGTAAATCCCTTGAGGAGAAGTACTATCGGGCCGTGAATGCTTTTAAGTAAGATGCTGATTGCATGTTGTTCTTGTAATTGTGGTTCACACTTCATACTTAGATTTCTCCATCGAAGTATGTAATCCACCAAAGTTTCATTCGGCTTCTGCTTCTCTACCACTAAATCGCCTATAGTGATGTGGTGCTGAGCTCCAGTGAATCGCTTGATGAAGAGGTTTTCTAGTTCTGAGAACGTCTTCACTAAACCATTCGGTAATTTTGCATACCAATCAAAGGCGATCCCTGACAGGCTACTGACGAACTGTCGGAAGAGTAATGCATCGCTCCCGCTGGCATTTCAACAACTGGCACGAAAGTGTGCAACATGCTGTCGTGGGTTCCCGGTCCCATCAAAGGTCTTGAATAGAGGTGGTACGAAGCCTTTTGGGTACTGGACAGCGTCGAATTCTTCAGGGTAAGGTCTACCTGTCCGAATGGATGTCCTGCTCTTTGATTGTGCTAAGGCTTCTCGCACCTGCTGTTCCACCAAGCTCTTGATATTCTTTTCCGGAATCATGTTTCGTGTTGTGTCCTTTTTTAATTGATCATCCCCGTTGACGGATGTAATGTCCTTTCCTCCGTCTACAATGTGAATAACTTCTGGGGGTGTCTCTCTTTGGGGTTGCACTAGACTCTGGAGAGTGGCTAGGGCTACAGCCATCTCTTCCATCCTCTTCACCATTTGGGCGATCGTATCGTCTTTCTCTTGAAGCTGCCTTCTCATTACTTCCGGCTCTTCTCTTTCTGCGGCTGCAGGAGCACCTTGTGAAGCTGACGAAGCTCGTGTTTCGACCATGTTGATTTTCGCATACTCATCGTCCATGAATTCTGATGAATCAATCTCGTCTCCGAATTTCTCTTCTCTTTCTTTTGCTAGTCATCGAATATCAGTCCTCAACTTTTCCATAGCGTCCTCTAGCGGTCTTTTCTATGCATCCTCGCAGTTGTCGTGTGATAGCTGTCGGGTTCCCTTCTCACGAGTCCCCTTTACTGCAGTGGCGCTTTCTTCGGATTCGAGTCTCCCGACGAGACTTTCCTTCTCGAGCTCGTTGTTTCAATCTTAGTTGTCCGGTAGTGGGACGCCATACCATCCTTCTAGCAGCAGAAGGTCTAGGACCAGATGGTCTGTCAGCCAAATGCTGAAAGGTGGTATCTTCCCTAATCTGCAACCCCGAAACAACGATAGGCGGACTAGCCTTCATCCTTTTACTTGGATTTTCTATAACGATGGCAGGTTCTACTCGGGGCCCAAGACGGGATTTGACTGGCACCCGCCCTATCCTTCTTAGAATCTCCGATACGGGGCATTTCTCTTTCTTTGCTAGCTTCTCGATCACAGTCTGTAGTCGGGCAAATGGTGTGATCCTAGCCCTTTTCTTCCTACTGTCGTTGTAGTATGCTGGTCGAGGTAATGTAGAAACAATCCTGCGGACATTTTCCTCGTCAGCTGCGGCGGAAAGGGGATAAAATCTACTTCCTTCCAAAAGGGGTGTATCTTCAGGCAATGGTATGTATTCAGGTAGTGTTGTGTACTCAGGGATTTCTGGGATTTCCTCCAGGAAAGCAACTTCGGCAGCTCTGGCCTTCCTGGCAATCTTCCTACTTCTGTTCCTTCTTTGGGTCCGTGTTAGTGATGGATTTCTTGAGCTGGACCCGATTTCAAAAATAGAAGGTCTCACAGGAAAGTCTGTACCCTCCACGGTAACAGGTTCACCATAGTTCTGGATTTCCTTCCCCTTTAATCCGGCGAGCCGGGGTAGGTACGAGACAACTAGACCAGGTGGGGGTAGCAAGAACGATCCTTCGCGGACGAGCAGTATTCCTCTCGATCGGGATCTTTTGCAGGGGAGGAAACTCTTGGGATGACCTAAGGTTGAACTCGATCAACGGCTTCTCAGCTTCAGATACTTTGTTTTTCAATGCAAAAAGGGAAACGTCGGTGATCTTGACATTTGTGTTCTCGAATCCTTGACCAAACCGGATGATCCCATTGTCGGGCAGCTCATCTTTGTAAACAGCGAAGTCAAGTCCATTGGTGAAGGAGAAAATCAGCTTTGCGGCTTCCATTTCTGCAGGGTA
The DNA here is from genome assembly GCA_022702705.1 of Papilionanthe hookeriana x Papilionanthe teres. NCBI lineage: Eukaryota > Viridiplantae > Streptophyta > Magnoliopsida > Asparagales > Orchidaceae > Papilionanthe > Papilionanthe hookeriana x Papilionanthe teres. The sequence continues at coordinate 91,527,903 of CM040422.1, forward strand.
GATTCGGTTGTCAGTCCTAAGTTATGCTTCTTCTCATTAGGACGAAAAGAAAAGAATCGAAAAGAGTCCGAACACATTCTTGTTCATGTATTTATAAGAAGGAGTTATTTGTTAAAAGAGTCATTCATTAGAGGGTTTGTTTATTTAGAACGGAATGTTCAAAGGTGTAGAGAAGGTAATGAATCCGATTCCGAGTTGGAAAGGAAAAGAAAGTCTTATGCAAGACTTCTCGACTCGAAGGATTACTCCTAAACTAACACCTATTGGGGGTCCACCCCACCTCAAAAATGAGGTAAAAGGATCTCGGAACCTCTCTGTTTAGGGGTGTCTAAACAGTGGCTCCTAAATTCGGGAGAATGTTGGCTATACTTGTTCAAGGTAGAAATGAACATAGTACTCCAACGGAAAGAAGGATAGCTTGATCCACAAGGGACATGGATACACTACCGATTTCTGAAAGCAGAATTATCTGATTAAAATGGGGAGAGGAATTAATCCCCAGCGGAGTCGCCAGAAGTTGTCGGCATATTTTTAGGTTTGTGTGTTTTATTTTGAAAAGGGGGTCGCCTAACAGAAATTGTCGGTGAATTTTAATTTAATTTAAATAAATAATTTGAAAAGTAGTATTTGATTTTGAAAATAATTTTAAGTTTGAAAACTTTAAGATATGAAATCAAACTGATTTCACATCCCAAATAGTTTATATAAACGAGCACCGCACCACAAACCGTGTATCTATCCCTAAGGATAAACATACTGCTTGATGGTGGGGCTCAATTAAATAAACTAGAAGATTTGTGACATCCGTTTGGTCTGCGAACCAATTTTATAAGCCGACAAATTCTACAGCTTAATATGAAAACATTAAACAGGGTTTATATTACCTGGGTTCTTTAAAATTCCCTATAAGGGCAAGCCCCTATAGTTAATTACATCTTAAGTGACGGGAATCACCTAAGAAAACTCTCGATAATAATCAGTAATTCTGCTCTCAAGAATTTCAAAGTTTAAGTTTTTAAAGGATTGAATTTTGGAATTTCAATAGGGAATGGATCAAATTTGGAACATTTTGTTTTGGGAATTCAAAGGAAGAAAGGTAGGAAAAATTACAGATTCGAAGCGAACTTCAGTAATTTCCCGACTATCCTATTGTTTGGCTTGAATTTTGGAAAGTCCTAATGTTATTTAATATTTTGATCCTGCCAATTTTAATTAATTAGGACTTATATTTGTATGACATGATCATTGAAATAGCCTCGAAGATGTGAGGGTTTATGTCGTATCGGACGACTACCTCGGAGTCCTAAAACCAGTTAGGGCTTAATTTACATGACATGATCATGCAAATGCCTAACGAAGAGTTGAGGATTTATGTTGCACTAGAGCAAACTACCTCGAAATCCTATAGATTGGTTATTTAATTCTAGGAAAGTTTTGTTGAAGTAGACTCGGGTTTTGTCGATGACGATGGCCGTCGTCGCCCACCATGCTCCGAGCTCCTTGTTGTTGCGAGAGGTTTGGTTATAGAAGTCATAAATCGGAGATGAGAAAAGTGTTTTGGTTTAGAGAAAATCTTAACTTCCAAGTGTTTTTATGTTTTAATTAAAACAAATCTTAAAGTTGATTATAACAACACCGGTTAAGATCCCACGGTTCCATCCTTCCGCATCGTTATTTTTATCGGATTCACTTAGTCCAGAAGAATTTGCTAAACTCAACTGAATGAGTTCCACACTTTCATTTAGACCGTGGGAAATCCCGTTAGCAACATGTAGGTTACATCATCCGAGGTATTCCCGATCATCCAACAGAACGCTTTAATTTAGTTGTAATTGCGAGCTTTGTGTTCGTTTTGTGATTAAATTTTGAGTTGTTTTATATTTTGAAATGTTGTGGCGGTGAATTTTATCTTGCAATGACTTTTAATTTAGTTTTGGTTTCAGTTTTAGGGACTATCCTAAAGGTGTGGGTTTTCATGCAACAGTTGTTTATCATGCAAGAAAAGTAAGTGCGATACGATTAAATAATTTGTAATAAGGTAAATTGCAATAAAAGCGTACCTGGAGGGTCTTCCCGTCATCCCAAGCTGCACTTAAAACACAATTAGAATATTTAAGCAAGTTCCTAGGTAAAGTTAAGGGAAGGGTTATGGTTTTCTACCAAGTTCCTAATCCTATAGCTAGTCATTTCCTATGACGTCTAGGTTCTTGTGTTTTGGTTTAAGGACGATTTTCTTCATCAAAGAATAATTAAGTTCAATTTTTCTTGTAAGTATCCTATCATATTGAGGAAGTGCTTAAGAAGAACCTTAAACATCTTTTCAATATTGCTAGAATTGTTTTAAGTCCAAATGAATTTAATTATACAAATGAATTAATCGTCCAGGAATTCAAGTTTTGTTATCTTGCTCAGTGAACTAGGACATTTGAATATCCTATAAGTGAAGTAAGATTTCATTCAATGTTCTGTTTAGGAGTTATGATAACCAAAGTTCTCGAGGGCAAATTGGTGTTCAAATGGTTTATGATTTAGTTTAACTTCAGTTAAAGGGTTTAAATTTGGAATAGTGTTCAAGTTACTTCATATTTAATTTCTTTATGATTTAGGTGATATTATTTAATTCAATTTAATTTAACTTTAATTTAATTTAATTTGGTTTAGTTTAATTTAATTTAATTTAATTTAGTTTAATTTAATTTGATTTATTTTAATTTAATTTAATATGTTTTTTTAATTTAATTTTATTTAATTAACTTAATTTAATTTTAATTTAATTTAATTCAATTTAATTTAATCTCTTTAATTTAATTTAATTTAATTTGATTTAATTTGTTTAATTTAATTTAATTTAATTTAGTTTAATTTAATTTGATTTAATTTAATTCAATTTAATATGTTTTTTAATTTAATTTTATTTAATTAATTTAATTTAATTTTAATTTAATTTAATTCAATTTAATTTAATCTGTTTAATTTAATTTAATTTAATTTGATTTAATTTGTTTAATTTAATTTAATTTAATTTGATTTAATTTAATTTAATTTAATTTAATTGAATTTAATTTATTTAATTTAAGTTAATTTAATTTAATTTAATTTATTTAATTCAATTTAATTTAATTTAAATTTTAATTTAATTTTATTTTTAATTTTAATTGAAATTTTAAAAGAGTTTAATAATTTAACTTTAATTTAATTTAATGATTAAGTCTTTTAATATTTTAAATCTTAAATTTGAATTATCATTTTAATTAGGAATTAAATATTATTGAGATGATTAATTTAGGATTCTTAGATTAAAGAATCAATTTCTTCCTAATAATATCCCTATTTTAATAATTCCAATTTTATTATTCTTCCAAATTTAATCAATTATTTAATTAAGGTTTATTTCAATTATTTTAAATTGTTTAGTAGGTATCTACCCTTTAATTATTTAAATTTCAATCATCCAAATCAGATTAAGATCAAATATTTTAAATGTTAATTTTATTAAACCTAAAGTTTTAATTAAGGGTTAAAATTTTAATTACCATTTTGCCCCTTCAAGCTTAATAATTTCATAAGTCACTAAATTGAGCTTAAATGAACTTGAAATTTTTATGTGACTTCACTCATATATCAATGAAGACATGAGAGGAGAAAATGTGATTTTTCTGTATTTAATTTATTTATGTAATTATTTTTGGAGGAAAATAGGAATTTCCAAGGAAAATTTAATAACATGACCAAGGGAAAGTTTCTGTCCTTTAGAAAATTATGGGACATTCCTAATGAGTAGAGGACCACTTGGACCAATTTTGGTGATTTTTTGAATTATATTATTTTTATTACAATTATTTTAAGTTTTGGAGTATTAATTAATTTAAAAATAAAATAAAGGTTGAAAAATGAAATTTATATTTTTTAAAAATCTCTCTGATATCAAGGAAATCAGAGAATCAAGTTTTGTAATTTTCTGATTTTTCTTTGATTTATTATAATTATTTTAGTGAAAATGCTAGAAAATACATTTTTTAATTTTAAAATTCCCTTAGGGCTTTAAAATTTAATATCTCATTAAATAGACCTAAGAAAAATATGGGATTTGTTCCTAAGTGATTAAAATTCAAAATTTGACATTTTGGTGAATTTTATTATTTTTATGATTTTTATTATTTTTTTAATTATTAAAATATTAAAATAATACCAAAAAATCAACTTTTTTAGAAAATTGAAATTTTTATTTTCTTAAATTCCCCTCATATCAGAGAGGCTCCAAAACTAATTTGGTGAATTTTTGAAAAGTATTTTGAAAGTTATGGATTTTTAAAGTTCAAAATGGCTAAATGACTCAATCAACCCATTTGGTAGGGCTAACCAAGTCCAATTGACTTCAAATTTTTATGGTGAGTTCCTCTAATCCTAAAGGTCAGTGGAGAATTAATTTCAAGCCAATTTGATATATGGTTAACTCTAATTAATTAAGGAGCTATTTTGGGTGTTTAAGCCAATTAGGGTTATTTTAAATAAATTAATCCAAAACCTATTTTTCCTAGGGCCCTCTGGTCATAAGAGACATCACCAAATTTTCCTAGAATTTATTTCACAACATGCTAATTATTGGATTTAAAATACTTAAAACAACAACATGCATTTGAAAAATCAATAACTTCTCATAGGGATGGCCTCTGACTTTGGAAAATTTAGGGAATGTTCCCAAATTCAGAGGCTTCAAAAGCCCTATGGTCTCATGCCATGGTGAATTTCCTATATGCATGGAGAATTAAAACAATGCAGAAGGGAAATAAATCATTAAAAATAAAATACTTGATGAAATTAAATAATTTCTTTTCCACATTATTCTCCTCTGTTCACTGAGCAAGACGGTATTTTTATTTTATTTTTCTGATTTTCCTACACAAAGTTATAGATTTTTGAAGTTTAGGGGAATTAAATAAATCAAAAATACCCTAATTTTCTATTTATCCACGCGGCTCCGCGTCAACCTCGGCAGCTCCGAAAGGCAACGTGGCGTGTTCTGGTTCGACGCCGCCATCTGACTCAGAGCTCCGGGGCCCCGCTGTGTTGTTCCATCTCCTGATCCGACGCGATCCTGGCCATCCGTCCGCGCATGTATTAAATGAACGGCATCCGTTCATCGTCTCCAAGCGTTCTCACCTGAGAGCCGTCCACACTAAATCCCTAATATCTCACTCAATACTCAATAGATTTTCGTGTTCTTATGCTCTATGGATTCGTCTTGAAGAGACGAACACATCTATATGGTGATCATGCATTGAAATTAAAGCATTTGAAATGGAGAATTTCCAGAAGCTCGGGATGAAGAATTAACTCATACCTTTGCTCAGAGAAGTGTGGCTTCAATCTGAGGGTTGTGTCACCTTAGATTGGATCCTGTCAACATATTTTTAGGTTGTGTTTTATTTAAAAAAGATGGGGTCGCCTAACAGAATCTGTCGGCGAATTTTTAATTTAATTAAAATAAATAATTTGAAAAGTAGTATTTGATTTTGAAAATAATTTTAAATTTGAAGGTTTTAAGATATGAGATTAAACCGATCTCACATCCCAAATAGTTTATATAAACGAGCACCGCACCACAAACCGTGTATCTATCCCTAAGGATAGACACACTCGCTCGACGGTGGGGCTCGATTAAATAAACTAGAAGATTCTGTGACATCCGTTTGGTCCGCGAACCAATTTTATAAGCCGACAAAATTCCCTCGCTTAATATGAAAACATTAAACGAGGTTTATATTACTCGGGTTCTTTAAAATTCCCTATAAGGGCAAGCCCCTATAGTTAATTACATCTTAAGTGATGGGAATCACCTAAGAAAACTCTCGATAATAATCAATAACTCTGCTCTCAAGAATTTCAAAGTTTAAGATTTTCAAGGGATTGAAATTTGGAATTTCAATAGGGAATGGATCAAATTTGGAACATTTTGTTTTGAGAATCCAAAGGAAGAAAAGTAGGAGAAATCACGCATTCGAAGCGAGCTTCGGTAATTTCCCGACTATCCTATTGTTCGGCTTCGAGTTTAAGAAAGTCCTAATATTTATTTAAATGTTTTGATCTTGCCAATTTTAATTAATTAGGGCTTATATTTATATGACAGAATCAAACAAATAGCCTTGAAGATGAGAGGGTTTATGTCGTATCGGACGACTACCTCGGAATCCTAAAACCGGTTAGGGCTTAATTTGCAGTGCAAATGCCTAACAAAAGGTTGAGGATTTATGTTGCACTAGGCAAACTACCTCGAAGTCCTATGGTTTTGTTATTTAATTCTAGGAAAGTTTTGCTGATGTAGATTCGGGTTTTGCTGATGACGATGGCCGTGCTGCCCACCATGCTCCGAGCTCCTTGTTGTTGCAGAGGTTTAGTTTTAGAAGTCATAAATCAGTGGGATGAGAAAAGTGTTTTGGTTTAGAGAAGTCTTAATTTCCAAGTGTTTTTTACGTTTTAATTAAAACAAATCTTAAAGTTGATTATAACGACACCGGTTAAGATCCCACGGTTCCATCCTTCCGGCATCATTATTTTTATCGGATTCACTTAGTCCGGATGAATTTGCTAAACTCAACCGAATGAGTTCCACACTTTCATTTAGACCGTGGGAAATCCCGTTAGGAACACGTAGGTTACATCATCCGAGGTATTCCCGATCATCCAACAGGACGTTTTAATTTAGTTGTAATTGTAGTTACGTGTTCCGTTTGTGATTAAATTTTGAGTTGTTTTATATTTTGAAATGTTGTGGCGGTGAATTTTATCTTGCAATGACTTTTAACTTAGTTTTGGTTTCAGCTTTTAGGTCTATCCTAAAAGTGTGAGTTTTCATGCAACAGATTGTTTATCATGCAAGAAAAGTAAGTGCAATGCGATTAATGAAATTGCAAGAAAGTAAATTGCAATAAAGTAGATCGCAATAAAATAAAAGCGTACTCGGAGGGTCTTCCCGTCATCCCAAGCTGCACTTAAATTACAATTAGAATATTTAAGCATGTTCCTAGGTAAAACTAAGGTAAGGGTTATGGTTTTCTACCAAATTCCTAATCCTATAGCTAGTCACCTCCTATGACGTCTAGGTTCTTTGTGTTTTGGTTTAAGGACGATTTTCTTCATCAAAGAACAATTAAGTCCAATTGTTCTTATAAATGTCCTATCATATTGAGGAAGTGCTTAAGAATAATCTTAAACATCTTTTCAATATTTCTAGGATTGTTTTAAGTCCAAATGGGTTTAATTATACAAATGAATTAATCGTCCGAGAATTCAAGTTTCATTGTTATCTTACTCAGTGAACTAGGACATTTGAATATCCTATAAGTGCGATAACATTTCATTTAATGTTCGTTTAGGAGTTATAATAACCAAAGCTTTCGATGGTAAGTTGGTATTCAAATGATTTGATTTAAGTTAAAGGGTTTAAATTTGGAATAGTGTTCAAGTTGCTTTAGATTTATTTCTTTCTCGTTTTAAGTGTTGTTATTTAATTTAATTTAATTTAATTTAATTTAATTTAATTGAGTTTTAATTTAATTTAATTCAATTTAATTTAGTTTGATTTGATGTTAAATTAATTTAATTTGATTTAATTTTAATTTAATTTGATTCAATTTAATTTAATTTAAATTTAATTGAATTTAATTTAATTTTATTTAATTTAATTTAATTTTAATTTTAATTCATTTAATTTAATTTTTAATTTGGTTTAACTTAATTTAATTTGGTTTTATTTATTTAATTTAATTTAATTTAATAGATTTAATTTTAATTTAATTTGTTTATTTAATTTAATTTAATTTAATTTAATTTAATTCAACTTTTAATTTTAATTTAATTTAATTTAATTTAATCCAATTTAATTTACTTAATTTAATTTAATTTTTAATTTAATTTTATTTTTATTTTTTTTATTTTAATTTAATTTTTTTTAAAAGAGTTTAATAATTTAATTTTAGTTTAATGATTAAGCCTTTTAATATATTTTAAATTTGAGTTATCATTTTAATTAAGAATTGAATATTAAGGAGATAATTAATTTAGGGATTTTTAAATGAAAGAATAAATCTCTTCCTAATAATATCCCTATTTTAATAATTCCAATTTTATTATTCTTCCAAATTTAATCAATCATTTAATTAAAGTTTAATCATTTTAAATTGCTTAATGGGTTTCTACCGTTTAATTATTTAATTTTCAATCATCCAAATTAGATTAGGATCAAATATTTTACTTATTAATTTTTTATTAAACCTAAAGTTTTAATTAAGGATTAAAAATTTTAATTATCACTTTACCCTTTAAGCTTAATAATTTCATAACTCACTAAATTGAACTCAAATGAACTTGAAATTTTTATGTGACTTTACTCATATGTCAATAAAGACATGAGAGGAGAAAATGTGATTTTCCTGTATTTAGTTTATTTATGTAATTATTTTTGGTAAAAAATAGAGATTTCCAAGGAAAATTTAATAACATGACCAAGGGAAAGTTTCTGTCCTTAAGAAAATTAGGGGACATTCCTAATGACCAGAGGACCACTTGGACCAATTTTGGTGATTTTTTGAATTATATTATTTTTATTATAATTATTTTAAGTTTTGGAGTGTTAATTAATTTAAAAATAAAATAAATGTTGAAAAATGAATTTTATATTTTTCAAAAATCTCTCTAATATCAAAGAAATGAGAGAATCAAATTTTACAATTTTCTTATTTTTCTATGATTTATTATAATTATTTTAGTGAAAATGCTGGAAAAGACATTTTTTTAATTTTAAAATTACCCTAGAGCTTTAAAATTTAATATCTTACTAAATAGACCTAAGAAAAATATGGGGTTTGTTCCTAAGTGATTAAAATTCAAAATGTGACATTTTTGTGAATTTTATTATTTTTATGATTTTTATTATTTTTTAATTATTAAAAATATTAAAATATTATTAAAAATCAACTTTTTTAGAAAATTGAAATTTTAATTTTCTTAGGTTTCCTTGATATCAGAGAGGCTCCAAAACCAATTTGGTGAATTTTTGAAAGGTATTTTAAAAGTTATGAATTTTTAAAGTTTAAAATGACTAAGTGGGTTAATCAACCCAATTAGTGGGGCTAACCAAGTCCAATTTACCTCAAACTTTTATGGTGGATTCCTCTGATCCTAAAGGTCAGTGGAGAATTGATTTCAAGTCAATTTGATGCATGGTTAACTCTAATTAATTAGAGACCTATTTTGGGTGTTTAAGCCAATTAGGGTTGTTTTAAATGAACTAACTCAAAACCTATTTTTCCTAGGGTTCTCTCCTCATAAGGAACATCACCAAATTTTCCTAGAATTTATTTCACAACATGCTATTTATTGGAATTAAAATACTCAAAACAGTAACATGAACTTGAAAAATCAATAACTCTTCATAGGGATGGCCTCTCGACTTTGGAAAATTCAGGGAATGTTCCCAAATTCGGAGGCTTCAAAAGCCCTATGGTCTCATGCCATGGTGAATTGTATACATGCATGGAGAATTAAAAGTATGCGAGAGAGTAAATAAATTATAAAAAATAAAATACTTGATGAAATTAAATGATTTCTTTTCCACATTATTCTCCTCCGTTCACCGAGCAAGAGGGTATTTTTATTTTATTTTTCTGATTTTTCTACACAGAGTTATGAATTTTTGAAGTTTAGGGAATTAAATAAATCAGAAAATACCCTATTTTTCTATTTATCCACGCGGCGCCAACTCATCCTCGGCATCTCCGAAACGCCGTGTGTCGCGCTCTCATTCGACGCCGCCATCTGAGTCAGCGCTTCCGGGGCCCGCTGTATCGCTCCGTCTCCTGGTCCGACGCCATCTGAGCCGTCCGTCCGTGCGTGTATTGAATGGACGGCATCCGTTCATCGTCCCCGAGCGTCCTCACCCGAGAGCCGTCCACACTAAATCCCTAAGATCTCACTCGATACTCAATGGATTTTCATGTTCTTATGCTCTATGGATTCGTCTTGAAGAGACGAACACATCTATATGGTTATCATGCATTGAAATTAAGGCATTTGAAATGGAGAATCTCCAGAAGCTCGGGATGAAGAATCAGCTCATACCTTTGCTCAGAGAAGTGTGGCTTCGATCTGAGAGTTGTTGCACCTTCGATTGGATCCTAGCAAGCTCCAGATGAAGTCTCCTGGCCAGATGAATTGTCTAGATGTGATTTCGACCAAGCCCGATCATAAAGCTTGGAGGCTGGAGCAACTGGGTAGCCTGGAGATGGGGCTTTTGCTGGTGGACACCTTCCCTTGGTCTGGTGAAGGTGTAGAACCAATCAATTTGGGGATTGGCTCACTGTGGAGAAGTGTCCTGGTTTTGGGTGGAATTTCAACTCCGAAATCGAGCTCGCGAGAGAAGAAATGGCAGGGGGATCTCACCGGGGATCAAGTGCTCTGTGTATGGGGAGGAGTCTGGAACAATTTTGGCAGAGTTTCCTTAAGGTTTGTTTTCAGCACCTCTCATGGCCGAGAGGGGTGGAGTTTAAATAGGAGAGGGTGGAGGGCCTCCCAGGGAGAGTTAGGGCTTGGGATCAGCTCGCTCTTGGCAAGAGAAGAACGGCTCCAATGGCCAGCTGGGGATGGGGCGGCTCAGCGAAGTGAGAATTCCAAGTTGGGCTCACATGTGAACTCTCGGCCATGGTGTTTTCCAGCGGCTCTGGTGGCCGGCCGGCCGTGCATGGGTCACCCTCAAGGTCGGGTGGGTCGTGGGCTGGGACTTGGTGCGAGCAATTGGCAATTGCCATGTGTAAAGAGCTTGGATTGAAATGGAATGGGGGGAAGACCATTTTGGGTTCAAATGAGTCAACCCATGGTTTTGGGCTAGGTTCACCACCCAAGGCCTGGTCTTGAGGCTGAAAAAGATCACTTGGGTCAGCCAAGAGAGAATGGTGTGGTCTCCATCCATGATGAGGTGGCTAAGCATGGTTTAGTGTGTGACATGCTTAAGGTAAAAAGGGGTTAAGGAGGATTAGGAAAGGGGCCCCTCCTTTTGCCATTAATGGCTTGATCGCATGTCAAGCCTTCCATGGCTTCATGTGGCTTGTCCATGGCTTGCATGGCTCACCTTTGGCTTGGGAAAAGGTTTGGTCAATTTCATGAAAATGGGTTTTAAGAATTTTTGGTAATTTGATGGGAATTTGTATGAAACTTGATTTGGAATAATTTGATGGTGAACTTAGGACTTAGGTAATGGATTTAATTAAGTGGATGACAAAATGGAGATGTCATGTGGGCTTTAGGGTAGATTTTGGGCCTTTGGATGTGGTGAAGTGGGCTTTTAGGAAAGTTTAAGGGGAATGGGCTTTTTGATTTTAGGATGGGCATTTTGGTGAAGATTTTGTGAAGGACTTTGTCAAATAAATGTCATAATTGGTTTAGGGATGTTCTATGAAGGGCTTGGAGTCAATTTATTGTGATTTGGGGTGGAATTGGTTTGAATTTGGATTTATTTGGTAAGTGGGCCTATGTAGGTCCAAGTGGGCCAAGTTGGGCCAATGTTGGGCTAGGGTTGAAATTGATGTAAAATTAATGTTGAGAAATGTTTATGGGAGTGTTTCAAAGAGGTTTTGACTTTGGTTGGGCTTTGATTTTGGGATTTGGGCTCATTTGGGTTAGGTTTGGGTTTAGGTCAAAAATGGGCCTTTTAGCTTTGGGTTGAATTTGAGTGGGATTTGGGTCCAAATTTTGGGCAAATCATGTTAGTTTTTTGTTTTTGGGAAAGCTAAGGAAGATTTAGAAAAGATTTGGGGTTAATTGGAATTGAATTGGGTGAGTTTGGGTTAGGTTTGGGTCATGGGTCCAAATTGGGCTTTAAGGCCAAAAGTGAGATTGGATCCAAATGTCAATCAAATTGGACTTGGATTTGGTCTAGATTGGTATTGGGGATGTTGAATTGAAGTTTAGAATTGAATTGGACCAAAATTGGGGTCAATTGGGTAGGTTTGGTTTGACATCGGGTTCACTTTTGGGTTAAAATGGGCCAAATTGGGGGTTTTGACAAAAGTAGGGTAAATTGAAAAAATTGGCCCATGGTGTAGTTGGACAAAATGAAATTGGAAATATTTGGGATTTTCTGGAATTTTTTGGGATTTTCTGAATTTTTGGATTTTTTGGCCAAGAGGGGTATTTTGGGTATTTGGAGGGTATTGGGAGGTTTTCTTGGAATTTTTGGTATTTTTAGGTATGGATGATCAATTTAAGTGATGTGGAAATGTTTTGGAATGATTTTGGAGAATTTTGGATAATTTAGAAATTTTGAGAAATTTGGGTAATTTCGGGGGTTTTAGGTAGGCTAAGCGGGTGTAGGGTCCCGGGGGTCAAAAATTGAAAATTTGGGAAATTGAAGATTGGGTGGATGTAAGTGGAATGAAATCATTTTGGTTGAGCCATGAAGCCATATCAAGTCCATATGAGCCATGAAGGGACCCATTTGAGGCATTCACTATGTTGTTCCTAACCCTCTTAGCCAAGGGCTTAGGGGTTAAGGACCATCCATGTGAATCACCCACATGAGTCAGGAGGTCAAGTTAGGTATGGGTGTGGTTTTAGGAGGTATGTGTATAGGTGTAGTGTATAAGTGTAGTGTGTGTGTAAGTCAGCCCTTTCACCAGACCAGGCCACCCAGGGCAGTTCTAAGGCCAAAGAGTCCTATAGGAACTCACCATTTAAACTTCCACATTTGATTTCAACCCTCTAGGTGATTAGGGGTCTATAGTCAAGTTTGTAGAGTTTGCAGGGAGTTAAGAAGTGGTTTGAATTTCTAAATGGTGGGTCCCAATTCTAGTCGTCTAAGACAGTCAAAGGAAAAGCCTAAGGCTAGATCCTAAGTACTAAAGAGAAGAAGAGAAGACCTCATCAAAAATGAGGTCAACAGATCCCAGCAAGCTCCAGATGAAGTCTCATGGTCTGATGAATTGCCTAGCTATGAAAGTGACCACAGCCGATCACAAAGCTTGGAGTCTGGAGCAGATGGGTGGCCTGGAGAGGGGGCTTTTGCTGGTGGACTCCTTCCCTTGGTCTGGTGAAGGTGTAGGACCAATTAATTTGAGGATTGATCCACTGTGGAGAAGTGTCCTGGTTTTGGGTGGAATTTTGGCTGAGATTGGATTTGATCGAGATTGGATTTGGAATTCGGTTGAGAATCTGATTTGAGATTTGGGAAGATCAAATTTGAAATTTGATCGAGAGTGGATTTGGAATTTGATTGAGAATTTGATTTGTGATTTGATTTAACATTTATGTTGATTTCGTTTATCTTTTAATGATTCAAATTTTATTTTATCGTTTATTTAATGTTCATGTGAATTTGGTGTTCGTCATTTTTAGATTTTTAAAGAAAGTTTTCTTTTATCCCTTTTTTTATTTCTTTTCTGTTCTTTGTTCTAAGTTCATTTAACTTTTATGGCGTTTCCCAATCAATTTGCACAAAAGAGGTGAAGGCCAAAAATGTGACATGGTCACTTTCATTCCAATCATATTGAATATACATCATACAACTCGATCTGGAATACATTTCATACAATCCATGTAGGCTCAAAACGGACTATGTATGATCTTTGGCGATCCATCTAAAGAAGCATCTGTCAAAAATCCATGTCTGAATAGTGGGGTACATGGTTAATAACATCACCTTCCAAGCCATCCTTGGCAAGGATGCCGGCTGGATGTACGTTGGAGGTGTGATATCTCCCATGTAACTCACAGCTCATAAGGCCGGAGGCTTTCTAGCTCTGGGTCTGGCTGGAAATGGTAAGGTGTCTTGCTGTCGTCCATTCTCCTGAAAGTAACTGAGATCCGCTTCACTGGCACTCCTGGTATGCAATGCTTAGCGATATCTGCTCCGTTGCCCTTCACATCATGACGGAACCTACCGGTAAAGGTATCTTTACTGGCCCTCGGAACTCACCCGGGCCTGCTATCCGGAGGTCAAATCCGAACATGATGTCACACTCGTTCAGGAAAGAGACTATGCAGAAAGGTCTGACGAAGTCGTGGTGATCTATATGTGAGGGTATGCAGTCACCCTGTTTGTAGATGTTGATAATGCAGCTATTTGGTATGCAATCCGCCGGCAAGTACCCTCCATGTTATCAATCTCTTTACCATTCTCTTGATGACTAATGGCATCGGATCTACTTGCCCATGACGGAGTATTCCCGGTGGGTTTCCCTTCCTGTCTTCAGCAAAGTTGTAGCAGCATCCGCATTGTATTGTGATTCTTTCCTTCCCTGGCATCCATCTTCGGGGTTCTGAGTAGGTATTTTCCCTTAGGCGGCCTGCTTAGCCCATTATTTTCAAATCCTGGATGCAATCCACGATTTGCTGTTGTTCATACTCGGAGAATACGTCTGTATGTAGCTCGAGGCCCTCTAGTATATTGATTCTTCTGCCTCTAATTCTCTCGAAGTATTCAAAGGTTTTCTTTTCAACATTTTGCATCCTCTCCAGCTCGTATTCCGGAATGATCTGCAGATGGAGAGGCCTTGTGACATATTGTGGGATATACGGTTCAATCCCTTCACGTTCTCCTGCATACCTCGGCTCCTCGGTGGATGATGCACTGTCGGGACATCCCCCGGGTTGCTTCGCAACAAGGTCATGCATCACCGGTGGTTCTATTCGGTGGCGTGGCGGCCTTCTTTCTTCCGATCTTCCGGAGATTTCCCTGATTCTTTTTGTTATCCCAGGAGCTGGCCTCCTTTCTTCAGGTTTCTGGTGAACCGGTGTCCTTGAAGTGTATGTACTGGCATTAGCAACTGTCTCGTCGTGCTGGTCCACGGCTAGTTTTGTTAACATCTCACGGATACGGAGATTCTTATGTCTTCGTTGCGTTGCTGTGAGAGTAGCTCTCCGCACTTCTTGAATCTCTGTGGGCGCAACACTGACAAGCCTGCCCTCTGCTGTAGCCACTATAGACTTCATTTTCTTATCTTCTTCGGTGTTTGCTTTTCTTTTCTTGTTGTTGGATTGGTGGCTTGGGCCACCCACTTTCATCACTCGTTCGCCCGGGTAGTTCTTCTCGGTTAACCGGGACCCGAGTCACTTTCCTCATACCGTAGGCTCCGCCGGTGCGAAATCCGAGTCGATCTCGATTATCGCTCCATCTTTCACCCTCTTTTCATCGAGTGCAAGGCTTACGCCATTCTTAAAGTTCAGGACCAACCGCCCGTTCGACATTTCCCTGAGAAAAGACAAGGAAAAGGATCAGGGGTTGTACTAAGAACAAGAACATTAAGAAAACGTTTGTTAAAGACATTTTTTTTATTACTTCTTGTATTTTAGAATTTAACAGGAATGAAGTGGGATAAGGTCAGGAAAGAGATCTTGATTTGGAAAAGAAAACAAGGAAAACTTTATTATCACGATTTTATTTATTTTAGCACATTTTATTATTATTTTTTTTTTTTGGGTTCGGACCCAATCATAAGTAATTACTATGCCCGTGTTTCTTAGGGATGAAGAATTCATTCCTTCGAAACATCAGGTAGCGTAATACTTTTTCAAGTATCGTCCGTTGATCGGAAGCATATGTCGTTCTCCCCGGCAATTCACTAGCTCGGTAGGAACCTCCCGAGTATACTCGCTTCAACCACAAACGGTCCTTCCCAAGTGGGTTCAAATTTTCCTCCTATCTTGCGATGTGCAAGGATAGGTCTCTTGAGAACGAGAACTAAGTCACCAACTTTCAAGGTTCTTGGCGGACCAGCTTTGTCATGGGCTTGAACCATCTTAGCTTGGTATAGTTCTAAATTTCGTTGCGCTGCAAGTCTTTTCCCTTCCAAGCTTTCTAATTCTTTAAGTCGTAATTTGGCGTTTTCTCTCGTCGTGATCTTGTTTGTAATCGCAATTCCGAGTGAAGGAAGCCGAACCTCTAAAGGTATCACCGCCTCGGACCCATACACCAGAGCGTAAGGTGTAGCTTGAGTAGGAGTTCTGAAGGTTGTCCTGTAGGCCCATAAGGCCTCTAACAACTTCTCGTGCCAATTTCTCTTATTATCGTCCAAGGTTTTCTTTAAGATTTGAACGAGAGTTTTATTAAAAGCCTCGCCGAGGCCGTTTGCTCTTGGGCAGTAAATTGTTGAGTATCGCCAGCCGATTCCGTGTCTCCCGACAAAATTGTTGATTTGCGTGCTTCCGAATGCCGACCCATTATCCGAGATAATCTCGCGCGACACTCCGAAACAAGAGACAACTTGGTTCTCGAAAACCGTAGCACGTGGTGTGCTTTCACTTCTCTCGTGGAACCGCCTCGCCCACTCGGAAAAGTAATCCGTAGCCGCAAGAATGAAGCGATGTTCTTTTCGAAGATGGTGGTTCTATCGGACCCACTATATCCGTGCCCCAACATTCAAATGGCCACGATGCAATTGTCGGATGTAAAGACATTCGGCATTGGTGACAACTCTTGGCGATTTTCATGCGCTTGGTCATCATCGAGGGCCGTGAGTACCGTAGTCTTTTAATTTTCATTTTCATCTTCGTACCCGACCGGTGAGCGCCACAGAGTCCCGAATGCACCTCCTTAACAATTTCACGGTGCCTCGGACCCGCTTAGGCATCTTAACCACATTCGATCAAAAGACCTTCCGTACAATGTGTTGTTTATTAATGCGTAGGACAGAGTTCTTTTCTTGATCCGATGGGCTAGCGACCTATCGTCCGGTAGCTTTCCGTTTGCAGGTAATCTATCAATGGTTGTCGCTAATCTTCCGTGTTTTCTCGTCACCGCCGCCACTCGATTCTTTTTCTTTTTCGATTTGTGTATTGTGTATATGTCGAGTCGTGATAGGACTCGACGTCCGTGAATTGATACTTCCACCGATTCATCTTGCAAACGAGCAAATTCTTTTGCGAGACGGGCTAAAGCATCTCGCTAAAGCATTTTCTTTTCGGGAATTTTGTAGATCGTTACATTTGGAATCCGTTCCAACAACCGTATGGCGTACTCGGAAGTATTGCTCGAGTCTTGGCTTTAAAATTTTGTATTGTCCGGCGATCCGTTGAATGATTAACCGCGAATCCCCGTAGATGTTGATGTCCGTTATCCCCATTCGAATAGTTAATTCCAGATCCCGTTATGAGGGCTTCGTATTCGCTTCGTTGTTTGTACATGGTTCCGTCAAGTGGTAGGAGTATCTTAACATCCCCCGCTCCAGAGTGTTATAAAGATTAGCCCGATTCTCGCCTTATCGGCACTATCACTTGCGATTCTTCGTCTTTGTGTGCTGAAGATGCTCCGTCGAAATATAATTCCCAACGTCGATCATCAAGGTCTTCTAGGCTCATTATTTGTTCATATGTCAAATCGTCATTGAGAGGAGATTCTGCCGGCAAAGGGTGTGCTGCGAGGAAGTCTGCTAAGACTTGTCCCTTTACGGCACGCAGAGGTACAAAACTTATATCGAATTGCAATAATATCATTGACCATCTGGCAAGTCTGCCGGAAAGTGTTGGACGAGTCATCAAGTATTGCAACGGATTAAACTTCGAGATCAGAGTCGACCTTATGAGAAAACATGTAGTGCCCGAGCTTTTGAGCGGCGAAGATCGTGGCCAAACAATGCTTTTCAATTGCGGGACACCTTACTTCCGTCGGAAGTAAACGACGGCTTAAGTAGTAAAGAGCATTTTCTTTACCCTCATCATCGACTCCGAGCTAACGGTGGCTCCGAGAGAGTCGTCTAGAGCCGCGGTGTAAAGTATCACGGCCTACCCGAGACTCGGGGTCGCTAAGACAGGAGGTGTCATTAAATATTGTTTAATGTCCTCGAAGGCCTTCTGGCATTTTTCTTCCCAAATAAATTTGGCGTCCTTTTTAACTAGTGCCGAGAATGGCTGACACCTACCTGACAAGTTTGAGAGAATGCGTCGAAGATATGCCAACTTCTCTTGAAAAGATCGTAGTTGTTTTAAGGTTTTGGGAGGTGGCATTTCTAAGATAGCTTTAATCTTTTCCGGGTCGATTTCAATTCCACGATGTCGGACAACGAATCCTAAGAATTTCCCGGAGGTGACGCCGAAGGCGCATTTTAAGGGATTCATCTTAAGGTTAAATTGTCTTAATCGTTCGAAAACAATTCTCAAATCATACAGGTGGTTTTCCTTTACTTTGCTTTTGATGACCACATCGTCCACGTAGCATTCGACTTGATTGTGGATGAGATCATCAAAAATTCTTGTCATTGCTCTCTGGTAGGTTGCTCCCGCGTTCTTCAGTCCGAATGGCATTATCGTGTAGCAAAATACTCCGATCGGCGTTCTGAATGCTGTAAGCTTTTCATCTTCTAGAGCCATTTTTATCCGGTTGTACCCTGAAGATCCATCCATGAATGAAAATATTTCATGCGTTGAAGCAATGTCGATCATTAATTCTGGGATCGGTAGAGGGAATTCATCTTTTGGACATGCCTTGTTTAAATCTCCGAAGTCCACATAGATTCCGATCCGACCATTCTTCTTCTCGACCGGCACCACATTGGCTAACCAAGTCGGGTATTGTTCTTCACGGACAAATTTAGCGTCTATTAGCTTTTTAACTTCGGCTATGACTTGTTGTTCGATTTCTAGACGCATTCTTCCGGGACCTTGTCCGACCTGGAACGAAGTAGGATCCACTCCTAGCTTATGAACTCGCAACCTCCGGAGCCAATCCCGGCATTTCATCGTAGTTCCAAGCAAAACAGTCCTTAAATTCCATTAATAACTTGATTATTTCTTCGGAGTCTTCTTTGTCGAGTAAGGAGCTAACAAAGGTAGGTCTAGGCTCTTTCGTTAGTACCTAAGTTAACTTTCGTTAACTCATCTATTGTGGATTTAATTTCTTCTTCGAATTCTGGTGGAGCTTCTCCAATTTGTAAATCTTCGAGTTCGTCCGTAGTTTCCATGCAGTTTTCATTGGACTTGCAAGTGACAACCAAGCAAAATTCAGTATCATCAACTGACCTTATTGTGCCGAATCCGAGTCCATACTTTGAATTGGGAGGATGACCGGAGTTATTCCATAATTTTTCAAAATGTTGAAATTGACCTTTTGTCCATTGTCGAGGTAAGAAACCACGTTGAATTAAATTTTGAACACGGGGAGAGTACCACTCAAAAGGTAATTCCATTAATTCTGATGAAGTGACATCTTCGAATTGTACATGATTTTCAGTTTTGGAGGAAGAGGCACCACTGTAGAATTTGATTGGTTTTGCACCGTCGCTACGTATCTCTTTGACCACCATACCCTCGATCTTGTTAGAATGGATCGGGGTTAGGGTCATAGTATGTACGTAGTGGTTAATCTTTTCGTACATTGATTTGTATTCTTCGTTCTTCTCATCTTCGAGAGAGATCTTGAATTGCGGCTTCTTCGACTTATTGTCGCTTGCTTCTTGTTTGATTTCTTTTTCTTCTTCGAACTATCTTCCCAATCAACATTGTTGGTCGGTTTCCTCTCGTCCAACCTGTCCTAGCGTCTCTACCACGACCTCGTCCCCGGCCTCGACCTCGGATGCGAGTTGTGGAGAAACCTTCACCATCTCGCCGTAAGGGAGTGGTGAGTGACTGTTGGACTAGAACTTCAGGTTCTTCGTCGTCCTGAACTTTCTTTGCTTTATTTGTTACGGTATCTCCGGAGAAGATTGTTTTCTTTGGCGGTGCATAATAAGCTGCGTCTTCATGGATTCCAATCTCATGTACGGAGAATGGTTGCAAGTCACCTTTGATGCACTGTTCCCCTCCATCGTAGTATTTGATGTACTGATGCAGAGATGATGGTTCCATCCTGTTTTCATGTATCCATGGTCGGCCCAGCAGAGCGATGAACGATGTTTCTGAATCGATTATGTGAAATTTTGCGGTTGTCTTTGCTAAGTCACCGGTCTTCATCAGTAGTGTTATTGATCCGAGGGCTCTTTCTCCTTTCTGGTTGAATCCTCTTAATAACATTTTGTCTGCTTCGAGCTCGCGAGCATCAATTTCCAAATATGCTAGTGTTCGAAGACTCATTATATTGATTGATGCTCCCGGATCCACCAATACTCCGGAGAGCGTAAACTTCCCAATTGTAACTCGAAATGTACAACGGTCGGTCGTGATCCGCTGTCCCAAGTAGTAGGTCATTGTCCGTGAAGGTAATGCCTCGTTGTTCCTTTAACGAGCAAACCTCATCTAAGGAATCTCCGGCCATTTGAGCTAAGCAAATTTTTGGATCAAGTAAGGCCTTGATCGAAGCTTCGTCTCATCTCCTTTCGATAAGATGAGAGCATCGTAAATGCTCGGTTCGTCGGTAGTTTCCTAAGATGGGCTAGCACGTTGTAGTCCACTTTGTTCTCATGCGTCTCGGCTTCTTCTCGAATGGGTATTTCTTCTGCTGAGGTTGGTTCTTCTTGAACAACCACCTGCTTTCCTTTGTCCTTCGGACCCATTCTTGGAGGTAGAACTCTTCCACTTCTTAAGTTGACTTCTGTAATTTCTTCGAATCTAGTGTCGAGTTCGCCGGTGTCTCCTTCGAATCGGAATGACAGGTTCTTTCGGATTATCTTCGGAATCCGAAGGTTCTAACTCTATCGTGACTGGAGCTCCTCGAAACTCACAGATAGATCCGTTGCTTGTTGAACTCTCGTAGCCTCCTTGATGGCTGCATTCTTCGTTATTTTGCTCGTCGAGATCGTGTATGATTTGAGAATTGTCGTTGGTATCGAAATCGATATCCGGATTGTCGCTAGTTACGTAATCATTAGAAACAGTCAAAATGTAGCCAACGCCATCACCCTTATCATTATATGATCCCACCGAAGTGAGCGAGATAATCATACAAAATCGGAGGTTCGAGGGATTTCTCCCCCGAATCAGAAACAACTATCCTAGGATAAGCAGCCCCTAGTCTAGCCTTAGGAGTCTCGGTCCTCTCTTCTTCATCAATTTTCTTCTTCTCTTCAATCGCCTCCAGTTGAGGTGGTTCTTCTATCGCAAGTGATAAGTACCGGCCAACGAGTCTCGAACTCGAATTGAAGCTCGCACCGAAGCGGTTCGGATGCTCGTCTAAAATCTTTTCGAAGACCTCATCCAGGCGGTAGTCCATCCATCGTCGGCTGCATAGGGATCCATCGGAATGACGGGATCGCCTGAGATAACATTGACGGAACCTCCTTTCGGGGTTCCTTCATGTACTCCTTCGGGATTGTTATATTTCCTTTCCGAAGGTTGTCGTTGAGCCAACTTTTAAAGGTAATGCAATCTTCTATCTTGTGCCCAAGCATCCGATGGTAGGGGCAAAAGTTGGGATCACCGTTCTTATTGACTTCCTCTGGTCTTTTAGGCTCGCGCACTGGAAATCTGGAGTCTTCATCGACTACGGAACATTTTCGGCATCGCTTCATTCTCGAACGGATATTCTCTGCTCGAAGTTCCCTTAATGTACGTTGCGGACGAGACGGTTGTTCATACTCGCGGAGACGACCGATAGCTGGACCGGGGTTGTTGGTAATTCTGTTGTGGTTGCTGCGGCCGTTCTGGTGGTATTTGCATCGGTTGCTTGCCTTTGTCAACTGCTGCAACGATCCCGAATTTCTTTTCGAAGGTCTTCACCGGCTTTTGCTTGTCCGTCTTGTCGGCGAAACTTAATTTCTTCGCCTCTTCTTGCAAGCTTCCGGCCTTGCTTAACAACTTCTCGAAAGTCTTAATAGTGAATCCTTTGAGGAGAAGTGCTATCGGGCCGTGAATGCTTTTAAGCAAGATGCCGACTGCATGTTGTTCTTGCAGTTGTGGTTCACACTTCATGCTTAAGTTCCTCCATCAAAGTATGTAATCCACCAAAGTTTCATTCGGCCTTTGTTTCTCTACCACTAAATCACCTATAGTGCTGTGGTGCTGAGCTCCGGCGAATCGCTTGATGAAGAGGTTCTCTAGCTCTGAGAACGTCTTCACCGAACCATTTGGTAATCTCGCATACCGGCCGAAGGCGATTCTCGACAGATCGCTGACGAACTGTCGGAAGAGTAATGCATCGCTCCCGCCGGCATTACAATAACTGGCACGAAAGTGTGCAACATGCTGTCGGGGGTTCCCGGTTCCGTCGAAGGTCTTGAACAGAGGTGGTACGAAGCCTTTCGGGTATTGGACAGCGTCGAATTCTTCTGGGTAAGGTCTACCCGTCCGAATGGATGTCCCGTTCTTTGATTGTGCTAAGGCTTCTCGCACCTGTCGTTCTACCAAGTTCTTGATATCCTTTTCGTGGATCATACTTTGTGTTGTATCCTTTTTCAGCTGATCATCCCCATTGACGGATGTAATCTCCTTTCCTCCGTCTACAATGTGAATGACCTCTGGGGGTGTCTCTCGATGTGGTTGTACTTGACTCTGGAGAGTGGCCAGAGCTACGGCCATCTCTTCCATCCTTTTCGCCATTTGAGCGATCGTGTCGTCTTTCTCCTGAAGCCGTCTTCTTATCGCCTCGGCTCCTCTCTTCTGCGTGCTGCAGGAGCACCTTGCGAAGCCGATGAAGCTCGTGTCTCAACCATATTGATTTCTCGCATATTCGTCGTCCATGAATTCCGATGAATCGATCTCATCTCCGAACTTTTCTTCTCTTCTTTTGCCAACCGTCGGATATCGGTTCTCAACTTTTCCATGGCATCTTCTAGCGGGGCTTTCTGTGTGTCTTTGTGGTTGTCATGCGATAGCTGTCGGGTCCCTTTTTCACGAGTCCCCTTTATCGCAGTAGCACTTTCTTCAGATTCCAGCCTCCTGGCGAGACTTTCTTTCTCGGCCGCTCGTTTCAATCTTAATCGCCCGAGAGTGGGACGCCATACCATCCTTCTAGCGGCGGAAGGTCTAGGGACCGCATGGTCCGTCGACCAAATGCTGGAAGGTGGTATCCTCCCTAATCTGTAATCCTGAGACTACGATAGGCGGGCTAGCCTTCATTCTCTTGCTTGGCTTTTCTCTCATGACGGCGGGCTCTACTCGGGGCCCAAGACGGGATTTGACTGGCACCCGCCCTATCCTTCGTAGAATCTCCGATACGGGGCAGTTTTCCTTCCTTGCCAACTTTTCTACCAAAGTTTGCAGTCGAGCAAACGGCGTAGTTCTAGTTCTTTTCTTGCGGCTATCGTTGTAGTATGCGGGCTGAGGTAATGTGGCAGCAATCTTGCGAACATTCTCCTCATCCTCTGCGGCGGAGAGGGGATGGAACCCGCTTCCTCCCAAAAGTGGTATGTAGTCGAGCAACGGTGTATATTCCGGTAGCGGTGTATATTCGGTAGCGGTGTATATTCAGCGCTTCTGAATTTCCTCCGGAAAGCAATCTCGGCAGCTCCGGCTTCTCTCGGCGATCCTTCTACTTCGTTTCTCCTTCGGGTCCTTGTCGCTGACGGAATCTTTGAACCGGACCCGATTTCGAAAACGAAGGTCTTACAAGAAGATCCGTACCCTCCACGGTAACAGGTTTACCATAGTTCGGATTTCTTTCCCCTTTGATTTGCGAAGTCGGGGTAGGTGCGTAAACAACTAGACCAGTGGGGGTAGTAAGAACAGCTCCTCCCGCGGACGGCAGTAGCTCCTCCTAGTCGGGATCCTTTGTAGGGGAGGAAACTCTTGGGTCGACCTAAGGTCGAACTCGAGCGGTGGCTCCTCGGCCTTCAGATACCTTGTTCGTCAGTGCAAAGAGGGAGACGTCGGTGACCTTGACATTCGTGTTTTCAAATCCTTGTCCGAATCGGATGATCCCATTGTCGGGCAGCTCATCCTTATAGACAGTGAAATCCAGTCCATTGGTGAAGGAGAAAATCAGCTTCGGGGCTTCCATTTCTGCAGGGTAGATTCTGGTTGTCAGTCCCAAGTTATGCTTCTTTTCTTTAATACGAGAAGAAAGGAATTGAAAAGAGTCTGAACTCATTCTTGTTCATGTATTTATAAGAAGGAATCATTTGTTAAAAGAGTCACTTATTAGAGGGTTTGTTTATTTAGAATGGAATGTTCAAAGGTGTAGAGAAGGTAAGGAATCCGATTCAGAGTTGGAAAGGAAAAGAAAGTCTAAAGCAAGACTTCTCGACTCGAAGGATTACTCCTAAACTAACACCTATTGGGGGTCCACCCCACCTCAGGAATGAGGTAAAAGGATCTCGGAACCTCTCTCGTTTAGGGGTGTCTAAACAGATGGCTCCTAAATCCGAGAGAATGTTGGCTATACTTATTTAAGATAGAAATGAACATAGTATTCCAACGGAAAGAAGGGTATTTTGATCCACTAAGGACATGGATACACTACCGATTTTGAAAGCAGAATTATTTGATTAAAATGGACGAGAGGAATTTTCCTCACGTGAGTCGCCGAAATCGTTTCGGCATATTTTTAGGTTGTGTTTTATTTAAAAAGAGGGGTCGCCTAACGAAGTCTGTCGGCGAATTTTTAATTTAATTAAAATAAATAATTTGAAAAGTAGTATTTGATTTTGAAAATAATTTTAAATTTGAAGGTTTTAAGATATGAGATTAAACCGATCTCACATCCCAAATAGTTTATATAAACGAGCACCGCACTGTAAACCGTGTATCTATCCCTAAGGATAGACACACCGCTCGACAGTGGGGCTCGATTAAATAAACTAGAAGATTTGTGACATCCGTTCGTCCGCGAACCAATTTTATAAGCCGACAAAATTCCCTCGCTTAATATGAAAACATTAAACGAGGTTTATATTACCTTGGTTCTTTAAAATTCCCTATAAGGGCAAGCCCCTATAGTTAATTACATCTTAAGTGATGGGAATCACCTAAGAAAACTCTCGATAATAATTAATAATTCTGCTCTCAAGAATTTCAAAGTTTAAGATTTTCAAGGGATTGAAATTTGGAATTTCAATAGGGAATGGATCAAATTTGGAACATTTTGTTTTGAGAATCCAAAGGAAGAAAAGTAGGAGAAATCACAGATTCGAAGCGAGCTTCGGTAATTTCCTGACTATCCTATTGTTTGGCTTGAGTTTAGGAAAGTCCCAATATTTATTTAAATGTTTTGATCTTGCCAATTTTAATTAATTAGGGCTTATATTTATATGACAGAATCATACAAATAATTTCGAAGATGTGAGGGTTTATGTCGTATCGGAAGACTACCTCGGAATCCTAAAACCGGTTAGGGCTTAATTTGCAGTGCAAATGCCTAACAAAGGGTTGAGGATTTATGTTGCACTAGGCAAACTACCTCGAAGTCCTATGGTTTTGTTATTTAATTCTAGGAAAGTTTTGCTGATGTAGATTCGAGTTTTCGTTGATGACGATGGCCGTGCCGCCCACCATGCTCCGAGCTCCTTGTTGTTGCAGAGGTTTAGTTTTAGAAGTCATAAATCGTGGGATGAGAAAAGTGTTTTGGTTTAGAGAAGTCTTAATTTCCAAGTGTTTTTTACGTTTTAATTAAAACAAATCTTAAAGTTGATTATAACGACACCGGTTAAGATCCCACGGTCTCCATCCTTCCGCATCATTATTTTTATCGGATTCACTTAGTCCGGATGAATTTGCTAAACTCAACTGAATGAGTTCCACACTTTCATTTAGACCGTGGGAAATCCCGTTAGCAACACGTAGGTTACATCATCCGAGGTATTCCCGATCATCCAACAAGACGTTTTAATTTAGTTGTAATTGTAGTTTTGTGTTCTGTTTGTGATTAAATTTTGAGTTGTTTTATATTTTGAAATGTTGTGGTGGTGAATTTTATCTTGCAATGACTTTTAACTTAGTTTTGGTTTCAGTTTTAGGGTCTATCCTAAAAGTGTGAGTTTTCATGCAACGATTGTTTATCATGCAAGAAAAGTAAGTGCGATGCGATTAATGAAATTGCAAGAATGTAAATTGCAATAAAGTAGATCGCAATAAAATAAAAGCGTACTCTGAGGGTCTTCCCGTCATCCCAAGCCGCACTTAAAATACAATTAGAATATTTAAGCATGTTCCTAGGTAAAACTAAGGTAAGGGTTATGGTTTTCTACCAAATTCCTAATCCTATAGCTAGTCACCTCCTATGACGTCTGAGTTCTTTGTGTTTTGGTTTAAGGACGATTTTCTTCATCAAAGAACAATTAAGTCCAATTATTCTTATAAATGTCCTATCATATTGAGGAAGTGCTTAAGAATAATCTTAAACATCTTTTCAATATTTCTAGGATTGTTTTAAGTCCAAATGGGTTTAATTATACAAATGAATTAATCGTCCGAGAATTCAAGTTTCGTTGTTATCTTACACAGTGAACTAGGACATTTGAATAACCTATAAGTGCAGTAACATTTCATTTAATGTTCTGTTTAGGAGTTATAATAACCAAAGCTTTCGAGGGTAAGTTGGTATTCAAATGATTTGATTTAAGTTAAAGGGTTTAAATTTGGAATAGTGTTCAAGTTGCTTTAGATTTATTTCTTTTTGTTTTAAGTGTTGTTATTTAATTCAATTTAATTTAATTTAATTTAATTTAATTGAGTTTTAATTTAATTTAATTCAATTTAATTTAGTTTGATTTGATGTTAAATTAATTTAATTTGATTTAATTTTAATTTAATTTGATTCAATTTAATTTAATTTAAATTTAATTTAATTTAATTTAATTTTATTTTATTTAATTTAATTTTAATTTTAATTCATTTAATTTAATTTTTAATTTGGTTTAACTTAATTTAATTTGGTTTTATTTATTTAATTTAATTTAATTTAATTGATTTAATTTTAATTTAATTTGTTTATTTAATTTAATTTAATTCAACTTTTAATTTTAATTTAATTTAATTTAATTTAATCCATTTTAATTTACTTAATTTAATTTAATTTTTAATTTAATTTAATTTTTTATTTTTTTTATTTTAATTTAATTTTTTTTAAAAGAGTTTAATAATTTAATTTTAGTTTAATGATTAAGCCTTTTAATATATTTTAAATTTGAGTTATCATTTTAATTAAGAATTGAATATTAATGAGATAATTAATTTAGGGATTTTTAAATTAAAGAATAAATCTCTTCCTAATAATATCCCTATTTTAATAATTCCAATTTTATTATTCTTCCAAATTTAATAAATCATTTAATTAAAGTTTAATCATTTTAAATTGCTTAATGGGTTTCTACCCTTTAATTATTTAAATTTCAATCATCCAAATCAGATTAGGATCAAATATTTTACTTATTAATTTTTTATTAAACCTAAAGTTTTAATTAAGGATTAAAAATTTTAATTACCACTTTACCCTTTAAGCTTAATAATTTCATAACTCACTAAATTGAACTCAAATGAACTTGAAATTTTTATGTGACTTTACTCATATGTCAATAAAGACATGAGAGGAGAAAATGTGATTTTTCTGTATTTAATTTATTTATGTAATTATTTTTAGTAAAAAATAGAGATTTCCAAGGAAAATTTAATAACATGACCAAGGGAAAGTTTCTGTCCTTAAGAAAATTAGGGGACATTCCTAATGACTAGAGGATCACTTGGACCAATTTTGGTGATTTTTGGAATTTTATTATTTTTATTATAATTATTTTAAGTTTTTTAGTGTTAATTAATTTAAAAATAAAATAAATGTTGAAAAATGAATTTTAAATTTTTCAAAAATCTCTCTGACATCAAGGAAATCAGAGAATCAAATTTTACAATTTTCTGATTTTTCTATGATTTATTATAATTATTTTAGTGAAAATGCTGGAAAATACATTTTTTTAATTTTAAAATTACCCTAGAGCTTTAAAATTTAATATCTAACTAAATAGACCTAAGAAAAATATGGGGTTTGTTCCTAAGTGATTAAAATTCAAAATGTGACATTTTGGTGAATTTTATTATTTTTTGTGATTTTTATTATTTTTTAATTATTAAAAATATTAAAATATTATTAAAAATCAACTTTTTTAGAAATTTGAAATTTTAATTTTCTTAGGTTCCCCGATATCAGAGAGGCTCCAAAACCAATTTGGTGAATTTTTGAAAGGTATTTTAAAAGTTATGAATTTTTAAAGTTTAAAATGACTAAGTGGCTTAATCAACCCAATTAGTGGGGCTAACCAAGTCCAATTGACCTCAAACATTTATGGTTGATTCCTCTGATCCTAAAGGTCAGTGGAGAATTGATTTCAAGTCAATTTGAAGCATGTTTAACTCTAATTAATTAGAGACCTATTTTGGGTGTTTAAGCCAATTAGGGTTGTTTTAAATGAACTAACTCAAAACCTATTTTTCCTAGGATTCTCTGGTCATAAGGAACATCACCAAATTTTCCTAGAATTTATTTCACAACATGCTATTTATTGGAATTAAAATACTCAAAACAGTAACATGAACTTGAAAAATTAATAACTCTTCATAGGGATGGCCTCGACTTTGGAAAATTCAGGGAATGTTCCTAAATTCGGAGGCTTCAAAAGCTCCTATGGTCTCATGCCATGGTGAATTGTATACATGCAAGGAGAATTAAAAGTATGCAGAGAGTAAAAAAATTATAAAAAATAAAATACTTGATGAAATTAAATGATTTCTTTTCCACATTATTCTCCTCTCGTTCACCGAGCAAGAGGGTATTTTTATTTTATTTTTCTGATTTTTCTACACGAGTTATGAATTTTTGAAGTTTAGGGAATTAAATAAATAAGAAAATACCCTAATTTTCTATTTATCCACGCGGCGCCAACTCATCCTCGGCATCTCCGAAACGCCGCGTGTCGCGCTCTCATTCGACGCCGCCATCTGAGTCAGCGCTTCCGGGGCCCGCTGTATCGCTCCTTCTCCTGGTCCGACGCCATCTGAGCAGTCCGTCCGCGCGTGTATTGAATGGACGGCATCCGTTCATCGTCCCCGAGCGTCCTCACCCAAGAGCCGTCCACACTAAATCCCTAAGATCTCACTCGATACTCAATGGATTTTCATGTTCTTATGCTCTATGGATTCATCTTGAAGAGACGAACACATCTATAAGGTTATCATGCATTGAAATTAAGGCATTTGAAATGGAGAATCTCCAGAAGCTCGGGATGAAGAATCAGCTCATACCTTTGCTCAGAGAAGTGTGGCTTCCATCTGAGAGTTGTTGCAACTTTGATTGGATCCTAGCAAGCTCCAGATGAAGTCTCCTGGTCTGGTGAATTGTCTAGATGTGATTTCGACTAAGCCCGATCACAAAGCTTGGAGGCTGGAGCAACCGGGTGGCTCTGGAGATGGGGCTTTGCTCGGTGGACACCTTCCCTTGGTCTGGTGAAGGTGTAGAACCAATCAATTTGGGGATTGGCTCACTGTGGAGAAGTGTCCTGATTTTGGGTGGAATTTTAACTCTGAAATTGATCTCACAGAGAAGAAATGGCAGGGCGATCTCACTGGGGATCAAGTGCTCTGTGTATGGGGAGGAGTCTGGAACAATTTTGGCAGAGTTTCCTTAAGGTTTGTTTTCAGCACCTCTCATGGCCGAGAGGGGTGGAGTTTAAATAGGAGAGGGTGGAGGGCCTCCCGGTGGAGAGTTAGGGCTTGGGATCGGCTGCTCTTGGCAAGAGAAGAACAGCTCCAATGGCCACCGGGGATGGGGCGACTCAGCAGGTGAGAATTCCAAGTTGGGCTCACATGTGAGCTCTCGGCCATGGTGTTTTCCGGCGGCCCGGTGGCCGGCCGGCCGTGCATGGGTCACCCTCGAAGGTCGGTGGGTCGTGGTCGGGACTTGGTGCAAGCAATTGGCAATTGCCATGTGTAAAGAGCTTGGATTGAAATGGAATGGGGGAAGACGATTTTGGGTTCAAATGAGTCAACCCATGGTTTTGGGCTAGGTTCACCACCCAAGGCCTCGGTCTTGGGCCGAAAAAGATCACTTGGGTCGCCCAAGAGAGAATGGTGTGGTCTCCATCCATGATGAGGTGGCTAAGCATGGTTTAGTGTGCGACATGCTTAAGGTAAAAAAGGGGTTAAGGAGGATTAGGAAAGGGGCCCCTCCTTTTGCCATTAATGGCTTGATCACATGTCAAGCCTTCCATGGCTTCATGTGGCTTGTCCATGGCTTGCATGGCTCACCTTTGGCTTGGGAAAAGGTTTGGTCAATTTCATGAAAATGGGTTTTAAGAATTTTTGGTAATTTGATGGGAATTTGTATGAAACTTGATTTGGAATAATTTGATGGTGAACTTAGGACTTAGGTAATGGATTTAATTAAGTGGATGACAAAATGGAGATGTTATGTGGGCTTTAGGGTAGATTTTGGGCCTTTGGATGTGGTGAAGTGGGCTTTTAGGAAAGTTTAAGGGGAATGGGCTTTTTGATTTTAGGATGGGCATTTGGGTGAAGATTTTGTGAAGGAATTTGTCAAATAAATGTCATAATTGGTTTATGGATGTTCTATGAAGGGCTTGGTGTCAATTTATTGTGATTTGGGGTGGAATTGGTTTGAATTTGGATTTATTTGGTAAGTGGGCCTATGTAGGTCCAAGTGGGCCAAGTTGGGCCAATGTTGGGCTAGGGTTGAAATTGATGTATAATCAATGTTCAGAAATGTTTATGGGAGTGTTTCAAAGAGGTTTTGACTTTGGTTGGGCTTTGATTTTGGGATTTGGGCTCATTTGGGTTAGGTTTGGGTTTAGGTCAAAAATGGGCCTTTTAGCTTTGGGTTGAATTTGAGTGGGATTTGGGTCCAAATTTTGGGCAAATCATGTTAGTGTTTTGTTTGTGGGAACATTAAGGAAGATTTAGAAAAGATTTGGGGTTAATTGGAATTGAATTGGGTGAGTTTGGGTTAGGTTTGGGTCATGGGTCCAAATTGGGCTTTAAGGCCAAAAGTGAGATTGGATCCAAATGTCAATCAAATTGGACTTGGATTTGGTCTAGAATGGTATTGGGGATGTTGAATTGAAGTTTAGAATTGAATTGGACCAAAATTGGGGTCAATTGGGTAGGTTTGGTTTGACATTGGGTTCACTTTGGGTTAAAATGGGCCAAATTGGGGGTTTTGACAAAAGTAGGGTAAATTGACAAAATTGGCCCATGATGTAGTTGGATAAAATGTAATTAGGAATATTTGGGATTTTCTGGAATTTTCTGGGAATTTTCTGAATTTTTGGATTTTTTGGCCAAGAGGGGTATTTTGGGTATTTGGAGGGTATTGGGAGGTTTTCTTGGAATTTTTGGTATTTTTAGGTATGGATGATCAATTTAAGTGATGTGGAAATGTTTGGGAATGATTTTGGAGAATTTTGGATAATTTGAAAATTTTGAGAAATTTGGGTAATTTCGGGGGTTTTGGGTAGGCTAAGCGGGTGTAGGGTCCCGGGGGTCAAAAATTGAAAATTTGGGAAATTGAAGATTGGGTGGATATAAGTGGACTGAAATCATTTTGGTTGAGCCATGAAGCCATATCAAGTCCATATGAGCCATGAAGGGACCCATTTGAGGCATTCACTATGTTGTTCCTAACCTCTTGCCAAGGGCTTAGGGGTTAAGGACCATCCATGTGAATCACCCACATGAGTCAGGAGGTCAAGTTAGGTATGGGTGTGGTTTTAGGAGGTATGTGTATAGGTGTAGTGTATAAGTGTAGTGTGTGTGTAAGTCAGCCCTTTCACTGCATCAGCCACCTGAGGCGGTCTAAGGCCAAAGAGTCCTATAGGAACTCACCATTTAAACTTCCACATTCGATTTCAACCCTCTAGGTGATTAGGGGTCTATAGTCAAGTTTGTAGAGTTTGCGCGGAGTTAAGAAGTGGTTTGAATTTCTAAAAGGTGGGTCCCAATTCTAGTCCTCTAAGACAAGTCAAAGGAAAAGCTAAGGCTAGATCCTAAGTACTAAAGAGAAGAAGAGAAGACCTCATCAAAAATGAAGTCAACGGATCCCGACGAAGCTCCGGATGAAGTCTCATGGTCCGATGAATTGCCTAGCTATGAAAGTGACCACACTAGATCACAAAGCTTGGAGTCCGGAGCGAGATGGGTGGCCTGGAGAGGGGGCTTTTCTTGGTGGACTCCTTCCCTCGGTCCGGTGAAGGTGTAGGACCAATTAATTTGAGGATTGATCCACTATGGAGAAGTGTCCTGGTTTTGGGTGGAATTTTGGCTGAGAAAATGGATTCTGTTGGTGGGGATTAGCGCAAATTGGCACTTGGGATCAACTGCTCTAAGGATGGAGAAGGGTTTGGAACAATTTAGGCAGAGTTTCGGCAAGGTTTGTGCAACTCTCTTCTTCATGGCCGTGAGGGGTCGGGTTTAAATAAGGGTGGCTGGAGAGCCTCACGGGGATGGCCAAGGGCTGGGATCGACGCTGCTCGGTCATGGGAAGAATAGCCATGGTGGCCATTGGGCATGGGGCGGCTCAGCAAGGTGGAATTCCAAAGTTGGCTCACATGTGAGCTCTCGGGTATGGTGTTTTCCGGCGACCCAAGCGGCTGGCCGGCAGGCATGAGTCACCATCTTGACCATGGAGGTCAGGGCTTGCCAATGGTGAAGTCAATTGGGTTTGGACATGTGTAAAGGAGTTGGATCAAAGTGGCATGGGGGTGTGGCTATTTTGGCTCTAAATGGGTCAACCTATCCTTTTGGGCTTGGTTCACCCTCCAAGGTGGCTTTAGGTGTCAAATGAATCAGCTGGTTTGGCATGGAGAAGTCCCTATCCAAATATATATGGATTAAATTTGGGTTAAGGTGAAACATGTTTAAGGTTAATGACTTTTATGAGGTGCTTAAAGGACCTCCTCCTTTTGCCATTTAAGAAGGGTTGACAAATTAGAAATTCTTATGGCTTGCCAATGGCTTACATGTGGCTTCATGGCTTCATATGGCTTGGGAAAAGATTTGGTCAATTTCATGAAAAAAGGATTTTGTGAATTTTGGCATTTTGATGGGAATTGTTATGAGGCTTGATTTGGAATCATTTAATGATAAATTAGGACTTTAGGAATGATTTTAAATTGAATGTGTGATAAGGGAAAGTGTCATGTGGGCTTTGTCATGAACTTTGGGCTTTTGAATTTGTCTTGGATGAGCTTTTAGGAAGGTTTAAGGGAAGTGGGCTTTAGGCTTGAAAATAACTTGGTGGATGGGAAATTTGTAAAATTTTGGACCAAATAATTGTTGGGTTTGGTTTAGGAATGTGCCATGAGTAATTTGAAACAAGTTTGGAGTGATTTGGGTTTGAATTGGGTTGAATTTGGGCTCTTTTGGTGAATGGGCCAATATAGGTCAAATTGGGCTAAGTTGGGCCAATGTTGGGCTAGGGTTGAAATTGTTGTAAAATTAATGTTGGGAAATGTTTATGGGAGTGTTTCAAAGAGGTTTTGACTTTGGTTGGGCTTCTATTTTGGGGTTTGGGCTTATTTGGGTTAAGTTTGGGTTTAGGTCAAAATTGGGCTTATTTGTTTTGGGTTGAATTTAAGTGGAGTTTGGGTACAAATGTTGGGCAAATCATGTTAGTTTTTTGTTTGTAGGGATATTAAGGAAGGTTTAGAAAAGATTTGGGGTCAATTGGAGCTGAATTGGGTGAGTTTGGGTTAAGTTTGGGTCATGGTTCCAAATTGGGCTTTAAGGCCAAAAGTGAAATTGGATCCAAATGTCAATCAAATTGGACTTGGATTTGGTCTTGATTGGTATTTGGAATGTTGAATTGAAGTTTAGAATTGAATTGGACCAGAATTTGGGTCAATTGGGTAGGTTTGGTTTGACATTGGGTTCACTTAGGGTTAAAATGGATCAAATTGGGGGTTTTGACAAAATTGGGGTAAATTGAAAAAATTGGCCTATGGTGTAGTTGAACAAAATGAAATTGGGAATATTTGGGATTTTTTGGAATTTTCTAAGAATTTTCTGAATTTTTGGATTTTTGGGTCAAGACGTGCATTTTGGGTAATTGGAGGGTATTGGGAGGTATTTTTGGAATTTTGAGTATATTTGGCTATGGATGATCAATTTAAGTGGAGGGAAATGTTTAGGAATGATTTTGAGGAATTTTGGGTAATTTAGGTGATTTTGGAGGATTTCAAGGGTTTTGGGTAGGCTAGGCGGGTGTATGGTCTCGAGGGTCAAAAATAGAAAATTTGGAAAATTGAAGATTGGGTGAATGTAAGTGAAATAAAATCATTTTGGTTGAGCCATGAAGCCATATCAAGCCCACATGAGCCATGAACGGACTCATTTGAGGCATCCACTATGTTGTTCCCAACCCTCTTAGCCAAGGGCTTAGGGGTTAAGGACCATCCATGTGAATCACCTACATGAGTCAGGAGGTCAAGTTAGGTATGGGTGTGGTTTTAGGAGGTGTGTGAAAGTGTAGTGCATAAGTGTAGTGTATGTGTAAGTTAGCCCTTCACCAGACCAGGCCACCCAGGGCAGTCCTAAGGCCAAAGAGTCCTATAAGCACTCATCTTTTAAACTTCCACATTTGATTTCAACCCTCTAGGTGATTAAGGGTCTACAATCAAGTTTGTGGAGTTTGCAGGGAGCTAAGAAGTGGTTTGAATTTCTAAGTGGTGGGTCCCAATTCTAGTCCTCTAGGATAGTCAAAGGAAAAGTCTAAGGTTAGATCCTAAGTACTAAAGAGAAGAAGAGAAGACCTCATAAAAAATGAGGTCAACAAGTACGTAAATAAAAAAATGCATAATTCATATAAATTCCTTTTTTTATTTGAAATTAGTTATGTAAATACAAAAGGATTGAGTGGTATACATGAAAATTTTTTTTTTTGTTTTCTTTGTTTTGGTGAGGATAGTTTAAAAAAAAACTTGTATGCATGTAAATTTCATTTTTTTTTTTGAAAAAATTTAGTTGTTAGAAATGTAAATTTTTAAAAATGGGTGGTATGCATGTAAAACTCCATTTTTTTTGTTTTACTAGACATGCAAATACAAAAGAATTGAATGGTGTGCATGTAAATTTCTTCTCTCTATATTTTGTTTTGATATTGGATATGCAAACACCAAAGAATTGAGTGGTATGCATGTAAATCTTTAAGATACCAAAAAGAAAATAGAAATAATAGCGAGGGAGAGGAGCTCACCTGTACTTCGCCAGAGGGAGAGAGGTTCGCCGGAGAGGAGCTTGTCATAGCTAGGATGGTGGAAGTTGGCTTTTGTTAACAAAAAAAGGAGGTGTTTTTTTTGTGGAGATGTGTGTGAGATGTAGTGAAGGAGAAGTTACAAACTTTCTTCTTCTTTTTTTTTGGCTAAGTCGAGGTTATGTTGGTGGAGAAATATGAGGGACGTGATGAATGAGAATGAGTGAGTAAAAGAGAAGAAAATGTCATATTTGTGAGGGATAATAAAATAATGAAAGAGGGAGGTGAAAATCCAATGTGGATTTGGAACTTTGGGGAAGTTGGCTAGCTTGGGTTTACCCCCCTTGTCCAATGGCTAAGCTTGGTCCTCATTTGGTTAGAGCAACACCTAAGATCCTCAAGTGAGTTTAGGTGAGGTTTAGTGGTTTAATGTTTCATGAATGAGGATAATTCCAAGTGACGGAAAAGAGGGAGTGGTCACCTCCCCTTGTCATTCTTGGCAAAATTGACCTTTAGATGGTCATGAGAGGGTTCAGATGCCATGCTATGATGTGTATGAGCTTATGGAAATGTTTCATGTAAAAGGAAATTGAGATTTTCATGAATTTTGAAAAATCATGTCATGGTGCCTTATTTTGGGAAACTTTCTTGTATGCAAGTAAAAAGTTGGTACGATGTCATGATGAGATGAAATAAATGGCATGGAATGATAAGAAGATGGAATTATGACATGTGGGCTCAATTTGGAGCTTTTAAAATTAATGAACTGGGCTTTTAAACATGCAAATGGTTATGGGCCTTTAATATGCATGAAATGATTTTGAATTTTTGTAATTAATCATGGGATGATCAAATTGAATTAGGTTTGGTTGAAATTAGGAAGTGAAATATGGGGAAATGATTAACCATAAGGTTCAATTTGGAGAAATTGGGCTTTTAGGTCAAAATTGGGGATTTTGGGTTCAAAGGGATTTGAGTGAGATTTTGGTCAGACTTTTGGTCAAATAAATGGTGTTTTTGGTATATAAATGTTTCATGAATATTTTTGAACAAATTTCGGGTGATTTGGAGTTGAATTGGACTTAATTTGGGCATTTTAAGTGTAGGGTCAAAATCGGGCAAATTGGGCTGACGTGGGTTAAAGCTAGGCTAATGTTGGGTCAAGTGCAAATTTAATGTTGCAAAATGTTTATAGGGATGTGAAAAAGAGTTCTCAACATTGGTTGGATGTCAATTTGGGGATTTGGGCATGTTTGGGTTCATGGACAATTTAGGGCAAATTTAGGGGTTTTGGCTTGAGTAGGACTTGGGTGAAGTTTGAGTTCAAATTGTGGGACAATTAATGTTGCATTTTATTTTTGAGGATGTTAGGAAGAGTTTAGAACTAGGTCTGGGGAAAATTGAGTGGTTTTGGGTTCAATTTGGAGTGAATTAGGTTACTTGGTCAATTTTGGGCTTTAAGGGCCAATTAGTCTTTTTGGTCAAATTGGGTTAAATTGAAAAAATTAGGGCTTGAGGTAGTTGAAGAAAATTATATTGGGAATATTTGGGATTTAATTGGAAAAAAATTAGAATTTTGAAATTTTGGGTATTCCATGGGTATTTGGTAATTTGGACAATTTTGGTAGGTTTAGGTGCAATTGGGCCAAATGGTGGTTCAAATTGATTGGATGAGGTTTTGAAACGAATTTGGAGATTTTGAAATTTATTTGGAATTTTAGGATTTAAAAATTTGAATTCATGATGAAATTAGGGTTAGGGGCATGGGCCATGGACCTTAGCAATGTCTAACCACTTTAGGACCAAGTTTAGCCAAATGGCAACCACTTTATGATCCTTCACATATTGACCCTAGATATCTTACTCAAAGACTAGTGGCTTTGGTTCAATTATGTGAGTTTCTTAAAGGGTAGAAGTGATAAAGTTTAGGGTTTGGGGAAAATGGGTGGAACTCAATGGTTTAGGGATGTGTGTGTGCAAGAGAAACTAAAGTCACTCAAGGTTACTCTAAGTCCAAACATTCCTATGGGAACTCACTATTGGGTCTTCACATGGTGGTTTTAACCTTCCAAGGTTATTTGGGGGTTTGTAACCATCCATGTGGGGTCCCAAGAGGAGTTAAGAAGTGGCTGAAAATTTCTAAAAGGTGGGTTCCAACTCTAGTCTCCCTTTATCAACCGTTTCCACTATGTCATATCTCATTTCATATACTTGCCTGGCCTTATTTTCTCTGCTTTCTCTATAGGCTCCACATGCTTGACTTCCTCTTATAAACTGCTAGCCTTGCTGAGTAATTTCTCGAAGGATTTAATGGTGAGACCCTTAAGTATGAAAGCCACTGGATAGTGAATACTCTTGAGTAGTATCTCGATCGCAGGTTGTCCCTGTAGCTGCGACTCACACTACATACTTAAGTTTCTCTATCTCATAATCTAGTTAACCAAAGTCTCGTCGGGCTTCTGCCGCTCCACAACAAGATCTCCTATAGTAATGTCTTGTTGTGCACTAGTGAATCTTTTCACGAACTTATTTTCCATTTCTATGAAGGTCTTCACCAATCCATTGGGTATTTCTGCATATCAAACGAATGCTATTCTTAACAAGTTGATGACAAACTCTTGAAACCATAGAGCTTCACTTCCTATTGTATTGCAATAATTAGCTCTAAAATGTACTATGTGCTAACGAGGGTTGTTGTCCCATCTAACATCTTGATAGTCGGGGGCACAAAGCCTTTGAGGTAAGGGACGTCATAGAACTCCTCCGGGTAGGGTCTACCCTTTGAAACTGATGCCCTCGCCTTTGATCTGAGCCAAGGACTCTCAAACTTGTTGTTTGATCATCTGCTTGATATCCTTTCCTGGTAGACTTGGAGTTAAATCTCTCTTTGGAGGTTCGTCTTCATTGTCAGAAGCGACATGTCATCTTTCATCTGTGATATGTATAATTTTGGGCTGGTTAATTTCTAAAGATGCTGCTGGTCATTCCTGTGACGGTCCGTGTAGTGTAGCCATTGCGGTCATGGCGGCGGTCATCTCCTCCATCCTCTTTTCCAGGTGAATAATCCATCTCTTGTTAATATGACCCTTTGAACCTCATCCGCGACATTCTCCTCACAAGGAACATTGCGGGCAGATGTCGCAGACCTAATCTCGACGACATTAATCTCCATGAACTCTTCTTCCATGTAATTTGATAAGTTGCAATCTTCATTTTCAATATCTAGTCCCCGTTCTCTTACTAATTCAGAAATTTTTGCTCGGAGCTTTCATAATTTATCATCGACTGCTTTATGTCTAATCACCTTCAGATATGTAGGTCACCCTCGACTGTCACTTCTTTTTAAAACTGACTCAGAAGCAACTGTGGTAGGGGTGATGGGAACATCAGACTCATGATCCATCTTGTGATCCACGTACTTCTCAGAGTTTACTGGCGCAATGACCTTCGGTAACCACCCTTTCCTCTTAAAAGTCGGCACCTTGAGACGGAGTGTCTCGGCAGGGACATCGGAGTGGTGAGGGGAAGTGTGCTCCCTAGAGTGTAGACCATGTATAGTGGGAAACAATCCTCTCTTATTGTTTCTCTTCTAAGATTTCTCGTAATCATTGACAGACGGTACTCTCAGACCCAGCTGAGATTTGACTAATTTGCACAATGCGGGTGTCAGAACGGCAGTAGTATCATCTGTAGTAGTGGCATCAACATGATTCCCCAAATGGTGTTTAACGGATACTCGCACGGTTCTCTCCCTCCTCAGAATCTCATTCTTTATTTTGGAGAGATTGCTCATCACATCCTTTTGAGAAACTTGACAATGGAACATCCTTCTTTCTCAGGCAAACTCTGGAAAAAGGTGTGAACTCAGGTGATGTGTGTGGGCCTCTCCCTCCCCTCATCATGACTAGGTGTTGATGGAAGCATAGCAGAAATCTTATGGAGACTTTCATCTCCAGTAGTACGTACCAACGGGTGGAACCTACTCCATTGAAGGAGAGGAGAGTTATTCGATAAACCGAGTTCCTCTTCTTGAGAAATCTCACCAATAACTAGCATACTTTTAGCTTGTGCCCTTGCGGCTTTGAGAATCTTATGATTGCATTTCATCCTTTGAGATCTTATTGGTGGGGGAATTCTAGAACTAGAACCAATCTCAAAGAATGCTGGCGGGGCATGAAAGACATTATCATAATTTTCTTCTTGCAGAGTTTTCTTCCCCTTGGCAGACAGGGAAGTAGGCTCGCGACGGAAAAACTGATAGCGGTAGGGGTACCAATTCTCCTGGGCACGGAGACAAATGACTTGACGGGGGCAGTAGAAACCTTCACATTCTTGGCAGAAAGGAATTCCTGGAGGGTGTTCAGGTCAAACTCAGCAGATAGCTCTTGAACTTTTGGGGTAGCAACTTTCACAATAACAAACGGGGCTTTTCCATGTACGACTTTGAACTCACTGAAGCCGGTCCTGAACTGGATCATTGGAGCAGCAAGTTGGGCCTGACGGGAAGGGGGTAAGTTGTAGGAGAAAGTAAGTGTAGAGGCAGACATCGCGACTGTCGAAGGAAAAAAGAATTTTAGAAGTTAGCGAAGGCTTAAAACCTTTAATCATAGTGCAAAAAAATATAAAAAAGGTTACTCTATGAACTAGGCACAATTTTACTTCATTTTGTATTTTCGTATTTTTTATCTTGTCTTTGATTTTCATATATTTGTTAAAAAAGAGTTTAACGTTTAAAAGGGACTGGTTCGATTTGCCAATAGCAAGCTAGAACCCGGGAGGCACAAAGGGAAAGTGAAGTGTGGGACCCCATCCAGAATACCCTTCACAACGCACATTGCCTTGGCAAACCTTCTTCATCAACACACCTATTGGGGGTCTGACCCAACAAAAATCAAGAAGAAACCTAAAGTCTCTTGGAACCCCTCTGTCTAAGGATGGTTAAATAGATGGCCCTAAAATTGAGGAGAGTTGATCATACTTTCCCAAGAAAGAGATGGGTAAAGCATATCAATGGAAGAATGGTAATTTGGTCCATGAGGGACATGAACACATTACCAATGTATGAATATACTATATCCTGATCTTAAGAGAAAAACAAGTCCACAGCGGAGTCACCAGAAAACTTTCGACTACAAAAGGGTTTTATGATGGATTTAAGTTCATATATATATATATATATATATATATATATATATATATATATATATTGTAAGAAAATATCATTTTTAATTTTGAAAATTATGAAATAAAATCGATCCAATATAATTAATAGTTTAAATAATCAAGCGCTAAACAGTAAGCCATGTATCTATCCCGAAGAATGGACACATTTCTTGGTAGTGAGGCTTGATCAAATAAACTAAAGGATCCCTGACATCCGTTTAGTCTGCGAACCATTTATGTTAACTGAAAATTTCCCCTATCTAGTATGAAGCAACTAGATAGGGTTTATATTAATCTAGGGTCTTTAAATTTCTTATAAGATCCAGCCCCTATAGTTAATTACATCTTAGACAACCAAAGTTACCTAAGAAATATCTTAATATAAATTAAGAAATATTTATATTCATAGGTTCCAAAAGGTAGGACCTCCATTAAAATTTTGTAATAGGGAGTCTAAAAAGTGAGTGACTCGAGTTTAGAACGGTCATTAAAGGAATCCAAACGAAGAGAAAGCTAGGGGAAGAACATAGATCCAAGAAGAATCTTGGTGTTTTCCCGAACTATACTATTGTTTGGCTTCTATTTGAGATATTTATTTAATGCATCATCATGTCAATTTTATTATTTAGGACTTACATTCACTTGATCATGTGAATAGCTTTGAAGATAGGATGATTTACATCATATCGGATGATGACCTCAGAACCTAAGCCTAGATAAGGCTTATATTGCATAACTTGGATATAAAAAGGCCTATAAAGAGGTAAAGTGAGGATTAATGCTACACTAGGCAAACTACCTTGAAATCATATGGCTTGTCATTTAATTCTAAGGAGTTATGCTCTTGAAGATGGACGTGTTGCCAACAATGCATGCTTCAAGCTCCTCATCGTAGTAGGTTAGTTTTAGAAGTGTCAAATTGAAGAGATTGAGAGTAGTGCCATGTTTTGGAAATATTTAAATTGAGGTGTCTTAATGTAATGTTGGGGTGATATTTAAGTTGATTGTAGCAACACCAGTTAGGATCCAACAGTTCTCTCATTCAGGCACCACTATTTTTTTTTATTCAATTAGTCCAGATGAATTTAATAAACCAACTTAATGAGTTTCATACTTTCATTTTGACCATGGGAAAGCTCATTAGCAGCCATAGGTTGCCTCCTCCAAGGTATTCCCGATGATTCGATAGAGGTATTGTAATTTAGTTGTAATTGCGATTTTTGTTTTGTTTGTGATTAAATCTTGAGTAGTTTTGTATTTCGATTGTTGTGGCGGTGAGTTTTATCTTATTTTGATTTTAATTTTGATTTTGGTTTCATTTTTTTAGCTATCCTAAAATTTTGGTTTTCATGCAGGGTGACATTGTTGTTTACCATGCAAGCTCATAAGCAAGAAAACTACAGTAAATGAAGGTACTATAAACTTATAGAAGTGTACTTGACGAGTCTTCTCGTTCCTTCACCTGAAACTTTAGTATCTTTACAATAAACATTTATAATTTTCAAGAAATAAAAGCCTATAGATATGTACTTCATCTGCTCATTAAGTCCTATATCATAACTTGGTGGGTCCTATTTATTCATTTAAGAGATGCCTTCTTTTGATAAGTATGATTGACTCAGTCGTCCTACAAGACGTCTAGAAGACGTGTGAAAAGGTCTATGGAATACCTAAAAATTTCACAACCCTTTTAAACTTTCTTGAGTTCATTTGGACTTATCATAATTGTTAAATGATTCATCCATTTCATACCCTTATGCTTAATAAACATTGATGTTTTAATTAACCCAAAAAAGTTGGGTAACTATCACTTGATATTTCATTTATGAATTATGTAAGTGGCGCTTTTGGAGGCAATTTAATTTATGAAAGAGTTTAATCAATTTTGATGGGCTTGTAGTGTTTCAAATATGTTTAAAATTAGTTGTATATTCTTTTCTAAGCCTCATTAGTCGATGTTTGATTAACCTAGTCTCACTACCAAGCCTTTAAGACTTAGGTGTGTATATTTATAACTTTTAGAAAAAGTTAAGTTACATGAACATGTTCTTGTTAATGTGTTGGATAATTATTTTATCATCAACTAGGGGTGATGAATTAGTGAGTTATCAACTTCCAAAGTCAACCCCTAACCTTAAGGATCATTTAATTTAAGTTTCATCCAAATTAATATGATTAATAAAATTAAAATCTTATCTTTTAATGTGATAAAATGATATGGGTTTTTACCATTTATCTCCTTCAACTATTTTAATCATTCAAACATGTTTATTATGATTATCCATTACCCTTTTACCCTTTAAATAATACCTAAATATTTAATTAAGGTTAAATCTTCAAAATTACACTCATGCCCCTAAAGGCCTTATCACTTCATACTTCAATAAATTTAATTAAAATGACTTTAAAAATTTTATATTACCCCACTTATGGGTCAATTAAAGTATTAGAAAAGAAAAATATGATTTTTATTAATTTAATTTAATTTATATAATTTATGCAAAATAGAGATTTTCATAGAAAATTCAATAACTTAGTAAAAATAAAATATATGTCCCAAAAAAATTATCAGCGGTTCAAATAGACCAGAGAATAATTTGGACCAAATTTCATGATTTTTTTGGACTTTAATTTAATTATTATAATTAATTCAATTTTTTGAGTATTAATTAAATACAAAATATTATTTAATTGGAAAATTGTGTTTTATATATTTTTTAATTTTCTCTGTGGTTAGAGAACCCGAGAGAACCAAATTTCTTATTTTTTTATTTATATTTTAGTTATTAGAATTATTTTAATGAGGCATTAGGGAAATTCCATTTTAGCCTTTAAAAATTAATTTAGACCCTTTAAAATTTAATATCTTTATTTAGAAAGTTAGGAAAATTACTCTAATTTTTCCAATGTGATCGGGAGGCAACTTGGAACATTTTCATCAATTATATAAATTTTTTCATTTTTATTAATTTTAATAATTTAAAAATTAAAATATTGTTTATAAGTGAAATTTTGTTTAATTACAATTTTATTTTTCATGGACTCTTCTGATCACACGTAACTCCCAAAATTAATTTGATGATTTTTTTGAAGTGCATTTTAGTTGCCATTATTATTTAAATGTCAAAGGTGTGATTTAGTTTGTAAAATTCATTTAAGTGTTTAAATTAACTCCAATTGAAATTAAAATTTTATGGTAAGTTTCTCTAACATTAAAATATAATGGAGAATGACTTTTAGGTTATTTTCATTTATCTTTAATTCAATTTATTTTTCTTTAGAATTTAGGGATTAATAACAATTAGGTTAATACTTAGTGAATTAAATTCATTTTATATTTTTCCAATGTTCTTATGGTCATAGTGAACCTACCAAAATTTACTTTGGATTTTTTCCATCAGTATTTTAATTATTATATTTTTATACCAAAAAGACATAATAACTTAAAAAAAAAGATCTCCTCAGAGAGATCTCCCCTGACTTTGAAAAAATCAGAAATGATCCCTCATGGCAAAGAAAACAAAAGCCTTAAATTTCATGTCGTGGTGAAATGTCTATGCAAATGGAGAATTAAAAGACTCGTAATAGTATTTAATTAATTAAAATAAAAATATACATCAAATAATCTTGAAACCAATTCTGCATTATTCTCTTTTATTCACTGAGGAAGTAGGTATTTTTCTTTCTTTTTTCTGATTGTTCTACACCAAGTTATGGATTTTTAAAATTCTAGGAAATAAATAAATCAATTAAATCCCTGATTTTTTTACTTAAGTAGTGTGGCGCCAGCGCAACCTCTGCAGCTCTGAAAGACCACGTGGCGCACCCTAGTTCGACGCCACCTTCTGACTAGTAGCTACGCGTCTGCGCTTTATGCACCGTGCTCCCGTCCGACTCCATCCTGGTCA
Source organism: Papilionanthe hookeriana x Papilionanthe teres (assembly GCA_022702705.1). Lineage (NCBI taxonomy): Eukaryota > Viridiplantae > Streptophyta > Magnoliopsida > Asparagales > Orchidaceae > Papilionanthe > Papilionanthe hookeriana x Papilionanthe teres. The sequence continues at coordinate 91,572,009 of CM040422.1, forward strand.
TCTGTTTGATACACGCGTGATCCAACGGTGAATAGTCTTAGCCCATAACCGGTGTGCACAGAGAACCGTCAACACTAAAACTCTAATATCTCGAGCAAGAATCAACTAAATCACTTGAGGTTTGTTTCTATGGGCTCATCTAACCTAGAAGAACCTATTTAAACAGTTAACCTAGCCTGAAATCATCTCATCACACATGGAGAATCGAAAATGGCTCGGGAAAGGGGGAGAGTTCAATACCTCTATCTGAGAAGGGAAGCTTCAATAAGATGGTTTTCGCAGCTTCTATTGAAACAAATCAACCTCCAGATGATGTCTTTTGCCCTGGTTAAATGTCTGGACCCAATTTCGACCAGACCTAATTTTAGGCGTTAATCAATGTCTGGTATGGAGGCTCTCTGTGATGGCGCTTTGATGGGGGAACTTCTTCTTGAGTTGCTGTGAAGGTGTGGGCACAGTTAATTTAATTTTGGTTAGTGTAGAGTGGTAATGGAATGTGTCCTAGTTTTGGTAAGGTTTTGAGCTTCAAAATTGAGCTGAGGCAGTGGGGGAAATGGCAGAGAAGTGGTTGGGATGAGCTTAGGGAGGTTGCAATTAGCTTTGGGAAAAATTTGTGAGAGTTTCCCCTAAGTTTTGTGCATACACCTCTTTGGCTGTCAAGGATGGTGGTTTAAATAAAAAAGCATAAAGGGGCTGCCATGGCTGGGGTTTGGGTGATTTTAAATGCTTAGGTGGAGGGCAGCAAGGAGCAATTAACCAATCAGGGTGAGACAGCTTGGATAGGTCAATTTTGATTTTGTCCATGGGTGGTGGCTCTCAGTTTTGCTTCCTTCGGTTACTTGGTCGGCCAACCAGGACATGAGAGGTGGCCTGTGGTCAAGTGAGCTAGAGGGCAGGTCATAAGTGATGTGAGCTTAATTGGTTAAGTGCTTATTGGAAATCTCTTTAAGTTTTATCCATTTAAGTAAGGGGATCCCCTAAATCATGGGACCTTTGGTCCATGGCTCTACTAGAGTGGGCTAGGTGGATCTAGCTTAGTCCTATGCATCTAATGGCTGGCTATGGTGAGCTTATTTTGATCAATTTGGCTAAGTTTCATCAATTTGGCACATGGGTTCAATTTTGGGTCATGTGGGTTCAAGTTGGGCTAGGTTGGGTTCAATATTGGGTTAGGTCCAATTGATTATTGAAAATGATGTAAATGATTGTCATAAAGTGTTTAGAAGAGGATTAGGGTGGTTTGAATAGCTTTAGGGGATCAATTTGACTTGATTTGGGTATTTGGTCAATTTTGGGCATGTTGGGTTAACTTGGGTTTAGGTTAAGCTAGAGTGAAGAAAATGGCTGATTTATGGTTTCAAATGGTCTAAGGGGGTATCTTAAAGAGTTATCAACATTAATTGGTGTCATGTTTGGGATGAGGGTATTCTATTTGATGGATTTTGAACATGTGACCAATTTGGGGCAAAATTGGGATTTTTGGATTTGGTTGGACTTAAGTGAGGTTTGGGCTGATATTGAGTGAAATTTATGGTTTAATTTTGTTTAGGGGAATTTCATGAAGAGTTTAGGATTCAAAATTGATGGAGATTGATTGACATTGGGATCAATTTGGGGAGATTTGGTCACATGTTCAAAATTGGGGCTTTTGGTTTAGGTTCAAATATGGGTCAAATTAGACTTGGATTTGGTTTGGGATGAGATTATGTACTTTGTATTTTATTTTAGAATTGAAATTGTGGGGAATTGAGGTCAATTTGGTGGACATTGGAGGTAATTTAGGCATTTTGGGCCTTAAGGCGTAATCTGTGACTTTTGGTAAAAATGGAGCTATTTGGTCAAATTAAGTCAATGTGATTGTTCAATATTAAAATTCGGAATATTTTGTGGGTTTTGAGAATTTTTGGGAATTTTTGGAATTTTCAGAATTTTTGGGCTAGGAGGGGTATTTTGGTCATTTTGGGTTTTTTGAGGGTATTTTGGTAAATTTGAGGTGTTTTGGTATTTTGAGTGGTGAAGAATGTTTTGGGGTGATTTTTGAGGGATTTAATAATTTTAGTTGATCTTGGGAATTTTTGGCAAAATTCGGGTTTAGGGCAATTTGGTAGTTTTGTGGAGCTTTTAGGGGTAAGGGATCAAAGTTTAAATTTTTTGGTAAAATTGGGGTTAAGTGAGATTGATAATCCATTTAAGCCATGGACCAAGGGAATTTCCCATTTGGATCCTCCATGTGTTGGTACTAGTCAAACCCTAGCCTGGGGCTAAGAGCTTAGGGAAACCACTCACATGAGTTTCCAAAAGAGTAGGGGATCAAGTGTGGAGAAGTTTAGTTTAGGGTTGTGAGGTAGTGTGAGAGAGTGCAATGTGTAAGTATGTGTCTGAGCCTCACCGAGACTACCCAGAGTCAGTCCTAAGGCTTAGTCATCCTGTAGGGAACTCCTCTTGAGTTTTCTTATGCTTGGTCTCATCCTCATAAGCACTTAGAGGTTAGACTTTAAACATTTGAAAACTCCAAGTGAAGCAAAGAAGTGTTTTGATTTTCTATGAGGTAAGGGTTCCATTGTTAGTCTTCTAAAATAGTCATCAGGAATGTCTTATGGCTAGACCTTAAGCTATTATAAGGAAAGACTAGACCTCAACCAAAAGTGAGGTCAACAAGGCATTAATGCACTCCCCCCAAAACATTAATGAAGTCCAGAAGTTGAACAACCGAATAGTGGGCTATCACCAGTTCATCTCAAAAATTGTTGATAAATGAGCCACATTCCTCAAAATGTCCGGAAAGAAAAGAAAAATGTTTGAATGTTTAACCAACTACGAGGAGGAATTCACAAATTTAATGGATTTCTTGGTATCGCCACAATTATTACAAAGTTAAAAACCAAACATTGAGCCCTCTTTTTGTTTTAAGAGTTGGACCTAAGGCCAACAGTTTTGTACTAGTTCATGAGGAGTTAGAAAAGTAGTTTCAGATCTACTGCACTAGCAAGGTTCTACGTGATACCGAACTCTTGTATCTAATTATGGAAAAGCTAAATTTTACTTTGGTTATGTTAGCTCACAGGATTCAGCCATACTTCCAAAGACATCCCATTCGAGTAATCATCGACTATCTGTTGAAATCTATCCTCACTTGACAGGAGCACTCCGATCGGCTCCTTAAATGGGTGGTGGAGTTATGTTAATTTAATTTTACATATATCCCTTGGAAAACTATCAAAAAGTGCACCAGTAGCTAACTTTCTAGCCAAATTTTCAAACCATGCTTTCCGAACAAAGGAACCTGTGTTGACTAGATGACATGGACCTTGTACATTGTTGGAACCTTTAATCAATTAAAGGAAGGAATAGAGTTGGTTCTACGTATCCCAACTGGAGAGCCTATCTACCATTTATTGGTCATTTATTCTTAAGTCACTAATAACCAGGTGGAGTACAAAGCTTTCATTTTAGAGTTGCGCAAGACTTAGGATAGGGATGTATGATAGTGGTAAAATTTTCTGCAGTTTCATTACATTTAATAGTATGTTAGTTCCCTTCTTTGTTATGATATTAAATATTTTTATTGTAATGTGTATGATACGTGGTATATGCTATTTGGGGAAAGGACAAAAGTTAAATTGGAGAGTGAAAAGGATAAAAATAGGGATTTCAAATGATTGGCCTCTATTTGTGTGCATGTGCCCACACTTACTAGTACGTTTGTTCAAGCGGCATGAGCGCACCAGCACACCTCCCGTGTATGTGCATTTGTATGCAACCACACACACACCTAGTAAGCTCTAGCATCCACACACCCAATGTATCCTACTATTACCTGCCTGTTGGTACGTACATGTAACCACGCTCTACTATGCTACTATCATCCTCCACACACCTACTTGTAACCCCATTGTTTCACAATTGCACAAGAGCTTGTAATTGTGGCCGCACCCTTCCACAACTACACACCCCCACCTCCGGGCATCTAGATATATGAACATTTGCACATTGCTGAAGTGCATGGAAGCATCCATGATCTATTTATGAACCTATACATACATGCACACTCATCCTCAATTCATAAGAGTGCACCCGCCCCCGTGAGTGCACCGTATCAGCACTAGTGAACCTAAACACTAGAATTTTAGATTTTTATTTATTCAGAGAGTTTGTATGCCAATTTTAAACCTTTATTGTAAAACCTAAGTATAAAATCTTATTTTTGTCATTATTTAAGCATTTTGACCTTGTTAACTAAGACTCTATTATCTAGGATAGTCTTTAGAGCTTTAAGAGTCTCTCCTTGGGTTTTCTTAGAAAAGTATATTTCTTCTTGTTTCTTCTTCTTCTTATTTTCATGCTTATTTTGAGGATTTTGATGATATTGTAAGAGGAGATTGAGTGCATATATATGAGAGATATCCACATATATTTGTATTGAATGGAGAGAACCATAATGTACTTTAAGAACTGATTGGCTCTTTAATTAGTTTTTTGTATGTCTTGTATTGTACCCTTTTTTTATTCCCAAAATTACAATGTTTATGTTTTCATTCCTCATTCATTATAGTTAATTTTGATTTGAACTCTTGTGATGTAAGGCATGTGTTGTGATTTTTATTCTATTAATGTTATATTCCATCGATGCTTTTTTAATGCATGAATTGATAATATTGATATATTAACTTTTAGGTTATAATTTACCTTTTAACAGTCACAATAAGAATGTTAAAATTTTCCATGAGCTAAAACTTCTGCCCATTGCATAATGGAACAAGTAGGTTAACCACAAAGACTTGGTAGAATAGGCATTTTTAGTTAGGATTCTATAACCTAGATTTGGGATATAAAGTATACTGGGAAACACCATAGGTTTAAGAATAACTTAACTTTATGATTTATTGATTCTTCTTCTAAACTAGCCATAGGCTTAGGAAGAAAACTTTTTGAATGGTTGTCACCAATCGAGTGGGTTCCATAAGAAAATTCAAGAAACCACTGATCGATATAAAAAAAGTATGAACATTTCATATTTGAGAAACTCCAAACTTTTCCCTATCATTTTTGCTTAATATACTTTTAGACTTGTTAGATTCATTTCTTGCATTTGATCACTTTAAATAAGACTTAATGGTTTTAAAATTAGAACTTCACCTTTTAGAAAAAATTTGGCATTATCCTCGTAGGATTGATAGGTGGGCTCATTTTTGTATATCATTTGATCGACATGCATACTTGCATTATTGACAAACTTATTTCACAATAAATTTGGGTATCACTTGATATCTACACTTGAAGTTAGAGTCATAGTTGGTGGTAAATCAAGTGAATAGGGAAATACAAGTTAGAGGTGAGATGATGGCTAAGTACCTCAACAAAGCCAAAGCAAAAATGTGAACTTTTACTGATTTTAAAATAGAACGCATCACTCGGGAGGACAACCAGGTAGTTGATCTCTTTTCTAAGCGCATCCACTTGTAGGAGTAAAAGGCATAAAATTTATTATGACCAATCATTGAAGAACTTGAAGTGACAATGGTAGAAACCAAAGGAGTAAGATTTAGATAGAGCCTTATATCCACTTCTTAAAAACTAGCAAATTAGCTTAGGAGATCATTGATCCAAAGAGAGTCAATTGAAAGGCCACATATATCTACTAATTGAAGGAAATATTTTTTTAAAGTACGCTGCTTCCCTTTATCTGAGGTGCATCGGGGAAAATGAAATGGAAGATACCTTACTAGTGATACATTAAAGATAGTTTAGGAGTCACTCTAGAGGGAAGATCTAGCACATAAGATTCAATGATTATGCTACTTCTAGCCAGAACATTTGAAAGATGCACAATTCAAGAAGAGGTGCTAGTAGTGCTAGAAGTATGTACCATTACAATACCTACCATCCCAAAGGTTGCAACCAATCTTCAGCCATTAGTCTTTTGTAGTTTGGGGAGTCAACATCCTTAGGTTGTTCCAACGATCAATTGGCCAAGTTAAGTTCCTCCATATCATGGTAGGTTATTTCACTAAGTTGGTTGAGGTAAAGCCACATATATGCGTAACATCACATATTGTTTGTAATTTGATCAATATAAATCTTATCTGTAGGTATGTCCTGCAACTCCTACTTATCTCACACAACATAACTCAATTTGTGGAAAAAGGAGTGAAAGACTTCCCTCAAATTTAGGGGATTAGCTTGATATTTGCATCAGTGCATCACCCTAAACCGACGGTCAAGCAGGAGTTACCAATTGAACATGCTATGAAAATAGGCTGAAGGAGATAAGGAAAATTGAGCTAATGTCTTATTGTCCATCTTCCAGGCTACCCAAATAATTCTGTCAACTGCTATAAGGCAAATTTCATTATGTTCTCTGAGGGGAAAGATGTCCATTGTAAACTATTAGTTTCCATTTCCCTAAATAGTTTATAATCTCACTACATAGTTTAGACATTAGGGACCCCAGCTACAACATCTATGATAGACCTTAGGTATCTACCAGTCCAATAAAAATATATAATCAACCAAACTGGTAGGATATGGTGGGGTCATTTCATAAGCAAACCTCTCCCACATATAATAGATTGACTCTCCATCTAACTGGGTGAAAAGCATGATGTCATTCATAAGCTTGATTGTCTTGGATAGAGAGAAGTGAATCATTTGGCTGTCAATCCATGTGGTGATGGATCCTCTTGGTAAGGAGGTGAGATATATCTTGGATTTTTATCTAAGGGAGAAAATTACAAGTCTTTCTCTAATAGCATGATAGGGATAATGTTATAGTTGAAAGTGGCATGAAGTTTTAAGAAAATAGATGAATGCAGGTTTTATTCTTCATTTGGTGCTCACCCAAACTAGTTATTTTGGGTCATTTGGACTATGGTAGGTCTTGTCTCAAATGTGTTGTCTTCTAAGAAAAGTTAATGGATACTCATGTAAATTCCCTTTATTGGTGGGTTGAAGTCCTTAAGAGATTTCATGTGATCCTGTTGAGGGTTTGTCATCTCTAAGTGTTTTTCTAAGTTACATGTGATCTTCATGAGATTTTGGTCACCCTTTGTGCATGTATCTTTTTCATGTTTTTTCAATTTTAGGGTTAAATGACAACAATATACCTAAGCTACTGCAATGATTCGTGCACAAAAGGTGACCAAATTCTAACATAGGAAATGCAAAAAAAAATACAAAAATAAGAGAGTAAAACACAGGGACATCATAACAACAAAAAAAAAAATAATTGCAATGATAGAAACATAAATAATAATTAAAATAATTCTCTTGAACTTTTGTATTTTTTAAAAAACAAGAACAATAAAAAAAAAGAATAAGAAGGAAAATCAAAAAATAGTTCAAACCTAAAATTTAACTAAAACTATTCTAAAGTAAAAAAACTTTTACTCATATTCTATCGTTAAAAATATGATGTCTGAAATGTACTATAAGGCAGTTTGGTCGATCACATAACTTACAATCAAGTAAAATATGGCTAAACAATTGAGGTCTCGATCCCACGATGATAGTCATCAAAATATTTCTATTACGAGAAGTTATATTGTACTACACTATTAAATATAGTTTGAACTGATCTAACTGCAAGATAAAAAATCTTAACAATCCTAAAAGAGAGGTGACAAGCGTCATGCTCCTATGACACTGGTATAGTGTTTTCACTATAAATGCCTATGAGTTTTGTGATATGATATTTGACAACTAGGGATACATATTATTCTTTGTTTATGTATAGTCATAAGAAGAGTTGAAAATTATAATAAAGTCGGACTTGACCATGTAGTGTTTCTTAGCATTCCTTTGATCTCCTATAAATGTTTAAATTTCATAATGGCAATATGCCGATGCCACTATGCTATCATGTATTAACCTACTAGTTCCACTAAACAATAACAAGAACTCCTAGATCACAAGAATTTTTAATATGCTAGTTGATGAAGTTATAAGTAAATGTCAATGAAAAGGTTAACTTGTCATCTTGCAAATTCAAAGAACATAAAATATATATGGGAAAAACTCATGTCCAAAATAATGAGAAAAACCTTAACCTCACATCACATGAGCACGGAAAAGGGTTTAGCTATAAGACATGAGGTAGAAAATTATGAAATATTACATTGATAAAATGAAAAAATAGGTGCAAAAAAGTACATCCTTACGACTAAGCCAGTTTTTTTAGCAATATACTACTTCCTTACCTTAGAATGAAAAACTATCCATGTCTTCCTCACAAAAAAGTGCTTAACCTCTCTCTCCAAAACATTGTCTCTAAATTCAGAGGAAAAGTAACCTAAAGATGTTCTCCCTAAACAGAAGAGGAAGATAAACACTAAAGCATGATCAATATGCCCCAAAGGTATACGAAAGAGCCTCGAATGCACTAGCTACCTCATGTAAATTGCAACAAAGCTTTCTACACACACACACACACACACACACACACACACACACACATATATATATATATATATATATATATATATATATATATATATATATATATATTGCCCAATTTTTCATGGAAAACTCTTGCAAAAAATATTTTAACTATTATCGGCATAGCTATTTTCATGTTCGATTTAACTATGCCATAGACTAGCGTAGCTATGCCAAGGTTTGGCGTAGTTATGTAGGTCAATAAAACTACCTTTGTTGCCTCATTTTTTGGTTTTGAAGCATATGATAAACCCATTTAACCACAAAAATACTGCCAAACTATCTTCCATAAGCATAAAATCAAGATAATTAAGAAAAATGTAATATTTAAAACAAAAAAAGCATAAATTTGAGTTGAATCAAGCACAAACGCCATAAAGATAGGAGGGCCTAGACATTTCATCTTTTGAAATATCGCATGTTCTCAATAAAGAGAAACTAATATGTAGAGTGTTTAATCATCCTTCTTATCTTTCTTATTGTTTTTTTGAAAATTATGACTCCATTTGGACAAAATTCTAATGAAAGGCTTCTCCATTTTGGAAAATAATCTGTGAGGTTGCCTATAAAATTGATAGATTGTTTTCTTGAAAGGTCTACAATGGAGATATTTATTCTTCTTTCTGCATAAATTGCTTAATTGATAACCTACAATTTAATTTTGGGAATTTTATCTTATCCATATCTAATCATAATCCTTTCACCAAAATTAAAGATGTGATATTAGAAATCACTTTGAAAATTTTCTTTACAACCAATCTAGCATTTCTTCCATAAGTTTAGTAGATTAAAAAGATTCATTGTAAAAATCCCACCATTTGAAGCCTTATGTTTCAAATAAATTGGTGTACTCAATTTCATTCTCCATGTGCCTATGCCTAATTGAAGAAAGATTGCTAGATTTAAATGGTGTACCATTAAATATGTTACATTTTCATAGAAAAAAATACTATGTTAGGGATGTACACTAAAGATTCCTTAGCCTTAGAGGCATCTTTAGTAATCAAACTTTTTTTATTTACTCAAATATTTATAGATCTCTTCATTCTTTTTTTTTTGTGGTAATCCTTAAACCCTTTAATTCCATAAAAAGTTTTTTCCTAATACAAATTTTATTCATTCTATGTGTGCTCAACTATAAGTATTTTCCCATTATGAAAATTTCACTAACTTTGGGTTAAAAAATAGTAGTATATTTTATAAAATGGAGAGGGTTTATTGTTTAGGGTTTAGGATTTAGGGTTTAGCGTTCACATTTCAGGGTTCAGGGTTCACAGTTGAGGGTTCAAAGTTTAGGGTTGAGGTATTAGGGTTGATGGTTTTTGGGGTTATTAGGATTTATGGTTTATGGTTAAGGGTTCGAGGTTTAGTGTTCTGGCCTCATGGTTCAGGGGGTTTAGTGTTCAGGGTTCAGGGTACAGTGTTTTGGGTTTACGCTTTAGTGTTCATGGTTCCAATTTTAGGGTTCAGGGTTTAAGGTTCAGGGTTCAGGGTACAACGTTGGGGTTTCAGGGTTCAGGATACAATGTTGGTGTTTCAGGGTTCAGGGATCATGTTTCAGGGTTTAGGGTTCAGGAAAAAATAATTTTTATATGGTTTAGGGTTGAAGGTTTAGGTTTTAGGGTTGAAGGTTTAGGGTTTAGGATTCAGGGTTCAGGGTTTAGGGTTCAGTGATTGGGGTTCATAGTGAAGGGTTTGGAATTTCGTTTTCGGGTTCCGAGTTCATCATTAGGGGTTTAGATTTCAGGGTTTAGGGTTTATGGCTCAAGCTTTAGGGTTGGGGCTTTTAGTTTGGGGGTTAAGGGTTCAGGGTTTAGCGTTGGGGGTTGAGGGTTGGGGGTTGGTGGTTTGAGTTTTATGGTTAAGATTTTGGGGTTCAGGGTTCAGGATTTAGGGTTGGGGTTGAGTGTCCGAGGTTGAGGGTGCAGGGGTTAAGGGTTGAGAATTTAACGTTAAGGGTTAGTGGCACGAGGATGTCGGTGCATGGTTCAGGGTATTTGGGTTCTTGGTTTGGGGTTCAAGGTTTGGGGTTCAAGGTTTAGGGTTTAGGGTTCAGGGTTCAAGGTTAAATTTTAAGGGTTAAGGGTTTCAGGTTTAGGATTCATGGTTCAATATGTAAAAGCTTTGGACCTAGAAAATCTCCCCAAAGAACACCTTTTTTTAGCATATAGACCATAAGCCATCCCCCTACTTTTGCTAGAGAAGTTTAGCATCTTCTATATGTTTGTTTAAAAGCTGAGCTTGATCAAAGGGATAAAAGGAAGTCACGCAAGGATAATGATGAGTAGGTATCTTGTTCAAAATTAAAATATAGACACAGAGAGAAGGAAAAAATAGAGCACCAAAAATGAATATAAATTAGAAACAGTTTAAAAGATGCAAGACCGCTAAATAAAGCACTATATATATCCTAGGGCTCATTAGAGATACATCTCCTAGAGGAGATCCAACGTAATGATCAAGAAAATTATCAAACTTTCAAAAGACCAGTGAACATTTGTTTATATAAGTGAATGATAATCCAAAATGTTTGGGTTGATAAAATAAAGTGAGATATCCATCTAAAAAAAAAGTAAGTACTAATTGGAAGAAAGAAAGAAAATTTAAGGTCAACATTAACAGCTAAGCCTTAGGATAAAGTGGGTGTCATCATAGCTTATCAAGAAAGCATAAAATAAACCTTAGAATTTAACCTACACCAAAAATAGAGAGCCTATGTATGTATAAAAGCATATAGAATTTTTTAATGTTAAGAGGACTTCCGAGTTTGAATTTTCATTTCTTGCATTTCCATCTAATAATCCAATGCATATTATTAGTGACTACCTCAATAGAGGTGAGCCTTTTTTCCAAAACATGAATTTTCTCTCAAAATAGATATGTTTTGTTGTAATATACAAATCCAAAATATAATATCATTTCAAAATTTTATTTTTGAAATTATCGGAATGGTTGAGCTCTTAAAATTCATTATTTTTAGTAAGAAAGAATTTAGCATAAAGAATGCATCCCATGAGTAAGGCATGAGAAAACATGCAATAAAAAATTAAATGATCATTTTCTTTTCTTGGGGCGATTAAGGGTGTGGATTTGTGTGATACAAAATGTTAAGGAAGTAAGATCTCACTTATAGAACATGAGGATGAGACTATGAAAAAGGAAATAAGATGGAAACTATAACATCAACAAAACAGAAAAGAAGAGAATAAACAAAATAAAAGAAGAACAAAGGAGTAGTCAGAGAGCAGCCCAAATGAAAGAGAAAATAGACTAAATATAATATTAAGAAGTAACATGAACGACATATAGAAAACATTTCCTAGTAATACCACAAGAAATATAATTAGCATAGCTAAGAATTTGAGGAATAACACATTGAAAGTGAATAAAGGAGCTGTCTAGAATGCAACTTTTCAAAATTTTGAAAGAGGTTTGACATTGAAAAAACAAATGAGAGTAATATTCTTAGGAATCTTTGTAAAGGGGACACGTGCTTTTGGAATAAATCCGTCTAGTTACAAGGATGTCCATAGTTATCAAGCCATCAACTAATAGTTTCCATGTAATGGTAGCAAATCTTAAGTAATACCATTTGATCCAGAAATATTCATGCCAAGGAACAATTGGATATCGTCATATTGATAAAAGGCAGTGTTCATATGAGAGTAAATGTTTGTAAGAGCATTGTATAGGAGAATCACATATAGAGACCTATGTAATTATTGAATACATTCATTTGATGATTGTTGAGCATGAGGGGGGCACCATCAATCATTTTGAATCATATCAGAGATACAAGCATATTTAGGGAAAGAAAACCAAGAAAAATATGCTTCTTCAAATTTCTATCGTAAATAGAGATCTAGAAAACCATGGGTCATAGGAAAAGAAAAGTCTAATGCCACTTTTAACATGAATGGAAACAAAATTTGGAGCTTGGCCTCAATTTTCATTAGGTTTTATTTTAAAATGGAGTAAATATTCTATGTATAGGACCAAAGAGAGACATTCTTTTCTCAAAACCAATCAACGAGTATAGATTTTTGTTATATAGTCTCCAAATTATTTTACCTTTACACATAATATTGATGGAGTCAATGTTAGGAATCCTTAAACCACCCAAATGTTTAGTTTTAGTAGTGTTAGACCATGTGATAACAAGCATACGCTAGATTAAATTGTTTAAATGTAAATAATAATTCAATAGAGAAGTAATTTTCTTTCTAATACCCTTGGAAATAATAGCAACCCAAAATCATTAGAAATGATAAGTCCATATGGCTTTTTTATGTGTTTCAAACTTTTAGCAAGTGAGAGGGCTTTATTTTTCCATCCTCTTAAACATTGTTGCATATAATCCATCAGATTTTGAATTTTATGGTCGTGAGTCTAGAGGTTAATCAAAAAGCCCACGTATTTCCAATAAGGAGGCTTTTCTTGGAAATTTAGGCTTTGACAAAATTATTATTTCTGGGAATCTAAGACACTTGTAGAGAAATGAATGGTAGATTTGGTTGGGTTGGCTTGTAGGATAGAAGCCTTATAGAATTCCTTAAATGAAGCACCTAAGTAATCAAAATTTGCAAGTGTAGCACTTCCAAACAAAAGTAGGTCTTCCGCATATATAAGATTGAAGAAGTTCTCCAAAGAGTGATTCAAGCTAGAATAATTGTCATATATTTCTAAAACTCTTGAGAAGCCGTCCATAGCAATAGTAAAAAGGTATAGAGATAAGGGCACCCTTGTCTAAGCCCAGTGGAAGAGGAAAAATAACCATGCAATTCCCCATTAATGGTCATAGAGAGCTTAACCCGGTCAATAGAAGATTTTATCCGACCAATAAACTTCACGGTAAAGCCATGCTTGTTTAGTCACTCATAAATAAAGCTCTTATTAACACTATCAAATGCTTTCTTAACGTCAATTTTGGAACAAATTTTTAAGAGTTGAATCCTTTAATCATTTTTTTAGCCAAAATAAACTTATCAATAATTTTTCTTCCTTTAATGAAATCAGCCTAAGAGAGGAGAATAATAGATGGCAAAACCAATTCATTCTATCAGCAACAAGTTAGACAAAGAATTTGTTGATAGTGTTATTAAATGAAATAGGCTTGTAGTCGTTAACCCTTAGGCATGGAGAGATTATGCAATAAGAGTTAAAGCAACATGTTTAATTCTTTCAGAAAATTTAGATAAAGCAAAGAACTATTGAATAGCATTTATGAAAGCTTCCCTAGTAATGTCCCATAAATCCTTGAAAAAACATGGAATTAAAACCATCCGGACTAGAAGTATTGTCAGAGCTAACATGAAAGAAAGCTAATTTTCTATCCTTATTAGAGAAAGATTTAGTAAGAGGAAAAGCTTCATAAATAATAAGACTTTTGTTAATGGGAATGTCTAAAGAGTGGTTGGAATGGGCGTTAAAATTTTTTAAAGGGCTGGAATAGAAACTTACAACAAAATGAATTATTTCTTGTTGTCTTCTGACTTCAATCCGCAATTATGCTGATAATTAATTTTTTAAAAGATAAGTAAACTTGACCCTAAATTAAGCAGCTAGTGTGGAAGATTTAAATATAATTTTTAGAAAATAATAAATGCACTATGGGTACTACACAAATTTACGTATCATTTCAATTAATATAGGATTTTCTTTTAAAATCCCTATTTATCGATCCCACAAGGAAATAAGTGTGAATTAAAAAAAAATTTAAAATGCCTCAAATAAAAAGAAGTTCTAATTTCTAATTTTTATTTTTAATTAAACAAGAGTAAAATTAAAATTACTAATTTTAATTTAATTTAAGCAAGAAAGTTTTCAACAGATGATTAAATTACTTATTTAAAGATTCTTTGTCCTTACAAATATTTTGTAATAAGTAGAGGATTTCAAATTGTTTAGAACTTAAAAAGTTTGTATTGTGACAAATAGGAGCATATATATTCTTTACACTATGGTTAAGGTATAAAAAATATTGGCTAGTCTAAAGGTTGGTGCAAGAGTGTTATTAGAAGTGAGGCATAGGTTCAGTCTCTCATTTCTAGATTACCCACTATGCCCTCTCTATAGGACCTATCAGTGACCATTTTTCCTCACTTTGATGGAAATTGATAGAATTTAGCCTGTCACTCTAAAAACATCAATTCTACGCCCACCAAATTTATCTCCCTATCTATTTGCACTCCCCTTCAGATGATTACTTCTGATCTTCCAAAGTGGAATGTAATACTTACAAGTTAAGAAATCTTAGCCCAAGTTCAGGTCTATAAAATTTCTCCACATGTTTAACAATACAAATGAACAAATTGTAAAGTAAAAGAAGTTTAGGTAAAATATCATCACATTTTTTAGGAAAAGAAAAAGTTCTAAAACAAAAATTCCAACCTCTTAACTTAATGACATCATATTTACAAGAAGAAAGAAAGGAAAACTACTCAGAAAGCATTGGATTAACACAACAAAACATATTCATAATGTTCAAATCTAAAGTACACAACTTAAAAGTTAAGTTGCACATACTTATCTGGAATGTACACCAAAGCAATCCTTCAAAGTTCTCTGACTTTTCTAACTCCCACAAAATCATTACAGAACTCTAAACTTCCAGAATTCACCAACACTCACTAAAAACATGCACACCTTGAAATTTAAGTGAAAGAAACTAAAGACTAATTGAGAATGACTTTAAAACGACTCTCTTTTACTGTAGAAATAATCCCTATTTATTAAGCTTCAAAAATGACCAGGGGTTGCTTCAGAAATCTATTCAAAATTTGTCCACATTCAATGAATCTTCTAGAAAGAAACTGTGGTGTGGTGCCTAGGCGCCAGTTCAATTGATTTATTTTAGTGCTTTTTTGCTTTAAGGGACACATCTCTTTATTAAAATGTGTTTACATTCATTGTATCTCTCATTTGAGGCAAGCAAAATCATCTAGGGCCTTCTAAAACACCTTGGAACCGCCAAAGCTCCAAAAATAACTTCTCCAACCGTCTCCGGCGCCTAGGCGCCAAACTTAGTTTGTTAGTTTTCTTCATTAAGCCTCATTTTTTCTCCTTTTTATTTTTATTTGGCTTCCTTTCATACTTAAACTCTTTTTCTTAAACTTGCAACCAAAAACATAAAAATAACTTTCATTAAAGCAAATATCCTTAAAGAAATAAGATTAATTTATCCACAAAAATAGTTAATTTTAAAGAAGATCAATTCACCCAAACTTAAGTGTTACTTGTCCTCACGTGACAATGAATATTAAAATAAACAAACAAATTATGTGAATGAGATTCTTTTGGAGTTTCCAAAATTTTGTTCTAGAAATATAGTAGTCTAATTTAGAAAACAATTTAGTAAATGAAACCAATTTAAAGTTTAGAAATCTCTCAAGTAAAGGTAAATGAAAAATATGAGTTCCTATCTTATTCAGAATTAATTATAAATTTTTTAAAATATAGGATTCAGATATTTTATTTTTTTACTTAAAAATCCTTAATAAAAATAATAATTCTAACTATATTATATTTAGAAGCTTCAAGATTTTCTGAAGTTTTATACTCTATAATGATCAATTGTGGAACAAAATTTTGATTAGGCACTTAAATCCTCAAGCTTCTCCTTCCTTTTTCACATATTATTTAACTTTTCCCTTTTTTTTTCTTTTCTTTTCTTTTTTTTATAAAGCAAGGATTACTGTATCTGGATAGGCCTTTAATTATTTTGAATTTCACCCTTCCTTTCTTAAAGCATAAGGTAGATGTATATCTTTAACTTAGAAATATAATAAAAGTTTTTGAAAATTATTTTAAAAAAAAATTTAAGTACTAAAAATAAAAGTCAAATACTTCTATTTTTTCAAAAATACAATTTTTCTTTCTAAAGATAATCACAAAATAATTATCATTTATTCATTAAGAAATTTTTAACTTAAAATTTTACATCCTTACTATAAATTTCAACTAAATTTTCTTTCTCATTTCTATATTCAAAATTTTACTTCCCTAATATATCTTCATTCACAAAATTATTTTTTTAATTAAAATTAAATTTATTGATAGCATACTTGAGAACAATTAAAATTTAAGATTTTGAAAATTGATTTTTTACTCCCCCCCAAACATTATTTTTAAATTACTTTGGAATAGAAAGTTTATAAAAATCATGAAGAAGGCAAAACATTAAAGGTATTTTAAAACAGGAGAATAAACGCAGACATACAAGTAGTACAGAAGAGCAACAATATGAATAACAATTAAAAGCTAACACACTTTTCTATCATTGATACAAAACTAAATAAACACAAGAGTAAACAGTCACAGTGATAAATAACATAATTCCTTAAACGATCCTACATAATCATCAAAGTCTAAACATAGAAAATAAAAGTCACACAAAATAAAAACATAAAGGATAAAGACTACATAAAAGTAAGAAGTCTAATCATCTGCTTCAAGTTCCTCATCATCATCATCTTCATCAAATTAAATATCTTCATCCATTGCTTTTGGGTCTGAATATGGTGAAAATTTAGGGTATTTAGAGAAATTAACATTCTAATCTCCCTTTAGAAGCTTTACCAATGCTTCATCATATTCAGCATCATAATCACTTTTCCTATAAACATAGTCTTCCATATGATAAAATTTCTTGTCCAAATCCTCCATATGACACTGCATCAAAAACATATCACTTTTATGCTCTAGATATCTTTCACTCAAGACATCCCAAAATTCAGGTGGAGGCTCAATAGCAATGGATGTATATGGCCTAGAAGTGGAAGGTGCACTAGGAACTCTACCTCTAAGTCATCAATAAACATCTACATTAGCCTTCCCAATAGGTTTCAAAGGCTTCAACTGCTCTTATGAATGATCTTAATTCACACCAGAATGCTTGCATAAGGTGAAAATGAGAGATGAAAAGCCTAGTCCATAAATACTACTAGCTCTCTGAAAAGAACTAATAGCATCACAAATTATCTTCCCAACGTCAATCGGCTTCATCTTTTGAATGCAATAATTCAGGATGGCTCATTCTTTTTTAACTTCACTTAAATAGTTCAAGGAAAGGAGATGAGCAGAAATAAAATAGCGCTAACCTTTAGAAATAGAATTGAGTGACGTAGAAGAAAAATTTACCTTATTAGCATTTCTGACCTTCCAAGCTCCATATCCATCAGTCAAATAATGGATAATACTATCAAGCTCAACATCAGATGGAGTAAATTCTGAATAAAAATAGTCAGTAATAGGAGGCAGACCATATAGCATATTAATCCGCTCTGGACTAAACTCAACTCCTTTAGTTCGAACAAACACTTTATCGTTAGTTGCCACAATAACATTTGCATAAAATTCACGAACTTTACAGGGATTATAGAAACTGCAGTAAAATAACGAAAATTTTCCCAAATTTGCACCAACATAAGATTCTAAATAGCTCCACCAGGATGATAAAAACTTCTTTCAGCAATAAATTTTCTGGTGGAAGCAAATAATTGTAATGCAATTGTGCGTTAATACTAACAAATCTTGATCTATCAAAATCTTCTCTCTCCTTTCACTTCTTAGATTTAGGAGCCATCCTAAAAAGAGAAAAAATTCTAATATAACTTCAAAAATTAACATTATAGACTTCTTCCAATCTTTTTCAAGCTAAATATAACTTAAATCCATCGATTTTTCTCTTAGAAATCAAATATTTAAGGAAATTTTGGTTCTCATCCAAAATTTGAAAAATCCATAATTGATTTTGGAAAAAAAAGAAGATAAAGTATAGATCTAACCTTAAGATTATGAAATTTGGTGTTTCCAAGCCATGAAACACGCAAAATCAAGCTCTATATGGAACCCTAGGAATGGTTTTTGCAAAATAGAGGAAGAAGATGGAGCTTAAACATCAAAAAGGGCTATGGGTGGTTTAAATCCTGAGTTCGGCTGGTTCAGGTGAACAGGATCTTGGCACCAGTTTTACCGGCTAGATGCCAGACTTGCCAAATTTTCAAAATTTTCAAAATTTTCATTTTTTATGTAACACTAAGCAATTCTTACTCTTATAAGCCCAAAATTTCACATCAAACTCTTTCATTCTTTCTAATTTTATCAATGAAAAAGAAAGTTCAAATCTATATCAGATTCCAACATTCTAACATAAGATTTACACAAATCACTTCAATATCATTTCAGATATTTAATATTTGGTTCGACAAACACGGAAAATACAAACATTACACATAAATACAATATTAACTCAGAAACCTATTTTAACAAGCACAAATTCAACAATTTTATTAAACTTTAAATTAATAGCACTCATAATAACACAATTAATAAACGCACTTCATCATTTCACGACTTCACGAATTGTTGTTTGAACCTTCATTCTCCTCATCACATGGAAGCTTGCTGTGAACAAAGGAGTGAAAAAAAGGAACACGAGGAAATTCTAATGTCATTTTCTTATCAATCCAATTGTTCTCAGCATACATAGTTACCTGATAATCTTCAAAACAGCCATATAATCAGATTGACTCTTCATTTGCCATTCCAAATGCTCATATTGATGGAACATCTCATGTATCCTATGGTTAATAAGTAGAAACTTCTCTTCAATCTTCTCAAATCGGTAGAACATCCTCTTCAAACGCATTACTAAATATCCATTGAAATAAGCACAAACTTATCATTTCTCTCCAAACTATTGTTTATATTCTCCGTGAAATCTAGCAATTCTTAATCTCTCACTAAAATTCAATTCTTCTGGTGAATAAATGGAAGGGATGCTCATTGGCCATAAAAATCAGCCATTTTATAGGAAAAGAAATGCTTAAAACTGCAATTTCATGGTTTTTTCCAAGTTTAGTAACTGTGGCACTTGGGCGCCAATTCTGGCTCCTAGGTGTCAGTATCACAGGAGTCCGGCGCTTAGGCACCAATTCTGGCGCTAGGCGCCAGTAACCTAAATAATACCATTTCTCCTTACATCAAATTTATAAAGGTTTCAATCATATTTAAATCTTCAATAGGTGTTAAATAATTTTTATAAAACAAAAGGTGATCAAATTTTACAACAACCAACTTAAATCAAATCAAATCAACAAAATATATTGGTTTTCTCCCACAAAGAGTTTGGTTTAACTTCGTCAGCCAAACTTATCCAAATGTTTTACTCAGAATGGTTCAGCTCTATTGATTCTTTATAGGTATTTTTTCTTCAATATAAGGTATCAATCTTTGCCAATTTACTTTAAATGAATTATAAGTCTTTCGATCTTTCATATCCACAGCACCGTAAGGATAAACTTTTTCTACAATATATGGCCCCAACCACTTAGACTTTAGTTTTCCAGGAAATATATTCAATCTGGTATTATATAATAAAACTTCTTGTACAGGCTCAAAATTCTTCTTTAAAATCTTCTTATCATGCAAATTCTTCATCTTTTCTTTGTAAATTCTAGCATTCTCATAATACTCATTTCTAATTTCTTCAAGCTCATTTAATTGTAAGAATTACATTTCTCCAGCATCTTTTAAGTTATAATTAAATTCTTTTATCGCTCAATAAGCTTTATGTTTTAAATCAACGGGTAAATGACAAGGTTTTCTATATATGAGCCTATATGGTGACATTTCTATAGAAGTTTTATAAGCAGTCTTATAAGCCCATAATGCAGAATAAAGTCTGTCAACCCAACTAGTTCTTTTAAGATTTCTTTAGATTTCTCGATTTGAAACTTCTGTTAATCCACTGGTTTGAGGGTGACAAGCTATTGCAATTTTATGCTTAATTCTATATTTGCTAAGCAATTTTTTAATCTTAAAATTCTAAAAGTGACTTCCCCATCGGTAATAATTACTCTTAGTATTCCAAATCTAGTGAAAATCTTTTTAATTAGAAAATTTGAAACACTTTTAGCATCACAATGAGGTAGAGCAACATCTTCAATCCATTTAGAAACATAATCAACATCTAAGTATATATAATTTTTTCCAGAAGATGGTGCAAATAGTACCATAAAATCCAAACCCCATACATCAATAAATTCAACTTCTAATGTGAAATTCAGAGGCATTTAATCTCTTCTAGAAATATTGTCTACTCTTTGACATCAATCACAAGTATTTACATATTTGTTAACATATTTGATTAATTCAAGACAATAAAAGCCAGATTGTAAAATTTTAAATGCAGTTTTATCATTACCAAAATGTCCTCCAAACTCAAAGTTGTGGCATTTTTGAATAATTTCAAGAGTTTCATTATTGAGTACACATCTTCGAATGATAGAATTTTTACAATGTTTGTATAAATAGCGGTCCTCCCAAAAGTAAAATTTTGAATCATAAATGAATTCTTTTTCTGATGGCTAATTAATTCATATGGTAAAATATTACTAGCTAAGTAATTAACTATATCAGCATACCATGGAACTTGCCACCCAGAAATAGCATAAAGTTGTTCATCAAGAAAACAATCTTTTATGTTTTCTTCAATATTTTTTTTATTATCATTTTCAATTCTAAATAAATGGTTAGCAATTTGATTATCAGTACCCTTTCTATCCACTAGTTAAAAATAAAATTCTTGCAAGAGAAGAACCCATCTAATTAATCTCGGATTAGCACTTTTTTTTTACATTAAATACTTAATAGCGGAATGATACGTATAGACTATACATTTTGTTCCCAGTAAATGTGGTCAAAATTTCTCAAAAGCATTTTTTATTTCCAATTGCTCTTTTTCAGTAGCGATATTATTAATTTCAGCTTTATTAAGAGTTCTACTGTCATAATATATAACTTTAAAAATCTTATCATATTTTTGTCCTAAAAGAACTCCAATAGCGTAGTCACTAGCATCACACATCAACTCAAATGATTTTTTCATGATTAGGTGGAATATATCAGGTGCAGTAACTAATTTTTCTTTTAATAAATTAAAAGCTTTTAAACAATTTTCATTAAAATAAAATTTACTGTCTTTTTCCAAAAGATGACATAGAGCTTTCGTAATTTTAGAAAAATCTTTAATATATCTCCCTTAAGATCCAACATGTCTAAGAAAACTTCTCACAGTTGTAACAGACGTAGGAGGTTGTAATCATCAATAATTTAAATTTTTGCTTAATCAAATTCCATGGCATTTTTAGAAATTTTATGTCCCAAAACAATTCCTTCTGTAACTATAAATTTACATTTTTACTAATTTATGATCAAATTTGTTTCTTCACAACATTTTAACACTTTAGCTAAATGTTCTAAACAAAAATCAAAAGTTGTTCCAAACACGGAAAAATCATCCATCAAAATTTCAATTCCTTTGTCAATAAAGTTACAGAAAATAGACATCATACACCTTTGAAAAGTTGTAGGTGCATTATATAATCCAAAAGGCATTCTTCTAAAAGAAAAAGTTCCATAAGGACTAGTAAATATAGTATTTTTCTTGATCTTTTGGAGTTATCAAAATTTTGTTGTAAACAAAATATACATCCAAAAAGCAAAAATATGATTGTCGGGCTAATCTATCTAATATTTTATCCCAAAAAGGCAAAGGAAAATGATCATTCCTAGTAGTAGCATTCAGTTTTCTATAATCAATACAAATCTGTCACCCAGCGACTTGTCTTGTTTGAATACTTCGTTATTTAAAAACTACAGTCACTCCTCCTTTCTTCGGAACATAGTGAATAGGACTAAACCCAAGCACTATCAGATATAGGATAAATTAATCTAAACACTAACTATTTTAATATTTCTTTCTTCACTAGCTCTTTCATTATTGGATTTATTCTTCTTTGAGGTTCAACTTTGGGTTTTTAACCATCTTCCATTAAAATTTGATGCATAGAGATCAAAGGGCTTATTCCTTTTATATCTTCTATTATCCAACCAAATGCTTTTTTACAATTTCTTAAAATTTAGAGTAATATGTTTTTCTGATCTTTGATTAATTCAGAAGATGTTATTACAAGTAAAGCTAAAGAATTACCTAAGAAAACATACTTTAAATGAGTAGGTAATAATTTTTACTCTAGTTTAGGAGCATTTTCAATTGAATGTATTATAAAATCTTTACTTTCATTTATATTTAAAATTTCCCAATTTTCATGAATATAATTACTATCTTTAGAATTTATTTTAGAATATTTTTCTTCAAAATTACTTTTAATTATATCAATTATTTTTTTGGGATCTAATAACTCTTCAATTTTTTCCTTAGAAATAAATTCACATTTTTCTTGATAATGTTTTGCTATTATAAAATCAAAAATATTCATCCTATAATACTTTTATTCTACAGGATTTAAGAACATTAAATGTTACTTCCTGATCATTAACTCTCAATGTTAACTCCCCTTTTTGCACATCAATCATAGCTTGTCCGGTGGCAAGAAAAGGTCTTCCTAAAATAATAGTAATCTCTGTCTTCTTCCATATCAATTATAACAAAATCTACATGGAAGATAAATTTATCCACTTTAATAAGTACATCTTCTATAACTCCTTTAGGATAAGTAATAAATTGATCACCCAATTGCAGGGTTATAGTAGTGGGATAAATCCCTCTTAAATCTAACCTTCGAAAGATAGATAAAGGCTTGAGATTAATACTAGCTCCTAAATCACATAAAGCCTTACCATAAAATTTTTTTCTAATAGCATAAGGTATCGTGAAACTTCCTAGATCTTTAAGCTTCTGAGGAAGCTTCTTTTGAATTATTGCACTGCATTCTTCACTTAGTACAACAGTTTTATAAGCACCAAATTTTTTTTTATATTTAAAATATCGTTCTTGAAATTAGCATAACTAGGAATTTTTTCCAAAGATTCAACAAACAGAATATTGATTGTAAGCTTTTTAAATATTTCAAACAATCTTGAAAATTATTGATCAAGCTTCTGTTGTTGAAGTCTTTCAAGAAAAGGCGGTGGTACGCTTTTCAAATCTTTTTTAGTTGGAGATACAAATTGTTCTTCTCTTTCAAAAATTGTTTTTTTAGGTTTTTCTATTTCTTCCCACTCTTTCTCATTTTGAGTTTCTTCCTTTAATTTCTTTCCACTTCTAAGTTGAACAACTTTAATTTATTCATGTTCTTTATCTTTAGGATTTATTTTAACATTACATGGGAGTGTTCCTTAAGGTCTATTACTAATTGCATTAGCAATTTGTCCCATTTAATTTTTAATAATTCTTATTACTGCATTTTGACTTTTTAACTGTTTACCTATTTATAAAATTAATTCTTATATAGATAGCTTATTTTCCTTAAATTGTTGATTAAAACCAAGAGGATAAGAAGGTCGATCGTTTGAATTTTCTTAATTATTCTACTTTCCAGTTGGGTTTATCTGATTATTTCCCCATTGTGGATTTTCATTATTCCATTTAAAATTTGGGGATTTTTTTCAACATGGGTTATAATAGTTAGAATATGGGTTATTGGTCTAGCTAGCTATAGCCTGTAATGTTTCTAATGATTGAGAATCATTCATATTTCCTAAATTTCCATTATTCATATGAGGTATTAGGGACAAATTCATTGCATAGTTACCCAATTTCTTAGATATCGCTGCTACTTAAGAAGCTAAGATATAAAAAGCATCATTAAAATGAATATTAAACACTCTTTTATGATTTTACTTTTCAGAATGCCATTGAAAATTATTTGTTTTCATTTCTTCATTGAAAGAATAAGCTTCATCAAATAATTTTGCCATTAAAGAACCTCCAGCAGCATCATGAATTATAGATCTAAGGGAACTTACTAATCCATTATAAAATGTTTGAATGATTAACCAATCTGGTAATGCATGGTGTGGACACTTCCTAAGAAGTTCTTTAAATCTTTCCCAAGCTTCATAAATTGTTTACCCCTCATATTTATTAAACGAAGTTATATCATTTCTAAGTTTAGCAGTTTTAGAAGGAGGAAAGTATTTAGCTAGGAATTTTTGTGTCATTTCTCCCCAAGTTTTAATAGATCTTGTGGCTAACAAATTTATCCACATCTTAGCTATTTCTTTTAAAGAAAAAATAAAAATTCTAAGTCTAATAGCATCATTAGATACACCATCATATTTGAAAGTAGCACAAAATTTTAGAAAACTTGCATAATGTAAATTTGGATCCTCAGTTGGTGATCCCCCAAATTGATTATTTTGCACTATTTGTAATATAGGGAATTTAAGTTCAAATGAATTTGCTGCTACAGCAGACATTTGAATACTTAAATGAATTTCATCTATTATAGGGTTAGCAAATGCCCTTAAAGGTTTTTATAAATTTTGATGCTCATTATCTTCAATTGTAGCTCAGGATTATTATAAGGTATATTCACCATTTTTGAGTAATATGAAGTTTTTTTTCTTTTCTAATTCTTCTTATAGATTGTACTAATTCAGAATTGTAAGGCACTATACTTTTAGATCCAGAACTATGCATAGAAAAATAAAAAGATTTACTGAAAGTAAAGTAGCACACAAACAAAAAATATATATATTTTTATTATTTTTTTATATGCTTTAAAATCCAAGTATAAATAAATTTCTCTCTTAATTCTAATTTAGTTCCCCGAAAAAAGTGTCTAAAACTTGACTCAATCCAAAATTACGCATATAATTAAACTTTTAACAAATAGGTAAACTTGACCCTCAATTAAACGGAAAGTGTGTAAGATTTAAATATAATTTTTAGAAAATAATAAACACACTAGGGGTACTTTGCAAGTACACGTATCTTTTCAAGTAATATAGGATTTTCTTTTAAAAACTCTAGATATATATCCCACAGGGAAATAAGTGTGAATTAAAAAAATTTAAAATACCAAAAATAAAAAGAAGTGTTAAGACTTAATTTTCTTTTTAATTAACCAATAGTAAAATTAAACTTACTAATTTGAATTTAATTTATGCAAGAAAGTGTTAAAAAAATAATTAAATTACTTTTTAAAGATACTTTCTCCATACAAATATTTAGTAATAAGTAGAGGATTTCAAATTGTTTAGAACTTAAAAATGTTGTTTTGTGACAAATAGGAGCTTAAATATTCTTTACTCTGTGGTTAAGGTATAAAGAACATTGTCGTCATATTTTTAGATTGTAAGTTTAATTTTAAGAAAGGGGTCGCCTACAGAAGTTGTCAGCGAATTTTAAGTTTTAAATTTAATTTAAATATATATATATAATTTGGAAAGTAGCATTTGATTTTGAAAATAATTTTAAATTTAAAAATTTTAAGATATGAAATTAAACCGATCTCACATCCCAAATAGTTTATATAAACAAGCACCGCACCACAAACCGTGTATATATCCGGAAGAATAGACACACTGCTTGATGATGGGGCTCGATTAACTAAATTAGAAGATTTGTAACATCTGTTTGGTCTGCGAACCAATTTTACAAGACGACAAGTTTCCCTGCTTAATACAAAGGAATTAAGCAGGGTTTATATTACCTGGGTTCTTAAAGTTCCCTATAAGGGCAAGCCCCTATAATTAATTACATCTTAAATGACGGGAATCATTTAAGAAAACTCTCGATAATGATCAGTGTTTTGCTCTCAAGAATTTTAAAGTTTAAGGTTTTCAAAAGGATTGAATTTTTGGAATTTCAAAAGGGATTAGCTCAAATTTGGAACAGTTTATTTTAAGAGTCCAATGGAAGAAAGGTAGGAGAAATTGAGAATCCAAGAAGAATCTTGGCAACTTCCCAGACTATCCTGTTGTTTGGCTTCAACTTAAGAGTTTATTTAATATTGTAATCCTGCCAATTTTAATTAATTAGAACTTATGCTTGTATGATATGATCACACAAATAGCATTGAAGATGTGAGGGTTTATGTCGTACCAAACAACTACCTCGGAATCCTAAGACCAGTTAGGGCTTAATTTACATAACATGATTATGCAAATGCCTAACGACAAAGTTGAGGATTTGTGTTGCACTAAGAAAACTACCTCGAAAGTCCTATGGCTTGGTTATTTAAAACTAAGAAAAGTTTTGCTGGAGTAGACACAAGTTTTGCTAACAAAGATGGCCGTACTGCCCACCATGCTCCGAGCTCCTTGTTGTTGCAGAGGTTTAGTTTTAGAAGGTGAAAATCAGGAGATGAGAGATGTGTTTTGCTTTAGAAGAGTTTTGAAGTTTAAATGTCCTTAATGTTTTTTTAGGGGAATCTTAAAGTTGATTATAACAACACCGGTTAAGATCCCACGATTCCATCATTCCGGCACCGTTATTTTATCGGATTCACTTAGTCCAGATGAATTTGCTAAACTCAACTGAATGAGTTCCACACTTTCATTTAGACCGTGGGAAATCCCGTTAGCAACACGTAGGTTACATCATCCGAGGTATTCCCGATCATCCAATGAGGTGTTTTAATTTAATTGCAATTGTAGTTTTGTTGTTCTGTTTGTGATTAAATTTTAAGTTGATTTATATTTTGGAATTTTGTAGCAGTGAATTTTATCTTGTGGTGACTTTTAATTAACTTTTGGTTTCAGTTTTGTGGCTATCCTAAAGGTTTTAGTTTTCATGCAACAATCTTGTTTAACATGCAAGAAGAGTAAAGTACAGCTTATATAAATAAATTACAATCAAGTAAATTATAATAAAATAAAAACGTACCTGGAAGGTCTTCCCGTCATACCAAGCTGCACTTAAAACACATGTTAAGGCATTCAAATATTTCAACAAGTACCTAGGTAAAGCTAAGGGAAGGTTCTGGTTGTCTACCAAAATCCTAATCGTACTTCTAGTCATTTCCTATGACGTCTAGGTTCTTATATTTTGTTTAAGAATGATTTTCTTCATTAAAGAACAATTAAATTCAATTGTTCTTTTAAAATAACTCATCATATTGAGAAAGTGCTTAGGACGAGTCCTAAACATCTTTTCAAAACTTTCGAGATTATTTTGAGTCCAAGTAAATTTAGTTGCACAGGTGAATTAATCATCCAGAAGTTTAGTTAAGCTTTGTCTCTTGCTCAGTGAACTTGGGCATTTGATTACCTGATGAATGAAGTGACATCTCACTTAATACTCCATTTAAGAGTTATAACAAATAAAGCCTTTAGGGGCAAGTTGGTTTGTTGAGAACTTTAATCATTCTTAATTTGAAGTTTGAGTTAATGGTTTAAAATGATTTAGTTTAATTACGAGGTTTTAATTAATAATTTTAAGTTTGGAATAGTGTTCAAATTATTTTTGGTTTAAATCTTTACACTTTAAGTGATCTTAATATTTTAAATTTGTTTTTGGTGTTACAAATTCACTTAGGTTATTCATATATCTTAATGATTTCGTTTAGGTTAATTATGATATTTTAAATTAATCTTGATTAGTTTGATTTTTTTTTATATTCTTAATTACAAATTTTCTTAATATTTTAAATTTGTTTTACTTTTATTATTGAGTGATATAAATTTAATATAATTTAAATTTAAATTAATTGAATTTAATTTAATTTAATTTAATTTAATTTCAAAATTTTAAATTTAACTTAATTTAATTGTTAAAATGTTAATTTAATTTTATTTTAATTTTAATTTAATTTTTACATAATTTAATTTAATTTAATTTAATTTATTTTATTTTAATTGTTAATCCACTTAATATTTTGAGTTTTCCTTTAATTTAAGGGTTATTTATTTTTAATTTTTATTAAGAGTTAAATATTATTGAAGTGATTTATTTAAGGATTTTTTTTATTAAAGAATTAATATCCTCTCAAGTTATATCCCTATTTTTTAATAATTCAAATTTTCATTAATCTTCCAAAATTTAAATTGATTAAATAATTAAAGTCTCATATTTTGTTTTTTAAAAGTGATTAATTGGTCCCTACCCTTTTAATTTACCAAGGTTTCAATCATCCAAGAAAGATAAAATCAAATATTTTACCCTCCATTTTAATTAAACCTAAAATTTTAATGAAGGGGTTTAAATTCTTTAATTACCTTTATGCTCTTTTAGGCTTATTTATTTCATAACTCACTAAATTGAGTTCAAATGAATTTGAAATTTTTATGTCACCTCACTCACATGTCAATTAAGACATTAGAGGAAAAAAAGTGATTTTTCTGAATTTAATTTCTTTATATAATTATTTTTAATGAAAAATAGGGATTTTGAATGGAAATTCAACATCATGACCAAGGAAAGGTTTCTGTCCTTAAAAAAAATTATGGGATGTTCCTAATGACTAGAGGACCACTTAAAACAACTTTAGTGATTTTTTAAATTATATTTTATTTATTATAATTATTTTTAGTTTTGGAGTGTTAATTAATTATAAAATAAAAATAAAGTTGAAAGATGTATTTTATATTTTTCTTAAATCTGTCTAACCTCAAGGAGTTCAGAGAAATAAATTTTACAATTTTCGTATTTTTCTTTGATTTATTGGAATTAATTTATTGAAAAGGTTAGAAAATACATTTTTTAATTCAAAAATTTTTTTTAAGCATTTAAAATTCAATATCTTAACTTAGAGACTTAGGAAAAATATTTGGGTCATTTCTAAGTGATTAGGAGTCAAAATGTGACATTTTTATGATTTTTATTATTTTTTTTATTTTTACTATTTTTTAATTATTTAAATTTCAAAAATATCATTAAAAATGAAAAATTTTAGAAAATTCCAATTTTAATTTTTATAGACTCCTCTGATATCAGAGAGTCCACAAAACCAATTTTGTGAATTTTTTAAAGGTATTTTTGGAGTTATGAATTTTTAAAGTTTAATTTTGATCATGTAGCTTAATTAATTCATTTAGTGGGGTTAAACATTTCCAATTGACTTCAAATTTTTATGCAAGGTTCTCTGTATCCTAAGGATCAATGGAGAATTAATTTCAAGTTAATTTAATATGTGGTTAACCCTAATTAATTAATGTTCAGTTTTAGGTATTTAGGTTAATTAGGGTTATTATTAATGAATTAAGCCTAACCATAATTATCCTAGGGTCCTCTGGTACTAAGAAACTTCCCAAAATTTTTCTAGAATTTAGTGAGTAATATGCTAATTACTGGAATTAAAATACAAAAAATAGTGACATAAAGTTGAAAAATACATAACATTCCATAGAGATGGCCTGTGACCTTGAAAAATTCAGGGAATGTTCCCAAAATCAGAGGCATCAAAAGCTCTATGGTCTCATGTCATGGTGAAGTGTTTATGAAAATGGAGAATCAAAATACTGAAATGAGTAAATAATTAATTAAAAATAAAATACTCATCAAAATAAATTGATTTCTTTCCCACATTATTCTCCTCTGTTCACTGAGCAAGAGAGTATTTTAGTTTATTTTTATGATTTTTCTACACAAAGATATTGGGTTTTAAGTTCTGGGTTTTTAAATAAATAGAAAAAAATCCTATTTTTCTACTTATCCGACTCAGCGCCGCGTCAACCTACGGTGGATCGAAAGACCACGCGGCGCGCTCCTATTCGACGCCATCATCTGAGTCAGCCGCCACGCTTCCCGTTGTCTCGCCCCTTCCTTTGATCCGACGCAATCTGAGCCATTCAACCGATACACGCGCGATCGGACGGTGCCTGGTCATCGTCTACGACTGGTGTGCAACCGTGACCGTCCACACTAAAACCCTAAAAACTCTCTCATTTCTCAACGGCTTTTTGTGTTCTTATGCTCTATGGATTCGTCTTGAGGATACGAACACATCCATACAGTTTACATGCCATGAAATTAACCGAAATGAAATGGAGAATTGCTGGAAGCTCACGAGGAAGGAATGACCCATACCTTTGCTCTGAGAAGTGTAGCTTCAATCAGAGAGTTGTGTCACCTTCGATTGCAGCCAAGGAAGCTCCAGATGAAGTCTCTAGCTCTGGGGAATTGTCTAGGTATGAAAGTGTCCACAGCCAATTTCAAAGCATGGAGGCAAGAGCAACTGGGTGGCCTAGAGAGGGGGCTTTCACTAGGGAACTCCTTCTCTTGGTCCTGTGCAGATGTGGCTGAGTTTAATTTGGATTTGGTGGAGGTTTTAGAGATGTCCTGGTTCGCGGTCGAGAATCGAGCTCCAAAATCGAGCTCAATCAATGGGTTTTAGGGCGGAAGAGCAATGGGGATCAATTGCTCTAGGTGAGGAGAAGGTCCCTGGAGCAATTTTGGCAGAGTTTTGTTTAGGTCCGGTTCATCACCTTCTTTGGCCGAGAGGGTGGTGGGTTTAAATAGACATGGCTGGAGGGCCTCCCAAGGGCAGTTGAGGCTTGGGATCAGCTGCCTTGGTCAAGGGAAGAACAACCATGGAGCCCAATTGAGTTGGGACAGCTAAAGCTAGTGAGAATTCAAAATTTGGCTCACATGGGTGCTTTCGGCCATGGTGTGTTCCGGCGACTGTGGTGGTGGCCGGCCAGGCATGGGTCACCCTCAGGGTCAAGGAGGTCAGGGCTGGGGTTTTGTGCCAACAATTGGCTTTGGACATGTGTAAAGGAGTTTGATTTAAATGGAATGGGAGAAGGCTCATTTTGGCTTAGTTTTGTTCAACTCATGTATTTGGGCTAGGTTCACCCCCCATGATCCGATTTGGGTCGAAGGGATCGACTGGGTCAGCTAGGAAGGGGTCGTGAAGTCCCCATCCAAGGTGATGTGGCTAATTTTAGTTTAAAGTTTAGCATGGATGAGGTTAAAAATTCTTACTGAAGGTTTAAGAAAGAGGCCCCTCTTCTTGCCATTAATGGCTTGGTGAGGTGTCAAAGCTCTCATGGCTTTATATGGCTTGTAAATGGCTTCATTTAGCTTGCTCATGGCTTGGGAAAAGGTTGGCTTGCTTCATAAAGAAGGGTTTTAGGCATTTTTGATGAATTTGAGGGGAATTGTCATGAGGCTTAATTTAGAAAAATTGATGATTAATTTGGAACTTTAGGGATGATATAAAGCAAAGGGGATGAGTGGAAATTTCATGTGGGCTTTGGAATGGGTTTTGTGCTTTAAGGATTTGGTGAAAATGGGCATTTAAAACTCTTAGGAAAGTGGGCTTTTTAGGTTTTAAAATAAGCTTTTGGTTGAAAATTTGGTAAGGTGTTGGGCCAAATAAATGTTGGATTTAGTTTAGGGATGTGTCATGAAATTTTTAGAAAAGATTTGGTGTCATTTAAAGTGGAATTGGACTTAATTTGGGCTTTTTTGGTAAAAGGGCCAAAGTGGATCAAATTGGGCTAACTTGGGCTAAGGTTGAGCTAATGTTGGATTTGATGTAAAATTAATGTTGAGAAATGTTTATAGGGGTGATACAAAGAGTTTTCAACTTTGATTGGGCTTTGATTTTGGGATTTGGGCCCATTTGGGTTTGGTTTGGGTTTAGGCTAAAAATGGGGATTTTGGTTTTGGGTTAGGTTTGGGTGGAGTTTAGGTTCAAATTTGGGGCAAATCTTGTTAATTTTTTGTTTTTGGGGATATTAGTAAGGTTTAGGAAAAGATTTAGGGTTAATTAGGGTTGAATTGGGTTGGTTTAGGCTAGGTTTAGGTCATGAGCCAAAATTGGGCTTTAAGCTTCAAATTGGAATTGGATCCAGATGTTAATCAAATTGGGCTTGGATTTGGTCTAAATTGATAATCTAAACTGAAGTTTAGAATTGAATTGGATCAAAATTGAGGTCAATTGGGTTGGTTTGGTTTGACTTTGGGTTCACTTGGGTTAAGAATGGGTCAAATTGGGGGTTTTGGTAAACGTGGGTTAAATTGACAAAATTGGCCCATGGTCTAGTTTAACAAAATGAAATTTGGGAATATTTGGGATTTTCTGGAATTTTTTGGGAATTTTTGGAATTTATGTTTTTTTTGGGTTAAAAGGGTATTTTGGGTATTTGGAGGGTATTGGGAGGTATTTTTGGAAATTTTGGTATATTTGGCTAAGGGCATTTGAATGGTGAGAAATGTTTAGGATTTATTTTGAGGAATGTTTGGTAATTTAGGTAATTTTGCAAATTTTGGGGCTATTTTAAGGGCATTTGGTATGTTTAGTGGGTGCAGGGCCCCGCGGGGGTCAAAAATTGAAATTTTAGAAAAATGAAGATTGATCAACTTTAAGTAGAATGGAATCACTTTTGTTGAGCCATGAAGCCATATCAAGCCCATAAGAGCCATGAGAGGACTAATTTGAGGCATTCACTATGTTGTTCCTAACCCTCTTGGCCAAGGGCCTAGTGGTTAAGGTCCATCCATATGAATTACCTACATAGTCAGAAAGTCAAGCTAGGTATGAATGATTTTAGGATTTGGAATGTGTGTGAAAGTGTAATGTGTGTGCAAGTCAACCCTCACCAGACCAGGCCACCTGTGGTAGTCCTAAGGCCAAAGAGTCCTATGGGAACTCATCCCTTAAACCTCCACATTTGATCTTAACCCTCCAAGTGACTTAGGGGTTTACAATCAAACTTATGGGGTTTGCAGGGAATTTAAGAGGTGTTTAAATTTCTAATTGGTGGGTTCCATTTCTAGTCCTCTAAGATAGTCGAAGGGAAAGCCTAAGGCTAGATCCTGAGTACTAAGGAGAGAGAAGAGAAAAGACGTCATCAAGAATGAGGTCAACAAACATTGGCTAATCTAAAAGTTGGTGCAGGAGTGTTATTAGTAGTGATCAGTACGTTTTAGTCTTTCACTCAAGATTACCCACCGTGCCCTCTCTATAGGACCGACTAGTGACAATTTTTCCTCACTTTAAACTAAATTGATAGAATTTAGCCTGTCACTCTAAAAACATCAATTCTACGTCCATCAAATCTTATCTCCCTATCTATTTGCATTCCCCTTCAGATTATTTCTTCTGATCTTCCAAAGTGGAATGTGATACTTACAATTTAAGAAATCTTAGCCCACGGTCGGGTCTATAAGATTTTCCACGCGTTTTAATAATACAAATGGCCAAATTCTAAAGTAAAAGAAGTTTAGGTAATATATCATTGATCCATGACTATGATATTTATGCTTATGATATATATATATATATATATATATATATATATATATATATATTGATACTCCTTTTTACTGATATTATACTTTGGATACTACGCAAGTATACGTATCGTTTAATCAAGTAATATATGACTTTCTGATTTAGCCCCGAGATATCAAACCCATAGGGAAAGTGATAAATAAATCAAAACAAGAAATTTATCTTTTTACTACTTTAAAGAAAGATCTTACTCAAAGTAAAATTAATATTTAGGAAATGAAATTTGATTCTTTTTATTAATTTTAATAATCTGAAATAAAAGTAAACAACAACTTCAACTAAACTTTTAAAAGATGTAAGCAAATGCAAATAAAAGATCTTTTTCATTTTTATGATTTAGTAACAAGTTATCAAATTTTATTGTGGAAGTATACTAAATGTGATGTGCCAAATAGGATCAATTATATTTTTTACCCTTACTAGAGATGTTATAAATAACATTGGTTAATCTATTATTTTATAAATTTTGAAGATGGGTTAGGCAGGAAAGATACTAGCTCTCTCTCTAGAGCTTCATCGATTCCCTCCATCTAGGGGCTAACAACTCGTATCAAAACAAAAAATAGTAAATCAAATTAGTGGATTTAGCCTGTCATTCTAAAGTCCTCTAATCCTACACCCATAAAAGTATATCTCCCTATTTATTTGCACTCAACCATATAAATTATATTTTTATCCATATAATGTCATGTGATTCTTTCTAATGGTTGACTGAGACAATATCAAACCAGTTCTTACATGTTCTCACAACATATTTTAACATCTTGATTGGCTAAATCAAGTAATTAATGAAGTGCAAGCTTTTGAATCATCACAACTTCTTCCAACATTGAAATCCTATACTTCATAAAACATACTTTCATATCTTTATTACTTCATCTTGTTAAGGAAAAAGATAAAGAATACTACTCAGAATTCTTGGAGAAAATACAATCACAATTTGGTTTAAAAGAAGAAATTATAGTGAATACACAAGAAGTCTCAATTAAAAATCAAATGTAATAACAAAGATAAAGACTTATCTGATAATCCTCTCCACAAGACTCTTAAAGTTCCTTTGAAACTTTGTTTTTCCTTACAAGACTCCTTAGAGGTTGGTGCCCAACTCTGAACTCTCCAATTCTCTAAGCAACTCTTAATACAAACTAAATTTTAAGTAAAAGTAGTGAAGTGGAGTAGTAGTTAATGAAAGAACACTCTTACACTACTGAAACACTCTACAACAACCATAGCAAAAACACTCTCTTAGTAGACACTCTACTACTTTCTAAAACTCGAACTGGACTCTCTTTTGATTTTTAACTCTTCCTTTTCTAATATTTTTTTAAAAGGTGCCTTCGTATCTCTTCAATTTGTATCACGATTAAATGTATGTTCCAAATGATGCATCCAGTCAAAAGTATTTTGAATTAAATTTGGCTCCAATAGAAGGTTACCCACGTTCAACCAAGAGATGCCTCAAAAACCTCATCAAAATTGCACCAAATTTGAAATAACTGCTCTTTTATAACTGTTGCACTTAAGCGCGAGGCCTCAGTGCTTAGCCGCGGTCCCTCTGGCATGTAAGCTCCAACTGTGGCGCATAGCCGTGGGGCCTTGGCACGTAAGCGTGGGTTCTAGTGCTTAGCCGTCACAGAACACTTTCTTATTTTCTTTTTCCTTTTTGCTCCAATTTTGATACGCTTTCATTCCTTTCATCATATTCATCCGTTTAATCATACCTGCAATAAAATACACAAAATACCTTTCAATAAAGTTAAATATCATAAAAAATAGGTATAAAAGATATGCATAAAAATACTATATTTTTTAGGTACATCAAAATTTCCCCAAACTTGACATGGTACTCATTCTCAAGTGACACTATAATCTCATAAAAATTATACATTCAAATTACGTAGATGAAAATTTCCCCAAACTTGACATGGTACTCGTTCTCAAGTGACACTATAATCTCATAAAAATTATACATTCAAATTACGTAGATGAGTTTATTTAGAAGTTTTTAAAATTTTTTTCTAAAAATGAAGTTTTCCAATTTAGAAAAAATTTTTGTAAATCGGACTAATTTAAAGATTAAAAATCTCTTAAGCAAAGTTCATGAAAAATATTAGTTCCTATCTTATTCAGAAATACTTGTAGATTTTTCAAAATATAGGCTTTAGATCTTTTATTTTCTTTACTTAAAAATCCTTAGTGAAAAATAATTATACTAACTTTTATTATATTTTAAGCTTCGAGATTTTCTTAAATCTTATAATCTAAAAAAATTAAGTGTGGAACCAATTTTTTATTAGGCCCTTAAATCTTAAAGCTTCTCCTCATTTATCACATACTATATATATATATATATATATATATATATATAGATATATATATTTATTAAAAAATAGCAGCTTGTGGCTCCTTCCATGTTGATATAATTGAAAAGTACAAAAGGAATGGGAGAGAAATTCCCTCCTAAAAAGGGAAACATACTGTTAGCTCCTAAGGAGACTCTCCTATCCAAAAGAAAACACTATCCAAAGAGAAAGGAAAACCAAAAGAAAAATATAACCTACATACAAGTATACTAAAAGAAAAAGCCCAATCAGGGAGAACAAAGGCTTCCACAAACCCCTAAAGAGAGATAACAATTCTGAAATGATGAACCCCCAAATGGTCTCCCCTTAAACAAGAACAACAAGGGAGGAGGTGGGGAGGAGAAGACCACCACCTCAAAGGAGTCAAGGCTACACCTAGCCAGCCAATGAGCAGGTTTGTTTCCTTCTCTTTAAATAAAAGAAAATTTCACTTCCCCTCCCTTCATCAGCTCCCTTATTTTGTCGCTCCAAAATGCATGATGCTAATCATAGTTGATTCCACCACAGTCATCTGTATGAGGGTGGTAGACTCCTCCTCAACAATAATTTTAGTCCACCTATTCAGTTTTTCCAAATTAGAAGCCTAGAAGGCAACAACAAGTTCAACTTCAAAAGTAACCTTGGCCTCTATAGGGGCATGAAAAAACAGAAGGTAATGCCTAAGGGGATCTCTAAAGATGCCCCCTATACCACCCCCCCTAGCTGAGAAACTTTCATCAGTGTTGACTTTAAATTGATGTTCTAGAGGAGACTGCCAAGTTACAAGAACAATGTATTTCTCACTGATGTTATGAGTAATGGGGACCTTGAAATATTAGGGAAACCTTTTTGTTTGATCAGCTTGGTAAGAAAAAAAGAGACAGAATCTACCCACCTCCTGCGCAGTACGAAGAGAGTCTTCAAATTTGGCCTTGTTTCAAGCCATCCAAATAAACCAGGTCACCAGAAGAGGGATGGACCCAAGGCCAGCCTGATTCCAACTCTGCCAAAAGGGATAGAAGGAGTACCATTCAAGATTAGTTGTATCAAAGAGTACTTCTGGGAAACATCCATCCAAACATTTTGGGTAAAATTGCACTGAAAAAACAAATGATCAATAGATTCATCATTGTGGGCACAAAGCCAGCATTTTGAGGGGCCCCTCAGCCGTTTAAGTTTGAGGATTTCATCTGTGGGTAGCAGCTTATGGAAGGTTCTCCAGCATAGGAAAGACCTGGAGGGGGTCCAGTATTTGTTCCCAATTGTGTCTCCTCATTGTTTATGCTCCCATTGATAGAATTTTAAGAAGATCTGTTTGGAAATACTTCGAGAATTTTTGCAATTCGAAGTAATTTTATCATTTCTAGATCTATAAAATTGAATCATGCTTATATACTCCACAGACTCCTCCCTAAGCATCTTATTCAGTTTATCATTATCGCACTTATCATTTTGCCAACACTCCTTAACTTGGAGGTCAAGATTGGCCTCACTTGAATTAGGTATCAAAAACTCAGGGGGGCACCTGTTGTCCAACTAGAATTTAAGCTTACCTTCCCCCAATTCACAAAGGAAAAGTCTTTTAGCTTGGTGCCTCACCTTTATATGATTCAACCAGATCTTGGAGTCTCCCAACCTCTTTTCAATCATCATTGGATGAAATTCTTTGCTGTATTTTTTTCAGTAAGAAGATTGCCTAAAGAGAGGACAGTTGTCTAAATTTCATCCACAATTTGCACACATTTAGCTGTTGTAAATGTTGAAGCCCTATAATGCCAATAACACCAGCTATAGTGGGCATTGCAAGCTTCTTCCAGCTCGCCCAATGTAGCTGAGTTCTTTGACCAGAACAAAGGAATATGTTGAACACCCTTTTAAGTTGAATTCTAGTGTTTTTCTTCATGCAGGTCATTAGAAGGATGTAAGAAAGGAAGGTAGTTAAAATACTCTTTAACTAAGTTATTTTGCCACCACTAGAGAGAAAATAATGAGTCCAACTAGTAAGCTGGGAGGAGATCTTGCTCAACACACCATCAAAGTGAGTTAATTTTGCTCTTCCTTTAAGTAGAGGAACCCCCAGGTAGTTAATTAGCAGCTGAGTTTCATTAAAACCAGTGAACTTAAGGGTCCAGAGTTTACTCTTAGTGGGGATCTTCTTGCTGAACAAGATATCACACTAAGTAGTATTC
This sequence comes from Papilionanthe hookeriana x Papilionanthe teres, assembly GCA_022702705.1. Taxonomy (NCBI): domain Eukaryota; kingdom Viridiplantae; phylum Streptophyta; class Magnoliopsida; order Asparagales; family Orchidaceae; genus Papilionanthe; species Papilionanthe hookeriana x Papilionanthe teres. Next base: position 91,609,965 of record CM040422.1, read on the forward strand.
AAGCACATCCCTAATTGCAGCTGGAACACATCCATTCAAAGACTGACTATCTTAATTGCCAGCTTGTTTGCACTAGAAAAAACTAGGACATCATCTTCATCAATCAGGTGAGAGATAGGAAAATTAGCTTTGTTATGGTACCTAACATAATGATGAGGCAGAATCTACATATCCAACAACTTGGATAAGTAATCAACACTAAGGATGAAAACTGTGGGTAAGGTGGATGTCCCTGCTATAAACCTCTGGAAGCGGTGAACTGGCCCCATCATTAGCCATTGATGAGAATAGAGTGGGAGTTACCCTTGAGTCATCTGTGGATTAGATTGCAGAAGGTAGTGCTGAATCCCTTAGCAGCCAGCACCCCCAAAATGAAATCCCAAGAGATAGTTTCATAAGCTTTCTTGAGATCTAGCTTATACATCAGATTTCCTCACCTACAAATCTTCTCAAGATCAAGAAGCATTTCTTGAGCAAGTAGAACATTGTCAGCAATAAATCTCCCCTTAACAAAAGTAGTTTGATTAGAGCTGATAATGTCGGCCTAGTGGGGTTAAAGTCTTTTCATAATAATCTTACTTTAGATCTTGCTGAAAACATTAGTGAGGCTATTGGGTTTGTAGAGACTCCAGTTATTAGCATCAGCAGATTTGGGTATGAGGACCACAGAAGAGGCACAGAGTAATGGGGTAGTTCATTCCCAAGAAAGAAATACTGCGCAACAACAATTAAGTCCACTTTGATGAATTCCTAAAAATGCTTGTAGAAATCTACAATAAACCCATGTGGTCCAGCAGTTTAGTTACTTTCAATGGATTGAATAGCTTCCCAGATTTCCTTTTCATCAGGAGGAACAATTATGGCAATGCTGCTGGTGTAATTAACATGTTGGTTGATGTAAGAAGGGTCAATAGGGATAGTGGTTGTTGGCAATTGAGATAATAGAGTTTGGAAGTACTTCACAGAATTCATAGCAATTGCAGTGTGCTTATGAAGAATTTCCCCCTGAGAATTGGTTATGCTATGGATAGTATTGCACTTCCTCCTATATTTGATGCAAGCAAGATAAAATTTGGTGTTTTGTCTCCCTCCATAAATTTGGTAGTAGTAGCCTTTTGCCTCAGTAAAGAGTCCTACCAATCAATAGTGGTTAACAGCTTCTCTTTTGTAGCTTTTCTTCACTAAGAAATTTAATAAAAAGTTTTGAAAATTATTTTCAATAAAAGAAACCTAAGTATTAAAAATAAAAGTTTATTCCATTTATTTTTTTCAAAAATACAACTTTTCTTACTTAAGATAGTTACTAAATATTCATCATTTCTTCACTAAGAAATTTTTAACTTTAAAATTTTCATCATTACTATAGATTTTAACTAAATTTTTTTACGCATTCCTATATCTAAAATTTTACTTCTCTAATATAACCTCATTCACATAATTATTTTTTAATCAAAATTCAAATTTTATTTATGGCTCATTTGAGAACAAATAAAATTTTACGTTCTTTTTCTTTTTGAAAATTAGTTTTTCATCCTCCCCCCCCCAACTTTAAAATTTTCATTATGATAAAACAATTAAGCATAATAAAAAGATACATGAGTAGGAGTTGAAAACTATAAAAATCATGCTTGCAGGAATTTTTATATCCTATATATGCAGGTATAAAAATTAAAAATTGGAATGAAAATAACTATATCAAATTTTGAACTTCTCAATTTAATAGAAATTCAAAAGACTTCTAAAGTAGTGGAGGAAATAAAAGCAAATTCACACACTTAAAAAGAAATTCATAACTAAAACATATGTTAGTAAATTGAAAAGTTAAGTATGAAATTGATATAGTGGATTTTTATAGGGTTATAAACTTTCTAAACAGATTCTGAAATAAGTTCTAAACTAAAAAATAAAATTCACTACAACTTACACAATTTCTACCACAAATCTACTAAACAATCACGTATCACAAACATTGAACATCTATATCAAACATAAAAACAAACTAAAGTTGCTTACTAACTATTAAATAAATGAAGTCCACATAGCAACTGTAAAAATGAAGTTCTCAACATAATACAAACCACAAAGTCTAACATAAAACAATCTATAACACAAAAGTCCACACAAATAACAAACATATAACATAAAACATAATCCAAACCACCATCTTCCTCCTCATCATCATATCCTTCATTCCAGTTTTGAGTAGGCACATATGAGGTATACTGTGGATGAGTAGGCGACACAACACTGAAATTACCTCTGATCAGTCTATCCATGTAACTATGATAGTTCTTCTCATACTCACTATGTTTTTAAAGATAATTCCCCATATGATCTACTTTCCCCTCTATTTCATGCACTCAATCGCCAATGTAATTTACATCATCTTTATCTTATTTAAAAGCTTAACTTGTAAATCAGAAAACTGACCTGAAGAAGCCTGTGATGTAGAAGAACGAGAAGTAGATGCAGCAGAAGTAGATGCAGTGGATGCTATAGAAAATTGATCAACTTATAAAGTACCTATTTTTATGCCTTATTTATGATTCAATTCTTAAGGATATTATGCTTTAATGAAAGGTATTTTTATGTTTTTGGACATAGGTGAAAAAAAAGAGATCAAAAGTAGCAAAAAGGAACAAAAATAGGCTAAAAAAGCAAAGTAGTCGAAATTATAAGTCTGGCGCCTAGGCGCTAGAATCCGACGCTTAAGCGCCAGTTCGATACTAAAGCAGGTAAGATTTTTAACAACTTTGGGTAGTTATTTTGATGGTGTTAAGCGGTTATCAGACCTTTTAGAAGAGTGGAAATTACTCCTAATACATAGGACATGTGATACAATGCATCTGGACACAGGAAAATAGTTTTAATCATGAAGAGGAGCGATCCAAAGTGAAGTGGTGCGAAGAATTGGTCACAGACTCCAGTTCCTAGGAGCCAGATCCTAGCGCCTAATCTCCACAGTTACTTTCTAGAAGATTCATAGAATTTGGACGAATTTTGAAGAGGTAACTTAAGCAACCCCTGGTCATTTTTGAAGCTTTATAAATAGGAGAAGTTTCTACAGAGAACCATGCCCCCTCGATCTCCAACATCAGCAGATAGATTTAGAGAGACACCACATTTTGTTCTTAAATATTTAGTGAGTTTATTTTAGTTATTTTGAGTGTTACTACTCAAATCCTTGAGTATTAAGTGAGAGTTTGTAAGTGTTGTTGCTGTTGAAGTCTTGTACCTTACATTGGAGTCAATAGGAGTCAAAAGATCACTTTAAGGAACATTCTAAATAAGCATTTGTAACTTGGTTCAAAGTTTTATAAATATGTTTTGTTGTGTGAATTCAGTGTGTTCTGAGTGGTTACTTTTCTTTCTCCTTTCAACTATTAAAAGATAATAAGATAATTTGATTTCATTGGAGAACTTAACTTAATTTTAAAATTATTGTGATGATATTCATACCTAATCTTAATTTACTTTTTAAACTGGCCATTTGAATTGTTAAAATCTGTTGAAAAATTCTGAGACCTATCCGGAGATGAGCTCTTAACAAGTAGATATCACATGAATCCTTGAGGAATCGAAGGCCTTGAGCGGGTTATTCAAGGTGAAGTGCAAATAAATAATGAGATATTTTTCATTGGGCGTAGAATTGATTAGTTTTTAACGTGATAGACTAAATTCTAATAATTTGGTTTATAGAAAGGGAACTGGTCACTAGTAGGGCCGATGATGCGATGGGACTTTATATATGCTTTATAATTCAATAATTTGAAACCACCATTTAGAATATTTAATTCCTGGAAAATGGCTTCAAAAACTTAATGTGCGAGGTTTACTTTTATTAATTTATATTTTTTATAATAATTATTGTAAAAGTCACAATTTTAAACGCAAGTATACGTATCGTTCAAGTAATATAGGGCTATAATGGAGTCCTAGTTATCGATCCCACAGGGATAGTGTTTTTATAGAAGTAAGAAATGTAAAAAATATTTAGGAATTTTCAAATTTAAACTAATTTTGTATATGTATAATTTTTTTTTTTCGAATTTAATTTACTAACAATTTTTACTATAAGCAAGTAAGCAGTAAGAAGTAAAAAAGTAAAGTAAGCAATAATTAAAATTCAATGCAAGTATAAAAATAACTTTCTCCTTTTCAACTAATCCAAGATTTATAGAATAATTATCTTTTGTAGGGAATTTAGATTATGGTAATGTGCCAAATAGAAACATTCCTATTATTTACCCTTTGGTCCAGGTGCAAAGAACATTGACTAAATTATAGATCGGCTCAGAATGTTTTATTAGTAGAATGGGTTAATCTAGGCTCACACTACTAGATGTGCAAGGGTGGCTACGGTCGGCCCTACCAGTGACCCGTTACCTTTCTATAAAACAAATTATTAGAATTTAGTCTGTCACTCTAAAAACTAATTAATTTTACGCCCATTAAATAATATCTTCCTATTTATTTGCATTTCACCTTAAATAATCTACGTATAGCCTGCGATTACCTAAGGATTCATGTGATATCTACTAGTTAAGAATTTATCTCCGGATAGGTCTCAAAATTCTTCAACATGTTTTAACAATTTAAATGGCCAATTTAAAAAGTAAACTAAGATCAGGTATTAATATCATCACAATGTTTTAAAATATTTTAAATTTAATTCTCCTACAAAATTTAATTAATTTATTATCCTTTCATAGATGAAAGGAGAAAGATAACTAACTACTCAGAACACATTGAAATAACACAACAAAATATATTTATAAAACTTTGAACCAAAGTACAAATACTTATCTGAAGTGTTCCTTCAAGTGATCCACTGACTTCTACTGACTCCAAAGAAATGATGAAAGACTCCAACAGCAACAACACATAATAAATACTCAAAACAAACTCACTAGATACAAAGTAAAGTGGCACCCTAAGTTTGGAAGAGACTAAAATACTAGATGAGACTAGAGGGGGGAGAGAAGGTGCGATTTTTTCTGTAGAATGGGCTCCTATTTATAGAGCTCTGAATTTGACCACGGGTTGCTTAAGGCACCTCTTCAAAATTCATCCAAATACAATGTATCTTCTAGAAGGTAACTGTCAACCCAAGGCGCTGGGATCTGGTGCCTATGCGCAGGACTCCGTGACCAAGCTTTCGCACCTCTTCACTTTGGATCGCACCTCTTCGCGATCCAGACTGTTTCCTTATGTCCAAATACATTGTATCACATTTCTTATATATTAGTAGTAACTTCCAGTCTTCTAGAATCTCCAATAACTACTTAATACCGTCAAAATAACTGCCCAAAGTCATCAAAAAAATCTTGACAGCGTCTGTATCGAACTGGCGCTTAGGAGCCAAATTCTGGTGCCTAGGCGCCGGGCCAATAATTCCAATATTTTGCTCCATAAGCTCCATTTTTGCTCTTTTTTGCTCCTTTTTCCTTCTTTTTCTTTCTTGGACTCTTTTTAATGATCTACATCCAAAAACATGAAAATACATTTCAATAAAGCATAATATCCTTAAGAATTGAATCATAAATAAGGCATAAAAATGGATATTTTTATAGGTAGATCAAATTCCCCCAAACTTAAACGTTACTTGTCCTCAACTAACCCTTTTAATTACATAAAATGATAACATTTGGAATGAAGTTAAAATATTTAAGATTCCTTATAATTTTTGGTTTTATAAATACTTTAGCAAATCATTAACCAAATTTCACTAATTAAGTTTAATTTTAAGAATTAAAGAACAATTAACTAAATCATAAGACTTCTAATTTTTCATTTATTTCAAGAATAATTGTAGTTCATCATATTAAGGTCACATATAATATTTACAAGAAAAAGATATTCATGAAATATTTTTCTAGTAAAACTATTTGTACATAGAAATTAAGTTAAAAATGTAATTAGTTTTCTTCCTATAAGATAATTCAAGTGAAGCCAATTTTTGATTAGAAATTTCCTCAAGCTTCTCCTAACTTTCTTTTCTTTCTTTTTTTTTTTTTGATTGTTTTTCGATCCTTTTTTTGGATTGTTTTTCAATTCCACTTTTTTTAAGTGAGGATTACTTTTTTTGGACAGTCTGTTAATGATTTTGAACTTCACTATCTTTAACTTATTTCAAAAACTTATACATTCTTACTTAATAAATATGACAATAAGAATTTATTATTTTTCAAAACTTATTTCAATCTTTTCTTTTTTAAACAAAAATCTTGAATCCTTAGTATTTCAAAAATATAATTTTCTTTACTAAACATAGAAAAAATTTTGATCTTATTTTTATTTAAGTTAAATAATTCTATTCTTAAAATCAATCAAAATTTTTGAAATTTTAATTAAGTTTACTAAATTATTTATAAATTCAAAAATTTAGGTAATCTTAAACCTATTTTTCATTCCTTATGTTATGTTAATATATTTTTAAAGAAAATATTAGTTCTTTAAGGATAAATAATATTTAAATTTTATAAATGTTTTCCCTTTCCCCAAATTTCAGCTTTAGTATAAATATGAATCATGAAATTTTCTAAAGCATGAGAGAAAGAAATAAACAGCAATTAATCTAAGGTACAATAAAGATGTAGTAAGGAAAAACTAACTTCTAATTCTACACATGCTTAAATATGAATATAACAGAAATGATTAAGCATATATAGAAAAGTTTTGCAGAGCAGGAGTTACTTTCTAAAAAAAATCTCTCATTTTCTTTTCTTTTCTAAAACATGCAAAATTACTAAATATTCATGAACACTAAACAGTAGACTGAAACAGAAATAAACTTTTATAAAATTCATTCATATTTCAATCTTAAACACACATCAGATAATCTAAAAAGAGTTTTAACATAAAAAGTTCACATAAACACTAACAAATAACATCACACTAAATAGCACAAGAAACAAGAAACACGCTAAAAACAGAATCAACAATCTCGAGAGGTAAGTCAAGCTACTAAAAACTGTCTGTAGCTTCACCTTCGTCATCAACAAAAGAAAATTTTGTATCCTTTGGATCAACATATGGTAAAAATCTGGGACAAGTAAGGAACTGAACATCGTGCTCACCCTTCAAGAATCTCACTAAAGACTCAGAATACCCAGCATCGTAATCACTCTTTCTTTGTGTATACTCAGAAAGATGATCGATCTTCTTATCTAGGGCATCTACTCCACAATGATTTAAGAATAACTCATTCTGCTGCTCTATAAACTGATCATGCAAGGTTTCCCACAAAGTAGATGGTGGCTCAGCAGAAGTAGATGGTCTAGAAGTAGAAGCTCTACTTGAAGTAGGTATTGAACCAGAAGGTGCAGTAAAACTCTTACCTCAAATTCGATCATAGATACTAACACTTTCCCTTCCTATAAGCTTTGTTGACTTGAGCTTTTCCTCAGAAAGCTCAGCAACTACTCCAGCACTTTGTCATAGAGAATAGATCAGAGATGGAAAACTAAGTCCAATAGAAATGCTCCCTACATCAATAGGCTTCCTCTCTTGAATGCAGTAGGTGAGAATAACTCTATCTTTGGTAACCTCGCTCAAATGATTGGATGGAAGGAGACGAGCATAAATAAAGTAGTGTCATGCCTTTGAAACACCATTGAGCTTAGAAGATGAAAAATTTAACTTTTTCCATTCTGAATCTTCCAGACTCCAGTACTATCAGTCAGGCAAGCAATGATCATATCCAAATCTTCCTCAGATGGAGATAATCCAGAGTAATAACATTCCATGTTTGGCAGCAGGCCATTGAAAATATTGATGCATCCTGGAGTGAATCCTACTCCAACTCCGCTGACGAAAATCTAATATTCTTTAGCATCCATGAAATTAGCATTAAACTCTCTAAAAGCCAGGATAATGGCAACAACAGTGAAATAACATAATCGTTTCCAGTTGAGCGCAATGATAGTCTCCTGGTGGTGATGTAATTTATGTACATATAATTTAAATTTCCGAATGTCCTTGGTGCGGATGAAGTCATGTCATCGCCATCCAATATATCATATCAATGTCAAGGAGTCACCATCTAATATTAGCCTAGTTTTATTCGTATAAATCCTATAAAGGATTTAGAGAATTTTTAGGACTAATAGTAGAAAAAGATGTTTATGATAATTCTTATATGAGGATATTCTAGAATAACGTATTTTAGAATTTTCATATTAAGAAAATCATGGTAAACCAGAGATTTCTATTTTGGGTTCTTTTAGATCTCCTATAGAGGTAAGCCTCTATAGTTAATCATTTATTTTCTAAAAATTTATTTTAAGGAGAGATGTACCCACTATCACTCCCAAATGTCATTATATCAAGTTATTGAATACTTTAGGTATTATATCTAACCTAAAGGTTCTGGTTTTGTTGTCATGTCGTTGTTGTGTTGAAAAATTTCAGGTTATATGTCTAACCTAAAAGTTTTGTTTTGTTGTCAATGTCGTTGTTTTGTTGAAAAGTTTCAGGTTATATGTCTAACCTAAAAGTTTTGTTTTGTTGTCAATGTCATTGTTTTGTTGAAAAGTTTCAGGTTATATGTCTAACCTAAAAGTTTTGTTTTATTGTCAATGTCATTGTTTTGTTAAAAAATTTCAGGTTATATGTCTAACCTAAAAGTTTTGTTTTGTTTTGTTGCTAATATTCCGTCGTCGACGTCCTGCAAAACAGAGTTATCACACCCTATAACATGCAAAGAAAATCTAAACGGAATTTTTTGTCTTCATCCCGCAAAGAAAATATTGTCGTAAATAATGTCGCGAATATTTTTTGAATGTCAAGTTATTTTGAAATGTCAACTTCATGCTAATCATGTTGTTTTATTTTTGAAATGTCAAATTTTCGTTGATTATGTCAACATCAGATTTATGTCGGTTATGTCAATTTCAATTTTAGAATGTCGAATTATGTCGGTCTTGATCTGAAATGTTGAATTGATCTTGAGTTTAAACTTAAATTTTGGGTTCGTGTCTATTCTTGAATTCATGTCTATCGAAAGATTTAAGTTAAATTCAATATTGATTGAACTAACTTGGGTTCATGTCTGGTTGAATCTAAGTTAAATTCAATGTTGATTGAATTTAATTAACTTAAGTTCATGTCTGTTTGAACTTAAGTTAAAAGGTTTAAAGTTAAATTCAATATTGATTGAATTAACTTGGATTCATGTCTGATTGAATCTAAGTTAAATTCAAAGTTGATTGAATTTGATTAACTTGAAGTTCATGTCTCGTTTGAACCTAAGTTAAAAGGTTTAAAGTTAAATTCAATATTGATCGAATTACCTTGGGTTTAGTGTTCAGTCGAACCTAAGTTAAATTCAATGTTGATTGAATTTGATTAACTTGAGTTCATGTCTGTTTGAACCTAAGTTTTAAAGTTAAATTCAATATTGATTGAATTACCTTGGGTTCGTGTCTAGTTGAATCTAAGTTAAATTCAATGTTGATTGAATTTGATTAACTTGAGTTCATGTCTGTCTGAACCTAAGTTAAAAAGGTTTGGTTTAGGATGGACTTAATTAAATTTTAAACCTTGTTTAAATAGGATTTAAAGGTTAATCAAGCCTAATAAATTAGACTTAATTAGAATTATAGACCACTCAAATCTATTTTAGGTAAGGTTTAAGTCTTAATCAAGTCTATTTCGTTGGACCTAGATTTAGGATTGTCTTAAGTTCATTAGGGGTTGAACTCAAGTTCAGTTTGATTTAAGTCTAATGTAGATTAGACTTAACTTTGGTTTGGGTTGAATTTAGGTTCAATGTGGATTGGACCTAAGATTTAGATTAACTTGAGTTCGAGTTGGATCGAATTCAAGTTGGATTATGTTTAAGTTTAGGTTAGGTTCATTGTGGGTCGAACCTAAGGTTTAGGTTTACTTGAGTTCAAGTTGGGTTGGACTCAAGTTGAGTTATGTTTGAGTTTAAGTTAGGTTCAATGTGGATTGGAACTAAGATTAGGTTTACTTGTGTTCAAGTTGGATTGGACTCAATTTAGGTTATGTTTGTGTTTAAGTTAGGTTCAATGTGGATTGAACCTAAAATTTAGGTTTACTTGAGTTCAAGTTGGATTGGACTCAAGTTAGGTTATTTTTGGCTAAGTTTAATTTAACTTGAGTCTAATATGGGTTAGACTTAAGTTTGGTTTGATTTTGACTTAGGTTCATGTCAGCTTGAACCTATGTTTGATTTGACTTAAGTCTAATCTAGGTTAGACTTAAGTTAGGTTTAGGTTTAATTTAGGTTCAATGTGGGTTGAACCTAAGTTTTGTTTGACTTAAATCTAATGTAGGTTAGACTTAAGTTAGGTTTAGGTTTGATTTAGGTTCATGTGAAGTTGAACCTAAATTTGGTTTGACTTAAATCTAATATAGGTTAGACTTAAGTTAGGTTTAAGTTTGATTTAGGTTCAATGTGGGTTGAACCTAAGTTTGGTTTGACTTAAGTCTAATGTAGATTAAGCTTAAGTTAGGTTTAGGTTTGATTTAGGTTCATGTCAGGTTGAACCTAAGTTTGGTTTAACTTAAATCTAATATAGGTTAGACTGAAGTTAGGTTTAAGTTTGATTTTGGTTCAATGTGGGTTGAAATTAAGTTTGGTTTGACTTAAGTTCAGTGTAGATTGGACTTAAGTTTCACTTAGATCTAACAATGTTTGGTTTGACTTAAGTCTAAATGGGTTAGACTTAAGTCAAATTTGATTTTTATTAAACCTTGTTTAATTAAGGCTTAATGGTTTAATTGGATCCAATGGTTAGATCTAATTAGGGTTTTAGTTTGATTAAACCTTAGTTAGTTAAGCTTCAATGACTTAATTAGGTATAATGGGTTAGACCTAGTTAGGGTTTAGGTTTGATTACACCTTAGTTAGTTAAGGCTTACTGGTTTAATTAGGTCTAAGTGTTAGACCTTATTAGGGTTTAAGTTTGATTAAACCTTAGTTAGTTAAGGTCTAATGGTTTAATTAGGTCTAAGGGTTAGACCTAATTAAGATTTAGGTTTGATTAAACCTTAGTTAGTTTAAGGCTTACTGGTTTAATTAGGTCTAAGGGTTAGACCTAATTAGAGTTTAAGTTTGATTAAACCATAGTTAGTTAAGGTCTAATGGTTTAATTGGGTCTAAAGGTTAGACCTAATTAAGGTTTAGGTTTGATTAAACCTTAGTTAGTTTAAGGCTTAATGGTTTAATTAGATCTAAGGGTTAGATCTAATTAGGGTTTAGGTTTGATTAAACCTTAGTTAGTTAAGGTTTAATGTTTTAATTAGGTCTAAGGGTTAGACCTAATTAGGGTTTAAGTTTGATTAAACCTTAGTTAGTTAAGGTCTAATGGTTTAATTAGATCTAAGGGTTAGACCTAATTAGGGTTTAATTTTGATTAAACCTTAGTTAGTTAAGGCTTAATGGTTTAATTAGGTCTAAAGGTTAGACCTAATTAGGGTTTAGGTTTGATTAAACCTTAATTAGTTAAGGCTTAATGGTTTAATTAGTTCTAAGGGTTAGACCTAATTAGGGTTTAATTTTGATTAAACCTTATGTTTAAGGAGGTTAATTAAGTTTAGTATGTCTTTAAACCTAATTAAGGGAATTTAGTTTTGATTAATTAAGTTTAATATGTCTTAAAACCTAATTAAAGGGTGTTTGGTTTTGTGTTAATTAAGTTTAATATGTCCTTAAACTTAAAGAGTTTAATTTTTATTAAACATAATTTAGGAAAGGTCTAATAGGTTAATTAAGTATAATGTGTCCTTAAACTTAATTAAAAAAAAGTTTGATTTTTTTTATTAACCCTAATTTAGGTAAGGTTTAATGGGTTAATTAAGTTTAGCGTGTCTTTAAACTTAATTAAAGAAGTTTAATTTTTATTAAACCTAATTTAAGTAAGGTTTAATGGGTTAATTAAGTTTAGTGTGTCCTTAAACTTAATTAAAAGGTTTGATTTTTATTAAACCTAATTTAGGTAAGGTTTAATTGATTAATTAAGTTTAGTATATCCTTAAACTTAATTAAAGAAGTTTAATTTTTATTAAACCTAATTTAGGTAAGGTTTAATGGGTTAGTTAAGTTCATTATGTCTTTAAACTTAATTAAAGAAGTTTAATTTTTATTAAACCTAATTTAAGTAAGGCTTAATGGGTTAATTAAGTTTAGTGTGTCCTTAAACTTAATTAAAAAGGTTTGATTTTTATTAAACCTAATTTAGGTAAGGTTTAATTGGTTAATTAAGTTTAGTATATCCTTAAACTTAATTAAGGAAGTTTAATTTTTATTAAACCTAATTTAGGTAAGGTTTAATGGGTTTAAATGTCATTTTAAGCCTTAATTGAATCTAATCTTGTCATTTTAGACTCAATTGAGGTTTATTATTAGCATCTCATAGGCTAAAACCATTTTCAAACTTAGATTGTTGATGAAAATAGTTCAATTTTGTAAAGGGTCATTTTAGGATCAAAATTATTTAATTAATAAATGATTTTAAACCTAAATTTCCAAATATCATTCAAGATTGTTTCTAGGACTTAGAAATATTTTTCCTTAGGTCATTGTCTGTTGCCCTATCATTCCTAGTCATTTGTATTTTTATTTTCTTAATTTTCAAATTTTTATAATTATTATTTGAAATAATAACAAAGAAACTTGAAAATTCAAGAAAAGTATCCTAGGCATGTTTTCTGTCCTTAAAAAAATTATGCAAGGTCCCTAAGAACATAAAGATAAATGCCTCAAAGTTTCATAACTTTTTGATTTGTAAATAATTTTTAATAATTAAAATACTCCAGAGAGTATTAAATTAATTAAAAATTAAATCCTGAGAATAAAATTATGATTTTGATCTCATAATTTTCTTCTCTTCAAGAGCTTTCCAGAGGTATTTTTATTTTATTTTTATGATCTTTGGTTAAAAAGATATGAATTTTTTAATTTTGAAGGGTTAAAAAAAGAATTTTTCTTTTTTTTTATTTGGCTCCGCCAAAGCTTCCCGCCGTAGACACGTGTCCTCGGACGCGTTGAATGGGCTAGAAGATCCCGTGTAACGGGCGGACAGCGGGCACCATACGGTGGGATCTGGGCCGTTAATCCGCGAAGCGCGGGATCGGACGGCTAAGGAAATTCGGATTTAATTCCAGAAAATTCCATGGCCCTTAAACTTCAAATGTTAAAATCTCACTCATTTCTTGACGAAATTGAGTGATTTTTTTTTTAAATGCTCATCTGGATGAGAGGTATCTATCCATACGGTGATGATACACTTTTGAACTAGTATGGCACATGGTTTATCAAAAATACGATTTATTTTGCAAAGATAAATTCCATACCTTGGCCACAAGAAAATCCAGCTAGATCAGACTTTATGGATGCCTTCTAGGACCCCAATAGAAGATAATTGCTACAGCAATTTGTTCCAAAAGTCGGGCTTAGGGAGGAATTTGGAAAAAGTGCCTAATTTGGGCTGTTTTTGAAAATTAGTCAAATTGGCTCAAATGGGCTGAAACTATGGCTTGGGATTGCTCCTAAAAGATTATGGAAGCTCTTAGAAAGAAGTTTTGTGTTGGGAGCAAGAGGGTTTGAGCAGCCTATGGACCTCCCTAAATATTTTTCTCCTCTCTTGCTAGTTTCGGCCATGGGGTCTTTTTATAGCAAGGGGATGGTGTTGGCTTGGCTTAGGTTGTTCTAGGGGATTACTTACCTCCTCTATCAGCTCATTGGGTGATCAATTGGCTGGAGATAGGCTTTGATGCTTCTCCCTATGTTTGTCATGATGAGTTTCATCTCTTTGGCTCTTGTCCATTGCTATGTGGGAGGTGAATGGTGAGCCGCCTATACCTCTCTTAAAAAGCTTACACCTCACTCCTTAGGCTTGGCAAATGGTGACACATATGCCTAGCCTTCATCATTACCTTTAACCATGGTGAGGGGGGGAGGGTTTCATGTGTGGTTTTCCTCCCATTGGGTGGCTTGGGAGGTGGAGAAGATGGTCTTGTGTTGGTCGGCCACTTCATGGAGAGATGATGCTTAGGGTGAAGGAGGTGGTGACACCTCACCCCATGCATAACCACGGATGTTAAGCCATGTGTAATGGGCCTTAAGATGGGCTTAATTAAGTGTTAAATTAGCATTTAAGATGGTTTAGCCTAATTAATTATGAAGAGGCTAAAAAGTTATTTCATTTCTTCTTTAATTCCTATTTTAATTAATTATTTTATTAACTAAAATTGGTGGAAATTATTTTATTAATCAATTTATTAATTTAAAATAATTTAAAATTAATTAATTGATTATTTTTGTCATTTTTGTTATTTTATGATTTTAATTTAATTTTAATTTTGATTAACTATGTCATTTAATTAAAATTTTGAAAATTAAATCATTAATCATTTTAATTAATCAAAATGATTTTGAAATTAATTATTTGATTAATTTTGTTATTTTTATTTTATTTTTATCTATTTTAATCAAAATAGATAGGTGTCGACTAATTTCGACTCAGGTTGACCCAAGTTAGCCCAAATTGATCAAATTGATTTTAAGATGTCCAATTCTTGTGATTTTGTCATTGTGGTGTTTTAAATGTGTCAATGGGTGAAAATGTTGATTTATGGGTCAACAGGACTGGTCATTGGGTCTGGTCTGACCAATTTGACAAAAGTTGACTTTTTAGGTCAAAAGGTTGACTTATGGGGTCAACTGTGTAGGTCATTAGGTCTGGTTTGACCAATTTGACCAAAGTTGACTTTTTAGGTCATAAGGGTGACCTATGGGGTCAACAAGGTTGGTCACTGGGTCTGGTTTGACCAGTTTGACCAAAGTTGACTTTTTAGGTTAAGAGGGTGACATATGGGGTCAATAGGGTTGGTCACTAGGTCTGGTTTGACCAATTTGACCAATGTTGACTTTTTAGGTCATAAGGGTGACATATGGGGTCGACGGTGGTAGGTCATCGAGTCCAGTTCGACCGGTTCGACCAAAGTTGACTTTTTAGGTCGAAAGGGTGACTATGGGATCGACAGGGTTGGTCACTAGGTCCGGTTTGACCAATTTGACCAAAGTTGACTTTTTAGGTCAAAAGGTTGACCTATGGGGTCAACAGTGTAGGTCATTAGGTCTAGTTTGGCCAATTTGACCAAAGTTGACTTTTTAGGTCAAAAGCGTGACCTATGGGGTCAACAGGATTGGTCATTAGGTCTGGTTTGACCAGTTTGACCAAAGTTGACTTTTTAGGTCAAAAGGTTGACCTATGGGGTCAACAGGGTAGGTCATTGGGTCTGGTTTGACCAATTTGACCAAAGTTGACTTTTTAGGTCATAAGGGTGACCTGTGGGGTCAACAGTGTAGGTCATTGGTTCTGGTTTGACCAATTTGACCAAAGTTGACTTTTTAGGTCAAAAGGGTGACTCGGGGGTCAACAGGGTAGGTCATTAGGTCCGGTTCGACCGGCTTGACCAAAGTTGACTTTTTAGGTCAAATGGTTGACTCCATGGGGTCAACAGTGGCTGGTCATCTGGTCCGGTTTGACCATTTTGACCAATGTTGACTTTTTAGGTCAAAATGGCATTGACTCATTGTAAAATGAGGTCAACAAAAGGGCCCCCAATATGTGTAGAATACTATATAAGTATTTTGCACATATTGGCGTTGACCGAAGTGGTCTAAGAGATGTCTCATAATGGTCAGGAAAGGAGGGGATGTCATATCGCTCCCAGAGGATGTCAGATGTCTTTTATGTTGGTTCTAAGAAGAGATTTTCTTCTTATATTTGAAAAGAGATTTTTTGGGAGGGAAAATGGATGTCATATTTCATTTTTCAAAATGTCGATGTCGATATCTTGCTAAAGGAATGACGTGATTTCTGTGTCAGGAAAGAACGTATATCCTATAACAGGAGGGAGAAAATGGATGTCATTTTCCATTTCTCAAAATGTCAATGTCGATATTTGGTTAGAGGAAAGTCACAACTTCTCTGTCAGGAAGAGACTTATATCCAATAAATGGAGAGAAAAAATAGATGTCATTTTCTATTTTTCTCAAAATGTCAATGTCAATATTTGGTTAGAGGAAAGTCGTGATTTTCGTATCAGGAAAGGACTTATATCCAATAACCGGATAGAGAAAATAAATGTCATTTTCTATTTTCCTGAAAATATCAATGTCAATATTTGGTTAGAGGAAAGTCGTGATTTCCGTATCAGGAAATGACTTATATCCAATAACCGGATAGAGAAAATAGATGTCATTTTCTATTTTCCTGAAAATGTCGATGTCAAGATTTCGTTAAAGGAAAGTCGTAATTTCCGCATCAGGAAAGAATTTATATTCAATAACCGAAGAGAGAAAATAGATGTCATTTTCTATTTTCCTCAAAATGTCGATGTCAAGATATGGTTAAAGGAAAGTTGTAATTTCCGCATCAGGAAAGAACTTATATCCAATAACCGAAGAGAGAAAATAGATGTCATTTTCTATTTTCCTCAGAATGTCGATGTCAAGATTTGGTTAAAGGAAAGTCGTAATTTCTGCATCAGGAAAGAACTTATATCCAATAACCGAAGAGAGAAAATAGATGTCATTTTCTATTTTCCTCAAAATGTCAATGTCAAAATTTGGTTAAAGGAAAGTCGTAATTTCCGCATCAGGAAAGAACTTATATCCAATAACCGAAGAGAGAAAATAGATGTCATTTTCTATTTTCCTCAAAATATCAATGTCAATATTTAGTTAGAGGAAAGCGGTGATTTTCGTACCAGGAAAGGACTTATATCCAATAACCGAAGAGAGAAAATAGATGTCATTTTCTATTTTCCTCAAAATGTCAATGTCAATATTTGGTTAGAGGAAAGCCGTGATTTTCGTACCTGGAAAGGACTTATATCCAATAACCGAAGAGAGAAAATAGATGTCATTTTTTATTTTCCTCAAAATGTCAATGTCAAGATTTGGTTAGAGGAAAGTCGTAATTTCCACATCGGGAAAGGACTTATATCCGATAACCGAAGAGAGAAAATAGATGTCATTTTTTATTTCTCAGAATGTCAATGTCAAGATTTGGTTAGAGGAAAGTCGTGATTTCCATATCAGGAAAGGACTTACATCCAATAACCGAAGAGAGAAAATAGATGTCATTTTCAATTTTTCTCAAAAATGTCAATGTCAAGATTTGGTTAGAGGAAAGTCGTGATTTCCACATCAGGAAAGGACTTATATCCAATAACCGAAGAGAGAAAATAGATGTCATTTTCTATTTTCCTCAAAATGTCAATGTCAAGATTTGGTTAGAGGAAAGCCGTGATTTCCACATCAGGAAAGGACTTATATCCAATAACCGAAGAGAGAAAATAGATGTCATTTTCTATTTTTCTCAAAAAGTCGATGTCAATATTTGGTTAAAGGGAAGTCGTAATTTCTGTGTCAGGAAAGAACTTATATCCAATAACCGAAGAGAGAAATTAGATGACATTTTCTATTTTCTTCAAAATGTCGATGTTAAGATTTAGTTAGAGGAAAGCCGTAACTTCCGTGTCAGGAAAGGACTTAAATCCAATAACCGAAGAGAGAAAATAGTTGTCATTTTCTATTTTCCTCAAAGTGTCGATGTCAAGATTTGGTTAAAAGAAAGCCGTGATTTCCACATCGGGAAAGGACTTATATCCAATAACCGAAGAGAGTGGCGAACTCACTAATATTTTTTTTTTTTGTGGGAATATCCGCTGGGGTTTTGACCTATATAGGTCGAAAGATAATTCTCATGTTTGATTATCATAAATTATTCATTTTGTCATTTATTGATTTCAGGACCTGTCAACACTTTATTTTATTTTCATAAAAAAAGTTACCAGTACATATTTATTGCAAACAAAAGCTTACAGTACATACATATGTACATATCATATAGCACGCTGCAACAAACTACTGATATTTTACATGTCAACAGCTACCGATATATCACACATCTACAACTATAGATATATTATATGTCAGGAGTTCTTCACATCATGTTGTAGATTTTGAAGATTATCAGATCGTTCATAAACGTCCTACACTCCAAAACATCATTTGTCGAACATGTATCAGGTGTTCAGACATTCATGGGATCACAGCAGTTCCAATGGCTTTAGTCCTTCGAGCTCTGGTATAGGTTGATATCCGTCTGGTCATTTGTCAGGTTTCATTCGTTGCAAGGTGATGGAGATTCGTTGCTTGTTAACACTGGGTATGCAGTGTTTTACAAAATCTGCACCATTCCCTTGGAACAGAAGAACTGGTCCTCGGGTTAAAAGGATGTGTCATGTCCCTTCAAATTCTCCGGGTCCCAAGATTTGTATCTCTCTTCCGAATATCACAGAGCAGCGATTCATTAACAAGAGAGTACAAAATGGTCTTTCAAAATCATGACTGTCGATGTGAGGAGGGATACAATCCCCTTTATCATACATATTAATGATGCAGCTATCGGGAATACAATCCGCAGGTATGATTCCCCAAGTAATGAGTCGTCTGATAATTTGGATTATCACAACGGGTAAAGGGTCGACTTGTTCATGTCGTAGAATCCCAGGAAGATTTCCTTCTCTGTCTCTTGCATAGTTATAGCAACATCCGTATTGAATGGTTTGCCTACCCTTACCTCAAATCTATTTACTAGGTTCAGAATAGGTCCTCCTTCGAAGACGTCCAACTTCTACCATGATCTCGGGCTTCTATGATGTGGTTGATGATAGCAGCTTGTTCAGTTTCATCAAATATTCTGGTAAAACGTTTAAGACCATCCAGAATATTTATTGTTCTTTTATTCACATATTGGTATTGTTCGAAAGTTCTCCACTCAATGTCATGAATTCGTCATATCTCTTCCTCTGAGTGATTCTTTTTGTCTGATACCCTCAAATATTGAGCAGGTGTGACCGATGGTGGAGTGACAACTGCTTTGCCATCTTCTTTTTCTGTAAGGTCTAGATTTGTCGTTTCTGATATTATTTCCTCAAACGGAGTATTGATAGTCCGTGATTTTAACTGACTCATATCTTCCATGTCTTGTTTCTCTTGTAATTGTTTTTGTCGTTTTAGTCGTTTATTGCGATTTCGTCTTTAAGATCTGGTGAATCCTGTTGTTGGATTTTTGGTTCCTGATGTTGATGCTCCTTGTACAGGGGCAATCATGAATTTTGCTTCATCTGAGCTATCACTTATTGTGAAGTCATATTCTTCGGGTTGTCGGAGTTTGAATTCTATCAAAGGTGTTTGCAGATTAACTTCACTGCGATTCACCAGATAAAGTAACGATCCATGATATATGGATTCAACTCCGCAATAGGTCAAAATCAAAGTGAACTCCGGTCCCCGCGTCTATATGTCGACGGTCCAAGGCAAAAGTCATATTATTTCGGAATGAGAAAAATAATCTGTCTTCAGGCATTTTTCCTGAAAATATCAAGACAGAATATCATTTTAGATTTTCAAATGTTTGTTTAACAAATGAAAGAGATGTCACAAAACATCAAAGATGATTTTTTTTTTGAAAGGAGAATTTATTGTCCCAGTTTATAAATAAGTCTTTATTCATTTCCCTTTTTTTAATGTCACGAAGTATTTCTTTAGAAAACGCCCATTGATTGGAGGCAGAATTCTTTCTCCTTGACAATCCACCAATTCGTAGGATCCTCCGGAATATGTCTTTTCGATTACATATGGACCTTCCCATATTGGTTCGAACTTGCCACCTATTTTCGATGAGCTAGTATATGTCTTCGAAGAACTAAAACTAATTCACCGATTCAAAAGGTTCTAGGGCGAACTAATTTGTCGTGAGCTCGTATCATTTTTGCTTGATACAATTCAAGATTTTGTTATGGTTGCAGACGTTTGCCCTCTAAATTTTCAAGTTCTTCAAGTCGCAACTTGACGTTTTCTTCTTCAGTTATTTTATCGGTTATTGCGATTCGAGAGAAGGAATTTGGACTTCTAGAGGCAAAATGGCTTCAGAACCATATACCAAAGCAAATGGTGTAGACCATGTTGGAGTTCGGTATGTAGTTCTATAAGCCCATAAAGCTTCTATTAGTCGTTCATGCCACTGTCTCGGGTTATTACTTAATGTCTTTTACAATATTTGCACCAATGTTTTATTGAAAGCTTCAGCTAATCCATTGGCTTTAGGGTAATAGATTGTGGAATATCTCCAGTCAATCCCATGCCTCTGGATAAAGTGATTCATTTTTGTGTTTTTGGAGGCCAACCCATTATCCGATATGACTCTTCGAGGAATCCCAAATCTATAAACGATATGGGTTTTAAGGAAGTGGAGAACTTGTTCTGCCTTGACTTCTTGAAGGGGTATTGCTTCTGCCCATTTAGAAAAATAGTCAGTAGCTGCTAGAATAAATTTATGGCCTTTGGACGATGGAGGATCTATAGGGCCCACTATGTCAGTACCCCAGCATTCAAATAGCCATGATGTAATGGTCAGATGTAGGACATTTGGAGGTTGATGTAAAACTACTCCATGTATTTGACATTGATGACATTTCTTTGCAATGTCAAGACAATCTGTCATCGTTGTTGGCCAATAATAACCCATTCTTTTTATTTTCATTTTCATTTTGGGCCCAGATTGATGTGCACCACATAAACCTGAATGAACTTCTTTAATAATCTCTCGAGCTTCAATTTGATTTCAACATCTTAACCACATTTGATCAAAAGATCGTTTGTAAAGAACGTCATTTATTAGAGCATATGATAATGCTCTTTGCTTAATTTGGTTGCCAATAGAACTATTTTCTGGTAATTTTCCAGTTTGTAAATATTTGATGATTGGTTGTCGCCAATCATCCTTCTCGTCATTTATTGCCATTATCATATTTTCACCGATTTTAAGCAAATTATCCATATCAATTTGAGAAAGAACTTGTCGTCCTTTTATAGAAATCGGTATGTCATCTTCTTCTGGACACGCAAATTCCTTTGCAAATTTTGTCAGAGCATCCGCTAGAGAATTGTCTCGTCTCGGGAATAAGAAGAATGTTACACTGGGAATTTGTTGAAGTAATTTCAAAGTGTAATGAGAATACTGTTCAAGTCGTGGTTTCAGAATTTTGTATTTGCCAGCAATTTGATTGATAATTAACTGGGAATCTCCATAGATATCAATATTCTCAATTTCCATTAATATTGTCTATTCTAGACCGGTTATGAGCGCTTCATATTCGGCTTCGTTATTCGTGTATGGTTCGTCAAATGATAGGAAAAGGGCATCATCATTTTTCTCGGAGTAAAGAAAATTAATCCTACTCCGGCTTTGCCTGGTATGATTGTCTGCTTATCTTTGTCTTTCCATGCAGACGATGCTCCGTCAAAGTAGAGTTCCCATCGTTGCATGTTAGAATTTTT
The DNA here is from genome assembly GCA_022702705.1 of Papilionanthe hookeriana x Papilionanthe teres. Taxonomy (NCBI): domain Eukaryota; kingdom Viridiplantae; phylum Streptophyta; class Magnoliopsida; order Asparagales; family Orchidaceae; genus Papilionanthe; species Papilionanthe hookeriana x Papilionanthe teres. The sequence continues at coordinate 91,631,353 of CM040422.1, forward strand.
TTCTTCTGATATTTGTTCATCAGCTAGATCGTCATTAAGAGGTGATCCTGTTGGAATTGGGTGTGCCGCTAAGAAATCTGCTAGGATTTGTCCTTTGATAGCACGTAACAGTACAAATGTTATGTCGAATTGTAACAAGATCATTGCCCATCTTGCTAATCTCCGAGAAAGTGTTGGTCGTGTTATTAAAAATTGGAACGGGTTAACTCTTGAAATATGAGTTACTTTATGAGAAAGCGTATAATGTCTTAGCTTTTGTACTGCGAAGATCAAGGCTAAACAATGCTTCTCAATTGTCGGATATTTTATTTCGGTTGGAAGTAAACAACGACTCAAGTAGTATAACGCATTTTCTTTTCCTTCATCATTTACTTGTGCTAGTAAAGCTCCAAGTGAATTGTCCAATGCCGCGGTGTAAAGGATTAAAGGTCTTCCTAATACAGGGGCTGCAAGGACAGAAGGGGTTGTCAAATATTGTTTAATGTCTTCAAAGGCATGCTGGCACTTTTCATCCCACACGCATTTGGCATCCTTTCTAGTAAGGGCAGTAAGGGGTTCACATCTACCCGATAGATTGGAAATGAAACGTCGTATATATGCTAATTTTCCTTGGAAGGATCTCAATTGAGTTAGATTTTTAGGAGGAGGCATATTTAGAATAGCTTCAATTTTGAGAGGATCAATTTCTATCCCACGATGTCAAACTACAAATCCTAAAAATTTTCCTGAAGTGACACCAAAGGCGCACTTTAAAGGGTTCATTTTAAGATTATAACGTAATAGTCGTTCAAAGACAATTCTCAAATCGTATATATGATCGTATTTTTGTTTACTATTGACAACCAGATCGTCGACATAACATTCGACTTGATTATGTATTAGTTCATCAAAAATCCGTGTCATGGCTCTTTGATAGGTTGCACCAACATTTTTTCAGTCCAAATGGCATAACCCTATAACAATATATGCCCATGGGTGTTCGGAAAGCTGTATTTACTTCATCCTCCGAAAATATTTTTATTTGGTTATATCCTGATGATCCATCCATGAAAGAAAATATTACATGTTTTGATGCAATATCAACCATTAATTAAGGAATTAGAAAAGGAAATTCATCTTTTGGGCATGCTTTATTCAAGTCCCTGTAGTCTATGCAGACTCTTATTTGTCCATTTTTCTTTTAACTGGCACCACATTGGCTAGCCATGTTGGATAGTTTTCTTCTCGTATGAAGTCAGCCTCTATCAATTTCTTGACTTCCGCAATGACTCATTGCTCTATTTCGACACGCATCCTTCTTGGAGCTTGTTTAACTGGGTTTATGATTTGGTCTATCCCGAGTTTATGGATCGCAACTTCGGAGATAAACCGGCATTTCGTCATAAGTCCAGGCAAAACAGTCTTTATATTCCATCAACAATTGAGTTATGTCTTTTATTTCCTCATCATTAAGGAATGAACTAATAATAGTCAGTTTTCGATTTTCATTAGTTCCTAAATTTATTTCTTTTAGTTCATCAATTGTCAATTTAATTTCTTCTTCCAACTCCGGGAGAGCAATTTCAATTGGAAGATTAGGCAATGTTTCGGAATCACATTCTTCTGTGACAGTCAAACAAAATTCTGTATCATCTAATGGTCCCAAAACTCCGAATCCAACACCTTTTTTACAGTTAGAATTTCGTTTATTATCATTCCACATTTGTTCAATGAAATGCGGTTGTTTTAAAGACCATTGTTTGAGCATTAAACTATTTTGAATGAATTTTCGTGCCCAAGGAGAATTCAGCTCAAAAGGAATTTTCATTGATTGTGGAAGATTTTCATCATCTATTTTTACATCATCTTTAGCACAAGAAGAAGTAGAGTCAAGTCTAAACTTAATTGGATTTTTGTCATCATTATATACTTCTTTGACTATTAAATTCTCAATCTTAAAAGTGGAGATTGGAGTTAGAGTCATAGAATGTATATAATGATTGATTTTGTCATACATAGATTCAAATTGTTTCTCTTTGTCTTCTTCTTCTAAAGATATTTTGAATTGGGGTTCCTCTACAACCACAGATGTCGTTTCTTCTTCAGAACCTAGGTGGATTTTGAATTTTAGTGGTTTCTTTATTGTGACAATTGGATCTTCTCTCCTTCGTCCTCGTTCTCGGCCTCGACCTCGGTGCGAGTCTGACGGAAATTAGTTTCTTTTGTCTTTATTGAAGAAAAATCCTTTTCATTTATTTTCTTTTCTTTGTTCTTTTCTTCCATATTTTTTGTTGTCTCTTTGGAAGATATTGCTTTATTTATAGGAGCATAATATGCTGCATCTTCATGTATACCGATTTCATGGATTGAAAATGGTTGCAGGTCTCCTATAATACGAAATTCTTGTCCTTTTCGTAAATATTTGATACATTGATGTAATGAAGAGGGTACCATTTTATATTCACGGAGCCATGGTCTGCCAAGTAAGGCATTAAAAGAGGTGTCTGAATCAATAATATGAAATTTTGTTGTCGTTGCCAAGTCGGCTATTTTTAAGAGCAATGTTATTGATCAAAGGGCCCGTTCTCCTTGTTGATTGAATCCTCTTAATATCATTGTATCCCTTGATAGTTGAGAGGCATAAATGTCTAAGTATGCAAGAGTTCTCAGATTCATAATGTTGATTGAAGCACCTTGGTCAATAAGAACTCTCGAAAGTATCGTGTCAATGATGTTTACTATAATATATAGTGGACGATTGTGTTCAGTTGTTCCGAGCAACAAGTCATTGTCAAAGAAGGCAATCTTTGTTGATTCCTCTAATGAGTAGGCTTCGTTTTGGGTAGTACTAGCTAGTTGAGTTAAGCAAATGTCAGGGTCCGAAAGAGCCTTTATTAATGATTCTCTCATTTCTTTGGAAAGTATGAGAGCGTCATAGATGCTTAATTTTGCAGGTAATTTTCTCAAATATGCCAATACGTTATAATCCACCTTATTGTGAAGATCATCCTTATTTCCTTCAGAAGTTCAGGGATATATTAGGGGAATGATCTTATCTGGTGTAATTATTTGTTTTTCTTTTTCTCGTGGAGTTATTCTAGGAGGTAAGATTTTTCCACTTCTCAAGTTAATTTCAACTATTTCTTCAAGTTAATTATCTGATTCATTCGTTTCTGAGTCCGAGGACACCAATCCCATAGAAATCAGAATTCTTTGTAATTGAAGCGTAGCAATGTCATCTTCATTTGTGTCGTTGTCAGATTTCTCATTTTCATTTACATTAGTTTGGTTGTCTTTAGATTGATCATATACGATTTGAGCATAGTCTATAGGGTTAGAATTCAAATGGTCATTCTCAGAAGCATCATCCAGAATAGACAAAATGTACGCAAAACTAGGATTGTTATTATTCATGATAAAAAGAAAGTCATACAAAGTTATTGGCTTGAGGATTTTTTGTCCTTCGGCCGACATAACTATCCTAGTACAAGAGTGAAATGAACTAGAAGGTACAAAAGGAGTTACAGCCCCTATGTCTGGAAGACCTCAAATCTTTTTCATTTTCTTAATTTTCTTTTTCTTTTCTTTCTTGGGAGATTTTGTATCTTTGGTATTTAGCAAAGATCTCTTTAGAAATGCTATCCTTGTTTTTAGGATTAAGTTCCTTTATCGAAACTGTATTGACTGATCCATTTTCAGGTTCTTTCAAGTATTCTTTCCGAATGACTATATTTCCATCTTTGAAATTACGCTCAAACCAGTCTTTGAAGACAAAACATTCTTCAATTTTATGGCCAAGCATCCAATGATAAAGGCAATAATTAGGATTGTCCTTCATGTCAATTTCTGCTGGCCTTTTAGCTTCCGGTAGCTTAAATTCAGGTATTTTAAGCAAGCTACGAAATATTTTACTGACGACTTCTGTTTTAAATGAATATACTTTATTGATTCTTTGAGCCATTGTTTTCTTCTCAGTCGATACTGGGATTGGTTGCTGAAGTTGTAATTGAGGTGATGTCTGTGATGTCGAAGGATTTTGTCGTTGCTTCTTTTGCTCCGGTTGGATTTGCATCACCTGTTTGCCTTTCTCTGCAATATTCCCAGGTTTCTTTTCAAAAGTTTTGATAGTTTTTGTCTTTTCAGTTTTCTCCATTTCACTCATCTTCTTAACCTCTTCCTGAAGATTGGCAGCTTTACTGAGTAATTTTTCAAAAGTTTTAATCGTAAATCCTTTAAGCATGAATGCTATAGGACCATGGATATTTTTAAGCAGTATTCCAACAGCATGTTGTTCTTGTAATTGTGGCTCACATTTCATGCTGAGATTTCTCCAGCGTAAAATATAATCTACCATGGTTTCTCCTGGTTTTTGTTTCTCTACCACCAAATCACCAACAGTGGTGTGATGTTGTGCTCCTGCAAAGCGTTGAATAAAAAGGCTTTCAAGCTCTACAAAGGTTTTGACAGATCCGTTGGGAAGTTCTGCATACCAGTCGAAGGTAACTCCCATGAGACTGTTAACAAATTGTCGAAATAGGAGAGCTTCATTTCCTCCAAAGCATTACAATGACTTGCTCTAAAATGTGCGGATGTTGTCGGGGATTTACCGTCCCATCGAACATTTTAAAGACAGGAGGAACAAAACCTTTAGGATATTGAACAGAATCAAATTCCTCTGGGTATGGCCTACCCTTTGGAGTTAATGCTCCAGCTTTTGCCATATTCATTGTTTCTTTAATCATCTGTTCCACTATTTTTGTAATATCCTTTTCTGGAGTTTCGTTATGAGGAGAATTCTTTCTCTTTAGAGTACTTTCCTCGACATCCATTAGTTCTTCTCTTCTTTCAAGGATGTGAATAGCCTCTGGTCTAATGATTTCAATAGCTGGAGAAGGGTCCGCTGGTGGTTTTTGCAAAGTCGCTACCAGTTCTTCCATTCTTTTTTCAAGACGACTTATTTGTTCATCTCATTGTCGTGTCACCTCTCGCAATTCCTCTTAATTTGATTCTCGTGCTAAGGAAGCAGATCGGGTTTCTACCATGTTAACACTGGCAACATTCTCATTGGATCTTTCAGAAGTATTTTTCCTTTCTTGTCTTGAAAGTTGTTTAATATCTTCTTTCAATTTTGTTAATCTCTCCTGAATTGATTTTGTAGAATGTTTTCTGCAAATCTCTTCTTGTGAATTATTTGCAGGAGTGTTGGTGGTATCAGAATTTCTTTCAGATGATTTTCCATACATTATTTTAAAGTATAGGGCGAGAATTCTCACGTGGTGTATCATATCCAGTATAAGGATAATTTGCTTTTTGTAGCATCTGGACCAAGTCTCGTCATTTTAGCAGGTTGTATTTTCTCGCTTCGACATTAAATTGTCATATCGAGTTTTGTCATTGGTGACCACTACATCTCTTATTCTAGTGGCCCAATCGAAATTTTACTGGCACTCGAACACAATGTTTATCAGTTAGGAATTGATAATCAGTTTCTTGATAATCAAAATTTTCCATTGCTAAAATTCTCCTTTTCATGGTGTTGGAGACTGCACAACCCATTTTATCTAATAACTTAGATAATGAACATTTATCTTTTCGTGCTAATCTCTTAAACACTCAATGTACAGCACGAAATGGGGGAGATCTTTTAGGTTGAAAGGAATTGTCAGTGTACTCAACAGGAATTGGAATATATTGATTTTCCTCTAAAAAGGACGGATTTCCAAAGATATTCTGTTGAAATTCAGGTGTTTCAAAATTATCATTTTCGTTCCACCTTTTCTTTCTTGTAAATGAAGGAGTTTCATGAACGTTCCTTGAAGAAGATCCGATCTCATACATAGATGATGGTGGAACATCATCTTCCTCGTAAACTTGTTTTCCTTTCTTATCACTCTGTCTTTTCATTTCTTCAAGGATGTAAGGTTCTTCAGGTGTATATTCAGGTAAATTGTCTGTAAAATTCAGAAAGTCTTCATAAGGTTGCAAGCCAAATTCTTGAAAAGATCGAATATCAGTTTGATATGGATTATCTAATATGAATTCCGTTTCACTAAATAATCCATAATCATTATGATAAAACGGAGGATTTTCCTCTATTGGTATGTCAAAGTCTTAAATGTAAGAAAAGATCGAATTCAGAGAATCCATTGCGATTTTTCTGTAATTTTCAAGAAAAACGAATATTATCGACTTATTTATAAACTGGGAACTTTTATTTTCAAAAATTTGAAATGAAAACAAATGATAACAAAAGATCTCCCCAGCGGAGACGCCACTCTCTTGGTGGTGATGGAATTTATGCATATATAATTTAAATTTCTGAATGTCCTTGGTGCGGATGAAGTCATGTCATCGCCATCCAATATATCATATCAATGTCAAGGAGTCGCCATCTAATATTAGCCTAGTTTTATTCGTATAAATCTTATAAAGGATTTAGAGAATTTTTAGGACTAATAGTAGAAAAAGATGTTTATGATAATTCTTATATGAGGATATTCTAGAATAACGTATTCTAGAATTTTCATATCAAGAAAATCATGGTAAACCAGATATTTCTATTTTGGGTTCTTTTAGATCTCCTATAGAGGTAAGCCTCTATAGTTAATTACATCTTAAATAATTCTCAATTGTTTTAGAAAACTTCTGATTAATGTTAATCATTTGTTTTCTAAAAATTTATTTTAAGCAGAGATGTACCCACTATCACTCCTAAATGTCATTATATCATGTTAATGAATACTTTAGGTATTATATCTAACCTAAAGGTTCTGGTTTTGTTGTCATGCCGTTGTTGTGTTGAAAAATTTAAGGTTATATGTCTAACCTAAAAGTTTTGTTTTGTTGTCAATGTCGTTGTTTTGTTGAAAAGTTTCAGGTTATATGTCTAACCTAAAAGTCTTGTTTTGTTGTCAATGTCGTTGTTCTGTTGAAAAATTTCAGGTTATATGTCTAACCTAAATGTTTTGTTTTGTTTTGTTGCTAATATTCCGTCGTCGACGTCCTGTAAAACAGAGTTAGCACACCCTATAACATGCAAAGAAAATCTAAACAGAATTTCTTGTCTTCATCCTACAAAGAAAATATTGTCAGAAATAATGTCACAGAATATTTTTTGAATGTCAAGTTATTTCGAAATGTCAACATCATGCTAATCATGTTGTTTTATTTTTGAAATGTCAAATTTTCGTTGATTATGTCAACATCAGATTTATGTCGGTTATGTCAATTTCAATTTTAGAATGCCGAATTATGTCAGTCTTGATCTGAAATGTTGAATTGATCTTGAGTTTGAACTTAAATTTTGGGTTCTTGTCTATTCTTGAATTCATGTCTATCGAAAGATTTAAAGTTAAATTCAATATTGATTGAACTAACTTGGGTTCATGTGTGGTTGAATCTAAGTTAAATTCAATGTTGATTGAATTTAATTAACTCGAGTTCATGTCTGTTTGAACTTAAGTTAAAAGATTTAAAGTTAAATTCAATATTGATTGAATTAACTTGGATTCATGTCTGATTGAATCTAAGTTAAATTCAATGTTGATTAAATTTGATTAACTTGAGTTCATGTCTGTTTGAACCTAAGTTAAAAGGTTTAAAGTTAAATTCAATATTGATTGAATTACCTTGGGTTTGTGTCTGGTTGAACCTAAATTAAATTCAATGTTGATTGAATTTGATTAACTTGAGTTCATGTCTGTTTGAACCTAAGTTTTAAAGTTAAATTCAATATTGATTGAATTACCTTGTGTTCGTGTCTAGTTGAACCTAAGTTAAATTCAATGTTGATTGAATTTGATTAACTTGCGTTCATGTCTGTCTGAACCTAAGTTAAAAAGGTTTGGTTTAGGATGGACTTAATTAAATTTTAAACCTTATTTAAATAGGATTTAAAGGTTAATCAAGCCTAATAAATTAGACTTAATTAGAATTATAGTACCATTCAAATCCATTTTAGGTAAGGTTTAAGTCTTAATCAAGTCTATTTTGTTGGACCTAGCTTTAGGATTGTCTTAAGTTCATTAGGGGTTGAACTCGAAGTTCAGTTTGATTTAAGTCTAATGTAGATTAGACTTAACTTTGGTTTGGGTTGAATTTAGGTTCAATGTGGATTGGACCTAGGATTTAGATTAACTTGAGTTCGAGTTGGATTGAATTCAAGTTGGATTATGTATAAGTTTAGGTTAGGTTCATTGTGGGTTGAACTTAAGGTTTAGGTTTACTTGAGTTCAAGTTGGGTTGGACTCAAGTTAGGCTATGTTTGAGTTTAAGTTAGGTTCAATGTGGATTGGACCTAAGATTAGGTTTACTTGAGTTCAAGTTGGATTGGACTCAAGTTAGGTTATGTTTGAATTTAAGTTAGGTTCAATGTGTATTGAACCTAAAATTTAGGTTTACTTGAGTTCAAGTTGGATTGGACTCAAGTTAGATTATTTTTGGCTAATTTTGATTTAACTTGCGTCTAATATGGGTTAGACTTAAGTTTGGTTTGATTTTGACTTAGGTTCATGTCAGGTTGAACCTAAGTTTGATTTGACTTAAGTCTAATTTAGGTTAGACTTAAGTTAGGTTTAGGTTTAATTTAGGTTCAATGTGGGTTGAACCTAAGTTTGGTTTGACTTAAATCTAATGTAGGTTAGACTTAAGTTAGGTTTAGGTTTGATTTAGCTTCATGTCAGGTTGAACCTAAGTTTGGTTTGACTTAAATCTAATATAGGTTAGACTTAAGTTAGGTTTAAGTTTGATTTACGTTCAATGTGGGTTGAACCTAAGTTTGGTTTGACTTAAATCTAATATAGGTTAGACTTAAGTTAGGTTTAAGTTTGATTTAGGTTCAATGTGGGTTGAACCTAAGTTTGGTTTGACTTAAGTCTAATGTATATTAAGCTTAAGTTAGGTTTAGGTTTCATTTAGGTTCATGTCAGGTTGAACCTAAGATTGGTTTAACTTAAATCTAATATAGGTTAGACTTAAGTTAGGTTTAAGTTTGATTTAGGTTCAATGTGGGTTGAACCTAAGTTTTGTTTGACTTAAGTTCAGTGTAGATTGGACTTAAGTTTGACTTAGATCTAACTAAGTTTGGTTTGACTTAAGTCTAAATGGGTTAGACTTAAGTCAGGTTTGATTTTTATTAAACCTTAGTTAATTAAGGCATAATGGTTTAATTGGATCCAATGGTTAGATCTAATTAGGGTTTGAGTTTGATTAAACCTTAGTTAGTTAAGGTTCAATGACTTAATTTGGTCTATTGGGTTAGACCTAGTTAGGGTTTAGGTTTGATTACACCTTAGTTAGTTAAGGCTTAATGGTTTAATTAGGTCTAAGGGTTAGACCTAATTAGGGTTTAAGTTTGATTAAACCTTAGTTAGTTATGGTCTAATGGTTTAATTAGTTCTAAGGGTTAGACCTAATTAAGATTTAGGTTTGATTAAACCTTAGTTAGTTTAAGACTTAATGGTTTAATTAGGTCTAAGGGTTAGACCTAATATGGGTTTAGGTTTGATTAAACCTTAGTTAGTTAAGGTCTAATGGTTTAATTAGGTCTAAGGGTTAGACCTAATTAAGGTTTAGGTTTGATTAAACCTTAGTTTGTTTAAGGCTTAATGATTTAATTAGATCAAAGGGTTAGATCTAATTAGGGTTTAGGTTTGATTAAACCTTAGTTAGTTAAGGTTTAATGGTTTAATTAGGTCTAAGGGTTAGACCTAATTAGGGTTTAAGTTCGATTAAACCTTAGTTAGTTAAGGTCTAAAGGCTTAATTAGATCTAAGTGTTAGACCTAATTATGGTTTAATTTTGATTAAACCTTAGTTAGTTAAGTCTTAATGGTTTAATTAGGTCTAAGGGTTAGACCTAATTAGGGTTTAGGTTTGATTAAACCTTAATTAGTTAAGGCTTAATGGTTTAATTAGGCCTAAGTGTTAGACCTAATTAGGGTTTAATTTTGATTAAACCTTATGTTTAAGGAGGTTAATTAAGTTTAGTATGTCTTTAAACCTAATTGAGGGAATTTAGTTTTGATTAATTAAGTTTAATATGTCTTAAAACCTAATTAAAGGGTGTTTGGTTTTGTGTTTATTAAGTTTAATATGTCCTTAAACTTAAAGAGTTTAATTTTTATTAAACATAATTTAGGTAAGGTCTAATAAGTTAATTAAGTTTAATGTGTCCTTAAACTTAATTTTTTATTAAACCTAATTTAGGTAAGGTTTAATGGGTTAATTTAGAAATAATTTCAAAGAAACTTGAAAATTCAAGAAAAGTGTCCTAAGCATGTTTTCTGTCCTTAGAAAAATTATGAAAGGTCCCTAAGAACATAAAGATAAATGCCTCAAAGTTTCATAATTTTTTTATATGTAAATAATTCTTAATAATTAAAATACTCCAGAGATTATTTAATTAATTAAAAATTAAATACTGAGGATAAAGTTATGATTTTCTTCTCTTTAAGAGCTTTCTAGAGGTATTTTTATTTTATTTTTATGACCTCTGGTTAAAAAGATATGAATTTTTGAAGTTTGAAGGGTTAAAAAAGAATTTTTCTTTTTTTTTTATTTGGCACTGCCAAAGCTTCCCGCCGTCGAAACGTGTCCTCGGACGCGTCGAACCGGCGAGAAGATCCAGTGCAACGGGCAGACAGCGGGCACCATACGGCGGGATCTAGACCGTTGATCCGCGAAGCGCGGGATCGGACGGCTGAGGAAATTTGGATTTAATTCCAGAAAATTCCATGGCCCTTAAACTTCAAATGTTAATATATCACTCATTTCTTGACAAAATTGAGTGATTTTTCTTTTAAAATGCTCATCTCGATGAGAGGTATCTATCCATACGGTGATGGTACACTTTTGAACCAGCATGGCACATGATTTATCAAAAATACGATTTATTTTGCAAAGATAAATTCCATACCTTCGCCACAAGCAAATCCAGCTAGATCAAACTTTATGGTTGCCTTCTAGGACCCCAATAGAAGATAATTGTTGCAGCAATTTGTTCCAAAAGTCGGGCTTAGGGAGGAATTTGGAAAAAGTGCCTAATTTGGGCTGTTTTTAAAAATTGGTCAAATTGGCTCAAATGGGCTGAAACTATGGCTTGGGATTGATCCTAAAAGATTATGGAAGCTCTTAGGAAGACGTTTTGTGTTGGGAACAAGAGGGTTTGAGCAGCCTATGGACCTCCCTAAATATTTTTCACCTCTCTTGCTAGTTTCGGCAATGGGGTCTTTTATAGCAAGGGGATGGTGTTGGCTTGGCTTAGGCTGTTCTAGGGGATTACTTACCTCCTCTATCAGCTCATTGGGTGATCAATTGGCTGAAGATATGCTTTGATGCTTCTCCCTATGTTTGCCATGATGAGTTTCATCTCTTTGGCTCTTGTCCATTGGCTATTGTGGGAGGTGAATGGTGAGCTGCCTATACCTCTCTTAAGAAGCTAACACCTCACTCCTTAGGCTTGGAAAATGGTGACACATATGCCTAGCCTTCATCATTACCTTTAACCATGGTGAGGGGGGGAGGGTTTCATGTGTGGTTTTCCTCCCATTGGGTGGCTTGGGAGGTGGAGAAGATGGTCTTGTGTTGGCCGGCCACTTCATGGAGAGATGATGCTTAGGGTGAAGGAGGTGGTGACACCTCACCCCATGCATAACCACGGATGTTAAGCCATGTGTAATGGGCCTTAAGATGGGCTTAATTAAGTGTTAAATTAGCATTTAAGATGGTTTAGCCTAATTAATTATGAAGAGGCTAAAAAGTTATTTCATTTCTTCTTTAATTCCCATTTTAATTAATTATTTTATTAACTAAAATTGGTGGAAATTATTTTATTAATAAATTTATTAATTGAAAATAATTTCAAATTAATTAATTAATTATTTTTGTCATTTTTGTTATTTTATGATTTTAATTTAATTTTCATTTTGATTAATTATGTCATTTAATTAAAATTTTGAAAATTAAATCATTAATCATTTTAATTAATCAAAATAATTTTGAAATTAATTATTTGATTAATTTTGTTATTTTTATTTCACTTTTATCTATTTTAATCAAAAGAGATAGGTGTTCACCAATTTTGACTTGGGTTGACCAAGTCAGCCCAAATTGATCAAATTGATTTTAAGATGTCCAAATCTTGTGATTTTGTCATTGTGGTGTTTTAAATGTGTCAGTGGGTGAAAAGATTGATTTATGGGTCAACAGGACTGGTCATTGGGCCTGGTCTGACCAATTTGACCAAAGTTAACCTTTTAGGTCAAAAGGTTGACCTATGGGGTCAACGATGTAGGTCGTTAGTTGCGGTTTCGACCGATTTGACTAAAGTTGACTTTTTAGGTCATAAGGGTGACTATGGGTCAACTGGGGTTGGTCACTAGTGCAGTTTGGCCAGTTTGACCAAAGTTGACTTTTTAGGTCAAGAGGGTGACTTAGTGGGTCAGCTAGGGGTTGGTCGCTAGATGCGGTTTGACCAATTTGACCAATGTTGACTTTTTAGGTCATAAGGGTGACCTATGGGGTCAACAGGGTAGGTCATTGGGTCTGGTTTGACCAGTTTGACCAAAGTTGACTTTTTAGGTCAATAGGGTGACCTATGGGGTCAACAGGGTTGGTCACTAGGTCTGGTTTGACCAATTTGACCAAAGTTAACTTTTTAGGTCAAAAGGTTGACTTATGGGGTCAACAGTGTAGGTCATTAGGTCTGGTTTGACCAATTTGACCAAAGTTAACTTTTAGTTCAAAAGGTTGACCTCTGGGGTAAACAGTGTAGGTCATTAGGTCTGGTTTGGCCAATTTGACCAAAGTTGACTTTTTAGGTCAAAAGGGAGACCTATGGGGTTAGCAAGATTGGTCATTAGGTCTGGTTTGACCAGTTTGACCATAGTTGACTTTTTAGGTCAAAAGGTTGACCTATGGGGTCAACAGGGTAGGTCATTGGGTCTGGTTTGACCAATTTGACCAAAGTTGACTTTTTAAGTCATAAGGGTGACGTGTGGGGTCAACAGTGTAGGCCATTGGGTCTGATTTGACCAATTTGACCAAAGTTGACTTTTTAAGTCAAAAGGGTGACCAGTGGGGTCAACAGGGTAGGTCATTAGGTCTGGTTTGACCAGTTTGACCAAAGTTGACTTTTTAGGTCAAAAGGTTGACCTATGGGGTCAACAGGGTTGGTCACTGGGTCTGGTTTGACCATTTTGACCAATGTTGACTTTTTAGGTCAAAAGGGCATTGACTCATTGTAAAATGAGGTCAACATCTCCTCAATTCTTGCTCCAAGTTATAAAAACTTCGCTCCGAGATAAATTTTTTAGTCGTAGCAAAATCATTGGATCGAAAGTTTGCAGCAGCAGTGACGAACTTGCTACGATCAAAATTTTCTCATTTCTTTCCTCGCTTAGATTTCGGTGTCATCTAAGCGTGAAAGAAAAATGCGAAATAAATTCAACTGATCTAGGAAAATAAACTAACTTAAGCTTTTAAAACTCGAAAGAGCTTAGGAATCATGGATATAACTTTAAAAATCAAAATTTTTCTAAAAAAATTTTTTTTTTCTCAATGAGAACAAAATCCATGGTGAAAATCAAAAATATTGAGTTTTGAATGTAGACCTAACCTCGGGATGAAAAAATCGGGTGATTTCAAGCTCAAAAACTTGAAAATTCGGCTTTAAATGGGATCTCTAGGTAGTATTTTCGCGAAAAACAGTGGAGAAGGAAGCATAGGCGTCAAAAATGGTGTGGGGGGTTTAAGAAGATGAGTTTTCGGGTTTAGGCCGAACCGGGGCCTAAGTGCCAGACTCGCTTTTCCAAAAATTAGATTTAAATTAAATATTTTCCACCAAATATTATCAAATTTGACTCCTAACTACTCTTGTGAGAGTATTAATCCAATTTATATCCTCCAATATTTTCACAATCAATTTAAAATGATAGTATAGATCCACAAACATGTATCCAAATTCTTCGATTCCAATCCCTAATTTCCATTCCAAATTCAATAAATTTCTGTACAAGACTGTATCAAGGTTCATAGTTTTATAAATAACACATAAAATTACATATTCAAAGCAAACATTCAAATCCAACAACACACATTGAAAAATTAAGCAAACACACAAATTCGATATTCAATACACTAAAACAAGACTCGATCACACCTAAAAAACATATAGGATCTATTTTACACTGATCTTCAATTACCATCTCTTTCGCAATGAAGTTCGCTAGGACCGAAGAGATAGAACACCAACGCCCTTGGAAATTCCAAAGTCGTCGTTTCATCAATCCACTTGCTCTTCGCGTACATTTCTACTTGAACGTCATGATATGTCGTCATATGATCAGATTGAAGTTTGGTTTGCCATTCCAAGTGTTCTTATTGGTGGTACATCTCATGGAGACGATTACCAATACTTTGAAGTTCTGCTTCAGTCTTATCCAATCGCCTAAATATTTTCTCCACACTAACAGCAATAAAACCATTAGAATATGGCTGAGGATCTTTAGGAGATTTGTCTCTTACCTCATTTCCATGATTTCCTCTATCCATTGCCACTCCTCCAAAATAGATTGCTCTGGTCAAAATTAATGTTTCTATGGGTTTGGGGACTAAGAGTAGGCTATAAATAAAGAGATTTTGTGTGAAAAACTGAAGAATTTCGGTTTTTCCACGATCTGTAACCGTGGCGCTTAGGGGCCGGAATCTGGTGCCTAGGCGCCCGATCTTCGATACACAGGCCATTATGGCGCTTAGGCGCCAACTTTTGGCGCCTAGGCGCCAGAACCTCGATCAGTTCTGATTCACCTATCATCAAATTTTGCATGTTTCAGTCGTAAAAATAGGTCTAATAAACGGGTATGATCAACACACAAACACAATTACGAAAAATTCAAATCACAAACAATTCATGATGACATTTTCCTTGGAAATTTAATATCTTATACAATCCATGTAAATCCAAAACGGACTGTGTAAACTTCTTGCTGATCCATTCAAAACCGTCTGTCAAAAAATCCATGTCTAGATAGTAAAAAACATGGGCAATAACATCACCTTCCAAGCCACCCTTGGCAGGAATACCTCATGGATGTGCATTGGAGGTGTGCAATTTCCCATGTAACTCACAGTTCGTAGGGCTAGAGATTCTCCAATTCTGGTCTGGTTGAAAGTGGTAAGGCATTTTTCTGTCGTCCATTCTTCTAAAAGTTACTGATATCCACTCCACAGGCACTCCTAGAATGCAATCCTTTGCAATGTCTGCTTCATTTCCTTTTAACACCAGGACGGAACCTACCGGTAGTGGTATCTCCACCGGCCCTCGAAACTCACTGGGGCCTACAATCTGGAGGTTAGATCCGAACATGATGTTGCACTCGGTTGACGAATGATACGTGCGCGAAGGGTCTAACAAAGTCATGATGGTCTATATCCTGGAGGTATGCGGTCGCCTTCCTTGTAGATGTTAATAATGCGAGTCGGTGGGTATGCAATCGCGAGCGGTACCCTCCATGTTATCATCCTTTTCACCATTCTCTTGATGATTCTTGGCATCGGATCCACCTCGCTGCGATGGAGTATCCCCGGTGGATTTCCTTTTACATCTATGGCAAAATTGTAGCAACATGCGCATTGGATTGTAACTCTTCCCTTTCCCGGCATCCATCTTCGGGGTTACGAGTATGTCTTTTCTCTCGGGAGGCCAGTTTGACCCATTTTCTATAATTCAAGGATGCAATCTACAATTTTTTGTTGCTCATAATCTGAGAAAACATCTGTATGCAGCTTGAGGCCCTCCAAGATGTTGACCCTCTTGTTTCCAATTCTTTCAAAGTATTCAAAGGTTTTCTTCTCAACTAATTGCATTTTCTCCAGCTCGTATTCTGGGATTATCTGAAGTCCTCGGTGTCTAGTAACATATTGCGGGATGTATGGCTCAACCCCAGCACATTCTTCTGCATGTCTCGGCTCCTCGGGGATAGTCTCCGTAGGGACATCCTCCGGGGTTGCTTTCGCAACAAGACTCTTCGGATTTTGTACGCATATTCGGCTTCGAGGTACTGATTCTATTTCTGCTTTCCTTGGTATTTCTTTTATTTGTTCTGACCTTCTTGGAGTTGACTTTCTTCTTTCTGGTTCCTGACGAACCGGTCTCCTTGGAGCATTTGCACTAACGGTATCCACTATCTGTTTATATTAATTTTCTTCTAACTTGGTCAACATTTTACGAAATGCGATGATTCTTATTTCTTCACTGGGTAGCAGTGAGAGTAGCTCTCCTTACCCCTTGAATTTATGCAGGCTCGGCGCTGACAAGCCTACCGTCTGTTGTGGTGACCACGGACTTAACTTTCTTATCTTCTCCGGTTGCATGCGCGGCATCTGCTTTTCTTTTCTTGTTCTTTGGATTGGTGGCTCGGGACACCCATTTTCATCATCTATCCGGCTGTGAAGTTCTTCTCGATCAACTGGGATCCAATCATTTTCTTCGTATTGTAAGCCGGCTGGTGTGAAGTCTGAGTCAATCTCTTCGCTAGTACCTAAGTTAACTTCCATTAACCCGTCTATTGTAGATTTGATTTTTTCTTCGAATTCTGGTGGAGCGTCTCCGATTGGTAGATCTTCGAGGTCTTCTGAAGCTTCTAAGCAGTCTTTAGTAGGTTCGCAAGTGACGACCAAGCAAAATCCCATATCATCAGTTGATCCTACTGTGCCGAATCCGAGACCATGTTTTGAATAGGGAGGCCGACCGGCATATTCCATAATTTTTCAAAGTGTTGTGATCGGCCTTTTGTCCATTGTCGAGGTAAGACACCACGTTGAATTAAATTTTGAACACAGGGAGAGTACTACTCAAAAGATAGTTCCATTAATTCAGATGAGGTAACATCTTCAAATTGTACATCATTTTCAGTATTGGAAGAAGAAGCACCACGGTAAAACTTGATTGGTTTAGTACCACCACCATGCACTTCCTTGACCACCATACCCTCGATCTTATTAGAATTGATCGGGACCAGGGTCATAGTATGTACATTATGGTTAATCTTCTCGTACATTGATTTACATTCTTTATTCTTTTCATCTTCGAGAGAAATCTTGAACTAGGGTTTCTTTTGACTTATTGTCGCTCCTTCTTTCTCAATTTCTTCTTCTTCTTCAGAGTTATTCTCTCAATCAACATCGATGACCGGTTTCTTCTGGCCAACTGTTCCATCATTTCTTCCACGTCCTCGTCCCCGGCCTCGACCTCGGGTGCGAGTTCTGGAGAAATCTTCACCATCTCGCCATAAGGGAGTGGTGAGTAACTGTTGGACTAGAACTTCAGGTTCTTCATCGTCTCAAATTTCTTTTGCTTCATTTGGTATGGTATTTCTGGAAAGATTGTTTTCGTCGGGGGCGCATTGTAGGTCACATCTTCATGAACTTCAATTTCGTGCACAGAGAACGGTAGCAAATCACCTTTGATGCACTGTTCCCCTCCTTCGTAATACTTTATGCAGTGGTGCAGAGATGACGGTACCATCCGATTTTCATGGATCCATGGCCGACCCAGTTTAGCGTTGAACGATGTTTCAGAATCAATTATGTGGAATTTTACGGTTGTCTTTGCTAAATCACCTGT
Organism: Papilionanthe hookeriana x Papilionanthe teres; assembly: GCA_022702705.1. Lineage (NCBI taxonomy): Eukaryota > Viridiplantae > Streptophyta > Magnoliopsida > Asparagales > Orchidaceae > Papilionanthe > Papilionanthe hookeriana x Papilionanthe teres. Next base: position 91,648,954 of record CM040422.1, read on the forward strand.
CTTCTTTAGTAGTGTTATCGATCCAAGAGCTCTTTCTCCTTTTTGATTGAAGCCTCTTAATAACATCTTGTACGCTCGAGCTCGCGTGCATCAATTTCCAAATATGCTAGCGTTCGAAGATTCATTATGTTGATTGATGCTCCCGGATCAACCAACACTCTGGAGAGCGAAAATTTTCCAATAGTGACTGAAATGTATAACGGTCGGTTGTGATCAGCTGTTCCCAGTAATAGATCATTGTCCGTGATGGTAACACCTCGCTATTCTTTTAACAAGCAAACCTCGTCAAAGGAATCACCGGCCATTTGAGCTAGACAAATCTCAGGATTAAGTAAAGCCTTGATCAGAGCTTCCCTCATCTCCTTTGACAGGATCAGAGCATCGTATTTGCTTAGTTTGGCTGGTAGCTTCCTAAGACGGGCTAGCACGTTGTACTCCACTTTATTACCATGTTCCTCGGATTCTTCCTGAATGGGCAGTTCCTCTGCTGGGGTTGACTCTTCCTGAGCAACCACGTGCTTTCCTTTATCCTTTAGACCCATTCTCGGGGGTAGAACTTTTCTGCTTCTTAGATTGACCTCTGTTATCTCTTCTAAATTTACCGGTGTCTCCTCTTGAATCGGAACAACTGGCTCTTCTGAAGTTGCTTCGGTGTCTGATAGTTCTAATTCTATCGTGATCGGAGCTCCTCGGAATTCACAAATGGACTCATTGTTTGTCGAGCTTTCATAGCCTCCTTTGTGAACATCTTCTTCGTCGTGGTCATCAAGGTTGTGTATGATTTGAGAATCATTATTTGTATTGGAATCGAGATCCGTATTAAGCCGGTTGTCGCTACTTACGTAATCGTTAGAAACAGTCAAAACGTAGCCAACGCCATAACCCTTATCATTATAAGATCCCACCGGGGCGAGCAGATAATCATACAGAGTCAGGAGTTCAAGGGATTTCTCCCCCAAATCAGAAACAACCATCCTAGGATAAGCAGCCCCTAGTCTACCCTTCGGAGCCTTGGTCTTCTTTTCTTCCACGATCTTCTCCTCCTTCTCCGGCGGTTCTTCAATCGTAAGTGATAGTGCCGGCTCTAATAATACAGGGCTCTAATGGAGTCCTTGTTATTGATCCCACAGGGAAGTTTTTAACAGATTTGTATTAGCTAAATTTAAAGGAATTACTTACTAATATAATATACGGAAATTTAGAATACGTAACTAAAGTGAAGAGATTGTTGCAATTAAATGAATTGGAAGAATTAAGGAATGAATCCTATGATAATGATAGGATTTATAAAGAAAAGATGAAATTATGACATGATCAGACGATTAATCACAGAAATTTTGAACTAAGACAAGAGGTTTTGCTATATAATACTAGATTGAAATTATTTCCTGGAAAATTAAAATCTCGATGGTTAGGACCTTTCACCATAACTCAAATATTTTCATATGGAACTATAGAAATTGAAGATCCAAAAACAGGACATAGATTTAAGGTAAACGGACATAGATTAAAACCGTATTTCGAAGGTAGAAGACCAAACAATAGGACATGGATCAAATTTGGAACAGTTATTTTCAGGAGTCCAATGGAAGAGAAGTAGGAGAAGCTGAGGATCCAAGAAGAATCTTGGCAACTTCCCAAACTATCATATTGTTTGGCTTGAATTTGAGAAGATTATTTAATGTTGCAATCCTGCCAATTTTAATTAATTAGGACTTATATTAGTATGACATAATCATACAAATAACCTCGAAGATGTGAGGGTTTTGTCGTACCAAACGATCTACCTCGGAGTCCTAAGACTGGTTAGGGCTTAATTTACATGACATGATCATGCAAATGCCTAACGAAGAGTTGAGGATTTATGTTGCACTAGGCAAACTACCTCGAAGTCCTATGGCTTGGTTATTTAATTCTAGGAATGTTTAGCTGATGTAGAGTTATTTTGCTGATGAAGATGGCCGTGCTGCCCACCGTGCTCCAAGCTCCTTGTTGTTACAGAGGTTTAGTTTTAGAAGTCATAAATCAGGAGATGAGAGAAGTGTTTTGGTTTAGAGAAAATCTTAAAATCCAAGTGTTTTTAATGTTTTAATTAAAACAAATCTTAAAGTTGTTTAAAGACAACTGATTAAGATCCCACGGTTCCGTCTTCCAAGCACCGTTATTTTCATCGAATTCACTTAGTCCAGATGAATTTGCTATACTCAACTAAATGAGTTCCACACTTTCATTTAGACCGTGGGAAATCCTGTTAGCAACAAGTGGGTTACATCATCTGAGGTATTCTCGATCATTCAACGAGACGTTTTAATTTAGTTACAATTGTAGTTTTGTTGTTCTGTTTGTGATTAAATTTTGAGTTGTTTTATATTTTGAAATGTTGTGGCGATGAATTTTATCTTGCAGTGATTTTTAATTTAGTTCTGGTTTCACTTCAGGGACTACCCTAAAGGTTTTGGTTTTTATGCAACAGTTGTTTATCATGCAAGAAAAGTAAAATACAGTGCATGTAAGTAAATTGCAATAAAGTAAATTGCAATAAAATTAAAGCGTACCTGGAGGGTCTTCCCGTCATCCCAAGCTGCACTTAAAACACATGGTAAGGCATTTAAATATTTCAACAAGTATCTAGGTAAAGCTAAGGGAGAGGTTTTGGTTGTCTACCAAAGTCCTAATCCTATAGCTAGTCATCTCCTATGACGTTTAGGTTCTTGTGTTTTGGTTTAAGGACGATTTTCTTCATCAAAGAAACAATTAAATTCAATTGTTCTTATAAACATCCTATCATATTGAGGAAGTGCTTAAGAGGAGTCTTAAACATCTTTTCAATAACTCTAGGATTGTTTTAAGTCCAAGAGAATTTAATTATACAAGTGAATTAATCATCCAGGAGTTTAAGTTTTGTTCTCTTGCTCAGTGAACTAGGAAATTTAAATATCCTATAAGTGAAGTAACACTTCACTTGATACCTCATTTAAGAGTTATAGCAATAAGATCTTTAAAAGGGCAAATCAAATTATTAAATATTTTAATGATTTAAAGTTAATAATTTAATTTTAATTTTGACTTGATTATAAAAAATCAGTTTAAGTTTGGAATAGTGTTCAAATTATTTTAGATTTAATTCTTAATGATTTAATTTAGGTTTGTTGATAAATGATTTTGATTTAATTTAATTCAATTTAATTTAATTTAATTTTAATGTAATTTAATTTTAATTTAATTTTAATGTAATTTAGTTTTAATTTAATTTTAATTTAATTTTAATTTAATTTAGTTTTAATTTAATTTTAATTTTTTTTAATTTAGTTTAATTTAATTTAATTTGATTTGATTTAATTTAATTTAATTTAATTTAATTTAATTTAATTTATAATTTAATTTAATTTAATTTAATTTTGGAATATTATTTTAATTATTTTTTTTATTTGGAATTAAGCATTATTGAAATGATTTATTTAGGGATTTTTTGAATTAAAGAAAAAATATCCTCTTAAATAATATCCCTACTTTAATAATTTCAATTTATATTATTCTTCCAAAATTTCAATTAATTAATTAATTAAAGTTTTATTTTAATTATTTTTGAAATGATTAGTAGATTTCTACCCTTAATCATTTAAGTTTCAATCATCCAAAAATCAGTTTAAAATCAAATATTTTACCCTCCCCTTTTTGATTAATTCTAAAATTTTAATTAAGGGTTGAAATTTTTAATTACCCTTTTGCCCTTCAAGCTTAATAATTCTATAACTCACTAAATTGAGCTCAAATGAACATGAAATTTTTATGTAACCTCACTCACATGTCAATTAAGACATTATAGGAGAAAATGTGACTTTTCTGTATTTAATTTATTTATGTAATTATTTTTAATGGAAAATAGGGGTTTTCAAGGAAAATTTAATAACATGACCAAGGTAATGTTTCTGTCTTTGAGAAAATTATGGGATGTGCCTAATGAGCAAAGGACCATTTGGACCAATTTTAGTGATTTTTTTAATTATATTTTATTTACTAGAATTATTTTTAATTTTGGAGTATTAATTAATTTTAAAATAAAATTAAACCTGAAAAATGGATTTTATATTTTTCTTAAATCTCTTTAAACTCAAGGAGTCTAGAGAAACTAGTTTTATATTTTTCTGATTTTTCTTTGATTTATTAGAATTATTTTAATGAAAAGGTTGGAAAATACATTTTTTAATATTAAAAATTACATTAAGCCTTTAAAATTCAATATCTTATCCTAGGGACTTAAGAAAAATATTTGGTTTGTTCCTAAGTAATTAGGATTCAAAATGTGACATTTTGGTGATTTTTAATATTTTTATGATTTTCATTATTTTTTAATTATTAAAAATATTAAAATAATGATAAAAATCAACTTTTTTAGAAAATTACAATTTTAATTTTCCTCTGATATCAGAGAAGCACCAAAACCATTTCTGTGAATTTTTCAAAAGTATTTTGTGAGTTATGAATTTTTAAAGTTTAATTTTACTTATGGGGCATAATCAACCCATTTGGTGGATCAAATCAAGTCCAATTAGTTTTAAATTTTTATGTGAGACACTCCTGACCCTAAAGGATAGTGGAGAATTATTTTCAAGTCAATTTGATGTATAGTTAACCCTAATTAATTAAAGATCAATTTTGGGTATTTAGACCAATTAGTGTTGTTCCAAGTGAATTAACTCAAAACTTATTTTTCCTAGGTTTCTCTGGTCATAAGAAATATTACCAAATTTTCCTAGAATTTATTTCTCAACATGCTAATTATTAGAATTAAAATACTCAAGATAGTGACATTCAATTGAAAAATCAATAACTTCTCATAGAGATGGCCTCTAACCTTGAAAAATTCAGGGAATGTTCCCAAGTTCAAAGGCTTCAAAAGCCCTATGGTCTCATGCCATGGTGAATTTCCTATATGCATGGAGAATTGAAATAGTGCAGAGAGTAAATAAACTATTAAAAATAAAATACTTAATGAAATGACTTGATTTCTTTTCCACATTATTCTCCTCTTTTCACTGAGCAAGAGGGTAATTTTATTTTATTTTTAGGATTTTTCTACACAAAGTTATGAATTTTTGAAGTTCTGGTTATTTAATAAATAAGAAAATACCCTAATTTCCTACTTAACCACGCGGCGCCGCGTCAACCTTAGCAGATCCAAAAGGCCATGCGGCGTCTCCTGATTCGGCGTCGCCATTTGAGTCAGCTACCACGGGGCCCGCGGTTCACGTACCGTCTCCTGGTCCGACACCATCTGAGCCGTCCGCTCGATACACGCGCAATCTAACGGCTCCCAGTCATCGTCTAAGACTGGTGTGAACCCGAGACCGTCCACACTAAAACCCGAAGATCTCACTCAATTCTCAACTGATTTTTGTGTTCTTATGCTCTATGGATTCGTCATGAAGAGACGAACACATCCATACTGTAAACATGCATTGAAATTAAGGCATTTGAAATGGAGAATATCCAGAAGCTCGGGAAGAAGAGAGAGTTCATACCTTTGCTTAGAGAAGTGAAGCTTCGATCTGAGAGTTGTGTCACGTTCGATTGGGTCCAAGCAAGCTCCGGATGAAGTCCATTGTCCCAGTGAATTGCCTAGGTACAAAAGTGACCACGGCCGATCACAAAGCTTGGAGGCTGGAGCAAGCCAGGTGGCTCTGGAGAGGGGCTTTCAGCGGGGAACTTCTCCTCTTGGTCTGGTGAAGGTGTAGGACCAATCAATTTGGAGATTGGCTCACTGTGGTGAAGTGTCCTGGTTTTGGGCTTGAAATTCAACTCTGAAATTGAGCTCACAGAGAGGAAATGGCAAGGGGATTTCAGTGGGGATCAAGTTCTTCAGGTGTGGGGAAGAGTCTGGAATGATTTTAGTAGAGTTTATGTGTGATTTGTTTCAGCACCTCTCCCATGGCCGAGAGAGGTGGTATTTAAATAGAGCTGGTTGGAGGCTCTCCCAGGGGGAGTTAGGGGTTGGGATCAGCTGCTCTGGTGAGGAGAAGAACAGCCATGGTGGCCATTGGGCATGGGGCAACTTAGCAAGGGAGAATTTCAATGTTGGTTCACATGGGAGCTCTCAAGTGTGGTGTTTTCCGGCGATCCAGGTGGCTGGTCGGCAGGCACGGTTCACCCTCAGGTTCAGGTGAGTCAGGGCTGGGGTTTTGTGTATTCAATTGGCCAATGCCATGTGTAAAGGGCTCAGATTAAAATGGCATGGGGGAGAGTCCATTTTGGCTTGATTTGGACCAAGCCATGGTTTTAGGTTAGGTTCACCTCCCCATGACCTGATTTTAGGCTGGGAGAATGAGTTAGGTTAACAGGTCAACGGTGGTGAGGTCCCTTTCTAAGAGTATTTAAATTAGATTTGGGTTTAAGGGAGACATGATTAAGGGATAATGACCTTTAGGAATCATGGAAAGAGCCTCCCTCCTTTCCTATCTTGGGTATGGTCATATGTCAACAACTCACATGGCTTGCATGTGGCTCAAGAATGGCTTCATGGCTCACCTTTGGCTTGGGAAAAAGTTTGGTCAATTTCATGAAAACGGGTTCATGAAATTTTGCTAATTTAGGGGTGATTTGATGGGATTTGGCATATGGCTTGATTTGGAATTATTTCATTATGGATTTAGAACTTAGGGGATGGTTTTATCAAATGGATGATGATAGAGGATTGTAATGTGGGCTTTAACATGGATTTTGGGCTTTTTGAAATCATTTTGGATGGGCTTTTAAAGTGATTTAAAAAGGTGGCTTTAGGCTTAAAAATAAATTTAGGGATGGTATTTTTTTTGTAAAAGTTTGGGCCAAGTAATTGTTGGGTTTGGTTTAGGGATGTGTCATGAGTGATTTGAAGCAAGTTTGAGGTGATTTGGAATTGGATTGGGTCTAATTTGGGTCTCTTTGGTAATAGAGTCCAAATGCGTCAAAATGAGCTATCTTGGGCTAAAGTTGGGCTAATGTTGAAATTAATGTAAAATTAATGTTGGGAAATGTTTATGGGGGTGTTACAAAAAGGTTTCAACATTGGTTGGGTTTTGATTTTGGGATTTGGGCCCATTTGGGTTAGGTTTGGGTGTAGGCCCATTTAAGGAATTTTGGGTTTGGGTTGAAATTGAGTAAGGTTTGGGTCCAAATTTTGGGCAAATCAATTTAGTGTTTTGTTTGTGGTGATTCTAGGAAGGTTTTAGAAAAGATTTGGGTCAAATTGGGATTGAATTGGGTTGGTTTGAGCTAGGTTTAGGTCATCGGCCAAAATTGGGCCGTAAGCTTTTAAAATGAAATTGGGTTCAAATTCTAATCAAATTGGACTTGAATTTGGTCTAGATTGATATTGGGGATATTGAATTGAAGTTTATAATTGAATTGGACCAAATTTGAGACCAATTGGGGTGATTAGGTTTGACATTGGGTTCATTTGGGTTTGAAATGGGCTAAATTGGGGGTTTTGATAAAAGTGGGGTAAATTGACAAAATTGGCCCATGGTTTAGTTGGACAAAATGAAATTGGGAATATTTGGGATTTTCTAAAATTTTCTGGAAATTTTCTGAATTTTTGGATTTTTGGGTCAAGAGGGGAATTTTGGTAATTTGGAGGGTATTGGGGGTATTTTTAGAAATTTTGGTATTTTTGGCTATGGATGATCAATTTGAGTGGATGGAAATGTTGAGGATTGATTCTGAGGACTTTTGGGTGATTTGGAGAATTTTGAGAATTTGGGCAATTCCAAGGGCTTTTGGTAGGTTTGATGGGTGTAGGGTCCTCGGGGTCAAAAATTGAAATTTTGGAAGAATGAAGATTGATCAAATATGAGTGAAATGGAATTACTTTGGTTGAGCCATGAAGTCATATTAAGCCTATGTGAGCCATGAGAGGACTCATTGGAGGCATTCATTATGTTGTTCCTAACCCTCTTAACAAGGGGCTTAGGGGTTAAAGTCCATCCATATGAATTACCTACATGAGTTAGGGAGTCAAGTTGGGGTAAGGTGTGGTTTTAAGATTTATATTGTGTATGTGAGAGTGTAGAGTGTGAGTGTAGTGACTGTGTAAGTTAACCCTCACATAACCAGGCCACCCAGGGTAGTTCTAAGGCCAAAGAGTCCTATAGGGAACTCATCCTTTAAACCTTCACATTTGACTTCAACCCTCTAGGTGATTAGGGGTCTACAATCAAGCTTGTGGAGTTTCCAGGGAGTTAAGAGGTGTTTGAATTTCTAAGTGGTAGGTTCCATTTCTAGTCCTCTAAGATTAGTAAAAGGAAATGCCTAAGGCTAGATCCTAAGTACTAAAGAGAGAAGCAAAAGACCTCATCAAAAATGAGGTCAACAAGAGCCCCAATAGGTGTGGTGTGCTAACCAAGCATACCGCGCGTATTGGTGTTGACCGAAGAGATCAACAAAACCAACACAGATGTCCAAGTGACAAACTTAGGATGAAGTAGAAGAATTTCCGCTGGGGAGTATCAGGTATATTTTCAAGACTAGAGATTCCTGAACTCTCGATGGGAAATTCAATTTATATTTTGTTTCATTTCATGTTAAAGTTTTGATGAGTAAGTTTAGATTTCAATTTAAAGTTTAATTTAAAATCGATTTAAGGAAATTTTGAATTAGAAATTTGGATTTGAAATGAGGATTGAAACCTAGGTTTCAACCTCGGGATTGCAAAGAAAACTGGAATTTAGGTACCAGCCTCGGAATGAGAATCAGAGTTTGACTATCAACGGAAAAAGTTTGAGAATCAGAATTTAGGTACTAATCTCGAAAGGGATGACAATTGAAATTTATGTATCAATCTCGAAAGAGAGTCGAAATTTAGGTATCGACCTCGAAAAGGATGAGAATCAGAATTTAGGTACTGATCTCGGAATGAGAACTAGAATTTAGGTACTAGTCTCGAAATGAGAGCTGGAATTTAGGTACCAGCCTCAGAAGTATAGAATTGAAATTTAGGTATCAATTCGAAAGAGAATCGAAATTTAGGTATCGACCTCGGAATGAGAATTGGAATTTAGGTACCAGTCTCAGAAATTTTGAATTGAAATTTAGGTATCAATTCAGATGAGAATCGAAATTTAGGTATCGATCTCGGAATGAGAACTGGAATTTAGGTACCAGTCTAAAAAATTTTGAATTGAAATTTAGGTATCAATTCGGAAGAGAATCGAAATTTAGGTATCGATCTCGGAATGAGAAGCTGGAATTTAGGTACCGGTCTCGGAAATTTTGAATTGAAATTTAGGTATCAATTCGGATGAGAATCGAAATTTAGGTATCGATCTCGCAATGAGAACTCGGAATTTAGGTACCGATCTCGGAAATTTAGAATTGAAATTTAGGTATCAATTCGGATGAGAATCAAAATTTAGGTATCGATCTCGGAATGAGAAGCTGGAATTTAGGTACCGGTCTCGGAAATTTTGAATTGAAATTTAGGTATCAATTCGGATGAGAATCGAAATTTAGGAATCGATCTCGGAATGAGAACTGGAATTTAGGTACCAGTCTCGGAAATTTTGAATTGAAATTTAGGTATCAATTCAGATGAGAATCGAAATTTATGTATCGATCTAGAAATGAGAACTGGAATTTAGGTACCAATCTTGGAAATTTCGAATTGAAATTTAGGTATCAATTTGGATGAGAATCAAAATTTAGGTATCGATCTCGGAATGAGAATTGGAATTTAGGTACCAGACTTGGAAATTGAGAATGTTTGAAGAAGGACCCAGTCTCATGCCATCAGAACCAGACCGAACCAAGTTCGTGGCTCCGTGTCAATAGACCTAGTCAATCTCTGTAAAAGAGGGAAAGAAGATCACAGAAAATCTAGGGATCTCGATGTGACGAAAAAGGGTGTGGGATTTTTGAAATTTGAAGTGTGAGTTTTTCGTGAGGAAGAACCATCCCGAAAGAGGGTTTCAAAGTAGTTTGAAGTAGATTTTGATATGAGGAAGAATTGAAGGATTTGAAAGAGATAGATTGAGATTGTAATTCCATTTGAGATTCATTTTTTCATTTTGTTTGTCCTTTAATTATCCAATTTTATTTTTGTTGTTTATTTGATGTTCACGTGAATTTTATTTGATGTTCAAGTGGATTTGAAGTTCTTTTGAATATTTCGATTTCTAAGAAAGATTCTTATTTATTTCTCTTTTTTTTTCTGTTCTTTATTCAAAGTTCATTTAACTCTAATGGCGTTTCCCAGTCAATTTGCACAAAAAGAGGTGAAGGTAAAATGTGACATGGTCACTTTCATTCCAATCTTGTTGAAGATACATCATACAACTCGATCTAAAATATTTCTCACACAATCCATGACTCAAAACGGACTATGTATGATTCTTGTTGATCCATCCAAAAAGTATCTGTTAAAAAATCCATGTCTGAATAATGAGATACACGGTCAATAACATCACCTTCCAAGCCATCCTTGGCAGGGATGCCGCATTGATGTGCATTGGAGGTGTGCTATTTCCCGTGTAACTCATAGCTCGTAGGGCCGAAGACTCTCCAATTCTGGATCTGGCTGGAAGTGGTAAGGCGCCTTTCTGTCGTCCGTCCTTCTAAAAGTGACAGAGATCCGCTCCACTGGCACTCCCGGTATACAATGTTTTGCGATGTCTGCTCCATTTCCTTGTAATATCTTGACGGAACCTACCGGAAGTGGTATCTCTACCGGCCCTCGGAATTTACCCTGGCCTGCTATTCGGAGGTCAGATCCGAACATGATTTTGCATTGGTTGACAAACGAAACTGTGCAGAATGGTCTAACAAAGTCATGGTGGTCTATGTGTGGAGGTATGCAGTCGCCCTTCTGATAAATATTGATGATGCAACTGTTGGGTATGCAGTCTGCTGCGTACCCTCCACGTTATCATTCTTTTCACCATTCTTTTAATTATCCTCGGCATTGGATCCACCTCACCGTGACGGAGTATCCCTGGTGGATTTCCATTTCTGTCCTCTGCGAAATTATAGCAACATCCGCATTATATTGTAACTCTTCCTTTCCCTGGCATCCATTTCCGGGGTTCCGAATACGTCTTTTCTCTCAGAAGGCCTGCTCGACCCATTTTCTAAAGTTCTAAAATGCAATCCACAATCTGCTGCTTCTCGTACTCTGAGAATACACCTGTGTGTAACTTGAGGCCTTCCAAAATATTGATTCTTTTGCTCTAATCTTTTCAAAGTATTTGAAAGTCTTCTTCTCAACATTCTGCATTCTTTCTAGTTCATATTCCGGGATGATCTGCAAGTAGCGAGGCCTAGTAACGTATTGTAGGATGTATGGCTCAATCCCGTCATGTTCTCCTGCATACCTTGGCTCCTCGGGGATTGGCTCTGTCGGGACATCCTCCGGGGTTGCTTCCACAACAAGGTTCTTTAAATACGGTATCTCTGTCTGGCGTCGAGGCAATCTGTCTGCCTCTGATCTTCTCAGAGTTCCCCTTATCCTTTCTGTTGTTCTCGGAGCTTGTTCTCTCTTTTCGGGTTCTCGATGAACTGGTATCTTTGAAATGTGTGTGTCGGCGAAGGTGGTTGTTTCCTCGTGTTGATCCGTCGCTAGTTTAGTCAACATGTTGTGGATACGGCGATTCTTATTCCTTCTTTGAGTAGCAGTGAGCGTAGCTCTCCTTACTCCTTGAATTTCTGCGGGAGCGGCGCTGACGAGCCTACCCTCTGTCGTGGCAACTACTGACTGGATTTTCTTGCTTTCCTCGGTGTTTGCCTTTCTTTTCTTGTTCTTTGGATTGGCGGCTTGGGCCACCCATCTTCATCATCTGTCCGGCTATGAAGCTCTTCTCGGTCCACTGGGACCCAATCATTTTCTTCATACTGTAGGCTGGCTGGTGTGAAGTCAGAATCAATTTCTATCACGGCTCCATCCTTCACCCTCTTTTCATCGAGTGTGAGACTCACGCCATTTTTAAAGTTTAGGACTAACCACCCGTTCGAGATTTCCCTGCGAAGGAGACAAGGAAAGGATCAGGGGCTGTACTAAGAACAAGAACATTAAGAAAAAATTCATCACTGAAGATTCTTATTCACTTATTTTAATTTTAATTTTTAAGGAAAGTAGGCAAAGATGAAGAAAGATCAGTAACAGGATTTGATTTGCAAGGAAGGGTAAAACTTATTATGATTTCACATATTTCATTTTTAGCACATTTTTTTTTTGTGATGATTTTTTTTTTAATCCATTTTTATGTTTTTTGGTTCGGACCCAGTCACAAAGTGATTGCTTCACCCGTGTTTCTAGGGAGAAGACTCTATTTTAGAGGCCACCCTTCGAAACATCAGGTTGCGTAATACTTCTTCAAATACCGTCCATTGATTGGAAGTATTTGTCGTTCTCCTTGGCAATTCACAAGTTGGTAGGAGCCTCCTGAGTAGACTGCCTCGACTACAAACGGCCCTTCCCAAATCGGTTCAAATTTGCCTCCTATCTTGCAATGTGCAAGAATAGGTCTTCTGAGAAAAAGAACTAAGTCACCAACTTTGAAAGTTCTTGGGCGGACCAGTTTATCATGGGCCTGGATAATCTTAGCTTGGTACAGTTCCAAATTTTGTTGCGATGCAAGTCTTTTCCCATCCAAGTTTTCCAGTTCTCCCAGTCGTTATCTGGCATTTTCTTCTGTAGTAATTTTATTTGCAACTGCAATTTTGAGTGATGGAAGCTGAACCTCAAAAGGTAAAACTGCCTCGGACCTGTACACTAACGTATAAGGCGTAGACTGAGTAGGAGTCCTAAAAGTCGTCCTGTAGGCCCATAAGGCTTCTAACAACTTCTCATGCCAATTTCTCTTGTTGTTGTCCAAAGTTTTCTTTAGAATTTGAACGAGAGTTTTATTAAAAGCCTCGGAGAAGTCGTTTTCTCTTGGGTAGTAGACTGTTGAGTATCGCCAATCGATTCCATGTCTTCTGACAAAATTGTTGATTTTTTGTGCTTTTGATTGCGGACCCATTATCTGAAATGATTTTGCGCGGTACTCCGAAATGGTAGACAACTTGATTCTTGAAACACTACAGCACGTGGTGTGCCTTTACTTCTCTGAGTGGAACTGCTTCTGCCCATTTAGAAAAGTAGTCGCGTAGCTGCAAGGATGAAGTGATGTCCTTCTGAAGAAGGCGGTTCTATCGGACCCACTATATCTGTGCCCCAACACTCAAATGGCCACGACGCAATTATCGAATGTAGCACATTTGGAGGTTGGTGTAGAACAAATCCGTGCACTTGGCACTGGTGACAGCTCTTGGCGACTTTCATACAGTCGCCCATCATTGAGGGCCAATAGTACCCTAGTCTTTTAATTTTTATTTTCATTTTCGGACCCGACTGATGAGCACCACAAAGTCCTGAATGCACTTCTTTGACAATTTCACGAGCCTCGGACCCGCTCAGGCATCTTAACCACATCTGATCAAAAGACCTTACGTATAATGTATTGTTTATTAATGCGTAAGACGGTTCTTTTCTTGATTTGATGGGCTAATGACTTATCATCTCGGTAATTTACTGTTTGCGGAGTAGTCACATCAACGGTTGACGCCAATCTTACGTGCTTTACATTGCTCGCTGCTAGCTGATTCCTCTGCTTTTTCTGATTCTTGTATCATATCCATGTCGAGCTGTGATAGGACCTGTCGTCCTTGAACTGACACTTTAACTGACTCATCTTGTAAGCAGGCAAATTCTTTTGTAAGGAGAGCTAGCGCATCTGCAAGAGCATTTTCTCTTCTGGGGATCTTATAGATTGTTACATTCGGAATTTGTTCCAACAGTTTCATGGCATACTGAAAGTATTGCTCGAGTCTTGTCTTTAAAATTATGTATTTTCCAGCGACCTGTTGGATGATCAACTGAGAATCTCCGTAGATGTTGATGTCCATTATTCTCATTTGAACGGTTAGTTCTAGTCATGTTATGAGGGCTTCGTATTCTGCCTCGTTGTTTGTGCACTTCTCTGTTAAGTGGTAGGAGTATCTTAACATCCCCGCTCCGGTGTTATAAAGATTAGTCTGATTCCTGCCGTACCGGGCACTATCGTTTGCAATTCTTTGTCTTTCTGTGCTGAGGACGCTCCGTCGAAGTATAGTTCACAACGACGATCATCAGTGTCTTCTAGGCTCATTATCTGCTCGTCAGGCAAATCGTCGTCAAGAGGCGAATCTGCCTGAAAAGGGTGTGCTGCAAGGAAGTCAGCTAGAACTTGTCCCTTTACGACACGAAGAGGAACGAAAGTTATGTCGAATTGTAATAATATCATCGACCACCTGGCAAGTCTACCAGAAAATGTCGGTCGGGTCATCAAATATTGCAATGGATTAACTTTCAAAATGAGGTTGATCTTATGAGAAAGCATGTAATGCCTAAGTTTTTGTGCGGCGAAGATCAGGGCCAAACAATGTTTCTCAATTGGAGGATACTTTACTTCCGTCAGAATCAAACGATAGCTTAAGTAGTAGAGAGCATTTTCTTTTCCCTCATCATTGACCTGGGCTAGCAGGGCTCCAAGGGAGTCGTCTAGAGCCGCTGTATAAAGTATAAACGATCTACCCGAGACTGGGGCTGCTAAGACAGGAGGTGTCATTAAATATTGCTTAATGACGTCGAAGGCCCGTTGGCATTTCTCTTCCCAAACGAATTTGGCATCCTTTTTAACTAATGCCGAGAAGGGATGACACCTACCTGACAAGTTCGAAATAAAGCGTCGAAGATATGCCAGCTTCCCTTGAAAGGATCGTAGCTGTTTTAAAGTTTTGGGAGGCGGCATCTCTAAGATAGCTTTAATCTTTTTCGGATCAATTTCGATTCCGCGATGTCGGACAACAAATCCTAAGAATTTCCCGGAGGTGACGCCGAAGGCGCATTTTAAGGGATTCATCTTAAGGTTGTATTGCCTTAGTCGCTCGAAAACAATTCTCAAATCATACAGGTGATCTTCCTTCAGTTTGCTTTTCATGACTACATCATCCACGTAGCACTCAACTTGGTTGTGAATGAGATCATCAAAAATCTTTGTCATCGCTCTTTGGTATGTTGCTCCTGCGTTCTTTAGTCCGAATGGCATTACTGTGTAGCAATACACTCCGATCGGCGTTCTGAAAGCTGTGAGCTTTTCGTCTTCTGGTGCCATCTTTATCTGGTTGTATCCTGATGATCCATCCATGAATGAGAATATTTCATGTGTTGAAGCAATGTCGATCATCAGTTCTGGGATTGGCAGTGGAAATTCATCCTTTGGACATGCATTATTTAAATCACTGAAGTCTACGCAGATTCTGATCTGACCATTTTTCTTTCTGACTGGCACCACGTTGGCTAACCAAGTAGGGTATTGTTCTTCACGGACAAATTTAGCGTCGATTAGCTTCTTAACTTTGGCTATTACTTGTTGTTCAATTTCTAGACGCATTCTTCTGGGAGCTTGTCTGACTGGAACAGAAGTAGGGTCTACTCCTAACTTGTGAACTGCGACTTCTGGAGCTAATCCTGGCATTTCGTCAAAACTCCAAGCAAAACAGTCCTTGAATTCCATTAATAGCTTGATCATTTCCTCGAAATTTTCTTTATTGAGTAAGGAGCTAACAAAGGTTGGCCTATGCTCTTCGACAGTACCTAAGTTAACTTCCATTAACTCGTCTATTGTAGATTTGATTTCTTCTTCGAACTCTGGTGGAGCATCTCCAATTTGTAGATCTTCGAGGTCTTCTGTAGTTTCCAAGCAGTCTTCATTAGATTCATAAGTGACAACCAAGCAAAATTCCGTATCGTCAACTGATCCTACTGTACCAAATCCGATACCATGTTTTGAATTGGGAGGTCGACCGGCATTATTCCATAATCTTTCAAAATGTTGTGATTGACCCTTTGTCCATTGTCGAGGTAAAACGCCACGTTGAATTAAATTTTGAACACAGGGAGAGAATCATTCAAAAGGTAATTCCAATAATTCGGAAGAAGTAACATCTTTAAATTGTGCACCCTTTTCATTATTGGAAGAAGAAGTACCACGGTAAAATTTGATTGGTTTAGCACCACCACCATGCACTTCCTTGACGACCATACCCTCGATCTTATTAGACTGGATCGGGGTCAGGGCCATAGTGTGTACATGGTAGTTAATCTTCTCGTACATTGATTTATATTCTTCATTCTTTTCATCTTCGAGGGAGATCTTGAATTGAGGTTTCTTCTGATTTACTGTAGCTACTTCTTTCTTGACTTCTTCTTCTTCCTCAGAGCTGTTCTCCCAATCAATGTCGATGAAGGGTTTCTTCTGTCCAATCGTCCCAACGTCTCTTCCACGACCTCGTCCCCGGCCTCGACCTCGGATGCGAGTTCTGGAGAAACCTTCACCATCTCGCCGTAAGGGAGTGGTGAGTGACTGTTGGACTAGAACTTCAGGTTCTTCATCGTCTCAAATTTCTTTTGCTTCGTTGGGCATGGTATTTCTGGAGAAGATTGTTTTCTTTAGAGGCGCGTAGTAGGCTGCATCTTCATGAATTCCAATTTCATGTACGGAGAACGGTTGCAAGTAACCTTTGATGCACTGTTCTCCTCCATCGTAGTATTTTATGCACTGATGCAGAGACGACGGTACCATTCTGTTCTCATGTATCTACGGTCGGCCCAGTAGCACGTTAAACGATGTTTCAGAATCAATTATATGGAATTTTGCGGTTGTCTTTGCTAAATCACCGGTCTTCATCAACAGCGTTATTGATCCGAGGGCTCTTTCTCCTTTCTGGTTGAATCCTCTTAGTAACATCTTGTCCGCTTCAAACTCGCGAGCATTAATTTCCAAGTATGCTAGCATCCGAAGATTCATTATGTTGATTGACGCTCCTGGATCCACCAATACTCTGGAGAGCATAAACTTTCCGATTGTGACAGAAATGTACAATGGTTGGTTGTGATCGGCTGTCCCAAGTAGTAGATCACTGTACGTGAAGGTAACACCTCGCTGTTCCTTTAACGAGCAAACCTCGTCTAATGAATCTCCGGCCATCTGAGCTAAACAAATCTCTGGATCAAGTAAGGCCTTGATCAGAGCTTCCCTCATCTCTTTTGATAAGATGAGAGCGTCATAGATGCTTAGTTTGGCTGGTAGTTTCCTAAGATGGGCTAGCACGTTGTACGGCTTATTTTTAGGTTGTGTGTTTTATTTTGAAAAGGGGGTCGCCAACAGAAATTGTCGGCGAATTTTTAATTTAATTTAAATAAATAATTTTAAAAGTAGTATTTGATTTTGAAAATAATTTTGAGATATGAAATCAAACCGACCTCACATCCCGGATAGTTTATATAAATGTGCGCCGCATCACAAACCGTTTATCTATCCCGAAGAATAGACATAATGTTTGGTGACGGGGCTCGATTAAATAAACTAGAAGATTTGTGACATCCGTTTGGTCTGCGAACCAATTTTATAAGCCGACAAATTCCCCTGCTTAATATAAATGAATTAAGCAGGGTTTATATTACATGGGTTCTTAAAATTCCCTATAAGGGCAAGCCTCTATAGTTAATTACATCTTAAGTGACGAGAATCACCTAAGAAAACTCTCGATAATAATCAGTAGTTCTGCTCTCAAGAATCTCAAAATTTAAGTTTTCAAGGGATTGAATTTAGAATTTCAATAGGGAATGGATCAAATTTGGAACATTTTATTTTGGGAATTCAATGGAAGAAAAGTAGGAGAAATTACAGATTCGAAGTGAACCTCGGTAATTTCCCGACTATCCTATTATTTGGCTTGAATTTAAGATAATCCTAATTTTTGTTTAATGTTTTGATCCTGCCAATTTTAATTAAATAGGACTTATATTCGTATGGCACGATCATACAAATAGCCTCGAAGATGTGAGGGTTTATGTCATATCGGACGACTACCTCGGAAATCCTAAGACCGGTTAGGGTTTAATTTGCAATGTAAATGCCTAAAAAAAGGTTTAGGATTTATGTTGCACTAGGCAAACTACCTCGAAGTCCTATGGCTTGGTTATTTAATTCTAAGAAAGTTTTGCTGAAGTAGACTCAGGTTTTGCTGATAATGATGGCTGTGCTGCCCACCATGCTCCGAGCTTCTTGTTGTTGCAGAGAGTTGTAACCAAAAGAGAAGAGAAGAGTTTGGTTTTAGAAATCTTAGAGTCCAAGTGTTTTTTAGTGTTTTAGTTAAAACAAATCTTCAAGTTGATTATAACAACACCGGTTAAGATCCCACGGTTCCATCCTTCCAGCATCGTTATTTTTATCGGATTCACTTAGTCCAGATGAATTTGCTAAACTCAACTAAATGAGTTCCACACTTTCATTTAGACTGTGGGAAATCCCGTTAGCAACACGTAGGTTACATCATCCGAGGTATTCCCGATCATCCAACAAGATGTTTTAATTTAGTTGTATTTGTGGTTTTGTTGTTTTGTTTCTGATTAAATTTTGAGTTGTTTTATATTTTGAAATGTTGTGGAGGTGAATTTTATCTTGTAATGACTTTTAATTTAGTTTTGGTTTCAGTTTTGGGACTATCCTAAAGGTGTGGGTTTTCATGCAACGAGTTGTTTATCATGCAAGAAAAGTAAAGTGCATTTGCAATAAAGTAAATTGCAAGAAAGTGAATTGCAATAAAATAAAAGCGTACTCTGAGGGTCTTCCCGTCATCCCAAGCCGCACTTAAACACAATTTAGAATATTTAAGCATATAAAGCAAGTTCCTAGGTAAAGCTAAGGGAAGGGTTATGGTTTTCTACCAAGTACCTAATCCTATAGCTTGTCATCTCCTATCATATTGAGGAAGTGCTTAAGACGAATCTTGATAGAATTGTTTTAAGTCCAAATGAATTTAATTGATCAGGTGAAGTAATCATCTGAGGTTTAATTAAGTTTTATCCTCTTGTTCAGTGAACTAGGACATTTGAATATCCTATGAGTGGAGTAATACTTCACTTAACACTCCATTTAGGAGTTATGACAATAAGAGTTCTTGAGGGCAAACCCATGTTCAAGTGATTTGTGATTTTAATTTGATTTCAATTAATGGTTTTAAGTTTGGAATAGTGTTCAAATTGTTTTAGATTTGCTTTTGAATTCTTTATGTCTTAAGTGATGTTATATTTAATTTAATTTAATTTAATTTAATTTGGTTTAGTTTTAATTTTAATTTATTTTTATTTATTTAATTTAATTTAATTTAATATGTTTTAATTTAATTTAATTTAATGTGATTTAATTTAATTTAATTTAATTTAATTTAATTTGAATTTTAATCTAATTTAATTTTAATTTTAATTTGATTTTAATTTTATTTTATTTTAATTTAAATTTAATTTAATTTTATTTTCTTTTAATTTTAATTTAATATTTTATTATTATTTTATTATTATTTTATTATTTTTTTATTATGCTTTAGGGATGATTTAATTTTAATTGATAAAGTATTAATTTAAATGAAATTTTAAAAGGGTTTAATTTAAATGTTTTAATTTTAATTTAATATAATGATTAAGCATTTTAAGTTTTGAATTTAGATTATCATTTTAATTAGGAATTGAATATTATTGAGGTGATCAATTTAGGGACTCTTAGATTAAAGAATAAATCTCTTCCTAATAATATCCCTATTTTAATAATTCCAATTTTTTATTATTATTCTTCAAAATTTAATTAATTATTTAATTAAGATTTATTTTAATTACATTCAAATTATTTGGTAGGTTTCTACCCTTTAACTACCTAAGTTTCAAACATCCAAAATCAACATAGTATCAAGTATTTTACCCACCCTTTTAATTAAACCTAAAAATTTTAATTATAGGTTAAAATTTTAATTACCATTTTGCCCTTTATGCTCATTAATTTCATAACTCACTAAATTGAGCTTAAATGAATTTGAAATTTTTATGTGGCTTCACTCATATGTGATTTTTCTCGTATTTAAATTATTTATATAATTATTTTTGGTGGAAAATAAGAATTTTCAAGGAAAATTTAATAACATGACCAAGGGAAAGTTTCTGTCCTTAAGAAACTTATGGGACATTCCAAATGACCAGAGGACCACTTGGACCAATTTTGGTGATTTTTTGAATTATATTATTTTTCTTATAATTATTTTGAATTTTGGAGTATTAATTAATTTTAAAATAAAATAAAGATTGAAAAATGAATTTAATAATTTTCAAACATCTCTCTGATAACAAGAAAACCAGAGAACCAATTTTTATAATTTTCTGATTTTTCTTTGATTTATTAGAAATATTTTAGTGGAATTGCTAGAAAATACATTTTTTTTTAATTTTAAAATTACCTTAAGGCTTCAAAATATAATATCTCATCATAGGGACCTAAGAAAAATATGGGGTTTGTTCCTAAGTGATTAAAAATTAAAATATAACATTTTGGTGAATTTTATTATTTTTGTAATTTTTATTATTTTTTAATTATTAAAAATATTAAAATAATGCAAAAAATCAACTTTTTTAGAAAATTGCATTTTTAATTTTCTTAGATTCCCCTGATATCAGAGAGGCTCCAAAACCAATTTGGTGAATTTTTGAAAAGTATTTTGAAAGTTATGAATTTTTAAAGTTTAAATTGGCTAAATGGCTTAATCAACCCATTTAGTAGGGTTAACCAAGTCCAATTGACTTCAAATTTTTATGGTGGGTTCCTCTGATCCTAAAGGTCAGTGGAGAATTGATTTCAAGTCAATTTGATGTATGATTAGCTCTAATTAATTAAGGACCTATTTTGGGGTTTTAAGCCAATTAGGGTTATTCCAAGTGGATTAATTAAAAACCTATTTTTCCTAGAGTCCTCTAGTCATAAGAAACATCCTCAAATTTTCCTAGAATTTATTTCACAACATGCTAATTATTGGAATTAAAATATTCAGAATAGTGACCTGGAATTGAAAAATCAATAACTCTTCATAGGAGTGGCCTCTGACTTTGGAAAATTCAGGGAATATTCCCAAATTCATAGGCTTAAAAAGCCCTATGGTCTCTTGCCATGGTGAATTGTATACATGCATGGAGAATTGAAATAGTGCAGAGAGTAAATAAATTATTAAAAAACAAATACTCAATGAAATTAAATGATTTTTTTCCACATTATTCTCCTCTGTTCACTGAGCAAGAGGGTATTTTTATTTTATTTTTCTGATTTTTCTACACAAAGTTATGCATTTTTGAAATTTAGGTAATTAAATAAATAAGAAAATCCCTATTTTTCTATTTATCCGAATCGGTGCCGCGTCAACCTTAGCATCCCCTAACAGCCATGCGTCATCTCTTAATTCGGCACTGCCATTTGACTGGCATGCCACGCGGCCCACAGTTCATGTTCCGTTGCTCCGTCCGGCGCGATCCTGGCCGTCCGCTTGATACACGCGCGATCCGACGGCTCCTGGTCATCGTCTACGACTGGTGTGAACCCGTGACCGTCAACCTTCTAACCCTAATTTCTCACTCGATTCTCAACGGATTTTCGTATTCTTATGCTCTATGGATTCATCTTGAGGAGACAAACACATCCATACGGTAAACATGTATTGAAATTGACTCAAATTAAATAGAGAATCTTTGTAAGCTCGGGAAGAAGAGTGAGTCCATACCTTTGCTCAGAGAACTGAAGCTTTGATCTGAGAGTTGTGTCACCTTCGATTGGGTCCAAGCAAGCTCCAGATGATGTCCCTTGGCCTGGTGAATTGTCTAGGTATGATTTTGACCAAGCCCGATCACAAAGTCGGGAGGTCGGAAGCAATGGCTGGCCTCGGTGAGGGCGCTTTGCTCGGTGAACTTCTTCTCTTGGTCCGGTGAAGGTGTAGGACCAATCAATTTGGGGATTGGCTCACTGTGAAGAAGTGTCCTGGTTTTGGGCTTGGATTTCAACTCTGAAATTATGCTCACAGAGAGGAAATGGCAGGGGGATTTCAATGGGGATCAAGTTCTCTAAGTGTGAGGAGTAGTCTGGAACAATTTTGGCAGAGTTTCTGTAAGGTTGGTTCAGCACTTCTTCCATGGCCGAGAGGAGTGGGGTTTAAATAGAGCTAGCTGGAGGCTCTCCCATGGGGAGTTAAGGGTTGGAATCAGTTGCTCTGGTGAGGAGAAGAACAGCCATGGTGGCCATTGGGCATGGGGCAACTCAGCAGGTGAGAATTCCAAGCTTGGGCTCACATGATGCTCTCGGGTGTGGTGTTTTCCGGCGATCCAGGCGGCTGGCCGGCAGGCATGGGTCACCCTTAGGTTCAGGTGGGTCAGGGCTGGGGTTTAGTGTAGGCAATTGGGCTTTGCCATGTGTCAAAAGCTTGGATTAAGATGGCATGGGGGAAGGCCAATTTTTTGCTTGATTTGGACAAGATCACCTTTTGGGCTTGGTTCACCCTTCAAGGTGGCTTTGGGTGTTGTGAGGAGTCAAAGGAATCAGATGGTTTGACATGGAGAAGTCCTTATCCAAATATATTTGGATTAAATTTGGGTTAAGGGGAATCATGGTTAACGCTAATGACTTTAGGAGATTAAGGAAAGAGTCTCCTCCTTTTGCCCAAAATGGCATGGCGACATGTAAAGAGGCTCTCATGGCTTCCATGTGGCTCATGCATGGTTTCATGGCTCATCTTTGGCTTGGGAAAAGTTAAGTCAATTTCATGAAAAAGGGTTTTGTGAATTTTGGCATTTTAATGGGAATTGGCATATGGCTTGATTTGGATTTATTTTATCATGGATTTAGAACTTAGGAGATGGCTTTATCAAATGGGTGATGATAGAGGATTGTCATGTGGGCTTTGGGCCTTTTGAAATTATTTTTGATGGGCTTTTAGGAAGGCTAAGGGGATGGGCCTTTTAAGAATAAATTCATGGATGGGAATTTTGTGGAAGTTTGGGCCAAATAATTGTTGGGTTTGGTTTAGGGATATGTCATGAGTAATTTGAAATGAGTTTGGAGTGATTTGGGTTTGAATGGACTAAGTTTGGGTCATGGGTCCAAATTGGGTTTTAATGCCAAAAGTGAAATTGGATTCGAATGCCAATTAAATTGGACTTGGATTTGGTCTAGATTGGTGTTGGGAATGTTGAATTGAAGTTTAGAATTGAATTGGACCAGAATTTGGGTCAATTGGGTAGCTTTGGTTTGACATTGGGTTCACTTTGGGTTAAAATGGGTCAAATTGGGGATTTTGATAAAAGTGGGGTAAATTGATAAAATTGGCCCATGGTGTAGTTGAACAAAATAAAATTGGGAATATTTGGGATTTTTTAGAATTTTCTGGGGATTTTCTGAATTTTTGGATTTTTGGGTCAAGAGGGGCATTTTGGGTATTTGGAGGGTATTGGGAGGTATTTTTGGAATTTTTGGTATTTTTAGCTATGGATGATCAATTTGAGTGGTGAGGAAATGTTCAAGGTTAATTTTGGGGAATTTTGGGTGATTTGGAAATTTTGAAAAATTTGGGTAATTTCAAGGGTTTTGGGTAGGCTAGGTGGGTCCGGGGTCCTGGGGGTCAAAAATTAAAAGTTTGCAAAATTGAAGATTGGGTAAATGTAAGTGGAATGAAATCATTTTGGTTGAGCCATGAAGCCATATCAAGCCCACATGAGCCATGAAGGGACTCATTTGAGGCATTCACTATGTTGTTCCTAACCCTCTTAGCCAAGGGCTTAGGGGTTAAGGACCATCCATGTGAATCACCTTCATGAGTCAGGAGGTCAAGTTGGGTATAGGTGTGGTTTTAGGAGGTGTGTGTAGTGTATAAGTGTAGTGTGTGTGTAAGTCAGCCCTCACCAGACCAGGCCACCCAGGGCAGTCCTAAGGCTAAAGAGTCCTATAGGAACTCATCCTTTAAACTTCCACATTTGATTTCAACCCTCTAGGTGATTAAGGATCTACATTCAAGTTTGTGGAGTTTGCATGGAGTTAAGAAGTGGTTTGAAATTCTAGGTGGTGGGTCCCAATTCTAATCCTCTAAGACAGTCAAAGGAAAAGCCTAAGGCTAGATCCTAAGTACTAGAAAGAAGAGGAGAAGACCTCATCAGAAATGAGGTCAACAAATGGACCCCCAATAGGTGTTGTGAGCTGACAGAGCACACCGCGTATTGGTGTTGACCGAAGCGATCAACAAAACCAACACAAAAGTCCAAGTGACAAACTTGGGACAAAGTAGAAGAGTTTCCGCTGGGGAGTGTCAAGTATATCTCTGAGACTGGAGATCCCTGAACTCTTGCTGAGGAAAGGAAAAGGAGGTGAATCCCAAATCACATGATCTGGGGGAATTTTGATTTAGATTTCATTTTCTTTCAGTTTAAGTCTTGATGTGTGAGTTCAGATTTTAGTTTGAGTTTCAATTTAGATTGAAGTTTATTAAAATTAATTTGAAAAACTGGAATTTTGTGGTTTTAGATGTAACATCTTCAACCTCAAAAGAAAATTGAATTAATTGGATTGAATCATTACAATGAGGAGAGATCTCAGAGCAATGCGGTATTGGATGTAAAATCCTTAACCTCAAGAGTTTGAATTTGATGTATTTCATTGCGATAGGGAAAGAATCCTAAAGCGATGCAGTCTCGGATGTAAAATCCTCAACTCCAATAATTTGATTTTGATGTATTTCATTGCGATAGGGAAAGAACCTAAAGCAATGCAGTATCGGATATAAAACCCTCTACCCCAAAAATTTGATTTTGATGTATTTCATTGCTATAGGGAAAAAAATCCTTAAGCAATGCAGTCTCGGATGTAAAATCCTCAACCCCAAAAGTTTGATTTTGATGAATTTCATTACGATAGGGAAAGAATCCTAAATCAATGTAGTCTCGGATGTAAAATACTCAACCCCAAGAATTTGAATTTGATGTATTTCATTGCGATAGGGAAAGAATCCTAAAGCAATGCAATCTCGGATGTAAAATCCTCAACCCCAAAAGTTTGATTTTGATGTATTTCATTGCGATAGGGAAAGACTCTTAAAGCAATGCAGTCTCGGATGTAAAATCCTCAACCCCAAAAGTTTGATTTTGATGTATTTAATTGCAATAGGGAAAGAACCTAAAGCAATGTAGTATCGGATATAAAATCCTCAACCCCAAAAGCTTGAATTTGATGTATTTCATCGCGATAGGGAAAGAACCTAAAGCAATGCAGTATCGGATATAAAATCCTCAACCCCAAAAGTTTGATTTTGATGTATTTCATTGCGATAGGGAAAGATTCCTAAAGCAATGCAGTCTCGGATGTAAAATCCTTAACCCCAAAAGTTTGATTTTGATTGACATTTGATTTGAGATTTGAAAAGTTGAATTTGAAATTGATTGAGATTTGATTTAAAATCTGGAAGGTTGAATTAGAATTTGATTGAGATTTGATTTGAAATTTGGAAAGTTGAATTTGAATTCGATTGAGGTTAGATTTGAAATCTGGAAGATTGAATTTGAAATTTGATTGAGATTTGATTTGAGATCTGGAAAATTGAATTTAAACTTGATTTAAAATTTGTGTTTATTTTGTTTGTCCTTGAACAATTCAAATTTGCTTTATCATTCATTTAATGTTCGTGCGAATTTGGGGTTCATCATTTTTTTTATTTAGATTTTTAAGGAAAGTTTTCTTTTATTCTTTTGTTTCTTTTCTGTTCTTTGTTCGAAGTTCATTTAACTTTAATGGTGTTTCCCAGTCAACTTGCACAAAAGAGGTGAAGGCCAAAAATGTGACATGGTCACTTTCATTCCAATCATGCGGAAGATACATCATACAACTTGATCTGGAATACATTTCATACAATCCATGTAGACTCCAAAACGGACTATGTATGATCTTTGTCGATCCATCCAAAAAGACATCTGTCAAAAATCCATGTCTGAATAGTGAGGTACATGGTCAATAACATCACCTTCCAAGCCATCCTTGGCAAGGATGTCGTATGGATGCACGTTGGAGGTGTGATATTTTCCATGTAACTCATAGCTCGTAAGGCCGGAGGCTCTCTAGCTCTGGGTCTGGCTGGAAGTGATAAGGTGCTTTCTTGTCATCCATCCTTCTGAAAGTAACTGAGATCCGCTTCATTGGTACTCCTGGTATGCAATGTTTGGCGACATCTGCTCCGTTGCCCTTTAGTATCATGACGGAACCTACCGGTAATGGTATCATTACTGGCCCTCGGAACTCACCTGGGTCTGTTATCCGGAGGTGAGATCTGAACATGATATTACACTCGTTCAGAAAAGAAACTGTGCAGAAAGGTCTGACAAAGTCGTGGTGATCTATGTACGGGGGTATGCGATCACCACGCTTGTAGATGTTAATGATGCAACCTGTTGGGTATGCAATCTGCTGGCAGTACCCTCCATGTTATCATTCTTTTTACCATCCTTTTAATGACTAATGGCATTGGATCTACCTTGCCATGACGGAGTATTCCTGGTGGGTTTCCCTTCCTGTCTTCTACGAAGTTGTAGCAGCATCCACATTGTATTATAATTCTCCCTTTCCCTGGCATCCATCTCCGGGGTTCTGAGTAGGTTTTTTCCCTTAGGCGGCCTGCTCGACCCATTCTTTTCAAATCCCTGATGCAGTCCACGATTTGTTGTTGTTCGTATTCTGAGAACACATTTGTATGTAGCTCGAGGCCTTCTAGTATATTGATCCTCCTACCTCTAATTCTCTCGAAGTATTCAAAAGTTTGCTTCTCGACATTCTGCATTCTTTCTAGCTCGTATTCTGGAATAATTTGCAAATGGCGAGGCCTGGTGACGTACTGTGGGATATATGGCTCAATCCCTTCGCGTTCTCCTGCATACCTCGGCTCCTCAGGGTGGTCTCCGTCTGGACATCCTCCGGGGTTGCTTCTGTAACAAGGTTATGCATTACTCGCGGTTCTATCTGGAGGCGTGGTAGCCTCCTTTCTTCTGATCTTCTTGAGATTTCCCAGGTCTTTTCTGTTATCCTCTTTTCTTCAGGTTCCTGGTGAACCGTTATCCTTGAAGTATATGCACTGGTAGTAGCGAGTGCCTCGTCGCGCTGGTCCGCTGCTAGTTTAGTTAAAATCTTGCGGATACGGCGATTTTTATTTCTTCGCTGAGTTGCTGTGAGAGTAGCTCTTCGTACTTCCTGAATCTCTGTGGGCACGGCGATGATGAGCCTGCCCTCTGCTATAGTGACTAGAGACTTGATTCTCTTGTCCTCCTCAGTGTTTGTTTTCCTTTTCTTGCTGCTGAGTTGGTGGCTTGGGCCACCCACTTTCATTACTGTCTGACTAGGCAATTCCTCTCGGTCAACTGGGACCCAGTCATTTTCCTCGTATTGTAGGTCTGCTGGTGCGAAGTCTGAGTCAATCTCTATTATCGCTCCATCTTTCACCCTCTTTTCGTCGAGTCCAAGGCTTACGCCATTTCTAAAGTTCAGGACCAACCGCCCGTTCGACATTTCCCTGCGAAAAGATAACGAAAAGGATCAGAGGCTGTACTAAGAACAAGAACATTAAGAAAATGTTTATTAAAGACAGAGTTTTCTCTTTTTTTTATTCCTTTTATATTTTTAAATTCAACAAGAATGAAGTGGGGAAAGATCGAAAAAAAGATTTTGATTTGGAAGAAAGAACAAGGAAGACTTTATTATCATGATTTTATTTATTTTAGCACATTTTTATTATTTTTGGGTTCGGACCCAGTCATAAGTAATTAATTCGCCCGTGCTTCTAAGGATGAAGAATTCATCCTTTCAAAACATTAGGTAGCGTAATACTTTTTTAAGTATCTTCCATTGATCGGAAGCATATGTCGTTCTCCTTGGCAATTCACTAGCTGGTAGGAGCCTCCTGAGTAGACTGCCTCAACCACAAACGGCCCTTCCTAAGTGGGTTCAAATTTTCCTCCTATCTTACGGTGTGCAAGAATAAGTCTTTTGAGAACGAGAACTAAGTCACCAACTTTAAAGGTCCTTGGGCAGACCAGTTTGTCATGGGCTTGAACCATCTTAGCTTGGTATAATTCTAAATTCTGCTGCGCTGCAAGTCATTCTCTTCCAGGCTTTCTAATTCCTCTAGTCGTAATTTGGCATTCTCTTCTGTCGTAATTTTGTTTGCAACTGCAATTCTGAGTGAAGGAAGCTGGACTTCTAAGGGTAACACTACCTTGGACCCATACACCAGAGCGTAAGGTGTAGCTTGAGTAGGAGTTCTGAAGGTTGTCCGGTAGGCCTATAAGGCTTCTAATAACTTCTCGTGCCAACTTCTCTTGTTATCGTCCAAAGTTTTCTTTAAGATTTGAACGAGAGTTTTATTAAAAGCCTCAGTCAGGCCGTTTGCTCTTAGATAATAAATTGTTGAATATCGCCAGTCGATTCCGTGTCTCCTGATAAAATTGTTGATTTGCGTGCTTCTGAATGCTGATCCATTATCTGAGATGATCCTGCGCGGCACTCCGAAACGGTAGACAACTTGGTTCTTGAAAAACTGTAGCACGTGGTGTGCTTTCACTTCTCTGAGTGGAACTCGCCTCTGCCCACTTGGAAAAGTAATCTGTAGCCGCCATAATGAAGCGATGTCCTTTTGAAGACGGTGGTTCTATTGGACCCACTATATCTGTGCACCAACATTCAAATGGCCACAACGCAATTGTAGGATGTAGCACATTTGGAGGTTGGCGTAGAACCACTCCGTGCACTTGGCATTGGTGACAACTCTTGGCGATCTTCATGCAGTCGGTCATCATCGAGGGCCAGTAGTACCCTAGTCTTTTAATTTTCATTTTCATCTTCGGACCCGACCGGTGAGCGCCACGAGTCCCGAATGCACTCGTTTAACAATTTCACGGGCCTCGGAACCGCTTAGGAACCTTAGCCACATTTGATCGAAAGACCTTCGTATAACGTGTTGTTTACTAATGCGTAGGACGAGTTCTTTTCTTGATCCGATGGGCTAACGACCTATCGTCCGGTAGTTTTCCTATTTGCAAGTAGTCTATTAATGGTCGTTGCCAATCTTCCGTGTTTTTCGTCATCCTTCGCTAGTCGATTCCTTTTATTTTTCTGATTTGTGTATTGTGTCTATGTCGAGCTGTGATAGGACCTGGCGTCCGTGAACTGACACTTCCACTGATTCATCTTGCAAGCAGGCAAATTCTTTTGCGAGGCTGGCTAACGCATCTGCTAAAGCATTTTCTTTTCTAGGATTTTTGTGGATCGTCACATTCGGAATCTGTTCCAACAACTGTATGGCATACTGGAAGTATTGCTCGAGTCTTGGCTTTAAAATTTTGTACTATCCGGTGATCTGTTGAATAATTAACTGTGAATCCCCGTAGATGTTGATGTTTGTTATCCCCATTTGAATAGTTAATTCCAGTCCTGTTATGAGGGCTTCGTATTCTACTTCATTGTTTGTACACGGCTCGTTAAGTGGTAGGAGTATCTTAATATCCCCGCTCCGGTGTTATAAAGATTAGTCCGATTCCCGCCTTACGGCACTATCACTTGCGATTCTTCGTCTTTGTGTGCTGAAGATGCTCCATCGAAATATAATTCCCAACGTTGATCATCAGGGTCTTCTAAACTCATTATTTGTTCGTCTGGCAAGTCGTCATTGAGAGGAGATTCTGTCGGTAAAGGGTGTGCTGCGAGGAAGTCTGCTAGGACTTGTCCCTTTACGGCACGAAGAGACACGAAAGTTATATCGAATTGCAATAATATCATTGACCACATGGTAAGTCTGCCAGGTTGACCTTATGAGAAAGCATGTAATGCCTGAGCTTTTGAGCGGCGAAGATCAGGGCCAAACAGTGCTTTTCAATTGTGGGAAACCTTACTAACATCGGAAGTAAACGACGGCTTAGGTAGTAAAGAGCATTTTCTTTACCCTCATCATCGACTCAGGCTAACGGGGCTCGAGAGAGTCGTCCAAAGCCGCGGTATAAAGTATCAACGGTCTACCCGAGGTCGGGGGCTACTAAGACAGGAGGTGTCATAAAATATTGTTTAAAGTCCTCAAAGGCCTTCTGGCATTTCTCTTCCCAAATAAATTTGGCGTCCTTTTTAACTAATGCCGAGAAAGGCTGACATCTACCTGACAAGTTAGAGATAAAGTGTCAAGATATGCCAGCTTCCCTTGAAAAGATCGTAGTTGTTTTAAGGTTCTGGGAGGCGGCATTTCTAAGATAGCTTTAATCTTTTCCGGGTCGATTTTAATTCCACGATGTCGGACAACGAATCCTAAGCATTTCCAGGAGGTGACGCCGAAGGCGCATTTTAAGGATTCATCTTAAGGTTAAATTGTCTTAATCGTTCGAAAACAATTCTCAAATCATACGAGTGGTTTTCCTTTACTTTGCTTTTGATGACCACATCGTCCACGTAGCATTCGACTCTATTGTGGATGAGATCATCAAAAATTCTTGTCATTGCTCTTTGGTAGGTTGCTTCGCATTCTTCGGTCTGAATGGCATCATCGTGTAGCGAGTATACTCCGATCGGTGTTCGAATGCTCGTAAGTTTTTCATCTTCCGGAGCCATTTTTATCCGGTTATATCCCGAAGATCCATCCATGAATGAGAATATTTCATGTGTTGAAGCAATGTCGATCATTAATTCCGGGATCGGTAGAGGAATTCATCTTTTGGACATGCCTTGTTTAAATCTCCGAAATCCACATAAATTCCGATCCGACCACTCTTCTTCTACGACCGGCACCACATTGGCTAACCAAGTCGGGTATTGTTCTTCACGGACAAATTTAACGTCTATTAGCTTTTTAACTTCAGCTATGACTTGTTGTTCGATTTCTAGAAGCATTCTTCTGGGACCTTGTCTGACTGGGACAGAAGTAGGATCCACTCCTAGCTTATGGACTGCGATCTCCGGAGCTAATCTCGGCATCTCATCGTAGCTCCAAGCAAAACGGTCTTTAAATTCCGTTAATAACTTAATTATTTCTTCGGAGTCTTCTTTATTGAGTAAGGAGCTAACAAAGGTAGGTCTAGGCTCTTCGCTAGTACCTAAGTTAACTTCCGTTAACTTGTCTATTGTGGATTTGATTTCTTCTTCGAACTCTGGTGGAGCGTCTCCAATTTGCAGATCTTCAAGATTTTCTGTAGTTTCCAAGCACTCTTCATTAGGTTATCAAGTGGCAGCCAAGCAAAATTCCATATCGTCAACTGAACCTACTGTGCCGAATCTGAGACCATGTTTTAAATTGGGAGGCCAACCGGCTTTGTTCCATAGTCTTTCAAAATGTTATGACTGACCCTTTGTCCATTGTCAAGGTAGGACACCACGTTGGATTAAATTTTGAACACAGAGAGAGTACCACTCAAAAGGTAATTCCATTAATTCGGAAGAAGTAACATCTTCAAATTGTACACCCTTTTCATTATTGGAAGAAGAAGTACCACGGTAAAATTTGATTGGTTTAGCACCACCTCCATGCACTTCCTTGACCACCATACCCTCGATCTTATTAGACTGGATCGGGGTCAGGGCCATAGTGTGTACATGGTAGTTAATCTTCTCGTATATTGATTTATATTCTTCATTCTTTCCATCTTTAAGGGAGATCTTGAATTGTGGTTTCTTTTGGTTTATTGTAGCTGCTTCTTTCTTGACTTCTTCTTCTTCCTCAGAGCTGTTCTCCCAATCAACGTCGATGAAGGGTTTCTTCTGTCAAATCGTCTCAACGTCTCTTCCACGACCTCGTCCCCGGCCTCGACCTCGGATCCGAGTTCTGGAGAAACCTTCACCATCTCGCCGTAAGGGAGTGGTAAGTGACTGTTGGACTAGAACTTCAGGCTCTTCGTCGTTTTGAACTTCTTTTGCTTCGTTGGGCATGGTATTTCTGGAGAAGATTGTTTTCTTAGGAGGCGCGTAGTAGGCTGCATCTTCATGAATTCCAATTTCATGTACGGAGAACGGTTGCAAGTCACCTTTGATGCACTGTTCTCCTCCATCGAAGTATTTTATGCACTGATGCAGAGACGACGGTACCATCCGGTTCTCATGTATCCACGGTTCGCTCAGTAGCGCGTTGAATGATGTTTCAGAATCAATTATATGGAATTTTGCGGTTGTCTTTGCTAAATCACCGGTCTTCATCAACAGCGTTATTGATCCGAGGGCTCTTTCTCCTTTCTGGTTGAATCCTCTTAGTAACATCTTGTCCGCTTCAAGCTCGCGAGCATCAATTTCCAAGTATGCTAACATCCAAAGATTCATTATGTTTATTGATGCTCCTAGATCCACCAATACTCTGGAGAGCGTAAACTTTCCGATTGTGACTGAAATGTACAACGGTCGGTTGTGATCGGCTGTCCCAAGTAGTAGATCATCGTCTGTGAAGGTAACACCTCGTCGTTCCTTTAACGAGCAAACCTCGTCTAAGGAATCTCCGGCCATCTGAGCTAAACAAATCTTTGGATCAAGTAACGCCTTGATCAGAGCTTCCCTCATCTCTTTTGATAAGATGAGAGTGTCGTAGATGCTTAGTTTGGCTGGTAGTTTCCTAAGATGGGCTAGCACGTTATAGTCCACTTTGTTACCATGTGTCCCAAGTTCTTCCCGAATGGGCAATTATTCTGCTGGGGTTGATTCTTCCTGAACAACCACCTGTTTTCCTTTATCTTTGGGACCCATTCTTGGAGGTAGAACCCTTCCGCTCCTTAAGTTGACTTCTGTGATTTCTTCTGAATCTGGTACTGAGTTCACTGGTGTCTCCTTTTGAATTGGCATGACAGGTTATTCTTGAGTCGCTTTGGAATCTGAAAGCTCTAACTCTATTGTGATTGGAGCTCCTCGAAATTCACAAATAGATTCATTGCTTGTTGAACTCTCGTAGCCTCCCTGATGGCTGTCTTCTTTGTCATTGTGATCGTCGAGATTGTGTATGATTTGAGAATTGTCACTTGTATCGGAATCGATGTCTGGATTAGGTTGGTTGTCGCTAGTCACGTAATCGTTAGAAACAGTCAAAACGTAGCCAACGCCATAACCTTTATCATTATAAGGTCCCATGAGCAGATAATCATACAGAGTCAGAAGTTCGAGGGATTTCTCCCCCGAATCGGAAACAACTATCCTAGGATAAGCAGCCCCTAGTCTAGCCTTAAGAGCCTCGGTCTTCTCTTCTTCATCAATTTTCTTCTTCTCTTCAAACGTCTCTTGTTGAGGTGGTTCTTCTATCGCAAGTGATAGTGCCGACTTGACAGGTTTCGAACTCTGAATTGAGGCTCGCACCGAAGCGGTTTGGATGTGATCCAAAATCTTCTTCGAAGACTTTGTCCAAGCGGTAGTCCATCCATCATCAGTCGCATAGGGATCTATCGGAACAATGAGATCCGTCGAGATAACATTGACGGAACCTCCTTTCTGGGGTTCCTTCATGTACTCCTTCGGGATCGTTATATTCCCTTTTTGAAGATTGTCATTGAGCCAACTTTTGAAGGTAATACAATATTCTATCTTGTGTCCAAGCATCCGGTGGTAAGGGAAAAAGTTGGGATCACCTTTATTGTCGACTTCTTCTTGTCTCTTAGGTTCTGGCAATTGGAAATCTAGAGTCTTCATCAGACTGCGGAACATTTTCAGCACTGCCTCATTCTTGAACGGATATTCCTCGCTCGAAGCTCCTTTAGCGTACGTTGTGGACGAGGCGGTTGTTCATACTGTTGAGATGATTGATAGTTGGGTCGAGGTTGTCGGTAATTCCGTTGAGTTTGTTGTGACCGTTACGGCGGTATTTGTATTGGCTGCTTGCCTTTATCGACTGCTGCGACGATCCCGGATTTCTTTTCAAAAGTTTTCATGGGCTTCTGTTTGTCTGCTTTGTCGGTGAAACTTAATTGCTTTCCCTCCTCTTGCAAGCTTCCGGCCTTGCTTAACAACTTCTCGAAAGTCTTAATAGTAAATCCCTTAAGGAGAAGTGCTATCGGGCCATGAATGCTCTTAAGTAAAATGCCGACTGCATGCTATTCTTGTAGCTGTGGCTCACACTTCATACTTAGATTCCTCCATCGAAGTATGTAGTCCACCAAAGTTTCATTCGATTTCTGCTTCTCTACCACTAAATCACCTATAGTGATGTGGTGCTGAGCTCCGGCAAATCGCTTAATGAAGAGGTTTTCCAATTCTGAAAATGTATTCACCGAACCGTTCAGTAATTCCACATACCAATAAAAGGCGATACCTGACAGGCTGCTGACAAACTGTCGGAAGAGTAAAGCATCACTTCCGCCGGCATTGCAACAACTGGCACGAAAATGTGCAACATGCTGCCGAGGGTTTCCGGTTCCATCAAAGGTCATGAACAGAGGTGGTACGAAGCCATTCGAATATTGGACAGCGTCGAATTCTTCAGGTTAAGGTCTACCTGTCTGAATGGATGTCCCGCTCTTTGATTGTGCCAAGGCTTCTCGCACCTGCTGTTCCACCATGCTCTTGAAATCCTTTTCCGGAATCATGCTTTGTGTTGCATCCTTCTTTAATTGATCATCCCCGTTGACGGACGTAATCTCCTTTCCTCCGTCTACAATGTGAATAACTTCTGGGGGTGTTTCTCTTTGGGGTTGAACCTGACTCTGGAGAGTGGCTAGGGCTACAACCATCTCTTCCATCCTTTTTGCCATTTGGGCAATCGTATAATCTTTCTCTTGAAGCTGCCTCCTCATTACTTCCGGCTCCTCTCTTTCTGCGGCTGCAGGGGCACCTTGTGAAGCTGACGAAACTCGTGTTTCAACCATGTTAATTTCTGCATATTCATCATCCATGAACTCTGAAGAGTCAACTTCATCTCCGAATTTCTCTTCTCTTTCTCTTGCTAATCGCCGAATATCGGTTCTTAGCTTTTCCATAGCATCTTCTAGTGGTCTTTTCACGTACATCTTTGCGGCTTGTCATATGATAGTTGTCGGGTTTCTTTCTCATGAGTCCCCTTCACTGCGGTAGCGCTTTCTTCGGACTCAAGTCTTCTGACTAGACTTTCCTTCTCAGTTTGTTGTTTTAATCTTAAATTGTCCGGTAGTGGGACACCATACCATCCTTCTAGCAGCAGAAAGTCTAGGATCGGATGGTCTGTCAGCCAAATGCTGGAATGTGGTATCCTCCCTAATTTGTAGTCCTAAAACAACGACAGGTGGACTAGTTTTCATTTTCTTATTTGGCTTTTTCGCAGCGATAGCAGGTTCTACTCACGGCCCAAGATGGGACTTGGCTGGCACCCGCCCTATCCTTCTTAAAATCTCTGACACAGGGCATTTTTCTTTCTTTGCTAACTTTTCTATCAAGGTTTGCAGTGAAGCAAATGGCGTAATTCTAGCCCTTTTCTTGCGGCTATCATTGTAATATGCGGGCTGAGGCAATGCAGAAGCAAACTTGCAGACATTTTCCTCATCCTCTGCGGCGAAGAGGGGATGGAACCTACTTCCTCCCAAAAGTGGTATGTATTCAGGCAGCGGTGTATATTCGGGCAGTTCTGGGATTTCCTCTAGGAAAGCAACTTCAGCAGCTCTGGCTTCTCTAGCAATCCTTCTACTTCTGTTCCTCCTCTAGTCCTTGTCAGTGGTGGAATTCTCGAGCTGGATCCGATTTCAAAAATAGAAAGTTTCACAGGAAGATCTGTACCCTCCACAGTAACAGGTTCATCACAGTTATGAATTTCCTTTCCCTTTAATCTGGCAGAAGCCAGGGTAGGTGCAGAAACAACTAGACCAGTGGGGTAGCAACGACAGTCCTTCTGCGAACAACAGTACTCCTTTCAGTTGGAATCTTTTGCAGAGGAGGGAATTCATGAGTTGACTCGAGGTTAAACTCAATCAACGGCTTCTCAGTTTCCGGTACTTTGCTTATGAGTGAAAAGAGAGTGACGTCGGGGATTTTGATGTCGATGTCCCCGAATCCTTGTCCGAATCGAATGATTCCATTATCGAGCGATTCGTCCTTCGACACGGCCTGAGTCCGGTACGTTGACGAAGGAGAAGATCAGTTTTGGGGCATCCATTTCCGTAGGGCAGATTCCAAGTGTTAGTCCCCGAATCGTGCTTCTTCTTGTCATAAAACTTATGACGAAAAAGAAAGAATCCGAACACATTTCTGTTTATCTTAGTGTATTTGTGATATTAAAAGAAAATTGTTTTTTCGAAAAGATTTGTTTATTAGGAAGGAGAATTATTAAAAGAAGGAGAGTTGTAGGAAGGGTAAAAGGAATTGATTTGGAACTGGGAAAGGAGGAGAAAGTCTTGTAGAAACTTCTCTACCCGCAAGAACGCTCCTAAACTAATACCTATTGCGGGTCCACCCCACCTCAGAAATGAGGTAAAAGGATCTCGGAACCTCTCTGTTTAGGGGTGTCTAAATAGTGGCTCCTAAATCCGAGAGAATGTTGGCTGTACTTGTTCAAGGTAGAAATGAACATAGTATTCCAACGGAAAGAAGGGTAGTTTGATCCACTAGGGACATGGATACACTACCAATTTTTGAAAGCAGAACTATCTGATTAAAAATGGAGAAAGGAATTTTCCCCAGCGGAGTCGCCAGAAATTGTACGGCTTATTTTTAGGTTGTGTGTTTTATTTTGAAAAGGGGGTCGCCTACAGAAATTATCGGTGAATTTTTAATTTAATTTAAATAAACAATTTGAAAAGTAGTATTTGATTTTGAAAATAATTTTAAGATATGAAATTAAACCGACCTCACATCCCGGATAGTTTATATAAATGAGCGCCGCATCACAAACCGTGTATCTATCCCCGAGAATAGACACACTCTTTGGTGATGGGGCTCGATTAAATAAACTAGAAGATTTGTGACATCCGTTTGGTCTGCGAACCAATTTTATAAGCCAACAAATTCTCCTGCTTAATATAAATGAATTAAGCAGGGTTTATATTACTCGGGTTCTTAAAATTCCTATAAGGGCAAGCCCCTATAGTTAATTACATCTTAAGTGACAGGAATCACCTAAGAAAACTCTCGATAATAATCAGTAGTTCTGCTCTCAAGAATCTCAAAATTTAAGTTTTCAAGGGATTGAATTTTAGAATTTCAATAGGGAATGGATAAATTTGGAACATTTTGTTTTGGGAATTCAAAGGAAGAAAAGTAGGAGAAATTACAAATTCGAAGCGAACTTCGGTAATTTCCCGACTATCCTATTATTTGGCTTGAATTTAGGAAAATCCTAATTTTTGCTTAATGTTTTGATCCTGCCAATTTTAATTAATTAGGACTTATATTTGTATGGCACGATCATACAAATAGCCTCGAAGATGTGAGGGTTTATATCGTATCGGACGACTACCTCAGAAATCCTAAGACTGGTTAGGGTTTAATTTGCAATGCAAATGCCTAAAAAAAGGTTGAGGATTTATGTTGCACTAGGCAAACTACCTCGAAGTCCTATGGCTTGGTTATTTAATTCTAAGAAAGTTTTGCTGAAGTAGACTCATGTTTTCGTCGATGACGATGGTCGTGCTTGCCCACCATGCTCCGAGCTTCTTGTTGTTGCAGAGGGTTGTAACCAAAAGAGAAGAGAAGAGTTTAGTTTTAGAAATCTTAGAGTCCAAGTGTTTTTTAGTGTTTTAGTTAAAACAAATCTTAAAGTTGATTATAACAACACCGGTTAAGATCCCACGGTTCCATCCTTCCGGCATCGTTATTTTTATCGGATTCACTTAGTCCAGATGAATTTGCTAAACTCAACTAAATGAGTTCCACACTTTCATTTAGACTGTGGGAAATCCCGTTAGCAACACGTAGGTTACATCATCCGAGGTATTCCCGATCATCCAACAAGACGTTTCAATTTAGTTGTAGTTGTGGTTTTGTTGTTTTGTTTGTGATTAAATTTTGAGTTGTTTTATATTTTGAAATGTTGTGACGGTGAATTTTATCTTGTAATGACTTTTAATTTAGTTTTCGTTTCAGTTTTAGGGACTATCCTAAAGGTGTGGGTTTTCATGCAACGGTTGTTTATCATGCAAGAAAAGTAAAGTGCATTTGCAATAAAGTAAATTGCAAGAAAGTGAATTGCAATAAAATAAAAGCGTACCTGGAGGGTCTTCCCGTCATCCTAAGCTGCACTTAAACACAATTTAGAATATTTAAGCATATAAAGCAAGTTCCTAGGTAAAGCTAAGGGAAGGGTTATGGTTTTCTACCAAGTTCCTAATCCTATAGCTAGTCATCTCCTATGATGTATAGGTTCTTGTGTTTTGGTTTAAGGACGATTTTCTTCATCAAAGAACAATTAAGTTCAATTGTTCTTATAAACATCCTATCATATTGAGGAAGTGCTTAAGACGAATCTTAAACATCTTTTCAATATTGCTAGAATTGTTTTAAGTCCAAATGAATTTAATTGATCAGGTGAAGTAATCATCCGAGGTTTAATTAAGTTTTATCCTCTTGCTCAGTGAACTAGGACATTTGAATATCCTATGAGTGGAGTAATACTTCACTTAACACTCCATTTAGGAGTTATGACAATAAGAGTTCTTAAAGGCAAACCGATGTTCAAGTGATTTGTGATTTTAATTTGATTTCAATTAATGGTTTTAAGTTTGGAATAGTGTTCAAATTGCTTTAGATTTACTTTTGAATTCTTTATGTCTTAAGTGACGTTATATTTAATTCAATTTAATTTTATTTTATTTTAATTTAATTTAATTTGGTTTAGTTTTAATTTTAATTTAGTTTTATTTATTTAATTTAATTTAATTTAATATGTTTTTATTTAATTTAATTTAATGTGATTTAATTTAATTTAATTTAATTTAATTTAATTTGAATTTTAATCTAATTTAATTTAAATTTTAATTTGATTTTAATTTAATTTTATTTTAATTTAAATTTTAATTTGGTTTTATTTTTAATTTTAATTTTAATTTAAATTTTATTTTATTTTATTTTCTTTTAATTTTAATTTAATATTTTAATATTATTTTATTATTTTTTTTATTATGCTTTAGGGATGATTTAATTTTAATTGATAAAGTATTAATTTAAATGAAATTTTAAAAGGGTTTAATTTAAATGTTTTAATTTTAATTTAATTTAATGATTAAGCATTTTAAGTTTTGAATTTAGATTATCATTTTAATTAGGAATTGAATATTATTGAGGTGATCAATTTAGGGACTCTTAGATTAAAGAATAAATCTCTTCCTAATAATATCCATATTTTAATAGTTCCAATTTTTTATTATTATTCTTCCAAATTTAATTAATTATTTAATTAAGGTTTGTTTTAATTACATTCAAATTATTTAGTAGGTTTCTACCCTTTAACTACCTAAGTTTCAAACATCCAAAATCAACATAGTATCAAGTATTTTACCCACCCTTTTAATTAAACCTAAAAATTTTAATTATAGGTTAAAATTTTAATTACCATTTTGCCCTTTATGCTCATTAATTTCATAACTCACTAAATTGAGCTTAAATGAATTTGAAATTTTTATGTGGCTTCACTCATATGTCAATCAAGACATTAGAGGAGAAAATGTGATTTTTCTGTATTTAAAATATATATATAATTAGTTTTGGTGGAAAATAAGAATTTTCAAGGAAAATTTAATAACATGACCAAGGGAAAGTTTCTATCCTTAAGAAACTTATGGGACATTCCTAATGACCAGAGGACCACTTGGACCAATTTTGGTGATTTTTTGAATTATATTATTTTTCTTATAATTATTTTGAGTTTTGGAGTATTAATTAATTTTAAAATAAAATAAAGATTGAAAAATGAATTTAATATTTTTCAAACATCTCTCTGATATCAATGAAACCAGAGAACCAATTTTTATAATTTTCTGATTTTTCTTTGATTTATTAGAATTATTCTAGTGGAATTGCTAGAAAATACATTTTTTTTTAATTTTAAAATTACCTTAAGGCTTCAAAATTTAATATCTCATCATAGGGACCTAAGAAAAATATGGGGTTTGTTCCTAAGTGATTAAAATTTAAAATATAACATTTTGGTGAATTTTATTATTTTTGTGATTTTTATTATTTTTTAATTATTAAAAATATTAAAATAATGCAAAAAAATCAACTTTTTTAGAAAATTTCAATTTTAATTTTCTTAGATTCCCCTGATATCTGAGAGGCTTCAAAACCAATTTGGTGAATTTTTGAAAAGTATTTTGAAAGTTATGAATTTTTAAAGTTTAAATTGGCTAAATGGCTTAATCAACCCATTTAGTAGGGCTAACTAAGTCCAATTGACTTCAAATTTTTATGGTGGGTTCCTCTGATCCTGAAGGTCAGTGGAGAATTGATTTCAAGTCAATTTGATGTATGATTAGCTCTAATTAATTAAGGACCTATTTTGGGTGTTTAAGCCAATTAGGGTTATTCCAAGTGGATTAATTCAAAACCTATTTTTCCTAGAGTCCTCTGGGCATAAGAAGCATTCTAAAATTTTCCTAGAATTTATTTCACAACATGCTAATTATTGGAATTAAAATATTCAGAATAGTGACTTAGAATTGAAAAATCAATAACTCTTCATAAGGGTGGCCTCTGACTTTGGAAAATTCAGGGAATATTCCCAAATTCAGAGGCTTCAAAAGCCCTATGGTCTCATGCCATGGTGAATTGTATACATGCATGGAGAATTGAAATAGTGCAGAGAGAAAATAAATTATTAAAAATCAAATACTTAATGAAATTAAAGAATTTCTTTTCCACATTATTCTCCTTTGTTCACTGAGCAAGAGGGTCTTTTTATTTTATTTTTCTGATTTTTCTACACAAAGTCATGCATTTTTGAAGTTTAGGGAATTAAATAAATAAGAAAATCCCTATTTTTCTATTTATCTGAATCGGCGCCGCGTCAACCTTAGCATCTCCGAACAGCCATGCATCGTCTCTTGATTCGGCGCCGCCATCTGACTGGCATGCCACGCATCCCGCGGTTCATGTTCTGTTGCTCCGTCCAGCGCGATCCTGGCCGTCCACTTGATACACATGCGATCCGACGACTCCTGGTCATCGTCTACGACTGGTGTGAACCCATGACCGTCAACCTTCTAACCCTAATTTCTCACTCGATTCTCAAAGGATTTTCGTGTTCTTATGCTCTATGGATTCGTCTTGAGGAGACGAACACATCCATATGGTAAACATGTATTGAAATTGACTCAAATTAAATAGAGAATCTCTGTAAGCTCGGGAAGAAGAGTGAGTCCATACCTTTGCTCAGAGAAGTGAAGCTTCGATCTGAGAGTTGTGTCACCTTCGATTGGGTCCAAGCAAGCTCCAGATGAAGTCCCTTGGCCCGGTGAATTGTCTAGGTATGATTTCGACCAAGCCCGATCACAAAGCTTGGAGGCTGGAAGCAATGGCTGGCCTGGTGAGGGGGCTTTTGCTGGTGAACTTCTTCTCGGTCCGGTGAAGGTGTAGGACCAATCAATGTGGGGATTGGCTCACTGTGAAGAAGTGTCCTAGTTTTAGTCTTGGATTTCAACTCTGAAATTGAGCTCACAGAGAGGAAATGGCAGGGGGATTTCAATGGGGATCAAGTTCTATAAGTGTGAAT
This sequence comes from Papilionanthe hookeriana x Papilionanthe teres, assembly GCA_022702705.1. Lineage (NCBI taxonomy): Eukaryota > Viridiplantae > Streptophyta > Magnoliopsida > Asparagales > Orchidaceae > Papilionanthe > Papilionanthe hookeriana x Papilionanthe teres. The sequence goes on from CM040422.1 coordinate 91,690,498, forward strand.
AGTAGTCTGGAACAATTTTGGCAGAGTTTCTGTAAGGTTGGTTCAGCACTTCTTCCATGGCCGAGAGGAGTGAGGTTTAAATAGAGCTGGCTGGAGGCTCTCCCAGGGGGAGTTAGGGGTTGGAATCAGCTGCTCTAGTGAGGAGAAGAACAACCATGGTGGCCATTGGGCATGGGGCAACTCAGCAGGTGAGAATTCCAAGCTTGGGCTCACATGATGCTCTCGGGTGTGGTGTTTTCCAGCGATCCAGGCGGCTGGCCGGCAGGCATGGGTCACCCTCAGGTTCAGGTGGGTCAGGGCTGGGGTTTAGTGTAGGCAATTGGGCTTTGCCATGTGTCAAAAGCTTGGATTAAGATGGCATGGGGAAGGCCAATTTTTGGCTTGATTTGGTCAAGTCCACCTTTTGGGCTTGGTTCACCCTTCAAGGTGGCTTTGGGTGTTGTGAGGAGTCAAAGGAATCACGTGGCTTGACATGGAGAAGTCCTTATCCAAATATATTTGGATTAAATTTGGGTTAAGGGGAATCATGGTTAAGGCTAATGACTTTAGGAGATTAAGGAAAGAGTCCCCTCCTTTTGCCCAAAATGGCATGGTGACATGTAAAGAGGCTCTCATGGCTTCCAAGTGGCTTATGCATGGCTTCAAGGCTCATCTTTGGCTTGGGAAAAGTTAAGTCAATTTCATGAAAAAGGGTTTTGTGAATTTTGGCATTTTAATGGGAATTGGCATATGGCTTGATTTGGATTTGTTTTATCATGGATTTAGAACTTAGGAGATGGCTTTATCAAATGGGTGATGATAGAGGATTGTCATGTGGGCTTTGGGCCTTTTGAAATTATTTTTGATGGGCTTTTAGGAAGGCTAAGGGGATGGGCCTTTTAAGAATAAATTCATGAATGGGAATTTTGTAGAAGTTTGGGCCAAATAATTGTTGGGTTTGGTTTAGAGATATGTCATGAGTAATTTGAAATGCGTTTGGTGTGATTTGGGTTTGAATGGGCTAAGTTTGGGTCGTGGGTCCAAATTGGGCTTTAAGGCCAAAAGTGAAATTGGATTCAAATGCCAATCAAATTGGACTTGGATTTGGTCTAGATTTGTGTTGGGAATGTTGAATTGAAGATTAGAATTGAATTGGACCAGAATTTGGGTCAATTGGGTAGGTTTGGTTTGACATTGGGTTCACTTTGGGTTAAAATGGGTCAAATTGGGGATTTTGACAAAAGTGAGATAAATTGAGAAAAGTGGGGTTATGGACCATCCATGTGAATCACCTTCATGAGTCAGGAGGTCAAGTTGGGTATAGGTGTGGTTTTAGGAGGTGTGGTTTTAGGAGGTGTGTGTAGTGTATAAGTGTAGTGTGTGTGTAAGTCAGCCCTCACCAGACCAGGCCACCCAGGGCAGTCCTAAGGCCAAAGAGTCCTATAGGAACTCATCCTTTAAACTTCCACATTTGATTTCAACCCTCTAGGTGATTAGGGGTCTACAGTCAAGTTTGTGGAGTTTGCGAGGAGTTAAGAAGTGGTTTGAAATTCTAGGTGGTGGGTCCCAATTCTAATCCTCTAAGACAGTCAAAGGAAAAGCCTAAGGCTAGATCCTAAGTACTAGAAAGAAGAGGAGAAGACCTCATCAGAAATGAGGTCAACACACGTTATAGTCCACTTTATTACCATGTGTTACAGTTTCTTCCCGAATGGTCAATTCTTCTGCTGGGGTTGATTCTTCCTGAACAACCACCTGTTTTCCTTTATCTTTTGGACCCATTCTCGGAGGTAGAACCCTTCCGCTCCTTAAGTTGACTTCTGTGATTTCTTCTTAATCTGGTACTGAGTTTACTGGTGTTTCCTTTTGAATTGGCATGACAGGTTCTTCTGGAGTTGTTTTGGAATCTGAAAGCTCTAACTCTTTTGTGATTGGAGCTTCTCAAAATTCACAAACAGATTCATTGCTTGTTGAACTTTCGTAGCCTTCTTGGTGAATGTCTTCTTTGTCATTGTGATTGTCGAGGTTGTGTGTGATTTGAGAATTGTTATTTGTATCGGAATCGAAATCCGGATTAGGTTGGTTGTCGTTAGTTGTGTAATCGTTAGAAACAGTCAAAACGTAGCCAACGCCATAACTCTTATCATTATAAGATCCCGCCGGAGCAAGCAAATAATCATGCAGAGTCAGAGGTTCGAGGAATTTCTCCCCCGAATCGGAAACAACCATCCTAGGATAAGCAGCCCCTAGTCTAGCCTTAAGATCCTCGATCTGTTCTTCTTCTACGATCTCTTTCTTTTCTACGATCTTTTCTTCCTGGGGTGGCTCTTCAATCACAAGCGATAGCGCCGGCTTGACAGGTTTCGAACTTTGAATCGAAGCACGCACCGAAGCAGTTTGGATGCGATCCAAAATTTTCTTCGATGACTTCGTCCAAGCAGTACTCCATCCATCATTCGTCGTGTAGGGATCTATAGGAACAATAGGATCTGTTGAAACAACATTGACGGAACCGCCTTTCTGGGGTTCCTTCATGTATTCTTTCGAAATCGTTATGTTCCCTTTTCAGAGATTGTCGTAGAGCCAAGTCTTGAAGGTAATGCAATCCTCTATCTTGTGCCCAAGAATCCGGTGGTAAGCGTAATAGATGGGATGGTCTTTCTTATTGACTTCTTCTGGCTTCCTGGGTTCTGGCAGTGGAAAATCTGGAGTCTTCATCAAACTGCGGAACATCTTTGGCACTGCCTCATTCTTGAACGGATACTCTCTATTTATAAGCTCCTTTAACGTGCGCTGCAGGTGAGGCGGTTGCTCACGTTGTTGAGTTGGCTAATAACCGGGTCGAGGTTGTTGGTAGTTCTGCTGAGGTTACTGATAGTTGGGCTGCGGCTGCTCCGGCTGTATTTGCATTAGCTGCTTGCCCTTATCGACTGCCTCGACGATCCCAGATTTCTTTTCAAATGTCTTCACAGACTTTTGTTTGTCTGTCTTGTCAACAAAACTTAGTTGTTACGCTTCCTCTTGCAAACTTCCGGCCTTGCTTAACAAATTCTTGAAAGTCTTAATCGTAAATCCCTTAAGGAGAAGTGCTATCGGGCCGTGAATGCTTTTAAGCAAGATACCGACTGCATGCTGCTCTTGTAGCTGTGGCTCACACTTCATCCTTAGATTCCTCCATCGAAGTATGTAGTCTACTAAAGTTTCAATCGGTTTCTGTTTCTCCACCACTAGATCACCGATGGTGATATGGTGTTGAGCACTGGCAAACCATTTCACGAAGAGGTTCTCTAATTCTGAAAATGTCTTTACCAAACCATTCGGTAACTCTGCGTACCAATCGAAGGCGATCCCTGACAGGCTGCTGACGAACTGTCGGAAGAGTAATGTGTCACCTCCACCGGCATTGCAACAACTAGAGCGAAAATGTGCAACATGTTATCGAGGGTTTCCGGTACCATCAAAAGTCTTGAATAGAGGTGGTACGAAGCCTTTTGGGTATTGTACTGCATCAAATTCTTCGGGGTAAGGTCTACCCATCTGAATAGATGCTCCGCTCTTAGACCGTGCTAAGGCTTCTCGCACTCGTTGTTCTACCATGCTCTTGATGTCTTTCTCCGGAATCATATTCGGGTAGAATCTTTCTTCGGTCGATCGTCTCCGTTAACTAGACATAATCTCTTTTCCTCCATCCGTAATATGAATAACTTCCGGAGGCTTTTCTCTCGGGGGTCGAACTCCGACTCCGAAGAGTGGCTAGGGCTGCAGCCATCTCTTCCATCCTTTTCGCCATTCGAGAGATTGTATCATCTTTTTCTCGAAGTTGTGCTCTTAACATTTCCGGTTCATCTCTTTCCGCAGCTGCCGGAGCACCTTGCGAAGCTGACGATGCTCGAGTCTCAACCATGTTGATCTCCACATATTCGTCATCCATGAATTCTGACGAATCGACTTCATCTCTGAACTTTTCTTCTCTTTCTCTTGCTAATCATTGAATGTTGGTTCTTAGCTTTTCCATAGCATCCTCCAATGGTCTTTTTCGTATGGTTTCGCAGTTATCATATGATGGACGTTGGATTTCCTTCTTGGGAGTCCCCTTCATCGCGGTGGTGCTCTCTTCGGACTCGAGTCTCCTGACGAGGCTTTCCTTTTCAGGTCGTTGTTTTGGTCTTAACTGGCCAGTAGTAGGACGCGATACCATCCTTCTAGCAGCAGAAGGCCTAGGACCGGATGGTCTGTCAGCTAAATGTTGGAAAGTGGTATCCTCCCTGATCTGTAAACCTGAAACAACAACAGTTGAACTAGCTTTCATCTTCTTATTCGGCTTTTCTGTGGCGCTCACGGGTTCTACTCGCGGCCCAAGACGGGATTTGGCTGTCACCCGCCCTATCCTTCTTAAAATCTTTGATACAGGACATTTATCTTTCTTTGTTAACTTCTCTATCACAGTCTGCAGTCAAGCAAATGGTGTTATCCTAGCCCTTTTCTTTCGGCTGTTGCTATAGTATGCGGGTCAAGGTAATGTAGAAGCAATCTTGCGGACATTTTCCTCGTCAGCTACGCGCGGAGAGGGGATGGAATCTACTTCCTTCCAAAAGCGGTGTATACTCAGGCAATGGTATGTACTCAGACAATGGTGTGTACTCAGGGATCTCTTCTAAGAAAGCGACTTCAGCAGCTCTGGCCTTTCTGGCAATCTTTCTACTCTTGTTTCTCCTTTGAGTTCGTGTTAGGGGTGAAACCCTTGAGCTGGACCCAATTTCAAAAATAGAAGGTCTAACATGGAGATCTGTACCCTCCACGGTAACATGCTCATCACAAATTTGAATTTCCTTCCCCTTCAGTTTGGCGAAAGCCGGGGTAGGTGCAGAGATGACTAGACCAGCGGGGGTAGAAACAACAGTCCTCCTGTGAACAGTAGTACTCTTCTCAACTGGAACCCTTTGCAGAGGAGGGAACTCTTGAGTTGACTTGAGATTGAACTCGATCAAAGGCTTTTCAATTTTAGGCACTTTGTCTGTAAGCGTGAAAAGGGTGACGTCAGTGATCTTGACATCTGTATTCTCGAATCCTTGCCCGAACGGATGATTCCATTGTCAGGAAGCTCCTCCTTGTAGACAGCTAGGTCAAGTCCGTTGGTAAAGGAGAAAATCAGCTTTGGGGCGTACATTTTCCGCAAGGTAGATTCCGATTGTCGATCCCAAGTTATGCTTCTTCTCACCGAGACGAAAAGAAAGGAATCGAAAAGAGTCCGAACACATTTTTGTTCATGTATTTATAAAAAGGAGTTATTTGTTAAAAGAGTCGTTCATTAGAGGATTTGTTTATTAGGAACGAAATATTCAAAGGTGTAGAGAAGGTAAGGAATCTGATTCAGATTTGGAAAGGAAGGGAAAGTCTTATGCAAGACTTTTCGACTCGAAGGACCGCTCCTAAACTAACACCTATTGGGGGTCCACCCCACCTCAGAAAAGATGTAGAAGGATCTCAGAACCTCTCCGTTTAGGGATGTCTAAACAGTAGCGCCTAAATCCGAGAGGAGTTGGCTATACTCGTTCAAGACAGAAATGAACGGGGTATTCCAACGGAAGAATGGTAGTTTGGTCCACTAGGGGCATGGAATCACTACCGATTTATGAAAGCAAAACCATCTGATCAAAATGGAGAGAGGAACTAATCCCCATCGGAGTCGCCAGAAGTTGTAGGCATATTTTTAGGTTATATGTTGTACTTTAGAAAAAGGGGTCGCCTAATAGAAATTGTCGGTGAATTTTTAATTTAATTTAAATAAATAATTTGAAAAGTAGTATTTTATTTTGAAAATAATTTTAAATTTGAAAATTTTAAGATATGAAATCAAACTGATCTCACATCCTGAATAGTTTATATAAACGAGCACCACACCACAAACTGTATATATATCCCGGAGAATAAACACATTGCTTGAGGATGGGGCTCAGTTAAATAAACTAGAAGATTTGTGACATCCGTTTGGTCTACGAACCAATTTTATAAGCCGACAAGTTCTCCTGCTTAATATAAATGAATTAAGCAGGGTTTATATTACCTGGGTTCTTAAATTTCCCTATAAGGGCAAGCCCCTATAGTTAATTACATCTTAAATGAAGTTAATCATTTATGAAAACTCTCGATAATGATCAGTGGTTTTGCTCTCAAGAATTTCAAAGTATAAGGTTTTCATAGGATCGAATTTTGGAAATTTCAATAGGGAATGGATCAAATTTGGAACAGTTATTTTCAGGAGTCAAATGGAAGAGAAGTAGGAGAAGCTGAGGATCCAAGAAGAATCTTGGCAACTTCCCAAACTATCCTATTGTTTGGCTTGAATTTGAGAAGATTATTTAATGTTGCAATCCTGCCAATTTTAATTAATTAGGACTTATATTAGTATGACATAATCATACAAATAGCCTCGAAGATGTGAAGATTTATGTCGTACCAAACGACTACCTCGGAATCCTAAGACCGGTTAGGGCTTAATTTACATGACATGATCATGCAAATTCCCAACGAAGAGTTGAGGATTTATGTTGCACTAGGTAAACTACCTCGAAGTCCTATGGCTTGGTTATTTAATTCTAGGAATGTTTAGCTGATGTAGAGTTATTTTGCTGACGAAGATGGCTGTGCTGCCCACTGTGCTCCAAGCTCCTTGTTATTGCAGAGGTTTAGTTTTAGAAGTCATAAATCAGAAGATGAGAGAAGTGTTTTGGTTTAGAGAAAATCTTAAAATCCAAGTGTTTTTAATGTTTTAATTAAAACAAATCTTAAAGTTGTTTAAACAGAACCGATTAAGATCCCACGGTTCCGTCATCCCGGCACCGTTATTTTCATCGAATTCACTTAGTCCAGATGAATTTGCTAAACTCAACTGAATGAGTTCCACACTTTCATTTAGACCGTGGGAAATCCCGTTAGCAACACGTGGGTTACATCATCCGAGGTATTTCCAATCATTCAACCAGACGTTTTAATTTAGTTGCAATTGTAGTTTTGTTGTTCTATTTGTGATTAAATTTTGAGTTTTTTTTTTTGAAATGTTGTGGCGATGAATTTTATCTTGCAGTGATTTTTAATTTAGTTTTGGTTTCAGTTCAGGGACTACCCTAAAGGTTTTCGTTTTCATGCAACAGTTGTTTATCATGCAAGAAAAGTAAAATATAGTGCATGTAAGTAAATTGCAAAAAAGTAAATTGCAATAAAATAAAAGCATACCTGGAGGGTCTTCCCGTCATCCCATGCTGCACTTAAAACACATGTTAAGGCATTTAAATATTTCAACAAGTATCTAGGTAAAGCTAAGGGAGAGGTTTTGGTTGTCTACTATAGTCCTAATCCTATAGCTAGTCATCTCCTATGACGTCTAGGTTCTTGTGTTTTGGTTTAAGGACAATTTTCTTCATCAAACAAATAATTAAATTTAATTGTTCTTATAAACATCCTACCATATTGAGGAAGTGCTTAAGACGAGTCTTAAACATCTTTTCAATAACTCTAGGATTGTTTTAAGTCCAAGAGAATTTAATTATACAAGTGAATTAATCATCCAGGAGTTTTAGTTTTGTTCTCTTGCTCAGTGAACTAGGAAATTTGAATATCCTATAAGTGAAGTAACACTTCACTTGATACCTCATTTAAGAGTAATAGCAATAAGAGCTTTAAAAGGGCAAATCAAATTATTAAATATTTGAATGATTTAAAGTTAATAATTTAATTTTAATTTTGACTTGATTATAAAAAATCAGTTTAACTTTGGAATAGTGTTCAAATTATTTTAGATTTAATTCTAAATGATTTAATTTAGGTTTGTTGATAAATGATTTTGATTTAATTTAATTTAATTTAATTTAATTTAATTTAATTTAATTTAAATTTAATTTAATTTTAATTTAATTTTAATTTAATTTTAATTTAATTTAGTTTTAATTTAATTTTAATTTTTTTTAAATAGTTTAATTTAATTTAATTTAATCTAATTTAATTTAATTTAATTTAATTTAATTTAATTTTTAATTTAATTTAATTTAATTTTAGTTTAATTTAAATTTGGATTATTATTTTAATTAATTTTTTTAATTAATAATTAAGCATTATTGAAATGATTTATTTAGGAATTTTTTAAATTAAAGAATAAATATCCTCTTAAATAATATCCCTACTTTACTAATTTCAATTCCTATTATTCTTCCAAAATTTCAATTAATTAATTAATTAAAGTTTTATTTTAATTATTTTTGAATTGATTAGTAGATTTTTACCCTTAATCATTTAAGTTTCAATCATCCAAAAATCAGTTTAAAATCAAATATTTTACCCTCCCATTTTTGATTAATCCTAAAATTTTAATTAAGGGTTGAATTTTTTAATTACCCTTTTGCCCTTAAAGCTTAATAATTCTATAACTCACTAAATTAAGCTCAAATGAACTTGAAATTTTTATGTAACCTCACTCACATGTCAATTAAGACATTAGAGGAGAAAATGAGATTTTTTCTATATTTAATTTATTTATGTAATTATTTTTAATGGAAAATAGGGGTTTTTAAGACAAATTTAATAACATGGCCAAGGAAATGTTTCTGTCCTTGAGAAAATTATGGCATATTCCTAATGACCAGAGGACCATTTGGACCAATTTTGGTGATTTTTTGAATTATATTTTATTTATTAGAATTATTTTAAATTTTGGAGTATTAATTAATTTTAAAATAAAATTAAAGCTGAAAAATGGATTTTATATTTTTCTTAAATCTCTTTGAACTCAAGGAGTCTAGAGAAACAAATTTTATATTTTTCTAATTTTTCTTTGATTTATTAGAATTATTCTAATGAAAAGGTTGGAAAATACATTTTTTAAAATTAAAAATTTCATTAAGCCTTTAAAATTCAATATCTTATCCTAGGGACTTAAGAAAAATATTTGGTTTGTTCCTAAGTAATTGGGATTCAAAATGTGACATTTTGGTGATTTTTAATATTTTTAAGATTTTCATTATTTTTTAATTATTAAAAATATTAAAATAATGATAAAAATCAACTTTTTTAGAAAAATACAATTTTAATTTTCCTAAGTTCCTCTGATATCAGAGATGCTTCAAAACCATTTTTGTGAATTTTTGAAAAGTATTTTGTGAGTTATGAATTTTTAAAGTTTAATTTTACTTATGGGGCTTAATCAAACCATTTGGTGGATCAATTCAAGTCCAATTAGTTTCAAATTTTTATGTGAGACTCTCCTGACCCTAAAGGACAGTGAAGAATTATTTTCAAGTCAATTTGATGTATAGTTAACCCTAATTAATTAAAGATCAATTTTGAGTATTTAGACCAATTAGGGTTGTTCCAAGTGAATTAACTCAAAACTTATTTTTTCAAAGTTCCCCTGGTCATAAGAAACATCACGAAATTTTCCTAGAATTTATTTCTCAACATGCTAATTATTGGAATTAAAATACTCAAGACAGTGACATGCAATTGAAAAATCAATAACTTCTCATAGGGATGGCCTCTGACCTTGGAAAATTCAGGGAATGTTCCCAAGTTCAGAGGCTTCAAAAGCCCTATGGTCTCATGCCATGATAAATTTCCTATATGCATGGAGAATTGAAATAGTGCAGAGAGTAAATAAATTATTAAAAATAAAATACTTGATGAAATGACTTGATTTATTTTCCACATTATTCTACTCTATTCACTGAGCAAGTGGGTATTTTTATTTTATTTTTAGGATTTTTCTACACAAAGTTATGAATTTCTGAAGTTCTGGATATTTAATAAATAAGAAAATACCCTAATTTCCTACTTAACTACGCGGCGCCGTGTCAACCTTAGCAGATCTGAAAGGCCACGCAGTGTCTCCTGATTCGGCGCCACCATCAAAGTCATCTGCCATGGGGCCCGCAGTTCACGTACCGTCTCCTGGTCCAACACCATCTGAGCCGTTCGCTCGATACACACGTGATCGAACGGCTCCCAGTCATCGTCTACGATTGGTGTGAACCCGAGATCATCCACACTAAAACCCTAAGATCTCACTCAATTCTCAACGGATTTTTGTGTTCTTATGCTCTATGAATTCATCTTGAAAAGACGAACACATCCATACGGTAAACATGCATTCAAATTAAGGCATTTGAAAAGGAGAATCTCCAGAAGCTCTGGAAGAAGAGAGAGTTCATACCTTTGCTCAGAGAAGTGAAGCTTCGATCTGAGAGTTGTGTCACGTTCGATTGGGTCCAAGCAAGCTCTAGATGAAGTCCCTTAGCCTTTTGAATTGCCTAGGTACAAAAGTGACCATAGCCGATCACAAAGCTTGGAGGCTGGAGCAACTGGGTCGCCTGGAGAGAGGGCTTTCACTGGGGAACTTCTCCACTTGGTCTGGTGAAGGTGTAGGACCAATCAATTTGGAGATTGGCTCAGTGTGGCGAAGTGTCCTGGTTTTGGGCTTGAATTTCAACTCTGAAATTGAGCTCACAGAGAGGAAATTGCAGGGGGATTTCAGTGGGGATCAAGTTCTCCAGGTGTGGGGAAGAGTCTAAAATGATTTTAGTGGAGTTTCTGTGTGATTTGTTTCAGCACCTCTTCCATGGCCGAGAGAGGTGGTATTTAAATAGAGCTGGTTGGAGGCTCTCCCTGGGGGAGTTAGGGGTTGGGATCAGCTGCTCTGGTGAGGAGAAGAACAGCCATGGTGGCCATTGGGCATGGGGCAACTCAGCAAGGGAGAATTTCAATGTTGGTTCACATGGGAGCTCTCAGGTGTGGCATTTTCCGGCGATCCAGGCGGCTGGCCGGCAGGCACGGTTCACCCTCAGGTTCAGGTGAGTCAGGGCTGGGGTTTTGTGTATTCAATTGGCCAATGCCATGTGTAAAGGGCTTGGATTAAAATGGCATGGGGGAGAGGCCATTTTGGCTTGATTTGGTCCAAGCCATGGTTTTGGGTTAGGTTCACCTCCCCATGACCTGATTTTAGGCTGGGGGAATGAGTTAGGTTAACACGTCAAAGGTGGTGAGGTCCCTTTCTAAGAATATTTAAATTAGATTTGGGTTTAAGGGAGACATGATTAAGGCTAATGACCTTTAGGAATCATGGAAAGAGCCTCCCTCCTTTCCTATCATGGGTATGGTCATATGTCAACAACTCACGTGGCTTGCATGTGGCTCAAGAATGGCTTCATGGCTCACCTTTGGCTTGGGAAAAGTTTCAACTTTGGTTGGGTTTTCAACTTTGGTTGGGTTTTCATTTTAGGATTTGGGCCCATTTGGGTTAGGTTTGGGTGTAGGCCCATTTAACGAATTTTGGGTTTGGGATGAAATTGAGTAAGGTTTGGGTCCAAATTTTGGGCAAATCATGTTAGAGTTTTTTTTCTGGGGATGCTAGGAAGGTTTTTGAGAAGATTTGGGTCAAATTGGGATTGAATAGGGTTGGTTTGAGCTAGGTTTAGGTCATGGGCCAAAATTGGGCCTTAAGCTTTTAAAATGAAATTGGGTTCAAATGTTAATCAAATTGGGCTTGAATTTGGTCTAGATTGATATTGGGGATATTGAATTGAAGCTTAGAATTGAATCGGACCAAAATTGAGACCAATTAGGGTGATTAGGTTTGACATTGGGTTCATTTGGGTTTAAAATGGGCTAAATTGGGGGTTTTGGTAAAAGTGGGGTAAATTGACAAAATTGGCCCATGGTTTAGTTGGAAAAAATGAAATTAGGAATATTTGGGATTTTATGGAATTTTCTGGGAATTTTCTAAATTTTTGGATTTTTGGGTCAAGAGGGGCATTTTGGTAATTTGGAGGGAATTGGGGGTATTTTTAGAAATTTTGGTATTTTTGGCTATGGATAATCAATTTGAGTGGAGGGAAATGTTGAGGATTGATTCTGAGGACTTTTGGGTGATTTGGATATTTTGGAGGATTTGGACAATTCCAAGGGCTTTTGGTAGGTTTGATGGGTGTAGGGTCACCGGGGTCAAAAATTGAAATTTTGGAAGAATGAAGATTGATCAAATATGAGTGAAATGTAATTACTTTGGTTGATCCATGAAGTCATATTAAGCCTATGTGAGCCATGAGAGGACTCATTGGAGGCATTCACTATATTGTTCCTAGCCCTCTTAACCAGGGGCTTAGGAGTTAAAGTCCATCCATATGAATTACCTACATGAGTCAGGGAGTTAAGTTGGGGTAAGGTGTGGTTTTAGGATTTGGATTGTGTATGTGAGAGTGTAGAGTGTGAGTGTAGTGAGTGTGTAAGTTAACCCTCACCAGACCAGGCCACCCAGGGTAGTCCTAAGGCCAAAGAGTCCTATAGGGAACTCATCCTTTAAACCTTCATATTTGACTTCAACCCTCTAGGTGATTAAGGGTCTACAATTAAGCTTGTGGGGTTTGCAGGGAGTTAAGAGGTGTTTGAATTTCTAAGTGGTAGGTTTCACTTCTAGTCCTCTAAGATTAGTCAAAGGAAATGCCTAAGGCTAGATCCTAAGTACTAAAGAGAGAAGCAAAAGACCTCATCAAAAATGAGGTCAACAGGTTCTAAGCCATTTCTTTGTAGGAAACCATACCAAATTCATTTTCACACAGTTTTCTTCCTTAAAAACAACTGGAGACAATTCCTTTCAATCCAAAATGGCCACCAAACTCTTAGAAACCACAAAAACTGGAGTTTTTAACCGAAGAAAATTCGTCAGTTCGGAGGCACAGCGTATCTTCAACAAAGTCTTGATGAAGAAGCGACTTATTAAAGAAAGGGGATTTGTCAACAGAGGAGTAGAGAATTCCACCACAAAAATTGAAGAAATGATCGCGCAGCGGCATTGGGAGGTATTTTGCTATACGACATCCGCTATAGTTATTCCTGTAGTCAAAGAGTTTTACTCTAATCTACATTCGATCAACAATGGAAATGTCTATGTCAGAGGAAGATGGGTAACATTTACTCCTTCTAGGGTAAATTAATTATTTTCTATAGAGAATACCCCTGTCTGTCATTATTCAAACTTTGTGCCTTCAAGATACAATATGAACGAGATTTATAGATACTTGACCGATGAACCTGATGATTGAGAGTTGCGTGAAGACGGGTATGTCAGTTTTTCTGCATCACTTCTTAACCTTTCTCGAAGCATTGGCATTTCTTCATCTCATCAAAATTATTACCCACTATGAGGGTAAATAAGGTTTCAAAGGAATGCACTATATTAAATTATTGTATTCAAATTGGACTACCTATCAATGTTGGATCAATTATAGTAAAGTTTGCATTAGGATTGATTGTGCATGGGTCAATTCATGGACTTGGACACCCATCGACTATATTTGCTTTATGCAGTCAGTACCAAGTCTCTTATGAAGCTTATGAAAAGGTACTTTTGCCATGGAAACCACTCGATCCTACGGATATGTTTCCAACTGTGGATAACAATGATGAGATTATTATTATTTCTAATAGAGCATCACAGAACAATCCTTTAGCAAGGCCCCTTACAGATAAAACAAATTTCATTCTGAAGAAGATTAAAGGATTAGAGAGAGAGTTGCAGAACGTGATGAATTCCATCGATAATATCTCTGATATGTTTGATCACATTGACTGGAGGATGAAAGAAGTACTTTGATCATACTAGACATCTTGAGGCCAGTTTTATTCATTTACTGAGACAGAAAGGGTTGATTAATGAAGAATCTACTGCAGAATTCCTTTTCAGGCCTTTCTACAATTTATTTGTGCACCTGCGTCGCATCGGGAATATCAAAGAGGATGATAGTTCAGATACTGAGGAGCAGTAAAGATTTCTATTTTTATGTCATATATTTGTGTATATATGTGTCGATTTGGATTTTGGTTTTATTATGAGTCGAACTTTGATTTGATCATCTCAGATTTGATGAGATTATATGTGATTGTTATGTCTCAGCATTTAGAGTGTTGTGGTGCGGATTGCAATGCTGAGTATTATGGATTTGGACATTTAAGTTAAGTATGTTGTTAGTTGTTAGTGAGAAGTTTGTAAGTCTCATGGATTTCATATATAAAGTTATATTGTTTGTGTTGTGTGAACTTTTTGTGAGTATAAGTATCTAATCTTCATACTAAATTATTAAATTAAGTGATCGGAAGATTGATTAAGGGCAAATCGAGGTTGAAAATGATTGATGAATTTCAAAAATTTAAAATTTTGGGATCTCGCCGATGGCGAGAATTATCCCGCCGACAGCGAGCGAAATCCCGCTGACAGCGAGAACGAGCTTGCCGACGGCGGATTTTTCCCGAAACTTTTGCCTTTTTCAAATTAATTAGCTCGCTGACGGTGAGAAAAATCTCGCTGACAGCGAGATCGCGAAAAGACCTATATTTGACTAGTCAACCAACACTATTCATCATCCCCTTCCTCAAAAACTTCGAAAAAACTGACCTAGGGCTTGTGAGATCTTGGATTTGAGGCGATTTCAACACTTTTTGACACCGGATTTCATCTCCCCTTGGTAAGAGCTTCACTCCTATGCAAAAAATTTTTGATTTTCAGCATGGATTTCTTCTACATTGGGAAATTTTGAAAAAATTCAAAATGTGGAGAAAATACTTAGAAGAAATTCATGGAAATTGATTTAAATGGATTTTAGATGTTGTAGGAAGCCTTCTTAGTAATATTTTGGAGTTTAGTAAAGATTTTTGCAAATTTCAATGATTGAAAATGGCTCCACGACAAAAGCGACTGTAGGATTACGATGCAACCCGATTTGTGAATGCAAGGGCACAATCAAAATATTTTCACAATATTCAATCAAGAAAATGCATTCAAGATCGAGTTTTTAAGAATCCAGGAGGAGAGGTGGAGCGAGTAATAAAGGAGCGAGGATGGGAAAATATTTGTTTCGTGACCAACAGAGCCTCTGTAGAATTAGTCAAGGAGTTCTATGCTAATTTGACTTCAACTGAAGATGCACCAGTAAATGTTAGAGGATTTTTTGTAGAATTCAGTGCTGCAAGGATAAATGCTTATTATGAGGTACAAGACACCTATACCAGTGAGTATGATACATTTGGAACTATGGAAGGACCACTGGAAGAGGTGATTGACTTTCTCACTGATGGGAAAGGCGTCTGGAAGATCAAGCAGCGGGAAAGGGTAAATTTTCCTCTTTCTATGTTAAATGCAACTTCAAAAGCCTGGCACTATTTTATTTGTTCTACTTTGTTACCTACTTACCACCATAGTGAGGTAACAAGAGATAGAGCAGTTCTGAATTTCCGTATTCAGAACCAAAAAAGCATTAATGTGGGAAGTATAATTTATAAGAATATATTAGCCACCTCAAGAAGTGAAAGTGGAGGAGGACTAGAACATCCTGGTCTTATCTATGAACTCTGCCAATTATCTGGGATAGAGGCAAGAGATGATGAGGAATGGGTTGAACCTATCAAACCCATTACTCAGGCTAATATAAAGAAATATGAATCCCACGAAGGATGGAGATCCGGGACAAGGGATTATGTACCTTCTTCAAGTAGAGATATAACCTCTACTGGTTATGAACCCCTCGCACACCACTCCTACCCTACAAGATCTGATGAATGAGCTGACCCTGAGTAGAAAGAGTTTTGAACAATTTGGAGAGAATATGGAAAGAAGATTTGAGCATATAGACCACAGGATTGATGGCTTGGAAAGAAGACACAATTATGATAGTGAATATCTCCAGTGACATTCAGAGTACGAAATTGCATATTATGAGGCAGAACGTCGATACAGGAGTGGTGATTTAGATGTTGTCTTTCCTGAGTGCCCCCGCTACACACAGTACCAGCCTGCTCAGCCTTCTCAGCCTGGAGATCAGGGAGATGATATAGTTTGGGATTTTGATGTGCAAGATTAGAGACTTTATTTAGTTTGTTTAGATTAATTACTCTTTTGAAAACTTTATTGTCCTGTATGTAGTTATTCTGTACTCTCTGTGGACTATGGATTTGGTGTGTTTGTGTGTTTGCTTATACTATAATGTTAGATTTTTTATGTGTGTTAAGTTATTTTGCAATTTTTTTTTAGATAGGATGATTAGTTCTTCTTTATTGTGTTGTTTAAGTTTCTATAAGTTATGAACTTTTAATATATTTAGATTATTTTAATATGTTTTAAAGTAGGTTACTTGATTGTATGTGTAGTAATAGATTAAGTTTTCATTTTGTTGTGTTTTATACTTATTAAAAATTTCTTATCCCAGCACTTTCTTTTAAATATTATATATGTGGAAGAATACTAACATTACAGGTTCTGTAAATAAAAGAAAAAAAAAGCCTGCAAAAATTTCAAGAAAAAGAAATACCTAAAACTCAAAGGTATGACGTACTTTACTATATTTTTTTCCTTTTCACCATATAGAAATAGATAGAAAAATTTAAGTTTGGGGGAAGGTAAAAATACAAATTTATTTATTAAATTGTTCTCAATTTTCATTTTCAAAAATTATTATCAAATGATTTTCTATAGTAATATTTCAATTCAATAAACATGAATTACTTTATTTAATTATTATAGAAAGTTAAATAAAATTTTTTCAGTAATTCAATTATTTAATAGAATAAGATATTTGGTTAAAAGAAATAAGAATATAGTAAACTATTTAAAGTAAGGGAAAATATATTCTAAAATTGAAATTTTTAAGTATTTAAATGAAAAAGAAGAGATTGAAACTCAATGAAGTAAAGGCTATGAAATACATATAAGCAAAGAAATATTTTAAGTTTCAAATTTAGAAAGAGAAAGTTGAAGTTCAAAATTATTAACAGGCTATCCAGATATAGTAATCCTCACTTAAAAAAGAAAAAAAAAAGAGAAGGATTGAAAATCAATCCAAAAATAAGAAAAAAAAGAGAAATGAAAAGAAAAATATAAGTGAGGAGAAGCTTGAGGAGATGCCTTATCAAAAATTGGCTTCAATGGAATTAACCTAAAGGGTAAAACTCAAATATATTTCAAAACTTATATATATAAATTATTATTTTACTAAATAGTGTTTTCTTGAACTTCCTATTATCTAAATATCTTAAGTAAATTACTCTTTTAAATATAGTTTTTCTTGAAATAAATAGAGAACTAGAAATCTTAGATCTGATAACTAAATATTCTTATATCTATAAAGTTAATTTAATTACTTGAAAATATTTCTATTTAACTTTACTATAGTATTACTTAAATTTAATTCATAGTAAATCTGAATTGAAAAAGTTCTATTACAAAAATCATTATTTTTATTTAGTACAAAAATTACTTAAGGACAAGTAATGATTATATTTGGGGGATTTTGATCACAGAAAAATATGTTAAGAAATTCATACCTATTTTTTATGAAATTGCACTTTAAAGAAAGGTATTTTCTTTATTTTATTACAGGAACAAAGATTTATAAGTCATGAAAGCGAAAAGCATGAAATGGAGCAAGTTTGGATCAAAAAGAAAAAAATTCATGCAAAATGAACTATGTCGCTGACGGCGAGATCGAGCCCGCCGAAGGCGAGATTATTAAGAAAATTTCTGAAGGATTTATAACTACCTCACCGACAGCGAGCCCGAGCCTGCCTGCAGCGAGATCGCGCGGTTTGGAGACCTTCTAGAAGCCCCGCCGAAGGCGAGGTCGTTTCTCGCCGATGGTGAGATTGTTCAAAAAGTCAGATACATTGAACTTAGACGCTTTTTTGAAGAGGTGCTTAAGTACCCCTTGGACCTTTGTCTACCTCTATAAATAGAGGACGAATTTGTGTGTCTAGTGTGTCTCTTTTTGGTGTCTATTTATGTGTGTGTTTATTTAGAGAGTATTAGTGTCTACTTGGTGTTTATTTTAAGAGTTTTTAGAGTGTAATTAGTGAGTTTAGAAGTGTGTTGTACTGGAAGGAAAAGTTAAAGGAACTTCAAGGAGTCTGCTTGGGGAGGAAATTAAGATAAGTATCTTTATTTATTGTTGTTAACTTTAAATGAAATCCATGCTTTGTTTAATTCCCATGCATTCTGAGTAGTATTATTAGTCTTTCTCCTTGTTTATGAAATTTTGTGAATTGATGAAATTAAATAGAAGTGCCTAAAATATTAAAATAAATTGTGATAATTTTTACTTAAAACTTAATTTACTTTCAATTTGGCCCATTGAATTGTTAAAATATGTTGAATTATCAACTATAGTAAAGATTACATCCAATATTCAGGGAAGTCAAAAAGCCTTGGAAGGAGGATGCAAATAAATAGGGAAATATTATTTATTGGACGTAGAATTTGACATTTTAGTGTGACAGACTAAAATATTCAATTTGGTCCTATTTTTGAGAGCTGAAGTGAAGATGGTAGCCCTCAGGTGAGGGGAACGTGGGAGCTCTGAAGTGGCAGCCAGTATCCTCCCAACCTAGTCACAGATTCAGTAATCAAACATAGGATTAGTCAATGTTCTTTGTACCTGGACCAAAGGGTAAAGAATAGGAAAGCTCCTATTTGTCACAATACAATAAAATAAATTCTATTTAAATTCATCATTCACTTAATTTTCTAAAAACAAGGAGAAGGATACCTTTTCTGAAATCTTTAAATCAACTTTATTTAAAGCATTAGTTTACTTTAGTTCTCTTTAGCTATGTATTCTAAATTTTCGTATATTATATTAGTAAGTAATTCCTTTAAATTTAGTTGATACAAATCTATTAAAAACTTCCCTGTGGGATCGAAAACCAGGACTCCACTAGAGCCCTATATTACTTGATACGATATGTATACTTGCATAGAATCCACATTATACATTCCATCATAAAATCAAATATATATATATATATTAAAGCGAGATCAAGTTTTTGGTGCCGTTGCTATTAACATAATTTGCAAACATAAAAAAAAGTGGGTCAAGTTTTTTGCGGTCGTTGCCGGGGAAGTAAAGAAATTATTTACTAGAGTAACGGACTATTTTAAAATTTATTTTATAAAATTGTATGCGAAATTTTGGAAACGAAAATTTAATACCTTACTATTCAGAATTAGTGCGTACAATTAAAATAATTAGAAAACAAAAAAGAGAAATTATAAATTTAACACAAATGACGAATATTCCTGAAAATGAAAATATCAATCAACAGAGACCATTAAGAGATTATGCCAACCCTACATTAGATGAAATTCATTTAACTATTCAAAACCTGATGTAGCTGCTAACTCATTTGAACTTAAACCTGTAATTATCCAAATGGTACAAAACAATCATTTTAGTGGTTCGCCTACTGAAGATCCTAATTTACATCTTGCTAGTTTTTTAGAACTATGTGCTACTTTCAAATATGAAAGCATATCTAACGATTCTATTAGACTTAGGCTTTTTCCTTTTTCTTTAAGGGATAAGGCTAAAATGTGGTTAAATTCGTTAGCACCTGGATCTATTAAAACTTGGGGAGAATATTCACAAAAATTTCTATCCAAATATTTTCCACCAAAACTGCTAAGCTTAGAAATGATATAACTTCTTTTAGTCAGTTTGATGGAGAATCAATATATGAAGCCTGAGAGAGATTTAAAGAACTTCTTAGGAAATGCCCACATCATGCATTACCAGATTGGTTAATTATTCAAACTTTCTATAATGGATTAGTAGGATCTTTAAGATCAATCATCGATGTCTTCTTCGGAGGATCATTAATGTCAAAACCATTTAATGAAGCCTATGCACTAATCGAAGAAAGGCTACCAATAATTTTCAATGGCTCTCGATAGAATGAATCCGAAAAGATAGCTAGTATTCATGAAAATGATGCAATATCTATGTTAGCTTCGCAAATTGGTGTTATATCTAAAAAATTAGATCATTTTGGAATGAATTACTCTACAACTATATTAGAAGAAAACTCATCTGGACAACTTATAGAATCCCAATCTCATTATAAAACTATAAATGCTATTAATAACAGACCCAATAATCCTTATGCAAATTACTATAATCCTGGATGGAAAAATCATCCTAATTTTAACTGGAATAATAATACAACTAATCAACCATGGATGAACAACATAACACAATAAATAGGAAACCCCTCTAATCAAGGAAATTCTAATTATAAACCTAATTATCCACCTGGATTTAATAATAATAACCCACAATTTAAAGATAAGAAATTATCTATAGAAGAATTAATATTAAATATGGGTCAACATTTACAAAATCAAGGAAATCAATTACAAAATCAAGGAAATCAATTACAAATACAAGGAAATCAATTACAAAATCAAGGAACAGCTATTAAAAATGTTGAAACTCAACTTGGACATATCGCTGCCACGCTTAATAATAGAATACCTGGAACATTCCCTAGTAATGTGGAAATAAATCCCAAAGACAAAGGAAATGAACAAATTAAAGCGATACAATTACGAAGTGGAAAAGAATTAGAACATCGAATTCAAAAAGAATTTGAAAGTCAAAAAGAGGAAGTGGAAATCGAAAAGGAAAAGAATCAACAAGATCAAAACATAGAAAATCCTTTAATACCAATGAAAATTTCTGTTGAAAAACCTCCACCACCATTTCCTCAACGACTAACTCAACATAAAAAAGATAAAAAGTTTGCTAAATTCCTTGAAATTCTAAAGAAATTAAAAATAAATATTCCTTTCGTATAAGCTTTAGAACAGATGCCAAACTATGTAAAATTCATGAAAGATATTCTAAATAAAAAAAGAAAATTTACCGATAATGAAACGGTCGCACTTAGTGAAGAATGTAGTGTTATTATTCAGAAAAAGCTTCCTGAAAAATTAAAAGATCCTGGTAGTTTCACTATACCCTACGCTATTAGAGAAAAATTCTATGGCAAAACTTTGTGTGACTTAGGAGCAAGCATCAATCTAATGTCTCTATCAAATTTTAAGAGATTAGGATTGGGAGAAATTTCACCTACTTCAGTAACCCTTCAGTTAGCTGATTGTTCTGTTACATATCCTAAGGGAGTTATTGAATATGTTTTATTAAAAGTGGATAAATTTATCTTCCCTGTAGATTTTATTGTTTTAGATATGGAAGAAGATAAAGAAATTCCTATCATTTTAGGAAGATCGTTTTTAGCCACTGGGAAAGCTGTGATTGATGTTCAGAAAGGAGAATTAACTATGAGAGTAAATGACCAAAAAGTTACTTTTAATATTGTTAAATCAATGAAATATCCTGCACTAGAAAAAGATGATGAGTGTTTTCGAATGGAAGTACTCGATCATTTACAAAAAGAACATTTTAAGGAATTTTATGAAGAAAAATTAGAAAAAGAAAATACTGAATTAATTGAAAAAGCTGATATAAATGAAGAACTAGATTATATTGAAGAGAAAATTGAATTTTTGGATAATACGGAAAACTATGAAAAAAATATAGTTCCATCGATTATTAAACCTCCTGAACTTGAGTTAAAAATGTTACCTAATCATTTGAAATATGCTTACTTAGGTAATTCTTCAACTCTACCAGTTATTATTCATCTAAATTAAATGAATCTCAAGAACAAAAACTTTTAGATACCTTAAAAAAATATAAGAAAATTTTTGGTTGTACTTTAGCAGATATTAAAGGAATTAGTCCTTTAATCTGTATGCACAGAATTATTTTAGATAATGAACATAAGCCTAAAGTAGATCCCCAAAGGAGATTAAACCCGATAATGAAAGAAGTAGTCAAGAAAGAAATTTTAAAATGGTTAGATAATGGTATTATATATCCTATTTCTGACAGTGCTTGGGTAAGCCCAATTCACTGTGTGCCTAAGAAAGGAGTGACCGTAAAAGCTAATGAAAATAATGATCTTATCCCTATAAGACAAGTTACTGGATGGCGAATATGTATTGATTATAGAAAATTAAACACAGCCACCAGGAAAGATCACTTCCCTATACCATTTCTAGACCAGATGTTAGATAGATTAGCTGGACATAAGTATTTTTGTTTCTTAGATGGATACACCGGTTATCATCAAATACAAATTGCTCCTGAGGATCAAGAGAAAACTACATTTACTAGTCCTTATAGAACTTTCACTTTTCGAAGGATGCCTTTTGGATTATGTAATGCACCTGCAACATTCTAGAGATGTATGATGTCTATATTTAGTAAGTTAATTGATAATGGAATAGAAGTATTTATGGATGATTTCTCTGTATTTGGAACAACATTTGACACATGCTTAAATCATCTTGAAAAAGTATTTGAAGTATGTGAGAAAACTAATTTAGTTCTTAATTGGCGTAAATGTCAATTTATGGTTACGAGGCGGCATTCTATTAGGGCATAAAATTTCGAAAAGGGCATGGAAGTAGACCCTGCAAAATTCGAGTTATAGCTAAATTACCACCTCCAACTACGGTGAAAGGGGTAAGAAGTTTTCTTGGACATGCTTGGATTCTACGGACGTTATATAAAAGATTTTTCAAAAATTACTAAACCTCTATGCTAACTTCTTGAAAAGGACAAGAAATTTGAATTTACAATCGAATGCTCGAATGCTTTTGAATTATTAAAAGATAAATTAATTACGAGCACCTATAATAGTTTCACCTAATTGGGAGAAACCATTTGAGCTTATGTGTGATGCTAGTGATTATGCTATAGGAGCGATGCTTGGGCAAAGATATGATAAGATTTTCAAAGTTATATATTATGCCAACAAAACTCTAAATGATGCTTGAAATAAATTATGCGATTCTCGAAAGAGAATTATTAGCAGTTGTATATACTTTTAATAAATTTTGGCATTATCTAATAGGAACTAAAAGTATTGTGCATACTGATCACTCTGTTATTAAGTATTTAATGCAAAAGAAGGATTCTAAACCAAGCTTAATTAGATGGATATTATTAATGCAAGAATTTGATTTTGAGATCGTTAACAAGAAGGGAACTGATAATCAAATTGCTGATCATTTATCAAGATTAGAAAATCATGAATTATCTGATACTGATAATGAAATTTTAGACAGTTTTTCTGATGAACAATTTTATAATATAAATGTGTGGAAAATACCATGGTATGCTGCTATAGTAAATTATATTGTAAGTGACATTTTATCACCTATGTTAACTTTGCAACAACAGAAAAAATTCATTCATGATACAAAAACATACTTTTGGGATGAACCATACTTATATAGCAATGTAAGGATCTAATTATTAGAAGATGTGTGTCTTATGAAGAAATTGAACCAATTATTCAAAAATGTCATGATTTTGATTTTGGAGGACATTTTGGGACTGATAAAACTGCGTATAAAATTCTACAATCAGGATTCTACTGGCCTACTCTATTTAGAGATGTATACAGATATATAAAAACCTGTGATAAATGCCAAAGAGTAGGAAATATATCAAGAAGAAATGAAATGCCTCTAAATTTTTTATTAGAAGTTGAAATTTTTGATGTTTGGGGATTAGATTTCATGGGACCTTTTATTCCTTAATTTAGAAACTCATATATATTAGTAGCTGTTGATTATGTTTCCAAATGGATTGAAGCGCAAGCTTTACCTAGGTGTGATGCTAAAAGTGTTTCAAAATTTTTAATGAAAAATATTTTTACTAGATTCGGAATGCCGAGAGTGATTATCACTAACAGAGGAACTCAGTTTAGAAACAAATATATTCACAAACTAGTAGAAAAATATAATAATAGTCATAAGATATCAATTGCTTATCATCCACAAACTAGTGGATTAACTGGAGCTTCTAATAGAGAGATTAAGCGTATTTTAGAAAAGTCTGTAAACCCTAATAGATTGGACTGGTCTATAAGACTAGACACTGCATTATGGGCATACATGACTGCTTATAAAACTCCGATTGGAATGACTCCTTACAAGATTATATATGGAAAAACTTGTCACTTACGAGTTGAATTAGAACATAAAGAATATTGGGTGATTAAAGAATTTAATTATAATATGAAAGAAGCTGGTGAGAAGAGATTATTATAATTAAATGAATTGGAAGAATTAAGGAATGAATCAGATGATAATGATAGGATTTATAAAGAAAATATGAAATTATCACATGATCGGAAGATTAATCAGAGAAATTTTGAACCAGGACAAAAGGTTTTGCTATATAATACTAGATTGAAATTATTTCCTGGGAAATTAAAATATCGATGGTTAGGACCTTTCACCATAACTCAAATATTTTCAATGAAACTATAGAAATTGAAGATCCAAAAACAAGACATAGATTTAAGGTAAACGAACATAGATTAAAACCGTATTTCGAAGGTAGAAGACCAAATTTTAAAGAGGTTTTAATGCTTAAGTCAACCTGATTACTAAGCGAAATTAGGTCGGGCTGACGACGTTAAACCAAGCGCTTTATGGGAGGCAACACATAGTAGTCTTTTATTTTAATTATATACAAATTAGAGAGTCTGTATTATTAAAACAAATCTTACTACTCAAATTTTTTTTAAGAAAAAAAATCATCACAACTTTGAACCTATATGATGAGATCAGAAAATAATCGGACCAAAGCGAAATTGGTTAATTTTATGAAATCTTGCTGACGGAGAGGTCAATTCTCGCCGACAGCGAGATCAATTCTCGTCGACAGCGAGATCGGCGCCTTATAACATTTCAGCTTTACAACTAGCTCGCCGACGGCGAGAAACATCCCGCTGAAGGCGAGGCAGTTGACAATCTAGTTTCTTAAGAAGTTACGTGCGGTTTTGGATGGTTCTAAGCCATTTCTTTGTAGGAAACCATCCCAAATTCATTTTTACACTGTTTTCTTCTTTAAAAACGACTGGAGACGATTCCTTTCGATCCAAAATGGCCACCAAACCGAAGAAAATTCGTCAGTTCGGAGGCACAACGTATCTTCAACAAAGTCTTGATGAAGAAGCGACTTATTAAAGAAAGGAGATTTGTCAACAGAGGAGTAGAGAATTCCACCACAAAAATTGAAGAAATGTCTATGTCAGAGAAAGATGAGTAACATTTACTCCTTCAAGGGTAAATGAATTATTTTCAAAAGAGAATACCCCTGTCTGTCATTATTCAAACTTTGTGCCTTCAAGATACAAAATGAACGAGATTTATAGATACTTGACCGATGAACTTGATGATTGGGAGTTGCGCGAAGACGGGTATGTCAGTTTTTCTGCATCACTTCTTAACCTTGTCTCGAAGCATTGGAATTTTTTCATCTCATCAAAATTATTACCCACTATGAGGGTAAATAAGGTTTCAATGGAATGTGCTATATTAAATTACTGTATTCAAATTGGACTACCTATCGATGTTGGATCAGTTATAGTAAAGTCTGCATTAGGATTGATTGTGCATGGTTCAGTTCATGACTTGGACACCCATCGACTATATTTGCTTTATGCTGTCAGTACCAAGTCTCTTATGAAGCTTAGGAAAAGATACTTTTGCCATGGAAACCACTCGATCCTACAGATATGTTTCCAACTTTGGTTAAAAATGATGAGATTACCATTATTTCTGTTAGAGCATCATAGAACAATCGTTTAGCAAGGCCCCTTACAGATAAAACAAATTTCATTCTGAAGAAGATTAAAGGATTAGAGAGAGAGTTGCAGAACGTGATGAATTCCATCGATAATATCTCTGATATGTTTGATCACATTGACTGGAGGATGAAGGAGTAATTTGATCATGCTGGACATCTTGAGGCCAGTTTTATTCATTTACTGAGACAGAAAGGGTTGATTAATGAAGAATCTACTGCAGAATTCCTTTTCAGGCCTTTCTACAATTTATTTGTGCACCTGCGTCGCATCGAGAATATCAGAGAGGATGATAGTTCAAATATTGAGGAGCAGTAAAGATTTCTATTTTTATGTCATATATTTGTGTATATATGTGTTGATTTGGATTTAGGTTTTATTATGAGTCGAACTTTGATTTGATCATCTCAGATTTGATGAGATTATATGTAATTGTTATGTCTCAGCATTTAGAGTGTTGTGGTGCGGATTGCAATGCTGAATATTATGGATTTGGACATTTAAGTTAAGTATGTTGTTAGTTGTTAGTGAGAAGTTTGTAAGTCTCATGGATTTCATATATAATGTTATATTGTTTGTGTTGTGTGAACTTTTTGTGAGTATAAGTATCTAATCTTCATACAAAATTTTTAAATTAAGTGATCGGAAGATTGATTAAGGGCAAATCGAGGTTGAAAATGATTGACGAATTTCAAAAATTTAAAATTTTGGGATCTCACCGACGGCGAGAATTATCCCGTTGACATCAAATGAAATCCCGCTGACAGCGAGAACAAGCTCGCCGACGGTGGATTTTTCCCAAAACTTTTGCCTTTGTCAAATTAATTAGCTCGCCGACAGCGAGATCGCAAAAAGTCTTATATTTGACCAGTCAACCGACACTATTCATCATCCCCTTCCTCAAAACTTTGAAAAAACCGACCTAGGGTTTGTGAGATCTTGGATTTGAGGCGATTTCAACACTTTTCGACACCGGATTTCATCTTCCCTTGGTAAGAGCTTCACTACTATGAAAAAACTTTTTATTTTCACCATGGATTTCTTCTACATTAGGAAATTTTGAAAAAATTCAAAAAGTGGAGAAAATACTTGGAAGAAATTCATGGAGATCAATTTAAATGGATTTTAGATGTTATAGGAAGCCTTTTTAGTAATATTTGGGAGTTTAGTTAAGATTTTTGCAAATTTCACAGATCGAAAATGGCTCCACGACAAAAGCGACGGTTGGATTACGACGAAACCCGATTTGTGAATGCAAAAGCACAATCAAGATATTTTCACAACATTCAATCAAGAAAATGCATTCAAGATCAAGTTTTTAACAATCCAGGAGGGGAGGTGGAGCGAGTAATAAAGGAGCGAGGATGGGAAAATTTCTGTTTCGTGACCAACAGAGCCGCTGTAGAATTAGTTAAGGAGTTCTATGCTAATTTGACTTCAATTGAAGATGCGCCAGTAAAGGTTAGAGGATTTTTGTAGAATTCAGTGCTGCAAGGATAAATGCTTATTATGTGGTATGAGATAACTATACCAGTGAGTATGATACATTTAGAACTATGGAAGGACCACTGGAAGAGGTGATTGACTTTCTCACTGATGGGAAAGGTGTCTGGAAGATTAAGCACCGGGAAAGGGTAAATTTTCCTCTTTCTATGTTAAATGCAACTTCAAAAGCCTGGCACTATTTTATTTGTTCTACTTTGTTACCTACTTACCACCATAGTGAGGTAACAAGAGATAGAGCAGTTCTGAATTTCTGTATTCAGAACCAAAAATGCATTAATGTGGGATGTATAATTTATAAGAATATATTAGCCACCTCAAGAAGTGAAAGTGGAGGAGGACTAGGACATGCTGTTCTTATCTATGCACTCTGCCAATTATCTGGGGTAGAGGCAAGAGATGATGAGGAATGGGTTGAACCTATGAAACCCATTACTCAGGCTAATATAAAGAAGTATGAATCCCACGAAGGATGGAGATGCGGGACAAGGGATTATGTACCTTCTTCAAGTAGAGATATACCCTCTACTAGTTATGAACCCCCTCAGTACACCACTCCTACCCATCAAGATCTGATGAATGAGCTGACCCAGAGTAGAAAGAGTTTTGATCAATTTGGAGAGAATATGGAAAGAAGATTTGAGTATATAGACCACAGGATTGATGGCATGGAAAGAATGCACGATTATGATAGCGAATATCTCCAGCGACATTCCGAGTATGAAATTGCATATTATGAGGCTGAACGTCGATACAGGAGTGGTGATTTAGATGTTGTCTTTCCTGAGTGCCCCCGCTATACACAGTACCAGCCTGCTCAGCCTTCTCAGCCTGGAGATCAGGGAGATGATATAGTTTGGGATTTTGATGTCCAAGATTAGAGACTTTATTTAGTTTGTTTAGATTAATTACTCTTTTGAAAACTTTATTGTTCTGTATGTAGTTATTCTGTACTCTCTGTGGACTATGGATTTGGTGTGTTTGTGTGTTTGCTTATACTATAATGTTAGATTTTTTATGTGTGTTAAGTTATTTTGCAATTTTTTTTTAGATAAGATGATTAGTTCTTCTTTAATGTGTTGTTTAAGTTTCTATAAGTTATGAACCTTTAATATGTTTAGATTGTTTTAATATGTTTTAAAGTAGGTTAGTTGATTGTATGTGTAGTAATAGATTAAGTTTTCATTTTGTTGTGTTTTATACTTATTAAAAATTTCTTATCCCAACACTTTCTTTTAAATATTATATATGTGGAAGAATACTAACAGTACAAGTTTTGTAAATAAAAGAAAAAAAAAGCCTGCAAAAATTTCAAGAAAAAGAAATACCTAAAACTCAAAGGTATGATGTACTTTACTATATATTTTTCCTTTTCACCATTTAGAAATAGATAGAAAATTTTAAGTTTGGGGGGAGGTAAAATTAAAAATTTAATTATTAAATTGTTCTCAATTTCTATTTTCAAAAATTATTATCAAATGATTTTTCTATAGTAATTTTTCAATTCAATAAACATGAATTACTTTATTTAATTATTATAGAAAGTTAAATAAAATGTTTTTTTAGTAATTCAATTATTTAATAGAATAAGATATTTGGTTAAAAGAAATAAGAATATAGTAAACTATTTAAAGTAAGGGAAACTATATTCTAAAATTGAAATTCTTAAGTATTTAAATGAAAAAAAAGAGATTGAAACTCAATGAAGTAAAGGCTATGAAATACATATAAGGAAAGAAATATTTGAAGTTTCAAATTTAGGAAGAGATAGTTGAAGTTCAAAATTATTAATAGGCTATTCAGATACAGTAATCCTCACTTGAAAAAGAAAAAAATAAAAAAAGAGAAGGATTGAAAATCAATCCAAAAAGAAGAAAAAAAAAAAAGAAAAGAAAAGAAAAATATAAGTGAGGAGAAGCTTGAGGAGATGCCTTATCAAAAATTGGCTTCAATGGAATCAACCTAAAGGGTAAACTCAAATATACTTCTAAACTTATATATAAAAATTAGTATTTTACTAAATAGTGTTTTCTTGAACTTCCTATCATCTAAATATCTTAAGTAAATTACTCTTTTAAATATAGTCTTTCCTGAAATAAATAGAGAACTAGAAATTTTAGATCTGATAACTAAATATTCTTATATCTATAAAGTTAATTTAATTACTTGAAAATATTTCTATTTAGCTTTACTATAGTATTACTTAAATTTAATTCATAGTAAATCTGAATTGAAAAAGTTCTATTACAAAAAACATTTTTTTTATTTTGTACAAAAATTACTTAAGAACAAGTAATAATTAAGTTTGGGGGTTTTTTATCACAAAAAAATATGTTAAGAAATTCATACCTATTTTTTATGAAATTGCACTTTAAAGAAAGGTATTTTCTTTATTTTGTTGCAGGAACGAAGATTTATAAGTCATGAAAGCGGAAAGCCTGAAATGGAGCAAGTTTGGATCAAAAAGGAAGAAATTCATGCAAAATGAACTATGTCGCTGACGGCGAGATCGAGCCCGCCGACTGCGAGATTATTAAGAAAATTTCTGAAGGATTTCTAACTACCTCACCGACAGCGAGCCTGAGCCTGCCGACAGCGAGATCGCGAGGTTTGGAGACCTTCTAGAAGCCCCGCCGACGGCGAGGTCTATTCTCGCCGATGGCGAGATTGTTCAAAACGTCAGATACATTGAACTTGGACGCTTTTTGAAGAGGTGCTTAAGTACCCCTTGGACCTTTGTCTACCTCTATAAGTAGAGGACGAATTTGTGTGTCTCTTTTTGGTGTCTATTTATGTGTGTGTTTATTTAGAGAGTATTAGTGTCTACTTGGTGTTTATTTTAAGAGTTTTTAGAGTGTAATTAGTGAGTTTAGAAGTGTGTTGTACTGGAAGGAAAAGTCAAAGGAACTTCAAGGAGTCTGCTTGGGGAAGAAATTAAGATAAGTATCTTTGTTTATTGTTGTTAACTTTAAATGAAATCCATGCTTTGCTTAATTCCCATGCATTCTGAGAAGTTTTATTAGTCTTTCTCCTTGTTTATGAAATTTTGTGAATTGATGAAATTAAATAGAAGTGCCTAAAATATTAAATTAAATTGTGATAATTTTTACTTAAAACATAATTTACTTTCAATTTGGCCCATTGAATTGTTAAAATATGTTGAATTATCAACTATAGTAAAGATTACATCCAATATTCAGGGAAGTCAAAAGCCTTGGGAGGAGGATGCAAATAAATAGGGAAATATTATTTATTGGATGTAGAATTGGACATTTTTGTGTGACATACTAAAATATTCAATTTGGTCTTATTGTTTGAGAGCTGAAGTTTAGATGTTAGCCCTCAGGTGAGGGGAACGTGGGAGCTCTGAAGTGGCAGCTAGTATCCTCCCGACCTAGCCACGTATTCGCAATCAAACATAGGATTAATCAATGTTCTTTGCACCTAGACCAAAGGGAAAAGAATAGGAATGCTCCTATTTGTCACAATACAATAAAAGAAATTCTATTTAAATTCATCATTCACTTAATTTTGTAAAATCAAGGAGAAGGATACCTTTTCTGAAATCTTTAAATCAACTTTATTTAAAGTATTAGTTTACTTTAGTTCGCTTTAGTTACGTATTCTAAATTTTCGTATATTATATTAGTCAGTAATTCCTTTAAATTTTGCTGATACAAATCTGTTAAAAACTTCCCTGTGGGATCGATAACCAGGACTCTACTAGAGCCCTGTATTACTTGAAACGATACGTATACTTGCATAGAATCCACATTATACATTCCAACATAAAATCAAATATATATATATATATATATATTAAAGCGGGATCAAGTTTTTGGTGTCGTAGCTATTAACATAATTTGCAAACATAAAAAAAGAGGGTCAAAAAGCAACTTCAGTAGCTCTGGCTTTCTCGATCTTGGCGATCTTTCTGCTTTTATTTCTTCTTTGAGTCCGAGTTAGGGTTGAAACTCTTGAACTGGACATATTCTCAAAAATAGATGGTATTGTAGCAAAATCTGTACCCTCCACGGTGACAGGCTCATCACAGACTTAGATTTCCTTCCCCTTCAGTTTGGCAAAAGTCGGGGTAGGTGCAGAGATGACTAGACCAGTGGGGGTAGAGACAACGGTCCTCCTATGAACAAGTAGTACTTCTTTCAGCTGGAACCCTTTGCAGGGGAGGGAATTCTTGAGTCGATTTCAAGTTGAACTCAATCACGGGTTTCTCAGTTTCTAACACTTTGTCCATTAGTGTGAAAAGAGTAACGTCAGCGAACTTGATATCTGTGTTGCCGAATCCTTGTTCGAAATGGATGATTCCATTGTCGGGCAGCTCATCCTTGTAAACGGCGAAGTCCATTCCATTGGTGAAGGAGAAGATTAACTTTGGGGCAGTCATTTTCTGCAGGGCAGATTCCGAATGTCAGTCCTAAATTATGCTTCTTTTCGTCGTAAAGTTTAGGACGAAAAGAAAGAGTCCAAACACATTTTCGTTTATCTTAGTGTATTTGTGATTTTTTTAAAGAGATTGTTTATTAGGAGGTTGTTTATTAGCAGGTTCGTCTGTTAGAAACAAAACGATTAAAGGAAAAAGGTTATAGAAAAGGTAAAGGGCCCGATTTAGAATTGGAATGAAAAAGAAAGTCTTATGCAAGACTTCTCGACTCGAAGGACCGCTTCTAAACTAACACTTATTGGGGGTCCACCTCACCTCAGAAAAGACGTAAAAGGATCTTAGAACCTTTCCGTTTAGGGGTGTCTAAATAGTGGCTCCTTAATCCGAGAGGAGTTGGCTATACCCGTTCAAGACAGAAATGAACGGGGTATTCCAACGGAAGAATGGCAGTTTGCTCCACTAGGGACATGGATACACTACCGATTTATGAAAGCAAAACCATCTGATCAAAATGGAGAGAGGAACTAGTCCCCAGCGGAGTCGTCAGAAGCTATCGGCATATTTTTAGGTTGTAAGTTTGATTTTAAAAAGTGGTCGCCTACAGAAGTTGTCGGCGACTTTTAAATTTTAAATTTAATTTAAATATATATATATATATATATATAATTTAGAAAGTAGTATTTGATTTTGAAAATAATTTTTAAATTTTAAAATTTTAAGATATGAAATCAAATCGATCTCACATCCCGAATAATTTATATAAACGAGCACCACACCACAAACCGTGTATTTGTCCCGAGGAATAGACACACTGCTTGATGATGGGGCTCGATTAAATAAACTAAAAGATTTGTGACATCCGTTTGGTCTGCGAACCAATTTTGTAAGCCGACAAGTTCCCCGCTTAATACAAAGAAATTAAGCGTGGTTTATATTACTCGGGTTCATAAAGTTCCCTATAAGGGCAAGCCCCTATAGTTAATTATATCTTAAATGACGGGAATCATTTAAGAAAACTCTCGATAATGATCAGTGGTTTTGCTCTCAAGAATTTCAAAGTTTAAGGTTTTCAAAGAATTGGATATTGGAAATTTCAATAGGGATCAGCTCAAATTTGGAACAAGTTTATTTTAAGAGTCCAAAGGAAGAGAAGAGGGAGAAGCTGAGGATCCAAGAAGAATCTTGGCAACTTCCCAAACTATCCTATTGTTTGGCTTAGATTTAGGAATTTTTAATTGATATTGCAATCTTGTCAATTTTAATTAATTAATACTTATATTTGTATGACATGATCATACAAATAACCTGGAAGATATGAGGGTTTATGTCGTACCGAACGACTACCTAGGAGTCCTAAGACCGGTTAGGGCTTAACTTGCCTAACATGATTATGCAAATTCCTAACAAAGAGTTGAGAATTTATGTTGCACTAGGCAAACTACCTCGAAGTCCTATGGCTTGGTTATTTAATTCTAAGAAAGTTTTGCTGAGGTAGATTCGAGTTTCGTCGATGACGATGGCCGAGCTGCCCACCATGCTCCGAGCTCCTTGTTGTTGCAGAGGTTTAGTTTTAGAAGTCATAAATCAGGAGATGAGAGAAGTGTTTTGGTTTAGAGAAAATCTTAAAATCCAAGTTTTTTTAATACTTTAATTA
Source organism: Papilionanthe hookeriana x Papilionanthe teres (assembly GCA_022702705.1). NCBI lineage: Eukaryota > Viridiplantae > Streptophyta > Magnoliopsida > Asparagales > Orchidaceae > Papilionanthe > Papilionanthe hookeriana x Papilionanthe teres. The sequence continues at coordinate 91,723,566 of CM040422.1, forward strand.
AAACAAATCTTAAAGTTATTTAAATAGAACTGATTAAGATCCCACGGTTCCGTCATCCCGGCACCAATATTGTCATCGAATTCACTTAGTCCAGATGAATTTGCTAAACTCAACTGAATGAGTTCCACACTTTTATTTAGACCGTGGGAAATCCCATTAGCAACACGTGGGTTACATAGTCTGAGGTATTCTCGATCATTCAACGAGATGTTTTAATTTAGTTGTGATTGTAGTTTTGTTGTTCTGTTTGTGATTAAATTTTCAGTTGTTTTATATTATGGAATGTTGTGGCAGTGAATTTTATCTTGCAATGACTTTTAATTTAGTTTTTTTTTTAGTTCAGAGACTATCCTAAAGGTTTTAGTTTTCATGCAACAGTCTTATTTATCATGCAAGAAAAGTAAAGTACAGTGCATGTAAGTAAATTGCAATAAAGCAAATAGCAATAAAATGAAAGCGTACCTGGAGGGTCTTTCCGTCATCCCAAGCTGCACTTAAAACACATTTTAGAACATTTAAACATATTTTGCAAGAAATACCAGGTAAAAGCTAAGGGAAAGGGTTTTGGTTGTCTACCAAATTCTAATCCTATAACTAGTCATTTCCTATGACGTCTAGGTTGTTGGTTTGGTTTAAGGATGATTTTCTTCATCAAAGAACAATTAGATTCAATTGTTCTTCTAAAACATCCCATCATATTGAGGAAGTGTTTAGGACGAGTCCTAAACATCTTTTCAATACTTCTAGGATCATTTTGAGTCCAAGTAAATTTAGTTGCACATATGAATTAATCATCCAGGAGTTTAGTTAAACTTTGTCTCTTACTCAGTGAACTTGGGTATTTGATTACCTGAAGAATGAAGTGACATTTCACTTAATACTCTATTTAAGAGTTATAATAATTAAAGCCTTTAAGGGCAAGTGATTTATTGAGAATTTTAATCATCCTTAATTAAAAGTTTGAGTTAATGTTTTAAAGTGATTTAATTTAATTATGAGGTTTTAATTAATAATTTTCAATTTGGAATAGTGTTCAAGTTATTTTTAGATTTAATTTAAATCTTTACACATTCAATTATCTTAGTATTTGAGATTAATGTTCATGTTTTAAATTTACTTGATAGAAAGAGGTGTTGAGATTATTGATATGTTTTGATTTAACTCTTAATGATTTCATTTAGGTTTGTTGTTATGTAATTTTAATTTAATTTAATTTAATTTACTTTTAATTTAATTTAATTTAACTTAATTTTAATTTAATTTTATTTAATTTTTCATTTAATCTTAATATAATTTTAGTTTTAATTTAATTTAATTTTAGTTTCAATATTTTAATTTAAATTTAATTGTTAAGGTGTTAATTTAATTTAATTTAAACTTTGACTTAACTTAATTTAATTTAATTTAACTTAATTCCAAGATTTTTAATTTGATTTTTAATTATTGGACCATTTAACATTTTAAGCTTTAATTCATTTAAGGGTTATCTTCTTTTAATTTTTAATTTATTTAATTTGGATTATTATTTTAATTTTTTTTAATTAAGAATTAAATATTATTGAAATGACTTATTTAGAGATTTTTAAATTAAAGAATAAATATCCTCTTAAAAATATCCCTATTTTAATAATCCAAATTTTAAATATATTCTTCCAAAATTTAAATTATTTAAATAATTAGAGTTTCATTTTGATATTTTCAAAGTGTTTAATGGGTTTTTACCCTTTTAATTTCCCTATGTTTCAATCATCCAAGAGAAGGTTAAAATCAAATATTTACCCCCCCCCCCATTTTGATTAAAACTAAAGTTTTAATTAAGGGTTAAAATTTTTAATTACCTTTATGCCCTTTTAGACTTATTTATTTCATAACTCATTAAATTGAGCTCAAATAAATATAAAATTTTTATGTCACCTCACCCACATGTTAATTAAGACATTAGAGGAGAAAATGTGATTTTTCTGAATTTAATTTATTTATATAATTAATTTTAGTAAAAAAAGGGATTTTCAAAGCAAATTTACCAACATGACCAAGGAAAGGTTTCTACTCTTAAGAAAATTATGAGATGTTTCTAATGACTAGAGAACCACTTGGACCAAATTTTGAGATTTTTTGGATTATATTTTATTTATTATAATTCTTTTAAGTTTTAAAGTATTAATTAATTTTAAAATAAAAGAAAAGCTGAAAAATAGATTTTATATTTTTCTTCAATTTCTCTAACCTCAAGGAGTCCAAAGAAATAAATTTTATAATTTTCTGATTTTTTTTTTATTTATTAGAATTATTTTAGCGAAGAGATTAAAAATTCATTTTTTAATATTAAAAATTACATTAAGCCTTTAAAATTCAATATCTTATCCTAGGGACTTAGGAAAAATATTTGGTTTGTTCCTAAGTGATTAGGAGTCAAAATGTAACATTTTTATGATTTTTAATATTTTTGTGATTTTTATTATTTTTTAATTATTAAAATATTAAAATTTTGTGAAAAATCAAATTTTTGGAAAATTCCAATTTTAATTTTCCTGAACTCCCCTGATATCAGAGAAGCTCCAAAACCATTTTTGTGAATTTTTGAAAAGTATTTTTGGAGTTATGAATTTTTAAAGTTTCATTTTGCTTATGAGGCTTAATCAATTCATTTGGTGGGGTTAATCAAGTCCAATTGATTTCAAAATTTTATGTAAGGTTCCTCTGATCCTAAAGAGCAATGGAGAATTATTTTCAAGTCAATTTGATGTGTGGTTAACCCTAATTAATTCATGTTCAATTTTAGGTGTTTAGGCCAATTAAGGTTATTATGAATGAAATAACTTAAAATATATTTTTCATAGGGTGCCCTAGTCCTAAGAAACATCACTAAATTTTTCTAGAATTTATTTTACAACATGCTAATATTTGGAATTAAAATACCTAAAACATTGACATGAACTTGAAAAATCAATAACTTTTCACAGAGATGGCCTCTGACCTTGAAAAATTTAGAGAATGTTTCCAAGATCAGAGGCTTCAAAAGTCCTATGGTCTCATGCAATGGTGAATTGTCTATGCAAATGGAGAATCAAAACATTGGAAACAGTAAATAAATTATTAAAAATAAAATACTCATCCAATTAACTTGATTTCTTTTTCACATTATTCTACTCTATTCACTGAGAAAGTGGGTATTTTTATTTTATTTTTGTGATTTTTCTATGCAAAGATATGAATTTTTGAAGTTCTAGTATTTAAATAATTCAAAAATACCCTAATTTTCTACTTATCCGACTCGGCTCCAAGTTATCCTACGGCGGATCGAAAGCCCATGCGTCGCTCTGTGATTCGACACTGCATCTGACTCAGCTCTCCAGAGGCCCATGGTTCACGTAACATTCCGCTGTCCGGCTTGATCTCGACCGTTCGCTAGATACACGCGCGATCCAATGGCTCCTGGTCATCGTCTACGACTGGTGTGCACCCGTGACCGTCCACACTCAAACCCTAATATCTCTCTTGATTCTCAATGTATTTTCGAGTTCTTATATTCTATCGATTCGTCTTGAAGAGACGAATACATCCATACGGTTTATAGGCTATGAAATTAACCCAAACAAAATGGAGAGTTGTTGGAAGCTCGGGAGGAAGAATGAGTTCATACCTCTGCTCAGAGAAGTGAAGCTTCGATCTGAGGGTTGTGTCACCTTCGATTGAGTCCAAGAAAGCTCCAGATGAAGTCCCTAGCTCTAGGGAATTGCCTAGGTATGAAAGTGACCAAGGCCGATCACAAAGCTTGGAGGCTGGAAGCAATGGCTGGCCTGGTGAGGGGGCTTTTGCTGGGGAACTTCTCCTCTTGGTCTGGTGAAGGTGTAGGGTGAATGAATTTGAAGATTGGCTCACTATGGTGAAGTGTTCTATATTTTGGGTGTATTTTTAACTCAGAAAATTGAGCTCTGTTAATGGGGATTAGGGCAACGGAACAATGGGGATCAACTGCTCTGGGTTAGGAGAAGGTCCTGGAGCAATTTTGGCAGAGTTTCCTTAAAGTCTGGTTCATCACCTTGTTTGGCCGAGAGGTGAGTGGGTTTAAATAGGGGTGGCTGGAGGGCCTCCAAGGGGCAATTGGAGGCTTGGATCAACTGCTCAGGCCAAGGGTAGAATAGCTGCAATGGCCATTTAGGTTGGGACAAGTCAGCTAATTCAAATTGAATGTTTGATTCAAATTATGCCTCTCGGCCTGGTGGTTTCTGGTGGCTTTGGTGGCTGGCCGGCCAGGCATGGGTCACCCTCAGGGTCAGGGAGGTCAGTGCTTGAGTTCGGTGCCAACAATTGGCTTTGGATATGTGTAAAGGAGTTGGATTGAAATGGCATGGGGAGAAGGTTATTTTGGGTTCAAATGGGTCAACCCATGGTTTTGGCCTTGGTGCAATTGGTTTAGGATTTAAAGTAAATTTAGGATGAAAATTTTTGTTAAGGATTGTGCCAAATAAATGTTGCAATTGGTTTAGGCATGTGTCATGAGTGGTTTGGAACAAGTTTAAAGTGATTTTGAATTGTATTGGGTTGAATTTGGGCTTTTTTGGTAAAGGTGCCAAGGTGGGCCAAATTGGGCTAACATGGGCTAAGGTTGGGATAAGGTTGGATTTGATGTAAAATTAATGTTGAAAAATGTTTATGGGAGTATTACAAAGAGTTCTCAACTTTGGTTGGGCTCTAATTTTGAGATTTGGGCCCATTTGGGTTTGGTTTTGGCTTAGGTCAATTTAAGGGATTTTAGTTTTGGGTTAGGTTTGGGTGAAGTTTAGGTTCAAATTTTGGGCAAATCAAGTTAGTTTTTTGTTTATGGGGATGTTAGGAAGGCATTAGAAAAGATTTGGCGCCAATTGGGGTTGAGTTGGGTTGGTTTGGGTTAGGTTTAGGTCATTAGCCAAAATTGGGCCTTAAGCTTCAAATTGAAATTTGGCCCAAATTTCAATCAAATTGGACTTGTATTTGGTCTAAATTGATATTGGGGATATTGAATTGAAGTTTAGAATTGAATTGGACCAAAATTGATTTGACATTAGGTTCACTAGGGTTAAAAATGGGTCAAATTGGGGGTTTTGGGAAAAGTGAGGTAAATTGGCAAAATTGGCCCATGGTGTAGTTGAACAAAATAAAATTGGTAATATTTGGGATTTTTTGGAATTTTCTAGGAATTTTTTGGAATTTTTGGATCTTTTGGGTTAAAAGAGTATTTTAGTAATTTTGGAGGGTATTGGGGGGTATTTTTGGAAATTTTGGTATTTTTGGCGAAAGATTGTCAATTTAAGTGGTGGGAAGTGTTTAAGATTGATTTTGAGGGATCTTGGGTAATTTAGGCAATTTTGTAAATTTTGGGCAATTTTAAGAGCATTTGGTAGGTTTGGTGGGTGTAGGGCCCCGGGGGTCAAAAATTGAAATTTTGGAAAAAATAAGATTGATCAAGATTGAGTAGAATGGAATCACTTTGGTTGAGCCATGAAGCCATATCAAGCTCACAAGAGCCATGAGAGGACTCACTTGAGACATTCACTATGTTGTTCCTAACCCTCTTAGCCAAGGGCTTAGAGGTTAAGGACCATCCATATGAATTACCTATATAAATCAGGAAGTCAAGTTGGGTGAGAGTGTGGTTTTAGGAATTGGAATATGTGTGAGGGTGTAGTGTATGTGCAAGTCAACCCTCACCAGACCAGGCCACCCAGGGTATTCCTAAGGCCAAAAAGTCCTATAGGGAACTCATCCTTTAAACCTCCACATTTGATTTCAACCCTCTAGGTGATTAGGGGTCTACAATCAAGCTTATGGGGTTTACAGGGAGTCAAGAAGTGTTTGAATTTCTAAGTGGTGGGTTCCATTTCTAGTCCTCTAAGATTAGTCAAAGGAAAAGCCTAAGGCTAAATCCTAAGTACTAAAGAGAGAAGCAAAAGACATCATCAAAAATGAGGTCAACATTAGTGTTTTATGGTGTTTACATTAGAGTGGATTGAATTGATGTTTATGTATCATTATGGATTGATCAGTTTGATTGATGATTGGTAGATATTTTGATTATTAGTATTTTGATTTGAACTTTGTGTGTCATGAGGGAGGTGATTCCTTAACTTATTATTGTGGTTAGACTTTTATGTTCTCTTGTAGTAGTTGGATTGACGAGTTCACTACAACTCGGGTTTCACCCGGACTTGAGTTTTACAAGAGATGCCATGAATTTAAATTGTAACATATCTATCTCAATTTTGATACTTCTTTTCTCTAACTTTACTTTCATTAGGTAGGTGTCATGAACTTATTTGATGAGTACCATGTGGATGATCTTCCACTATCTTTATAACTATTAAAGGTGCTTAATTATAAGAATTAGATGATTCCTGAGATTCGTGTCCGGAAACCAATTTATCAGGGATAATCTTATCTTTGGGATTATAATCTATAAAATCATTTTAAATTACCTAATTTACTAGTGTAGTGATTCTGTTAGAAATTGGAAGTAAATCAATGTGATGTGATGATTTAATGGAAGAATTGACCTCATTTATTATATGTGTGTTTATGTTTGTGTTACAACTTTATTTAGGTCTTGAAGAACATTTTTATATTCCCATGCTGATATATGCTACGTTAGTTAGACTTTGGTTTAGTTAATTTCATTCTAGCATGATTAGTTTAGATTTACTTTTTGCTGCATATTGTTCTATCCTAATGAATACTTGTAAATGGTTTTGATAGACATTTGTGGTAGATAGAATTTCTAAATTATTTTCTTCCTGCTTTTATTTTCTGTATTGAATGCTATATATGTTAAAAATTAAGTTTGGGGGTAGGAAGAAAAGTAAAATTTTAAAGTGAAAATACTTCATTTTAGTATAATTTTATTACATGCATTTTTTAGGCTAGATTTACTTTTTCCTATAGTTATTCTATCCTGATTATGCATGGTATGAATTTGATAGGATGTTGTAGTAATAAGTATATTCAACCTTTACTTTTTCTTCCTGCTACATTTTATGGAATTGATTGCAAAATATTTTTATTGTTTAAGTTTGGGTGTTAAAGTGTAGATGTTAGCCCTCAGGCGAGGGGAATGTGGGAGCTCTGAAGTGAGAGTCGGTATCCTCCCAGCCTAGCCATGGATTCAGTATTCAAGTATAGGATTAGTCAATGTTCTTTATGCCTGGACCAAAGGATAAAGAATATGATTGCTCCTATTTGACACATACAATATTAAATGCATCTCAATCCTACACATTATCTATTTCATTACATAAGAATAGTAGTTTTTAATATTTCAAAATTCTCCAAACTAACTCATCCAAAAAGGGTTATCTTTAGAATTATTATTTGCATTTAGTTATAGTTACTTTTACATTTAACTCTTGTATTTAGGAGTAATTGTTAGATAAAACACAATTTTAATCGACATTCCAAACTAAGGACTATTAGTAGTAGACTAGAATTTGACTAAAGACCTCTTACTTCACTTTCTCGTGGGATCAATACTGGGGTTTTTAAAGAAAACTCTATATTACTTGAAGCGATATGTATACTTGCGTAGTACCCCTAGTGTGTAAAATATTTTTCAATTTTTATATCATTTAAGATTTTCCACACTAGCCACTATTTATAAATCGGGTCAAGTTTTTGGCCATCTTTTGGAAGTTAATTTACTGTGTAATTACGGGTCGGGTCAATTGGCTATCTATCCCAATAGATTCTCAATATTTCTACTTGTAGCTCCTTGACTTTGTAATTGATTTCTCATTTGTAACAACACTTCTTCTATACACAACTTCTTCTCCTTAAATTGCGAAGCACTGTTAAAAACAGGAGTATAAGTAGGTCTATAATTATTATTCCCTTAGTTGTTCCAATTCCCCAATGGGTTTACTTTAGTGCTTCCCCATTGTTGATTATTACCACCCTAATTATTGTTATTCCAGTTAAAGTTTGGATGGTTCTTCAAAATTGGATTATAATAATTGGAATATGGGTTATTACACTTGTTTATGACATTCAAAGTTTCTAAAGACGTTTGAGAATCTACCATTTGGCCTAATGAATTTTCTTCCATCATTGAAATTGGTTGAGAGAAATTCATTCCAAATTGTTCTATCTTCCTTGAAATTGCAACAACTCGATTTGTTAACATTGCAAAAGTATAGAATCATGAATATTGGCTATCTTTTTAGGATTTACCCTCTTAGATGGCCATTAAAAATTATTTATAGCCATTTCTTCAATTAAAGCATAAGCACCATTAAACTTTTTATACATCAATGAACCAACAGCAGCAATATCGATAATAGATCTAAGAGATCCAACTAATCCATTATTAAAAGTTTGAATAATTTACCAATCTTGTATCGAATGATGTGGATACTTTCTTAAAAGATCTTTAAAATGTTCTTATGCTTCATAAATATATTCGTATTCATAGTGACAAAAAGATGTAAAGTCATTTCTAAGCTTTGCAGTTTTTGATGCTAGAAAATATTTAGCAAGAACCTTTTTTTCTAAATCACCCCAAGTTCTGATAGATCCAGGTGCTAACGAATTTAACCACATCATAGATTTATTCATTAATGAGAAAGGAAAAAGTCTAAGTCTAATAGCATCATCCGAAACACCATCATATTTAAATGTAGCACACAATTCAAGAAAATTAATAGGATGTAAATTTTGATCCTCAGTTGGTACACCTGCAAAATGATTATTATATACCATTTGGATAATAGCAGGTTTAAGTTTAAATGAATTACCAGCTACAGCAGTGTTTTTAATACTACCAAGAAATTCATCTACTGCAGGTTAGCATAATCTTTTAAAGGTCGAAATTCTTGATGGATTTCATTATTATGAATATTTTGATTCACCATTTCTTGAATATTCTTTTGTCAGTATTTTAAATTTTTCTGATTTTTCTTATAGTTCTTTCTAATTTAGAATCGTAAGGTACAAGTCCTTTAAAACCTGAACTACACATACACAATTATAAATCACAATAAAAATAACTTCCTAAAATAAATCTAAAAATTTTAAATAAGAATTTCAAATAAAAATTAATTTTTCTTTAAAAAAATTTTATTTATTTATTTCTCTCCTCAGCAACAACACCAAAAACTTGGTCCGCAGCGACAATATTTATGTTTATGGTATTTATATATATATGAATTGATACTCCTTTTTAATGATATTATAATGTGGATATTGCACAAGTATATGTATTGTTTAATCAAGTAATATAGTACTTTTTGATTAAGCCCAGAGATATCGAACCCATCGGGAAAGTCATAAACAAATGAAAACGAGAAAATTAACTTTTTACTTTTTTAAAGAAAGATCTTACTCAAAGTAAAGATAATAATTTAGGAAATGAAATTTGATTCTTTTTGTTAATTTTTATAATTTGAAATAAAAGTAAAAAACAACTTCAACTAAACTTTTAAAATATGTAAGCAAATGCAAATAAAATATCTTTTTCCTTTTCATGATTCAGTAATAAGTTATGAAATTTTGTTGTAGAAGTATACTAAATGTGTTGTGCCAAATAGGAGCAATTATATTCTTTACCCTCACTAAAGATGATATAAAAAACATAGGTTAATCTATTATTTTATAAATTTTGAAGACGGGTTAGGCAAGAAAGATACCTGCTCTCACTCTAGAGTTTCCTCGATTCCCTCCACCTGGGGGCTAACATCTCGTATCAAAACATAAAACAATAAATCGAATTGGGGGCTTTAGCTTGTCACTCTAAATTCCTCTAATCCTACACCCATAAAGATATATCTCTCTATTTATTTGCACTCAAAAATATGAATTACATTCTCATCCATATAATCTCATGCGATTCTTTCAAACAATTGGTTGAGAAAATACAAAACCAGTTCTTACATGTTCTAATAACAAATTTTAACACTTAATTGGTCAAATCAAGAAGTAAATGAAGATTAAGGTTTTGAATCATCCCAACTTCTTCCAACATTAAAATATTATACTTCACACAACATACTTTCATATCTTTATTATTTCATCATATTAAGAAAAGAGATAAAGATAACTACTCAAAATTCATGGAAAAAATACAATCACTACTTGGTTTAAAAGAAGAAATCATAGTGAAAACACAAGAAGTCTTAATTAAAAACCAAATGTAATAACAAAGATAAAAACTTATCTGATAATCCTCTCCACTACACTCTTAAAGTTCCTTTGAAACTTTGTTTTTCTTTACAAGACTCCTTAGAGGTTGGCGCCCAACTCTAAAATCCCCAATTCTCTAAGCAACTCTTAATACAAACTAAATTTAATTTAAAAGTAGTGAAGTGGAGTAGTAGTTATTGAAAGAACACTCTTAAATTGCTTATACACTCTGCAACAACCACACTAAGAAAACTCTCTTACTAGACACTCTACTACATTATAAGACTCTAATTGGACTATCTAATTAGACTCTCTTCTGATCTTCAATTCTTCCTTTTTTAATACTTTTTCAAAAGGTTCCTAAGTATCTCTTCAATTTGTGTCTCGATTCAATGTATCTCCCAAAAGATGCATCCATTCAGAAGTATTTTGAATGATATTTAGTGCCAATTGGAAGTTACCCACGTTCTCACCAACAGATGCCGCAAAAACCTCTTCAAAATCACACCAAATTTGAAATAACTCCTCTTTTATACCTGTCGCACTTCAGCTTGAGGTCTCGACGCTTAGTCGCAGTCCATCTAGCGTGTAAGCTCCAGCTGTGGAGAATAGCCGCGGGGCCTTGACGGGTAAGCGCGGGTTCTGGCACTTAGCCGTCACATATCACTTCTTCAATTTTCTTCATTTTGGCTCCAATTTTCATACAATTTCATTCCTTTCATCATAAGCATTTGTTTAATCATATCTATAAGAAAATACACAAAATACCTTCTATTAAGTGCAATATCATCAAAAATATGTATAAAAATTTTCATAAAAATACTATATATTTTAGGTGTAACAAAATTTAGGAAAAGAAAAATTTATTAAACAAAAACACAAACCTCTTAACTTAATTATATCATATTTATAAGGAGAAAGAAAGGAAACCTACTCATAAAGCATTGGATTAACACAACAAAACATATTCATAATACTCAAATCCAAAGTACACAGCTTAAGAGTTAAGTTACAAATACTTATCTGGAATGTACACCAAAGCAATCCTTCGAAGTTCTCTGAGTTTTCTGACTCCCACATAATCTTTACAAAACTCTTAACTTAAGGAATTCACCAAAACTAACTAAAAACTTACACACCTTGAACTTTAAGTGAAACAAAAAAAACAGAATAATTAGAATAACTCTAAAATGACTCTCTTTTACTATAGAATTAATCACTATTTATTAAGCTTAAAAAATATCCAGGGGTTACTTCAGACATCTCTTCAAAATTCATCCACATTTAATGGATCTTCTAAAAAATAACTATGGCGCTTAAGCATCAGTTCAATTCATTTATTTTTGCGCTTTTTGGTTAATGGGACACATCTCCTCATTCAAATGTGTCTAAATTCATTGCATATCTCTGTCGACCTCATTTTTGATGAGGTCTTTTTCTCCTCTCTTTAGTACTTAGGATCTAGCCTTAGGCTTTTCCTTTGACTAATCTTAGAGGACTAGAAATGGAACCCACCCTTTAGAAATTCAAACTACTTCTTAACTCCCTACAAACCCCACAAGCTTGATTGTAGACTCCTAATCACCTAGAGGGTTGAAATCAAATGTGGAGGTTTAAAGGATGAGTTCCCTATAGGACTTCTTGGCCTTAGGAATACCCTGGGTGGCCTGGTATGGTAAGGGTTGACTTGCACATACACTACACTCCCACACACATTCCAAGTCCTAAAACCAAACTCACACCCAACTTGACTTCCTGACTTATGTAGGTAATTCACATGGATGGTCCTTAACCCCTAAGCCCTGGCTAAGAGGGTTAGGAACAACATAGTGAATGCCTCAAATGAGTCCTCTCATGGCTCATATGGGCTTAATATGGCTTCATGGCTTCATGGCTCAACCAAAGTGATTCCATTTTACTCAAATTTGATCAGTCTTCATTTTTCCAAAATTTCAATTTTTGACCCCCGGGGCCCTACACCTACTAGACCTACCAAAAGCCTTTGGAACTACCCAAAATTTACAAAATCACCTAAATTACCCAAAATTCCTTAAAATCAATCCTAAACATTTCCCCCCACTGAAATTGATCATCCATATCCAGAAAATACCAAAAATTCCAAAAGTATCCCCCAATACCCTCCAAATACCCAAAATGCCCTTCTTAGCCCAAAAATCCAAAAAATTCAGAAAATTCCCAAAAAATTCCAAAAAATCCCAAATATTCCCAATTTCATTTTGTACAACTAAATCATGGGCCAATTTTTCCAATTTACCCCACTTTTACCAAAACCCCCAATTTAACCCATTTTAAAACCAAGTGAACCCAATATCAAACCAAACCACCCCAATGACCTCAATTTTGGTCCAATTCAATTCTAAACTTCAAATCAACATCCCAAATATCAATTTAGACCAAATCCAAGTCCAATTTGATTGACATTTGAGCCCAATTTCAATTTGAAGCCTAAGGCCCAATTTTAGCTCATGACCTAAACCTAGCTCAAACCTAGCTCAACTCAACCCCAATTGGCCCCAAATCCTTTCTAGAGCCTTCCTAACATCCCCATAAACAAAACACTAAATTGATTTGCCCAAAATTTGAACCTAAACTCCACCCAAACCTAACCCAAAACCAAAATCCCCTAAATTGACCTAAGCCCAAACCTAACCCAAATGGGCCCAAATCCCAAAATCAAAGCCCAACCAAAGTTGAAAACTCTTTGTGACATTCCCATAAACATTTCTCAACATTAATTTTACATCAAATCCAACTTTAGCCCAACCTTAACCCAAGTTAGCCCAATTTGGCCCACTTTGGCCCCTTTAACTAAAAAGCCCAAATTAAACCAAATTCAACTCAAAATCACTTCACACTTGTTCCAAACCACTCATGACACATACCTAAACCAATTGCAACATTTATTTGGCATGATCCTTCACAAAATTTCCATCCACCAATTTATTTTCAAGCCTAAAGGCCCACTTTCTTAAACCATTCTAAAAGCCCACTTCCACAAAATCCAAAAGCCCAAAAATTCATCCAAAACCCACATGACATTTCTCTACATCATCCATTCAATTAAAATCATCCCTAAGTCCTAAACCAATGATCAAAGAATTCTAAATGAAGCATCATCCAAATTTCCACCAAAATATCCAAAATCCTTAAAATCTATTTTTATGAAATTGACCAAACTTTTTCCAAGCCAAATGTGAGCCATTGAGCCATGTACAAGCCACATGGAAGCCATGGAAGCCACTTTCCACCTCACCAAGCCATTAATGGAAAGAAGAGGGGGGTCTTTCTTAAACCTTCATTAAGCTTTTTTAACCTCATCCATGTTCACTCTAAACCATGCTTAGCCTCCTCACCTTGGATGGAGACTTCACCACCCCTTCCAAGCTGACCTAAATGATTCCCTCAGCTCAAAATCAGGTCTTGGGAGGTTCACCAAGCCTATTTCCATGGATTGACCAAACAAAGCTCAAAATTCACTCTCCCCCATTCCATTTTAATCAAGCATTTTACACATGTCAAACTCCGACTGACTTCACCAAATTCAACCCACGACCCCACCGAGTCGGATGGTGACCCATGCTCCGGCCGCGCCCACCACGACCGCCGGAAAACACCATGGCCGAGAGCTCCATGTGAGCCAAAAAATTTAATTCTCCCTTGATGAGCTGTCCCAACCCTAGTGGACATGAGTGCTCTTCTTCTCCTCCCCTGAGCAGCTGATCCCAGCCTCCAATTGCCCCTGGGAAGCCCTTTAGCCATGTCTATTTAAACCCACCACCCTCTCGGCCAAAAGATGAGATGAACCAGACCTTAAGGAAACTCTGCCAAAATTACTCCAGGACCTTCTCCTAACCCAGAGCAGTTGATCCCCAGTGTTCCTTTGCCCTAATACCCATTAATAGAGCTCAATTTCTGAGTTGAAAATCAACCTAAAAAACAGGACACTTCACCACAGTGAGCCAATCTCCAAATTGATTGGTCCTACACCTTCACCAAACCAAGAGGAGAAGTTCTCCAGATAAAGCCCCCTCACCAGGCCAGCCATTGCTTTTAGCCTCCAAGCTTTGTGATCGGCCTTGGTCACTTTCATACCTAGACAATTCCCCAGAGTCAGAGACTTCATCTGGAACTTGCCCGGACTCAATCGAAGGTGACACAACTCTCAGATCGAAGCTTCACTTCTCCGAGCAAAGTATGAACTCACTCTTTCTCCCGAGCTTCCAGGTGATTCTCCATTTTGTTTAAGTTAATTTCATAACCTATAAACCGTATGGATGTGTTCGTCTCTTCAAGACGAATCCATAGAGCATAAGAACACAAAAATCCCTTGAGAATCGAGTGAGATCTTAGGGTGTTAGTGTGGACGGTCACGGGTGCACACCAATCGTAGACGATGACCGGTAGCTGTTGGATAGCGCGTGTATCGAGCGGACGGTTCAGATTGCGCCTGACCAGGGAAAGTTACATGAACCGTGGGCCCCTGAAGCGCTGAGTTAGATGGCGGCGTTGAATGGGAATGCGCCGCGTGGGCTTTCGAAGCTGTCGATGTTGCGCTAGCGCCGAGTCGAATAAGTAGATAAATAGGGTATTTTTTAATTATTTAAATGCCCAGAACTTCAAAAATTCATATCTTCGCATAGAAAAATCACAAAAATAAAATAAAAATACTCTCTTGCTCAGTGAACAGAGGAGAATAATGTGGAAAAGAAATCAAGTTAATTGGATAGTATTTTAGTTTCAATAATTAATTTACTATTTTTAGTATTTTGATTCTTCATATGCATAGACAATTCACCATGGCATGAGACCATAGGGCTTTTGAAGCCTCTGATCTTGGGAACATTCCCTGAATTTTCCAAGGTCAAAGGCCATCTCTGTGAAAAGTTATTGAATTTTCAACTTCATGTCACTATTTTAGGTATTTTAATTCCAATAATTAGCATGTTGTAAAATAAATTCTAGGAAAATTTGGTGATATTCCTTAGGATCAGAGGACCCTATGAAAAATATGTTTTGAGTTAATTCATTCATAATAACCTTAATTGGCCTAAATCCCTAAAATTAAATTTGAATTAATTAGGGCTAACCACACATCAAATTAACTTGAAAACAATTCTCCACTGATCTTTAGGATCAGAGGAACCTCACATAAAAATTTGAAGTCAATTGGACATGATTAACCCTACCAAATGGATTGATTAAGCCTCATGAGCAAAATGGAGTTTTAAAAATTCATAACTCCAAAAATACTTTTCAAAAATTCACATAAATGGTTTTGGAGCTTCTCTAATATCAGGGGAGTTCAGGAAAATTAAAATTAGAATTTTCTAAAAAAAAAGTTGATTTTTCACAATATTTTAATATTTTAATATTTAAAAAATAATAAAAATCATAAAAATATTAAAAATCATAAAAATGTCACATTTTGATTCATAATCACTTAGGAACAAACCAAATATTTTTTCTAAGTCCCTAGGGTAAGATATTGAATTTTAAAGGCTTAATGTAATTTTTAATATTAGAAAATGAGTTTTTAACCTTTTCACTAAAATAATTCTAATAAATCAAAGAAAATTCAGATAATTATCAAATTTGTTTCCCTGAACTCCTTGAGGTGAGAGAAATTTATGAAAAATATAAAATCCTTTTTTCAACTTTAATTTTATTTTATAAATAATTAATACTCTAAAACTCAAAATAATTATAATAAATAAAATATAATTCAAAAAATCACCAAAATTGGTCCAAGTGGTCCTCTAGTCATTAGGAACATCCCATAATTTTCTTAAGGATAGCAACTTTTCCTTGGTCATGTTGTTGAATTTTCTTTGAAAACCCTTATTTTCTACTAAAAATAATTATATAAATAAATTAAATTCAGAAAAATCACATTTTCTCCTCTAATGTCTTAATTGACATGTGAGTGAAGTGACATAAAAATTTCAAATTCATTTGAGCTCAATTTAGTGAGTAATGAAACAAATAAACTTTAGGTTTAATCAAAATGGGGGGTAAAATATTTGATTTTAACTTTCTCTTGGATGATTGAAACTTAGGGAAATTAAGGTGTAGAAACCCATTAAACATTTTGAAAATATCAAAAATGAAACTTTAATTAATTAAATGATTTAGGTTTTGGAAAGAACATATTTAAATTTGGATTATTAAAATAGGGATATTATTAAGAGGACATTTATTCTTTAATTTAAAAATCCCTAAAAAAGTCACTTTAACAATATTTAATTCTTAATTAAAAAATTAAAATGATAATCCAAATTAACAATGAAAACTAAAATTAAGTTAAATTTAATTTAAATTAAATTAAAATAAAATTAAATTAAAAATAAATTAAAATTAAAATTAAATTAAATTAAAATTAAATAAATTAAAAATTAAATAGATTTAAATAAAATTAAATTAAAATTAAATTAAATTAAAATTAAATTAAAATCAAATTGAATTAAATTAAATTAAAAATCATTTCACTACAAAACTAAATGAAATCATAAAGAATTAAATCTAAAATAATTTGAACAATATTCCAAACTTAAAATTATTAATTAAAACCTCATAATTAAATTAAAACACTTTAAACCAGTAACTCAAATGTTTAATTATGATTAAAATTCTCGATAAACCAACTTGCCCTTAAAGGCTTTAATTATTATAACTCTTAAATAGAGTATTAAGTGAGATGTCACTTCATTTATCTAAGTTCACTGAGCAAGAAACAAAGTTTAACTGAACTTCTGGATGATTAATTCACCTGTGCAACTAAATTTACTTGGACTCAAAACTATCCCAGAAATATTGAAAAGATGTTTAGGACTCGTCCTAAGCACTTCCTCAATATGACGGGATGTTTTAGAAGAACAACTAAATTTAATTGTTCTTTGATGAAGAAAATCATCCTTAAATCAAACCGAGAACCTAGACGTCATACGAAATGACTAGTTATAGGATTAGGAATTTGGTAGACAACCAAAACCCTTCCCTTAGCTTTACTTAGGTATCTGTTGAAATATTTAAATGCCTTAACATGTGTTTTAAGTGCAGCTTGGGATGACGGGAAGACCCTCCAGGTACGCTTTTATTTTATTGCAATTTACTTTATTGCAATTTACTTACATGCACTGTACTTTACTTTTCTTGCATGTTAAACAAGTCTGTTACATGAAAACCAAAACCTTTAGGGTAGTCCCTGAACTGAAACTAAAACTAAATTAAAAGTCATTGCAAGATAAAATTCACTGCCACAACATTTCAAAATATAAAATAACTCAAAACTTAATCACAAACAGAACAACAAAACTACAATTACAACTAAATTAAAACGTCTCGTTGAATGATCGGGAATACCTCGGATGATGTAACCCACGTGTTGCTAACGGGATTTCCCAAGGTCTAAATGAAAGTGTGGAACTCATTCAGTTGAGTTTAGCAAATTCATCTGGACTAAGTGAATTCAATGAAAATAAAGGTGTCGGGATGATGGAACCGTGGGATCTTAATTGGTTCTATTTAATTAACTTTAAGATTTGTTTTAACTAAAACATCAAAAAACACTTGGATTTTAAGATTTTCTCTAAGCCAAAACACTTCTCTCAACTCCTAATTTAAGATTTCTAAAACTAAACCTCTGCAACAACAAGGAGCTCAGAGCATAGTGGGCAGCACAGCCATCGTCATCAAGAAACTTGAATCTATTTCAGCAAAACCTTTCTTAGTTTTAGACAACAAAGTCATAGGATTTCGAGGTAGTTTGCCTAGTGCAACATAAATCCTCAACCTTTTTGTTAGGCACTTGCATAATCATTTTATGCAAATTAAGTCCTAACCGGTCTTAGGATTTCGAGGTAGTCATTTGATACGACATAAACCCTCACATCTTCGAGGCTATTTGTGTGATTATGTCATACAAATATAAGACCTAAATAAATAAAATTTGCAGGATTGAAACATTAAATAAATCCTCAAATTGAAGCCAAACAATAGGATAGTTTGGGAAGTTGCCAAGATTTCTTCTTGGATCCTCAGCTTCTCCTACTTTTCTTCCTTTGAACTCCTGAAATGAACCTTTCCAAATTTGATCCATTCCCTATTGAAATACCAAAATTCAATCCTTTGAAAACCTTAAACTTTGAAATTCTTGAGAGCTAAACCACTAATCATTATCGAGAGTTTTCTTAAGTGTTTTCGGACATTTAAGATGTAATTAACTACAGGGGCTTGCCCTTATAGGGAACTTTAAGAACCCAGGTAATATAAACTCTGCTTAATTCCTTTATATTAAGAAGGGGAACTTGTCGGCTTATAAAATTGGTTCGCAAACCAAACGGATGTCACAAATCTTCTAGTTTATTTAATCGAGCCCCATCATCAAGCAGTGTGTTTATTCTCCGGGATAGATATACAGTTTGTGGTGCGATGCTTGTTTATATAAACTATTCGGGATGTGAGATCAGTTTGATTTCATACCTTAAAATTTTCAAACTTAAAATTATTTTCAAAATCAAATGCTACTTTCCAAATTATATATATATTTAAATTAAATTTAAAATTTAAAATTCACAGAAAATTTCTATAGGCGACCCCCCTTTTCAAAATACAACACACCAACCTAAAAATAAGCCGTATAAATTCTGGCGACTCCGCTGGGGACTAGTTCTTCTCTCCATTTTTGATTAGATGGTTTTGCTTTCATAAATCGTTAGTGAGTCCATATCCCTAGTGGACCAAAACTACCATTCTTCCATTGGAATACCCTGTTCATTTTTGTCTTGAACGAGTATAGCCAACTCCTCTCGGATTTAGGAGCCACTGTTTAGACACCCCTAAATAGAGAGGTCCCGAGATCCTTTTACCTCTTTTCTGAGGTGGGATGGACCCCCAATAGGAGTTAGTTTAGGAGCGGTCCTTCGAGTCGAGAAGTCTTGCATAAGACTTTCTCTTCCTTTCTAATTCTAAATCGAGCCCTTTACCTTTTCTATAACCCTTTTTCCTTTAATCGTTTTGTTTCTAACAAACGAACCTCCTAATAAACAAACTCTTTTAAAAATCACAAATACACTAAAATAAATGAAAATTTGTTCGGACTCTTTCTTTTTTGTCCTAAACTTTACGACGAAAAGAAGCATAATTCGGGACTGACATTCGGAATCTGCCCTGCAGAAAGTGACTGCCCCAAAGCTAATCTTCTCCTTCACCAATCGAATGGACTTTGTCTTTTACAAGGATGAGCTGCCCGACAATGGGATCATCTGTTTTGGACAAGGATTCGGCAACACAGATGTTAAGTTCACTGATGTCACTCTCTTCACATTAATGGACAAAGTGTCAGAAACTAAAGAGCCCGTGATTGAGTTCAACTTGAAATCGACTCAAGAATTCCCTCCCCTGTAAAGGTTTCCAGCTAGACGAGTACTACTGTTCGTAGGAGGACTGTTGTCTCTACTCACGCCGGTCTAATCATCTCTGCACCTGCCCCGACTTCTAACAAACTGAAGGGGAAGGAAATCCAAGTCCGTGATGAGCCTGTCACCGTGGAGTGTACAGATTTTGCTACAATACCAGCTCTTTTTGAGATTGGGTCCAGTTCAAGAATTGGATCCCTAACTTGGACTCAAAGGAGAAATAGAAGCAGAAAGATCGCCAAGAAAGCCAGAGCTGCTGAAGTTGCTTTTCTAGAAGAAATTCCTGAGGATAGAGAAGAACTGCCTGAGTATATACCTCTGTTGGAAGGGAGCAGGTTTCACCCTCTCTCTGCCGCATTAGATGTAGAGAATGTCCGTAGGATCACCGCTGCATTACCCCGACCTGCGTACTACAGCAATTACAAGAGAAAAAGGGATAAGACTACACCATTTACTCGGTTGGAGGCTATGATAGAAAGATTGGCAAAGAAAGAAAGATGCCCTGTGTCAGAAATCTTAAGAAGAATAGGACGAGTGCCAGCTAAATCCCGTCTAGGACCGCGAATAGAGCCTGTTGCTGCCACGGAGAAACCAAAGAAGAAGATAAAAGCCAGTCCACCCGTGGTTGTATCGTGTCTACAAATTAGGGAAGATACCACCTTCCAGCGTATAGCCGACAGACCATCCGGTCCTAGGCTTCCGGCTGCAAGAAGGATGGTATGGCGACCTACTACTGGCTAGTTAAGACCAAAACAATGCTCTGAGAAGAAAAGTCTCGTCAGGAGACTTGAATCAAAAGAAACTGCTACTGCAATAAAGGGGACTCCCGGGAAAGAAGTTCAACAACCGTCACGAGACAACTGCGAGACCGTGCGAAAAGGGCCACTAGAGGATGCCATGGACAAGTTAAGGACTGATATCTGACGGTTATCAAAAGAAAGAGAAGAAGAACTAGGAGATGAAGTTGACTCATCAGAGTTCATGGATGAGGAGTATGTCGAGATCAACATGGTTGAGACACGAGCATCGTCAGCTTCGCAAGGTGCTCCGGCAGATACGGAAAGAGATGAACCGGAAATGATTAGAGCACAGATTCGGGAGAGAGATGACACAATTTTCTAAATGGCAAAGAGGATGGAAGAGATGGCTGCTGCATTAGCCACTCTCCAGAGTCCGGTACAACCTCAGAAAGAGACAGCCCCATAAATTATCCATATTGCAGATGGAGGAAAAGAGATCACATCCGTCAACGGAGACGAACAACCAAAGAAAGATCCTGCACAAAGCATGATTCCAGAAAAGGACATTAAGAGCATGGTAGAACAGCAGGTGCGAGAGGCCCTAGCACAATCTAAGAGTGGAGCATCTATTCAAATGGGTAGACCTTACCCCGAAGAGTTCGATGCAGTCTAATACCCGAAAGGCTTCGTACCACCTCTATTTAAGACTTTTGATGGAACAGGAAACCCCCAGCAACATATTGCACATTTTCGTGCTAGTTGCTACAATGCCGGTGGGAGTGACGCTTTACTCTTCCGACAGTTCGTTAGTAGTTTATCAGGGATTTCCTTCGACTGGTACGCAGAGTTGCCGAACGGTTCAATAAAGACCTTTTCAGAACTAGAAAATCTCTTCGTTAAACGATTTACCGGAGCTCAGCACCACATCACTATCGGTGATCTAGTGGTGGAGCAACAAAAGCCGAATGAGACTTTAGTGGATTACATACTTCGATGGAGAAACTTAAGCATGAAGTGTGAACCACAGCTTCAAGAACAACATGCAGTCGGCATCCTACTTAAAAGTATCCATGGCCCGATAGCACTTCTCCTTAAAGGATTTACAATCAAGACTTTTGAGAAGTTGCTTAGCAAGGCCTGGAGCTTCCAAGAAGAGGCAAAGCAGCTAAGTTTCGTGGACAAGAATGATAAGCAGAAGCCTGTGAAAATATTAGAAAAGAAATCCCGAATCGTCGCGGCAGTAGATAAGGGCAAGCAGCCAGTTCAGATACAGTCAGAGTGGGCACAGCCTAGTTATCAACCACCACAACGGACTTATCAGCAACCTCAGCAGGGCTATCGGCCAGCCTCGGCAAGGCTATCGGCAACCTCGTCCGAGCTATCGGTCGCCTCGGCATTATGAACAACCGCCTCGTTCATTGCATACCTTAAGAGAACTTCTAAATAAAGAATATCCATTCAAAGCCGAAGCGATGAGCGAAGATGTTCCGTAGCTTAATGAAGACACCGGATTTTCGACTTACCGAGCCCAAGAAGCCGGAGGAAGTCAATAAGAAAGATTATCCGAACTATTGCCCTTACCACTAGATGCTCGGACATAAGATAGAGGATTGCATCACTTTCAAGAGTTGGCTTGATGACAATCTCCGAAAAGGGAACATAATGATCCCAAAGGAAAACATGAAGGAACCTCATAAAGGAGGTTCCGTCAATGTTATTTCGACGGATCCCATTGTTCTGATAAACCCATACACGATCGATGATGGATGGAGTACCGTTTGGACAAAGTCTTCAAAGAAAATTTTGGATCACATCCAAACCGCTTCGGTACACGCTTCAACTCAAAGTTTGAAACTTGTCTAGCCGGCACTATCACTTGCGATTGAAGAACCGCCTCAGAAGGAAGAGAAGATCTTGGAAGAAAAGAAGACCGAGGCTCCGAAGGGTAGACTATGGGCTGCTTATCCTAGGATGGTTATTTCCGATTCGGGGGAGAAATCCCTCGAACTCCTGACTCTGTATGATTATCTGCTCGCCCCGAAAGGATCTTATAATGATAAGGGTTATGGCGTTGGCTACATTTTGACTGTTTCTAACGATTACGTAACTAGCGACAACCGGCTTAATCCGGATCTCGATTCCAATACAAAAAAATGATTCTCAAATCATACATAACCTCGACGACCACGATGAAGAAGATGTTCACAAAGGAGGCTACGAAAACTCGACAAGCAACGAGTCCATTTGTGAGTTCCGAGGGGCTCCCATCACGATAGAATTAGAACCATCAGACACCGAAGCGACTTCAGAAGAGCCAGTTGCTCCGATTCAAAAGGAAACACCAAATTCAGAAGAAATAATTGAAGTAAATTTAAGAAGTGGAAAACTTCTACCCCCGAGAATGGGTCCAAAGGATAAAGGAAAGCAGGTGGTTGTTCAGGAAGAGCCAACCCCAGCAGAGGAACTGCCCATTCGGGAAGAAACCGAGAAACATAGTAATAAAGTAGACTACAACATGCCAGCCCATCTTAGGAAGCTACCAGCCAAACTAAGCATATACGACGCTCTAATCCTGTCAAAGGAGATGAGAGAGGCTCTGATCAAGGCTTTACTTGATCTAGAAATTTGTTTAGCCCAAATGGTCGGTAATTCCTTAGATGAGGTTTGCTCGTTAAAAGAACAGCGAGGTGTTACCTTCACGGACAATGATCTATTACTGGGAACAGTAGATCACAACCGACCGTTATACATTTCATCCACTATTGGAAAGTTTACGCTCTCTAGAGTGTTGGTTGATCCGGGGGCATCGATCAACATAATGAATCTTTGGACGCTAGCATATTTGGAAATTGATGCTCACGAGCTTGAAGCAGACAAGATGCTATTAAGAGGCTTCAATCAAAAAGGATAAAGAGCTCTTGGATTGATAACACTACTAATGAAGACCGGTGATTTAGCAAAGACAACCGCAAAATTCCACATAATTGATTCTGAAACATCGTTCAACGCCCTGCTGGATCAGCCATGGATCCATGAAAACCGGATGGTACCTTCGTCTCTGCACCAGTGCATAAAGTATTATGAAGGAGGAGAACAGTGTATCCAAGGTAACTTGCAACCATTCTCCGTACACGAGATTGGAATTCATGAAGATGAGGCCTACTACGCGCCTCCGAAGAAAATAATATTTTCTAGAAATACCATACCAAATGAAGCAAAAGAGATTCGAGACGATGAAGAACCTGAACTTCTAGTCTAACTGTTACTCACCACTCCTTTACGGCGAGATGGTGAAGATTTCTCCAGGACTCGCACCCCAGGTCGAGGCCGGGGACGAGGACGTGGTAGAAATGTTGGAACAGTTGGACAGAAGAAACCGGTCATCGATGTTGATTGGGAGAACAGTTCCGAAAAAGAAGAAGAAATTAAGAAAGAAGCAGCGACAATAAATCAGAAGAAACCACAGTTAAAGATCTCTCTCGATGATGGAAAGAATGAAGAATATAAATCAATGTACGAGAAGATTAACCATTATGTATAAACTATGACCCTGACCCCGATCCATTCTAATAAAATCGAGGGTATGGTGGTCAAGGAAGTACATGGTGGTGGTACTAAACCAATCAAGTTTTACTGTGGTGCTTCTTCTTCCAATACTGAAAAAGATGTACAATTTGAAGATGTTAGTTCTTCCGAATTAATGGAATTACCTTTTGAGTGGTACTCTCCCTGTGTTCAAAATTTAATTCAACGTGGTTTCTTACCTCGACAATGGACAAAAGGCCGATCACAACGCTTTGAAAAATTATGGAATAATGCATGTCGGCCTCCCAATTCAAAACATGGTCTCGGATTCGGCACAGTAGGATCAGTTGACGATACGGGATTTTGCTTGGTTGTCACTTGCGAACCTAATGAAGACTGCTTGGAAGCCTCAGAAGATCTTGAAGATCTGCAAATCGAAGACGCTCCACCGAATTCGAAGAAGAATCGAATCTACGATAGACGAGTTAACGGAAGTTAACTTAGGTACTAGCGAAGAGCTCAGGCCAACCTTTGTTAGCTCCTTACTCGATAAAGAAAACTCCGAGGAAATAATCAAGCTACTAATGGAATTCAAGGACTGTTTTGCTTGGAGTTACGATGAAATGCCAGGATTAGCTCCAGAAGTCGCAGTTCACAAATTAGGAGTAGATCCTACTTTCGTTCCAGTCAAACAAGCTCCTAGAAGAATGCG
Organism: Papilionanthe hookeriana x Papilionanthe teres; assembly: GCA_022702705.1. Taxonomy (NCBI): domain Eukaryota; kingdom Viridiplantae; phylum Streptophyta; class Magnoliopsida; order Asparagales; family Orchidaceae; genus Papilionanthe; species Papilionanthe hookeriana x Papilionanthe teres. The sequence continues at coordinate 91,748,123 of CM040422.1, forward strand.
TCTAGAAATTGAGCAACAAGTAATAACTGAAGTTATAAAGCTAATAGACGCTAAATTTGTCCGTGAAGAACAATATCCTACTTAATTAGCCAACGTGGTACCAGTCAGAAAGAAGAATGGTCAGATCAGAATCTGCATAGACTTTAGAGATTTAAATAAAGCATGTCCGAAGGATGAATTTCCACTACCAATCCCAGAACTAATGATCGACATTGCTTCAACACATGAAATCTTCTCATTTATGGATGAATCATCAGGATACAACCAGATAAATGTGGCACCAGAAGACGAAAAGCTCACGGCATTCGAGACCCCGGTCGGAGTGTATTCTTCACACAGTAATGCCATTCGGACTAAAGAACGCAGAGAGCGACATACCGAAGAGCGATGATGAAGATTTTTGATGATCTCATTCACAACCAAGTCGAGTGCTATGTGGATGATGTGGTCATCAAAAGCAAACTGAAGGAAGATCACCTGTATGATTTGAGAATTGTTTTCGAGCGACTAAGATAATACAACCTTAAGATGAATCCCTTAAAATGCGCCTTCGGTGTCACCTCCGGGAAATTCTTAGGATTTGTTGTCCGACACCGCGGAATTGAAATCGATCCGGAAAATATTAAAGCTATTTTAGAAATGCCTCCTCCCAAAACTTTGAAACAACTACGATCCTTTCAAGGGAAATTGGCATATCTTTGATGCTTTATCTCGAACTTGTCAGGTAGGTGTCAGCCCTTCTCGGCATTAGTTAAAAAGGACACCAAATTCGTTTGGGATGAGAAATGCCAGCGGGCTTTCAAGGACGTTAAGCAAAATTTCATGACACTTCCTGCCTTAGCAGTCCCAATCTCAGGTAGACCGTTGATACTTTATACCGCGGCTCTGACGACTCCTCGGAGCCTCGCTAGCCCGAGTCGATGATGAGGGAAAAAAATGCTCTCTAATACTTAAGCCGTCGTCTAATCCCGACGGAAGTAAAGTATCCTCCGATTAAGAAACATTGTTTGGCCCTGATCTTCGCCGCTCAAAAGCTCAGGCATTACATGCTTTCTCATAAAGTCAATCTTATTTCGAGAGTTAATCTGTTGCAATACTTGATGACCCGACCAACGCTTTCTGGTAGACTTGTCAGGTGGTCGATGATACTATTGCAATTCGACATAACTTTCGTTCCTCTTCACGCTGTAAAGGGACAAGTCCTAGCAGACTTCCTCGCGAGCACACCCTTTACCGACGGATTCGCCTCTCGATGACGATTTGCTCGACGAGCAGATAATGAGCCTAGATGACCCTGATGATCGACGTTGGGAACTATACTTTGACGGTGCGTCCTCAGCACAGAAGAACAAAGAATTGCAAACGATAGTGCCCGGTAAGCGGAGAATCGGACTAATCTTTATAACACCGGAGTGGGGGATGTTAAAATACTCCTACCACTTAACAGAACCGTGTACAAACAACAAGGCTGAATACGAAGCCCTCATAACTGGACTGGAATTAACCATTCAGATGGGAATAACGAACATCAACATCTACGAAGATTCTCAGTTGATCATTCAACAGGTCGCCGAACAGTACAAAATTCTAAAACCAAGACTTGAGCAGTACTTTCAGTATGTCATGAAATTGTTGGAACAAATTCCAAACGTAACAATCTACAAGATTCCTAGAAGAGAAAATGCTCTCGCCGATGCGCTAGCCCGCCTCGCAAAGGAATTTGCCTGCTTGCAGGATGAGTCAGTTGAAGTGTCAGTTCAAGGACGACAGGTCCTATCACAGCTCGACATGGATACAATACACAAATCAACAGAAAAAGTAGAAAAAATAATTGTAGCAGTGACAGAAAATACAGAAGATTGCCGGCAGCCATTAATAGACTACTTGCAGACAGGAAACCTGCCTGACGATAAGTCATTAGACCATCAAATCAAGAAAAGAACTCTGTCTTACGCATTAATAAACAATACATTATACATAAGGTATTTTGACCAGATGTGGCTAAGGTGCCTGAGCGAGTCTGAGACTCGTGAAATCATTAAAGAAGTACATTTAGGACTTTGTGGCGCTCATCAGTCAGGTCCGAAAATGAAAATGAAGATTAAAAGACTAGGGTACTACTAGCCCTCGATGATGACCGACTGCATGAAGGTCGCCAAAAGCTATCAGCAGTGCCAAGTGCATGGAGTGGTTCTACATCAACCACCAAATGTGCTACATCCGAAAATCGCATCGTGGCCATTTGAGTGTTGGGGCACAGATATAGTGGGTCTGATAGAACCGCCTTCTTCAAGAGGACATCGCTTCATTCTAGCAGCTACAACTACTTTTCTAAATGGGCATAAGCTATACCACTCAGAGAAGTGAAGGCACACCACGTGCTACAGTTTTTCAAGAACCAAGTTGTCTATTGTTTTGGGGTACCGCGCAGAATCATTTCAGATAATGGGTCTGCCAAAAGTACAAAGATCAACAATTTTATCAGAAGACACGGGATCGATTGGTGATACTCAATGATCAACTATCCAAGAGCAAACGGCTTGGCCGAGGCTTTTAATAAAACTCTCTTTCAAATTTTAAAGAAAACTTTGGATGACAACAAGAGAAATTGGCACGAGAAGTTGTTAGAAGCCTTATGGGCCTACAGGACGACTTTTAGGACTCCTACTCAGTCTACACCTTACGCTTTAGTGTACGGGTCCGAGGCCGTCTTGCCCCTGGAAGTTCGGCTCACGTCACTCCGAATTACGATTCTGAGAAAAGATCACTGCAGAAGAAAATACAAGACTATGACTAGAAGAGCTGGAAAGCTTGGAAGGGAAAAGACTTTCCGCGCAACAGGATTTGGAACTGTATCAAGCCAAGATGATCCAGGACCATGATAAACTGGTCCGTCCCAGAACATTCAAAGTCGGTGACTTAGTTCTTGTTCTCAGAAGACCTATTCTTGCACACTGCAAGATAGGTGGTAAATTTGAACCAACATGGGAAGGGTCGTTCGTCTTCGAGATAGTCTACTCAGAAGGTTCCTACCAACTGGCGAATTGTCGGGGAGAATGACCTATGCTTCCGATCAATGGACGGTATTTAAAGAAGTATTACGCAACCTGATGTTTCGAAGGGCGGCCTCCAAAATAGAATCTTACCCCTAGAAACACGGGTGAAGTAATCACTTTGTGACTGGGTCCGAACCCAAAACAAAATAAAATGGATGATAAAAAAAATTAAAAAAATCTCATCAACAAAAATGTTAAAAAGAAAACATGGGAAATCATAATAATAAAATGTCAATTTTTCTTCTTAAATCCATTCATTCCTGATATTTCCTCATCTCTTCCTACTTCCTTTAAATTTAAAAGAAGTGAATAAGAATTTTTAAGTGTTTTTCTTATTGTTCTTGTTCTTAGTATAGACCCTGATCCTTTCCTTGTTTTCTCGCAGGGAAATGTCGAACGGGCGGTTGGTTCTAAACTTTAGAAATGGCGTGAGTCTATCACTTGATGAAAAGAGGGTGAGGGATGGAGCGGTGATAGAGATTGACTCAGACTTCACACCAGCCAGCTTACAATACGAAGAAAATGATTGGATCCCAGTTGATCGAGAAGAACTTCACAGCCAGACAGTAATGAAAATGGGTGGCCCGAGCCACCAATCCAGCAACAAGAAAAGAAAAGCAAATGCCGCTCATGCAACCGAAGAAGATAAGAATGTTAAGTCCGTGGTTGCCACAGCAGAGGGTAGGCTTGTCAGCGCCACACTCGCAGAAATTCAAGGGCTAAGGAGAGCTACTCTCACTGCTACCCAGCGAAGAAATAAGAATAGTCGCATTCGCAAAATGCTAACCAAGTTAGCAGAAGATCAATATGAACAGACAATGGATACTGTTAGTACAAATGCTCCAAGGAGACCGGTTCGTCAGGAACCAAAAAGGAGAAAGTCGATTCTAAGAAGGTCAGAACAGATAAAAGATATACCAAGAAAAGCAGAAACAGAGTCAGGACCTCTACGCTGAGCATATGTACCGGATCCGAGGAGTCTTGTTGCGAAAGCAACCCCGAAGGATGTCCCTACGGAGACTATCCCCGAGGAGCCAAGACATGCAGAAGAACGTGCTGGGGTTGAGCCATACATCCCACAATATGTTACTAGACACCGAGGACTTCAGATAATCCCGGAATACGAAGTTGGAGAAAATGCAATTAGTTGAGAAGAAAACCTTTGAGTACTTCGAAAGAATTGGAAACAAGAGGGTCAACATCTTGGAAGGCCTCGAGCTACATACAAATGTTTTCTCAGATTATGAGAAACAACAAATTGTGGACTGCATCCTGGAATTGCAGAAAAAGGGTCGAGCTGGCCGCCTGAGAGAAAAGACATATTCAGAACCCCAAAGATGGATGCCAGGGAAGGGGAGAGTTACAATCCAAAGTGGATGTTGCTACAATTTTTCCATAGATAGAAAAGGAAATCCACATGGGATACTCCGTCGCAGTGAGGTGGATCCAATGCCAAGAGTCATCAAGAGAATGTTGAAAAGGATGATAACATGGAGGGTACTGCCTGCAGATTGCATACCCAACAGCTGCATTATCAACATCTACAAGGAAGACGACTGCATACCTCCGCATATAGACCATCATGACTTTGTTAGACCCTTCTGCACAGTGTCATTCCTCGACCAGTGCAACATCATGTTCGGATCTGACCTCCGGATTGCGAGCCACGGTGAGTTCCGAGGCCGGTGGAGATACCACTACCGGTAGGTTCCGTCCTGGTGTTAAAAGGAAACGGAACAGACGTTGTGAAGCATTGCATTCCAGGAGTGCCTGTGGAGCAGATCTCAGTTACTTTTAGAAGAATGGACGACAGAAAAATGCCTTACCACTTTCAGCCAGATACAAAATTGGAGAATCTCCGGCCCTACGAGCTGTGAGTTACATGGGAAATAGCACACCTCCAATGCACATCCATGCTGATGTTATTACCCATGTTTCTTACTATTCAGACATTGATTTTTGACAGACGCTTTTGAATGGATCAACAAGAATCTTACACAATCCGTTTTGGATTTACATGGATTTTATGAGACATAAAATTTCTGAGGAAAATGTCATCATAACTAGATCAAGTTGTATGATGTACTTTCAGCAAGTTGGAATGAAAATGACTACGTCATAGTTTGCCTTCACCTCTTTTTGTGCAAATTGACTGGGAAACGCCATTAGAGTTAAATGAACTTTGAACGAAGAACAGAAAAGAAAAGAAAATAAATGAGAATTTTTCCTAAAAACCTGAATATTAAAATGAATTTCAAATTTTCATGAACACTAAATAAACAACAAAATAATGGGATCATTAAAGGACTAACAAAAAGAATCTAAATCTCAAATTGAATTCCGATCTGAATCCTCTGATTCGAACCTTTCAATTCTTCTATCAATCAAAATCTGCTTAAAACTCTTTTGAAATTTGAATATTTTCCTCGACTTATTGTTAAGTCAAGTCTTTTCAGCTTGGTGCACTTAACAGCTCCTTTCAGTTCTCTTTCTTCCGTGTCTTAGAGGATCGACTAGTTCTATTGACACAGAGCCATGAACTCTGTTCGATTTGGTTCTCATGGCATGAGACTGGGTCCCTCTTCATACAGATAATTCCTCGAGGTTAGAGCCTAACTTTTAGTCCTCTTTCAAACTTTTGAGACTGGTACCTAAATTCCAGTTCTCATCCTTCGAGGTCGGTACCTAAATTCCAATTCTCATTCGAGATCAATACCTATATTTATATTCTCTTTTGAATTGATACCTAAATTTCAATTCTAATTTCCGAGACTGGTACCAAAATTCCAGTTCTCTTCCTCCTAGGTAGGTACCTAAATTCCAACTCTCATTTGAGATCGATACTTAAATTTCGATTCTCTTTTGAACTGATACCTAAATTTAAATTCTAAATTTTGAGACTGGTACCTAAATTCAAGTTCTCTTCCTTTGAGGTCGGTACCTAAATTTCGACTCTCATTTGAGATCGATACCTAAATTTTGATTCTCTTTCTAATTGATACCTAAATTTCAATTCTAAATTCCGAGACTGGAACCTAAATTCCAGTTCTCTTCCTTCGACGTCGGTACCTAAATTCAGACTCTCATTTGAGATAGATACCTAAATTTCGATTCTCTTTCGAATTGATACCTAAAATTCAATTCTAAATTCTGAGACTGGTACCTAAATTCCAGTTCTCTTCCTTCGACGTCGGTACCTAAATTCCGACTCTCATTCGAGATCGATACCTAAATTTCGATTCTCTTTGAATTGATACCTAAATTTCAATTCTAAATTCTGAGACTGGTACCTAAATTCCAGTTCTCTTCCTTCGAGGTCGGTACCTAAATTCTGACTCTCATTCGAGAACGATACCTAAATATCGATTCTCTTTCGAATTGATACCTAAATTTCAATTCTAAATTTCTGAGACTGGTACCAAAATTCCAATTCTCATTTCGAGGTCGATACCTAAATTCTGACTCCCTTTTCGAGATCGATACCTAAATTTCGATTCTCTTTCGAATTGATACCTAAATTTCAATTCTAATTTCCGAGCCTGGTACCTAAATTCCAGTTCTCTTCCTTCGAGGTCGGTACCTAAATTCCGACTCTCATTCGAGATCGATACCTAAATTTCGATTCTCTTTCGAATTGATACCTAAATTTCAATACTAAATTTCCGAGACTGGTACCTAAATTCCAGTTCGCTTCCTTCGAGGTTGGTACTTAAATTCTGACTCTCATCCGAGATCGATACTTAAATTTCTATTCTCTTTCAGGTTTGATACTTAAATTTCAAATCTCACACTCTCGAGATCAGTATCTAAATTCTGATTCTCATCCTTTGTGAGGTCGGTACCTAAATTCCGACTCTCATTTCGAGATTAGTACCTAAATTCTGATTCTCATCCTTTTTCCTTCTCAATTGATACTTAAACTTCGATTCTCACTCCAAGTCTGGTACCTAAATTCTAGTTCTCTTCGGAATCCCGCGGTTGAAGCCAAGGTTTCAATTCTCATTTCAAATCCAAATTTAAAATTAAAAATTTTCTTAAACCGATTTTAAATTAAACTTCAAATCTAAATCTAAACTCACACTTTGAAACTTGAAATTTAAAAGTAAACTGAAATCTAAATCAAATTTCCTCAGATCTTGTGATATGGAGTTCACCTCCTTTTCCATTCCCCAGCGAGAGTCCAGGAATCTCCAGTCTTGGAAATATACCTGATACTCCCCAGCGGAAATTCTTTTACTTCATCCTAAGCTTGTAACTTGGACATCTGTGTTGGTTTTGTTGATCTCCTCGGTCAACTCCAATAAGCGGTGTGTGCTTGGTTAGCACACCACACGTATTGGGGGTCCATTTGTTGACCACATTTTTTGATGAGGTCTTTTTCTCCTCTCTTTAGTACTTAGGATCTAGCCTTAGGCTTTTCCTTTGACTAATCTTAGAGGACTAGAAATGGAACCCACCCTTTAGAAATTCAAACTACTTCTTAAATCCCTGCAAACCCCACAAGCTTGATTGTAGACCCCTAATCACCTAGAGGGTTGAAATCAAATGTGGAGGTTTAAAGGATGAGTTCCCTATAGGACTTCTTGGCATTAGGAATACCACAGGTGACACAGTGCAGTGAGGGTTGACTTGCACATACACTACACTCTCACACACATTCCAAGTCCTAAAACCACACTCACACCCAACTTGACTTCCCGACTCATGTAGGTAATTCACATGGATGGTCCTTAACCCCTAAGCCCCTGGCTAAGAGGGTTAGGAACAACATAGTGAATGCCTCAAATGAGTCCTCTCATGGCTCATATGGGCTTAATATGGCTTCATGGCTTCATGGCTTAACCAAAATGATTCTATTTTACTCAAATTTGATCAATCTTCATTTTTCAAAAATTTCAATTTTTGACCCTAGGGGCCCTACACCTACTAGACCTACCAAAAGCCCTTGGAACTACCCAAAATATACAAAATCACCTAAATTTCCCAAAATTCCTCAAAATCAAACCTAAACATTTCCCCCACTCAAATTGATCATCCATAGCCAAAAAATACCAAAAATTCCAAAAGTACCCCCAATACCCTCCAAATACCCAAAATGCCCTTCTTAGCCCAAAAATCCAAAAAATTCAGAAAATTCCCAAAAAATTCCAGAAAATCTCAAATATTCCCAATTTCATTTTATTCAACTATACCATGGGCCAATTTTTTCAATTTACCCCACTTTTACAAAAACCCCTAATTTAACCCATTTTAAACCCAAGTGAACCCAATATCAAACTAAACCACCCCAATTGACCTCAATTTTAGTCTGATTCAATTCTAAACTTCAAATCAACATCCAAAATATCAATTTAGACCAAATCCAAGTCCAATTTGATTGACATTTGAGCCCAATTTCAATTTAAAGCCTAAGGCCCAATTTTGGCCCATGACCTAAACCTAACTCAAACGTAGCCCAACTCAACCCCAATTGTCCCCAAATCTTTTCTAGAGCCTTCCTATCATCCCCATAAACAAAACACTAACTTGATTCACCCAAAATTTGAACCTAAACTCCACCCAAACCTAACCCAAAACCAAAATCCCTTAAATTGACCTCAGCCCAAACCTAACCCAAATGGGCCCAAATCCCAAAATCAAAGTCCAACCAAAGTTGAAAACTCTTTGTGACATTCCCATAAACATTTCTCAACATTAATTTTACATCAAATCCAACATTAGCTGAACCTGGCCCCTTTAACTAAAAAGCCCAAATTAAACCCAATTCAATTCAAAATCACTTCACACTTGTTCCAACCCACTCATGACACATACCTAAACCAATTGCAACATTTATTTGGCATGATACTTCACAAAATTTCCATCCACCAATTTATTTTCAAGCCTAAAGGCCCACTTTCTTAAACCATTCTAAAAGCCCACTTCCACAAAATCCAAAAGCCCAAAAATTCATCCAAAGCCCACATGACATTTCTCTACATCATCCATTCAATTAAAATCATCCCTAAGTCCTAAACCAATGATCAAATAATTCTAAATGAAGCTTCATCCAAATTTCCACCAAAATATCAAAAATCCTTAAAATCCATTTTTATGAAATTGACCAAACTTTTTCCAAGCCAAATGTGAGCCATTGAGCCATGTACAAGCCACATGGAAGCCATGGAAGCCACTTTCCACCTCACCAAGCCATTAATGGAAAGAAGAGGGGGGTCTTTCTTAAACTTTCATTAAGCTTTTTTAACCTCATCCATGTTCACTCTAAACCATGCTTAGCCACCTCACCTTGGATGGAGACTTCACAACCCCTTCCAAGCTGACCTAAATAATTCCCTCAGCTCAAAATCAGGTCTTGGGGAGGTGCACCAAGCCTATTTCCATGGATTGACCAAACCAAGCTAAAAATACACTCTCCCCCATTCCATTTTAATCAAGCTTTTTACACATGTCAAACTCCAATTGACTTCACCAAATTCGACCCCCGACGCGGCCGAGTCGGATGGTGACCCATGCTCGGCCGGCCGACCACCACAGCCTGTCGGAAAACACCATGGTCGAGAGCTCTATGTGAGCCAAAAAATTCAATTCTCCCTTGCTGAGCTGTCCCAACCCTAATGGACACCAGAGCTCTTCTTCTCCTCCCCTAAGCAGCTGATCCCAGCCTCCAATTGACCCTAGGAAGTCCTCCAGCCATGTCTATTTAAACCCACCACCCTCTCGGCCAAAAGAGGAGATGAACCAGACCTTAAAGAAACACTGCCAAAATTGCTCCAGGACCTTCTCCTAACCCAAAGCAATTGATCCCCAATGTTCCTTTGCCCTAATCCCCATTAACAGAGCTCAATTTCTGAGTTGAAAATCCACCCAAAAAATAGGACACTTCACCACAGTGAGCCAATCTCCAAATTGATTGGTCCTACACTTTCACCAGACCAAGAGGAGAAGTTCCCAAGCAAAAGCCCCCTCACCGAGGCTAGCCATTGCTTCCGGCTCTCCAAGCTTTGTGATCGGCCTTGGTCACTTTCATACCTGAGACAATTCCCCGGAGCCGAGAGACTTCATCTGGAGCTTGCCCGGACTCAATCGAAGGTGACACAACTCTCAGATCGAAGCTTCACTTCTCTGAGCAAAGGTATGAACTCACTCTTTATCCCGAGCTTCCAGTGATTCTCCATTTTGTTTAAGTTAATTACATAGCCTAAAAACCATATGGATGTGTTCGTCTCTTCAAGACGAATCCATAGAGCATAAGAACACAAAAATCCATTGAGAATCGAGTGAGATCTTAGGGTTTTAGTGTGGACGGTCACGAGTGCACACCAGTCGTAGACGATGACCGGGAATCGTTGAATCGCACGTGTATCGAGTGGACAGTTCAGATTGCATCGGACCAGGGAATGTTACATGAACCACGGGCCCCTGGAGCGCTGAGTCAGATGGCGGCGTCGAATGGGAATGTGCCTCATGGGCTTTCGGAGCTGCCGATGTTGCGCTAGCGCCGAGTCGGATAAGTAGATAAATAGGGTATTTTTGAATTATTTAAATGCCCAGAACTTCAAAAATTCATATCTTTGCATAGAAAAATCGCAAAAATAAAATAAAAATACCCTCTTGCTCAATGAACAGAGGAGAATAATGTGGAAAAGAAATCAAGTTAATTGGATGAGTATTTTATTTTCAATAATTTATTTACTATTTTCAGTATTTTGATTCTTCATTTGCATAGACAATAAACCATGGCATGAGACCATTGGGCTTTTGAAGCCTCTGATCTTGGGAACATTCCCTGAATTTTTCAAGGTCAGAGGCCATCTCTGTGAAAAGTTATTGAATTTTCAATTTCATGTCACTGTTTTAGGTATTTTAATTCCAACAATTAGCATGTTGTAAAATAAATTCTAGGAAAATTTGGTGATGTTCCTTAGGCCAGAGGACCCTATGAAAAATATGTTTTGAGTTAATTCATTCATAATAACCTTAATTGGCCTAAACCCCTAAAATTGAATTTGAATTAATTAGGGTTAACCACACATCAAATTGACTTGAAAATAATTCTTCACTGATCTTTAGGATCAGAGGAACCTCACATAAAAATTTAAAGTCAATTGGACTTGATTAACCCTACTAAATGGATTGATTAAGCCTCATGAACAAAATGGAACTTTAAAAATTCATAACTCTAAAAATACTTTTCAAAAATTCACAAAAATGGTTTTGGAGCTTCTCTGATATCAGGGGAGTTCAGGAAAATTAAAATTGAAATTTTCTAAAAAAAGTTAATTTTTCACAATATTTTAATATTTTAATAATTAAAAAATAATAAAAATCATAAAAATATTAAAAATCATAAAAATATTAAAAATCATAAAAATGTCACATTTTGATTCCTAATCACTTAGGAACAAACCAAATATTTTTCCTAAGTCCCTAGGGTAAGATATTGAATTTTAAAGGCATAATGTAATTTTTAATATTAAAAAATGAGTTTTTAACCTTTTTCACTAAAATAATTCTAATAAATCAAAAAAAAATAAAAAAATTATAAAATTATTTCTCTGAACTCATTGAGGTCAGAGAAATTTATGAAAAATATAAAATCCTTTTTTCAACTTTAATTTTATTTTATAATTAATTAATACTTTAAAACTCAAAATAATTATAATAAATAAAATATAATTCAAAAAATTACCAAAATTGGTCCACGTGGTCCTCTAGTCATTAGGAACATCCCATAATTTTCTTAAGGACGGCAACTTTTCCTTGGTCATGTTGTTGAATTTTCTTTAAAAACCCATATTTTCTACTAAAGATAATTATATAAATAAATTAAATTCATAAAAATCACATTTTCTCCTCTAATGTCTTAATTGATATGTGATTGAAGTGACATAAAAATTTCAAATTCATTTGAGCTCAATTTAGTGAGTTATGAAATAAATAAGCTTAAAAGGGCATAAAGGTAATTAAAAATTTTAACCCTTAATTAAAACTTTAGGTTTAATCAAAATGGGGGTAAAATATTTGATTTTAACTTTCTCTTGGATGATTGAAACTTAGGGAAATTAAGGGGTAGAAACCCATTAAAAATTTTGAAAATATCAAAAATGAAACTTTAATTAATTAAATGATTTAGATTTTGGAAAGAACATATTTAAATTTGGATTATTAAAATAGGGATATTATTAAGAGGACAATTATTCTTTAATTTAAAAATCCCTAAATAAGTCACTTTAACAATATTTAATTCTTAATTAAAAAATTAAAATAATAATCCAAATTAACAATTAAAATTAAAATTAAAACTAAAATTAAATTTAATTTAATTTAAATTAAATTAAAATTAAATTAAATTAAAATTAAATTAAATTAAAAATTAAATATATTTAAATTAAATTAAAATTAAAATTAAATTAAATTAAAATTAATTAAAATCAAATTGAATTAAATTAAATTAAAAATCATTTAACAACAAACCTGAATGAAATCATAAAGAATTAAATCTAAAATAATTTGAACACTATTCCAAACTTAAAATTATTAATTAAAACCTCATAATTAAATTAAAACACTTTAAACCAGTAACTCAAACGTTTAATTATGATTAAAATTCTCGATAAATCAACTTTCCCTTAAAGGCTTTAATTATTATAACTCTTAAATAGAGTATTAAGTGAGATGTCACTTCATTTATCTAAGTTCACTGAGCAAGAAACAAAGTTTAATCGAACTTCGGATGATTAATTCACTCGTGCAACTAAATTTACTTGGACTCAAAACAATCCCGTAAATATTGAAAAGATGTTTAGGACTCGTCCTAAGCACTTCCTCAATATGACGGGATGTTTTAGAAGAACAACTGAATTTAATTGTTCTTTGATGAAGAAAATCATCCTTAAATCAAACCAATAACCTAGACGTCGTAGGAAATGACTAGTTATACGATTAGGAATTTGGTAGACAACTAAAACTCTTCCCTTAGCTTTACCTAGGTATCTGTTGAAATATTTAAATGCCTTAACATGTGTTTTAAGTGCAGCTTGGGATGACGGGAAGACCCTCTAGGTACGCTTTTATTTTATTGCAATTTTCTTTGTTGTAATTTACTTACTTGCACAATACTTTACTTTTCTTCATTGTAAAACAAGACTATTGCATGAAAACTAAAACCTTTAGGGTAGTCCCTGAACTGAAACTAAAACTAAATTAAAATTCATTGCAAGATAAAATTCACCACCACAACATTTCAAAATATAAAACAACTCAAAATTTAATCACAAACAGAACAATAAAACTATAATTACAACTAAATTAAAATGTATCGTTGAATGATCGGGAATACCTCGGATGATGTAACCCACATGTTGCTAACGGGATTTCCCAAGGTCTAAATGAAAGTGTGCAACTCGTTCAGTTGAGTTTAGCAAATTCATCTGGACTAAGTGAATTCAATGAAAATAATGGTGGCGGGATGACGAAACCGTGGGATCTTAATCGGTTCTGTTTAATTAACTTTAAGATTTGTTTTAATTAAAACATCAAAAAAACACTTAGATTTTAAGATTTTCTCTAAACCAAAACACTTATCTCATCTCCTGATTTATGATTTCTAAAACTAAACCTCTGCAACAACAAGGAGCTCAGAGCATGGTGGGCGAAGACCTGCCATCGTCATCAAAGAAACATGAATCTACTTCAAGAAACCTTTCCTAGTTTTAAACAACAAAGCCATAGGATTTCGAGGTAGTTTGCCTAGTGCAACATAAATCCTCAACCTTTTCGTTAGGCACTTGTATAATCATTTTATGTAAATTAAGTCCTGACCGGTCTTAGGATTCCGAGGTAGTCGTTTGATACGATATAAACCTCACATCTTCGGGGCTATTTGTGTGATTATATCATACAAATATAAGACCTAAATAAATAAAATTGGCAGGATTAAAACATTAAATAAATCCTCAAATTGAAGCCAAACAATAGGATAGTTTGAGAAGTTGCCAAGATTTCTTCTTGGATCCTCAGCTTCTCCTACTTTTCTTCCTTTGAACTCATGAAATGAACTGTTCCAAATTTGATCCATTCCCTATTGAAATTTCAAAATTCAATCCTTTGAAAACCTTAAATTTTGAAATTCTTGAGAACAAAACCACTAATCATTATCGAGAGTTTTCTTAAGTGTTTTCTGACATTTAAGATATAATTAACTATAGGGGCTTGCCCTTATAGGAAACTTTCAGAACCCAGGTAATATAAACCCTGCTTAATTCCTTTATATTAAGCAGGGGAACTTGTCGGCTTATAAAATTAGTTCGCAAACCAAACGGATGTCACAAATCTTTTAGTTTATTTAATCGAGCCCCATCATCAAGCAGTGTGTCTATTCTCCGGGATAGATATACAGTTTGTGTTGTGGTGCTCGTTTATATAAACTATTCGGGATGTGAGATCAGTTTGATTTCATATCTTAAAATTTTCAAACTTAAAATTATTTTTAAAATTAAATGCTACTTTCCAAATTATATATATATATATATTTAAATTAAATTTAAAATTTAAAATTCACCGACAATTTCTGTAGGCGACCCCCCTTTTCAAAATACAACATACCAACCTAAAAATAAGCCGTACAATCTCATTTGAGGAGTGCATAACCATCTGGGGCCTTCTAGAACACCTTGAAACCGCCAAAACTCCAAAAATAACTTCTCCAACCGTCTCTGACAGACTTAGTTTGTTAATTTTCTTCATGAAGCCTCATTTTTACTCCTTTTTATTATTATTTAGCATTTTTTCATCCATAAACTCTTTTTTTTATACCTGCAACCAAAAACATAGAAATACCTTTCATTAAAGCAAATATCCTTAAAAAATAAGAATACTTTATCCACAAAAATTGTTATATTTAAAGTAGATCATCTTCACATTAATATTATCGACAAGGAGCTCTCTAATGAACTTCTTGTTCCCTCTATCTTTACTTATTTGGTAGACGTAATTAAGGTCATCTTTGCCTTTATTAGCTAGGTGCACTTAGCTCTTTATTTAAAACAAATGCATTCAAAATTATAGCCTCAATAAGCTTGTTTTGGGTATGAAGGTTTTGAGATAATAGCTCCTTAGATAGAGTTTAGGATTCAAGTGCAAGGATAATATCTCTTTAAGTGGCTTTCAAATGATGGACTTAGTGATGAGCTTAAAGATGTCCATTTGGTATTCAAGGGAGCTTTTCTAATATTCTTCATATTATTTGTGGTAGCAAAAATGGGATCACCTTCTACTTGAATGTTCCATGCGATAGCAGTAATAGTATAAAAATCTTCACAAAATCTCTAGAAATTTATATACATGAATCCACTTCTAGAATTGAAATGAGTCCCAAAGGAAATAATAATGGGAGAGTGATTTGAAGTATAAGACTGCATATTATATGAGGAGTAAGTAAAAGTACAGAGCTAATGATCACTAACCATGTCCCTATTGACCCACAATTTTATATTATGATATTTTAATTTAATTGCAACGAAGCCAAAAACTTGACCCCGCTATATTATATGTATAGAATTGTAATTGTTTATGTTGTGGATGCTACGCAAGTATACGTATCGTATCAAGTAATACGAGGCTCTAGTGGAGTCCTCGGTTATCGATCCCACTGGGAAAGAGAAAATAAAATAACAGCTAATTTTAAAATAATAATAATAATTCTAAAATATTATACGAAAATTTGGAATTCTGAATTTAAGCGCAATAAAGTAAACAAAGTATTTCAATTAGGTAAATTAACTAAGTAGAAAATTAATACGAATTGAAAGTGCAGGAAATTAAACTAATTGCTAAATAAGTCTTAACTATTCAAAAAAAGTATCTTTCTCCTTGTTTAGAAATTTAAGTGATTGATGAATTTAAATAGATAATTTTAAGGTATTGTGACAAATAGGAGCATTCCTATTCTTTACCCTTTGGTCGAGGTGTAAAGAATATTGACTAATCCTATGTTTGATTACCGAATCTGCAGCTAGTCGGGAGGATACCGATCGCCACTTCGTAGCTCCCACGTTCCCCTCGCCTGAGAGCTAACATCTACACTTCAGCTCTCAAACAATAGGACCTAATTGAATATTTTAGTCTGTCACATTAAAATGCTCAATTCTACGCCTAGTGGTATTATTTCCCTATTTATTTGCACCTTCCTTCCAAGGCTTTTGAATTCCCCGAATATCAGATGTAATTTTTACTATAGTTGATAATCAACACATTTTAACAATTCAAATGACCAGTTTGAAAGTAAATTAAGTTTTAAGTAAAAATTATCACAATTTATTAATATATAAAAGTACCTTCATTTTTAGTTCATCAAGTCACTTAATTTCATAACAGAGAGAAAGACTAATAAACTACTCAGAATGCATGGGAACTAAACTAAGCATGGATTTCATTTAAAGTTAAAAACAATAAATATAAATACTTATCTCAATTTATCCCCAAGCAAACTCCTCGCAGTTCATTTGACTCTTCCTTCCAATACAGCAAGACTCACTAAATACTCACTACAGACTCAAAATAACTCACTTATAACACTCAAGGACTCTCTAAGACACACACTAAGACACAAAACTGCACACAAACTGGACTTAACACACTTAGAACACACACACACACACACTTAGAACACACACGGACTCTCTAAGACACACACTAAGACACAAAACTGCACACAAAACTGGACATTAAAGACTTAATTTCGGCTTCTATATATAGAGGTGAGCAAAGGACCAAGAGGTGCGTAAGCATCCCTTCAAAAGGTGTCCAGGTTCAATGTATCAGAGCCATTTAAACTAGCTCGCCGTCGGCGACGAACTACCCTCGTTGTCGGCGAGGCTTCTAAGATCTTCAACTCGCGCTATCTCGTCGTCGGCGAGCTCGGGCTCGCCGTCGGCGAGACGATTATAAATCCTTCATAAATGTCTCCTCGTAACCTCGCCGTCGGCGGCTCGATCTCGCCGTCGGCGTCTCAAAGACAAATTGCATTATTTTCTTCCTTTTTGCTCCAAATCCGCTCCTTTTTATGATTTTTGCTTTTATCACCTAAATTATCCATTCCTGCAATAAAATAAAGAAAATATCCTTCTTTAAAGTGTAATTTTATCAAAAATAGGTATGAATTTCTTAATAAATTTTTCAGCTGATCAAAATCCCCAAAACATACTTATTACTTGTCCTCAAGTAATTTTAGTACTACATAAAAATAATGAGTTTTATAATAAGATTTTTCAATTTAAATAACTATGAATTAGATTAAGTAATATCATAATAGAGTTAAATAAAAAATAATTCATGTAATTTAATTAATCTTATAGAAATAAATTATTTAGTTATCAGGTCTAAGATTTCTAGCTTACTATTCATTTTAGGAATGACTATATTTAAAAGAATAACTACTTAAGATATTCATATGATAAGAAATTCAAGAAAATACTATTAGGTAAAATTCTAATCCATAAACATATGTTTGGAAATATCTAAGTTTTTCCCTTTAGGTTAATTCAAATGAAGCCAATTTTTGATAAGACATCTCCTCAAGCTTCTCCTTATTTTTCTTTTTCTTTTTCTTTTTCTTTTTCTTTTTTTTTCTTTTTTTCTTTTTTTTTTCTAATGAGGATTACTGTATCTGGAGAGCCTGTTAATAATTTTGAACTTCATTTTCATCTTCCTAAATTTGAAACTTAGAAATATTTCTTAGCATATATATACTTCATAGTTTTTTACTTCATTGATTCTCAATCTTTTCTTTTTCACTTGAATACTTAAGAATTTTAATTTTAGAATATAGTTTTCCATACTAAAAATAGTTTACTATATTCTTATTCCCTTTAACCAAATATTTTATTCTATTTAATTAATTAAAGCACTAGAAATATTTCATTTAACCTTTTATAATAATTAAATAAAATAATTCATATTAAATCAAATTGAAAAATTTGCTATAAAAATCATTTTTATAATAATTTGAAAATAGAAATTGAGAACAAGTTAATAACTAAATTTGTATTTTACTCCCCCCCCCCAAACTTAAATTTTTATATCTAATCTAAATAATGAAAAAGAAGGAAAGTAAATAAATCATACCTTTGAAGTTTAGGTATTTCTTTTTTTTTTTGAAATTTTTTGCAGGCTTTTTTATTTTTCATTGAACCTGTACTGTTAGTATTTTCCATATATATATAACAATTTAAAGAAAATGCAGGGATAAAATCTAAGATAAGTATTAAACACAACAATTAAAATAACTCTACACTACACATATGAATTACTAACATATTAAAACAATTTAACTAACAGATTAAAAATTTTAAAAACTTAAAACAATACAAAATAAAATAAAAACATACTAAAGAAAACTATCATCCTATTTAACATACAAATAAATGCAATTAACTAACACAAAAACAAAAACTAACTACTATAACAATTCAAGCAAATTAATCTAACTAACATCCAATCTCTCAAAATATAAAGTACTGAATATTACAAACATATAAAGTCCTCAAAATAACTTACACCAAACAAATAAAACAAATAAAGTCTTAATCTTCAGCATCAAAGTCCCAAACTATATCATCCCCTCCTCAGTCGTAGGTCGAGAAGACCGAGCAGGATGATACCGAGTATACCTTGGGCATTCCGGAAAGACAACATCTAAATCTCCACTCCTATAACGACGTTCAGCCTTCATAGTATGTAATTTCGTATTCGAATGTCGCCGGAGGTACTCACTATCATAATCATGTCTCCTCTCCAGATTATCAATCCTTTGATCAAAATGATCAAATCTTCTCCCCATTGTTTCTCCAAACTGCTCAAAACTCCTCCTATGCAAGCTCAATTCATTCATCAGATCTTGTAGGGTAGGGGTGGTAGACTCATGAGGTTCATAGCTAGTAGATGGTATATCTCTACTTGACTGAGTGAAATAACTTCTCACTCCTGATCTCCAACCTTCATGAGATTCATACTTCTTAATGTTGGTAGCTGTGAGTGGTTTCATAGGTTCCACCCATTCTTCATCATCTCTAGCCTCAACTCCAGAAAGTTGGCAGAGTGCAAAAATTAATCCAGGGTGGCCCAATCCAGCTCCACTCTCATTTCGAGGAGTGGCTAGGATGTTTTGATAAATAACTCTCCCGACGTTGATGCTTTTGTTATTTTGTCTCGTGTTACCTCACTATGGTGATATGTGGGTAACAGAGTATAACAAATAAAGTAATTCCAGGCTTTGGAGACTGCATTTAATTTGGAAAGAGGAAAATTCACTTTTTCCCTGTCGCTTAATTTTCCAAACTCCGGTCCCATCGGCTGAGAAAGTTAATGACTTCCTCCAAGTGGTCCTTCCATCGTTTCAAAAGTTTCATACTCGCTAAAGTGCGAGTCATGAACTTCATAGAACGCGTTAATTCTTGCGGCATTGAAATCTACAAAAAACCCTCGTACCTTTACTAGTGCATCTTCGACGGCGATCAATTGGCATAAAATTCTTTAACCACTTCTACTGCTGCTCTATATTGAACGTAACAGAAATTCTCCCAACCTCGTTCCTTTATAATCCGCTCTACTTCTCCTCCCAAATTTTTGAATACCCGATCCACAATGCACTTTCTTCCTTGTATGTTTTCAAAATATTTAGCCTGTGCTCGTGCATTGATGAATCAGTTTTCGTCGAATTCTACTCAACGTTTTTGTCGTGGAGCCATACGATCGATCTGTGAAAATCGTGAAAATTTTCACTAAACTTAATAATAATACTAAGAAGGCTTCCTACAACATTTGTAAGAAATTTAAATCAAATTCCATGGATTTCCACTGAATATTTCTTCCACATTTTGATTTTTCCCAAAATTTGCAATGTGGTGAAAATATATGGTGAAAATCAAAAAATTTTGCATAGGAGTGAAGCTCTTACCAAGGGAAGATGAAATCCGATGTCAAAAAGTGTTGAAATCGCTTCAAATCCAAGATCTCTCAAGCCCTAGGTCGGTTTTTGCGAAAATGGGAGGTTGGGGATGATGAATAGTGTTTTTGACAGGTCAGATATATGTTTTTCTCCGACCTCGCTGTCAGCGAGATTTTTCTCGCCGTCGGTGAGCTAATATTTTTCGGAACCAAAAACTCTCGGGAAAAATCCGCTGTCGGTGAGAGATTCTTCGCTGTCAGCGAGATCGATCTCGCTGTCGGCAGGATTTTTCTCGCCGTCGGCAAGATTCCAAAAATTTTAAATTTTTGAAATTCGTCACTCATTTTCATCCTTGATTTGCCTTATATTATATTTCCGATCATATTATTTATTAATTTAATATGAAGATTAGCTACTTATACACAAACAAATTCACACAACACAACAAATTAACTTTAATATTGAAATCCATGAGATATACAAACTAACATAATTTTAGACTCTATAATCAAACTTCAAACTTCAATTCTTACTACTAATCAGCATCGCAAACCAATCCACGACACACTAAATGCTAATACAAAACTATGACGCATATCTCAATTAAGTTTGAGATATTCAAATCATCACTCCACACATAATAAAATCTAAATCAAATCAAATAACATAAATACAAACATACTATAGAAATCTTTACTACTACTCTTCAAGGTCAGAATCTTCATCCTCTTTGATATTTCCGATATGACGATGATGCACAAATAAGTTATAGAAAGGCCTGAAGGGAAACTCCGGCGGATTCTTCGGTGATCCAACCCTTCCGTCTCGGTAAATGAGGAAAGCTAGCTTCCGAGTGTCCGGAATGATCAAAGTGTTCCTTCATCCTCCAGATCAATGTGATCAAATAAATCGGATATATTGTCGATTAAATCTCTCACATTCCGTAGTTCTTTCTCCATTCCTTTAATTTTCTTCATAAGTAACTCCGTTTTATCCGAAATAGGCCTTGCTATAGGATTATTCCGTGAAGCTCTATCGGAGATAAATGTAATGTCTTCATTATTGTCCAAAGTAGGGAACATATCCGTAGGATCAAGCGGCTTCCAAGGTAACAGAACCTTTTCCCAAGCTTCATAAGAAACCTGGTACTGACTGCATAATGCAAACATAGTAGATGGGTGTCCTAGTCCGTGAACTGACCCATGCACAATTAAACCCAATGCAGACTTAACAATTATTGATCACACATCAATAGGCAATCCAATTTGAATACAATAATTCAATATAGCGCATTCCTTCGAAACCTTGTTTACCCTCATAGTAGGTAACAATTTAGATGAGATGAAAAAGTGCCAGTGCTTCGAGACAGGATTCAAAAGTGATGCAGAGAAACTAACATACCCGTCTTCACACAATTCCCAATCTTTCGGTTCATCAGTTAGATATCGAAATATCTTATTCATATTATATCGAGAAGGCACAAAATTTGAATAGTGACATACCGGGGTGTTTTCTATAGAGAATAACTCATTTACTCTTGATGGAGTAAACGTCACCCATCTTCCTCGGACGTAGATATTCCCATTGTTGATCGCATGTAAGTTAGAGTAGAACTCTTTCACAACCTGGAATAACAACGACGGACGTAGTGTAACAAAATACCTCCCAAGTGCGCTGCGCGATCCTTTCTTCTATCTTCGTAGTGGAATTCTCTAATCCTCGATTGACAAATCCCCGTTCCTTGATAACTCTTTTCTTTACCAAAACCTTGTTGAAGATCCGTTGCGCTTCCGCACTCACAAATTTCCTCCGGTTAAACACTCCAGATTTAGAGGAATCTAAGAATTTGGAGGCCATTTTGGTGAATGGAAGGAATTATAGTGAAGAAGGCAGATTTAGAATGAATTAAGAATGGGTTTTCACTAAGAATTTGGTGTTGAACCCTTCCAAATCGGCATTCCAAGTATAAATAACTCATCTTTATAACTTCCTCGCTGTCGGCGAGAAGTTTCTAACCATCGGCGACTCAGTTATAAAAACTGTCCTTCAGGTTCTCGCTGTCGGCGGGACGTTTCTTGCTGTCAGCGAGCTCGATAAATAAACTGATATTAATTTAAGCGCGAACCTCGCTGTCGGCGAGTATCGACCTCGCCGTCGGCGAGATTCCAAAATAATGTCCAATTTCGCTCTAAATCGAATAATTTCATTTCTCATCATAATGGTTCGAATATGTGATGATTCTTAATAATAATTGAGTAGTAAAGTTTCATTAAAACTAACTATTAAGATACAATAAAAATAGATAACTAATATGGGTTGCCTCCCATAAAGCGCTTGGTTTAACGTCGTCAGCCCGACCTAATTTCAATTATTAATCAGGTCGACTAAGCATTAAAACCTCTTTATAGTTAGGTCTTATACCTTCGAAATATGGTTTTAATCTATGTCCATTAACTTTAAATTTATGTCCAAGCTTTTGGATCTTCGATTTCTATAGTTCCGTATGAAAATATTTGAGTTATGGTGAAAGGTCCTAACCATCGAGACTTCGATTTTCCAGGAAATAATTTCAATCTAGCATTATATAGCAAAACTTCCTGTCCTGGTTCAAAATTTCTCTGATTAATCTTACGATCATGTCATAACTTCATATTTTCCTTATAAATCTGATCATTATCATATGATTCATTTCTTAATTCTTCCAATTCATTTAATTGAAGCAATCTTTTCTCATCAGCTTCCTTCATATTATAATTAAATTCTTTAATTGCCCAATATGCTTTATGTTCTAATTCAACTGGTAAGTGGCATATTTTTCCATATATAGGCTCGTAAGGAGTCATTCCAATCGGAGTTTTATAAGCAGATCCTATAAGCCCATAATGCGATTGTCTAATCTAATAGACCATTCTAACCTATTTGGATTTACATGATTTTTCTAAAATACGTTTAATCTCACGATTAGATACTTCAGCTAATCAGCTAGTACGTGGATGATAAGCAGTGGATATCTTATGAGTAATATTGTATTTTTCTACTAGTTTGTGAATGTATTTATTTCTAAAATGAGTTCCTCCATCAGTGATAATCACTTTCGGCATTCCAAATCTAGTAAAAACATTTTTCATCAGAAATTTTAAAACACTCTTAGCATCACACCTAGGTAAAGCTTGTGCCTCAATCCATTTGGAAACATAATCAACAGCTACTAATATATATGAGTTTCCAAATGAAGGAATAAAAGGTCCCATAAAATCTAATCCCCAAACATCAAAAATTTCAACTTCTAATATAAAATTTAGAGGCATTTCGTTTCTTCTAGATATATTTCCTACTCTTTGGCATTTATCGCAAGGTTTAATATATCTATATACATCTCTAAATAGAGTAGGCCAGTAAAATCCAGATTGTAGAATCTTATAAGCAGTTTTATCAGTTCCAAAATGTCCTCCAAAATCAGAATCATGACATTTTTGAATAATTGGTTCGATTTCTTCATAAGGTACACATCTTCTAATAATTAAATCCTTACATTGCTTATATAAATATGGTTCATCCCAAAAATAGGTTTTCGTATCATGGATGAATTTTTTATGTTGTTGCAAAGTTAGCATAGGTGGTAAAATATTACTAACTATATAGTTTACTATATCAGCATACCATGGTATTTTCTACTCATTGATATTATATAGTTGTTCATCAGGAAAACTATCTATAATTTCATTTTCAATATCAGATAATTCATGATTTTCTAATCTTGATAAATGATCCGCAATTTGATTATCAGTTCCTTTCTTATTAACGATCTCAAAATTGAATTCTTGCATTTATAGCATCCATCTAATTAATCTTGGTTTGGAATCTTTCTTTTGCATTAAATATTTGATAGTAGAATGATCGAGTATGCACGATACATTTTGTTCCAATCGGATAAGGTCTAAATTTATTAAAACCATATACTACCGCTAATAATTCTCTTTACGTAATCGTATAATTTATTTCAGCATCATTTAGAGTTTTACTAGCATAGATATAACTTTAAAAATCTTTTCATATCTTTGCCCAAGAACTGCTCCTACAGCATAATCACTAGCATCACACATAAGCTCAAATGGTTTCTCCCAGTTAGGTGAAACTATTATAGGTGCTGTAATTAATTTTTCTTTTAAGAGTTCAAAAGCATTCAGGCATTCGATTGTAAATTCAAATTTCTTATCCTTTTCGAGAAGTTGGCATAGAGGTTTAGTAATTTTTGAAAAATCTTTTATATATCGTCTGTAGAATCCAGCATGTCCAAGAAAACTTCTTACCCCTTTTACCGTAGTTGGAGGTGGTAATTTAGCTATAACTTGAATTTTTGCAGGGTCCACTTCCATGCCTTTTTCCGAAATTTTATGCCCTAATACAATGCCGCCCGCAACCATAAATTGACATTTCTCCCAATTTAGAACTAAATTTATTTTCTCACATACTTCTAATACTTTTTCAAGATGAGTTAAGCATGTGTCAAATGATGTTCCAAATACCGAGAAATCATCCATAAATACTTCTATTACATTGTCAATTAACTTACTAAATATAAACATCATACATCTCTGGAATGTTGCTGGTGCATTACATAACCCAAAAGGCATTATTCGAAAAGCGAAAGTTCCATAAGGACTAGTAAATGTAGTTTTCTCTTGATCCTCAGGAGCAATTTGTATTTGATGATAACCAGTGTATCCATCTAGAAAATAAAAATACTTATGTCCGACTAATCTATCTAACATCCGAGTCTAGAAATGGTAAAGGGAAGTGATCTTTCCTGGTGGCGGTATTTAATTTCCTATAATCAATACATATACGCCAACCAGTAACTTGTCTTATAGGAATAAGATCGTTATTTTCATTGACAGTGACGGTCACTCCTCCCTTCTTAGGAACACAGTGAATTGGGCTTACCCAAGCACTGTCAGATATAGGATATATGATACAATTATCTTACCATTTTAAAATTTCTTTCTTAACTACTTCTTTCATTATCGGGTTTAATCTGCTTTGGGGATCTGCTTTAGGTTTATGTTCATCATCTAAAATAATTCTATGCATACAGATTGAAGGACTAATTCCTTTAATATCTGCTAAAGTCCAACCAAAAGTTTTCTTATATTTTTTTAAAGTTTCTAAAAGTTTACTGTTCTTGAGATTCGTTTAATGCGGATGAAATAATAATCGGTAAAGTTAAAGAATTACCTAAATAAGCATATTTCAAATGATCGGGTAATATTTTTAGCTCGAGTTCGGGAGGTTTAATAATTGATGGAACTATATTCTTGTCGATGATTTCAGTAATATCCAAAAATTCAAATCTTTCCTGAATATAATCTAGTTCTTCATTATTATCTTCAATTAATTCAGTATTTTCTTTTTCTAAATTATCTTCGTAATATTCCTTAAAATGTTCTTGTTATAAATGTTCAAATATTTCCATCCGAAAACATTCATCATCTTTTTCTAGCGCAGGATATTTCATTGATTTTGCAATATTAAAGGTAACTTTTTGGTCATTTACTCTCATAATTAATTCTCCTTTCTGAACATCAATCATAGCTTTTCCAGTAGCTAAAAATGGTCTTCCTAAAATGATAGGAATTTCTTTATCTTCCTCCATATCTAAAACAATAAAATCTACTGGGGAAGATAAATTTATCCACTTTTACTAACACATCTTCAATAACTCCCTTAGGATAGGTAATCGAACGATCAGTTAATTGAAGGGTTACTGAAGTAGGTGTATTTTTTCCTAATCCTAATCTCTTAAAAATCGATAGAGGCATTAGATTGATGCTTGCTCCTAAGTCGCACAAAGTTTTTCCATAAAATTTTTCTCCTATAGCGCAGGGTATAGTGAAACTACCAGGATCTTTATATTTTTCAGGAAGCTTTATCTTAATAATAGCACTACACTCTTCACTAAGTGTGACTGTTTCATTATCAATGAATTTTCTTTTCTTATTTAGAATATCTTTCATAAATTTTACATAATTTGGCATCTGATCTAAAGCTTCGACAAAAGGTATATTGATTGTTAATTTCTTTAATATTTCAAGGAATTTAGCAAATTGTTTATCTTTCTTATGTTGAGCTAGTCATTGAGGAAATGGTGGTGGAGGTGTTTCAACAGAAATTTTCATAGGTATTAAAGGATGTTCTAAGTTTGAATCTTGTTGAATTGTTTCTTTTTCAATTTCCACTTCCTCTTTTTGGCTTTTAAGTTCTTTTTGAATTTGAGGTTTTAATTCTTTTCCACTCCTTAGTTGTATTGCTTTAATTTGTTCTTTTCCTTGATCTTTAGGATTTATTTCTACATTCTAGGAAAAGTTCCAGGTATTCTATTATTTAGCGCAGTAGCAATATGTCCAAGTTGAGTTTCGATATTCTTAATAGATGTTCCTCGAATTTGTAATTGATTTCCTTGAATTTGTAGTTGATTTCCTTGATTTTGTAGTTGATGACCCATATTCAAAATTAATTCTTCCATAGATAATTTCTTATCTTTGAATTGAGGGTTATTGTTATTAAATCCAAGTGGGTAATTAGGTTTATAGTTTGGATTTGCTTGATTAGGTTGATTCATCCATTGTTGATTAGATGTGTTATTCCAATTAAAATTTGGATGAGTTTTCCAACTCGGGATTATAATAGTTTGAATAAGGGTTATTAGTTCTATTATTAATAGCATTTAAAGTTTCATAATTAGATTGAGATTCTATGATTTGTCCAGATGAGTTTTCTTCTAAAGTAGGAGAGTAGTTCATTCCAAAATGATCTAATTTCTTAGATATAGCGACAATTTGAGAAGCTAACATAGATATTGCATTGTTTTCATGAATGCCGGCTATCTTTTTGGATTTACTCTATCAACGAGGCCATTGGAAAATATTTGTTGACATTTCTTCGATTAGTGCATAAGCTTCATCAAATGGTTTAGACATTAATGAACCTCCAAGTGACGAGCATCGATGATTGATCTTAAAGATCCTACTAATCCATTATAAAAGGTTTGAATAATCGACCGATACGGTAGCGCATGATGTGGGCATTTCCTAAGAAGTTCCTTAAATCTCTCCCAAGATTCATATATTGATTCTCCATCTATCCGATAAAAAGAAGTTATATCATTTCTAAACTTAGCGAGTTTTAGATGGTGGAAAATATTTGGATAGAAATTTTTGTGATAATTCTCCCCAAGTTTTAATAGATCCGAGTGCTTAACGAATTCAACCACATTTTAGCCTTATCCCTTAATGAAAAAGGAAAAAGTCTAAGTCTTATAGCATCGTCGGATACTCCTTGATATTTAAAAGTAGCACAAAGTTCTAGAAAACTAGCAAGATGTAAGTTAGGATCTTCGATAGGTGAACCACTAAATTGATTGTTTTGTACTATTTGGATAATTGCGGGTTTAAGTTCAAATGAATTAGCATCTACATCGGGGTTTTGAATAGTTAAATGAATTTCATCCGATGTAGGGTTGGCATAATCTCTTAATGGTCTTTGTTGGTTCATATTTTGAATTTCGGGAATATTCGCCATTTGTGTTAAATTTATAATTTGTTTCTTTTGTTTTCTAATTCTTTTAATTGTACGCTCTAATTCAGAATCGTAAGGTATTAAATTTTCGTGTCCAAATTTGCGCATACAATTTTTAGAATAGATATTAAATTTATTTATTATTTTAAAATAGTCCGTTACTTTAGTAAATTTTTCTTACTTTCCCCGTCAACGGCGCCAAAAACTTGACCCACAATTTTATATTATGATATTTTAATTTAATTGTAACGAAGCCAAAAACTTGACCCCGCTATATTATATGTATAGAATTGTAATTGTTTATGTTGTGGATGCTACGCAAGTATACGTATCGTATCAAGTAATACAGGGCTCTAGTGGAGTCCTGATTATCGATCCTACAGGGAAAGAGAAAATAAAATAACAGACTAATTTTAAAATAATAATAATAATTCTAAAATAAGTATACGAAAATTTGGAATTCGAATTTAAGCGCAATAAAGTAAACTAAGTATTTCAATTAGCTAAATTAACTAAGTAGAAAATTAATACGAATTGAAAGTGCGGAAATTAAACTAATTGCTAAATAAGTCTTAACTATTCAGAAAAAGTATCTTTCTCCTTGTTTAGAAATTTAAGTGATTGATGAATTTAAATAGATAATTTTAAGGTATTGTGACAAATAGGAGCATTCCTATTCTTTACCTTTTGGTCCAGGTGTAAAGAATATTGACTAATCCTATGTTTGAATACCGAATTTGCGGCTAAGTCGGGAGGATACCGACGCCACTTCGAGCTCCCACGTTCCCTCGCCCGAGGGCTAACATCTACACTTCAGCTCTCAAACAATAGGACCGAATTGAATATTTTAGTCCGTCACACTAAAATGCTCAATTCTACGCCCAGTGATATTATTTCTCTATTTATTTGCACCTTCCTTCCAAGGCTTTTGAATTCCCCGAATATCAGATGTAATTTTTACTATAGTTGATTATCAACACATTTTAACAATTCAAATGGCCAGTTTGAAAGTAAATTAAGTTTTAAGTAAAAATTATCATAATTTATTAATATATAAAAGTACTTCCATTTTTAGTTCAAGTTCATCAAGTCACTTAATTTCATAACAGGGAGAAAGACTAATAAACTACTCAGAATGCATGGGAACTAAACTAAGCATGGATTTCATTTAAAGTTAAAAATAATAAATACAAATACTTAACTCAATTTATCCCCAAGCACACTCCTCGCAGTTCTTTTGACTCTTCCTTCCAGTACAACAAGACTCACTAAATACTCACTACAGACTCAAAATAACTCACTTATAACACTCAAAGACTCTCTAAGACACACACTAAGACACAAAACTGCACACAAACTGGACTTAACACACTTAGAACACACACACACACACACTTAGAACACACACACTTAGAACACACACGGACTCTCTAAGACACACACTAAGACACAAAACTGCACACAAAACTGGACATTAAAGACTTAATTTCGGCTTCTATATATAGAGGTGAGCAAAGGACCAAGAGGTGCGTAAGCATCCCTTCAAAAGGTGTCCGGAGTTCAATGTATCGAGCCATTTAAACTAGCTCGCCGTCGGCGACGAACTACCTCGCTGTCGGCGAGGCTTCTAGAAGATCTTCAAACCGCGCTATCTCGCTGTCGGCGGGCTCGGGCTCGCTGTCAACGAGACAGTTATAAATTCTTCAGAAATGTCTCCTCGTAACCTCGCCGTCGGCGGGCTCGATCTCGCCGTCGGCGACTCAGCACAAATTGCATTATTTTCTTCCTTTTTGCTCCAAATTTGCTCCTTTTTATGATTTTTGCTTTTATCACCTAAATTCTCTATTCCTGCAATAAAATAAAGAAAATACCCTACTTTAAAGTGCAATTTTATCAAAAATAGGTATGAATTTCTTAATAAATTTTTCAGTGATCACCTATCAAGAATGCATTTGATAAAATTATTAATTTGTTGGTTGAACCAGCAGAAGGAGTATCCTGTGTTGGGAAGCTCAATTAATCTTGATTAAATGATACAGCAGTTGAAATCCCCAAGTTTGCATTGCAATGGTGGATTGCCACTAATTTTTCATTAAGATTCTTGATGCAGTTGAAATCCCCACCTATGATCCAAGGCATTGAAATGTTGTCAGCAAGAGAGTTAATGAAATGCCATAAAGCTTTCCTTCAAAGGACATTATTATCTGCATTAACAAAAGTGATTAGAAATGTAACGGAAGAGATGTAGTTGATCCGACCATGAACAAATTGAGCATGAATGCTCAAGGCATTGAAGACAATCTTGGAACCATCCCATTTCACCCATATGCAGTCATTATTAGCAGCGTGTAAATTATGTATGAGGTTTTGATTATTAAAGATATGATAGGGTCTAGAAAAGGAAGGGATGGAATAGTGGTGGGGTTGAGCTTCGTGATAAGTAGATAAATGAGGTCAAAGATATTGTTTTTTGTGAAGATATTACCATCAGTAATCCTAGAATTAATGTTGCAACCTCTAACGTTGCAAATAACTATGTTTATAAAAAAAAACATAGGGATGAGATTTTTGAGGGAGGGAGGTTCCACCTCCTATAAGTCTTAGAAGAGGAGAAAAGGGTATTAGGGGGAGGAGGGGGGTGAGTTTTGCAGATGATGTAGTGGTGAGAGCTACATGATTAGGTGAGAGAGGTGGCTCGGCAAAAGGGGAAGAATGTGTCACGAAGTAAGGGGATGTATATTAAGGTTCTGGGGTGGAGTTTTGTTGTGAGGGATTCAAGTTTGAAGTTCGACTATGACGGTGATGGTTGGAATGGTTTCTACTATGGTTGTTGCCACAATTACGTGGTTTAATGGGAGGGGGCTTAATGTTCCATGATTTGGGACATGAGATAGGGACATGGTAAAAGAAGTTACATGTCATACAAGGAATCTGCTTCTAATTGTAAATAATTGGTGCATTTTATCTTTTTTATTAACATTCAAACTAATAATATTCGGAGGGTAGAAAGGATGTTGAATTGTATGCTTACCTAAGTAAAAGTCTAAGACGTACCTTTTGAAGTTAAGGGATCTACTAATAGAGAGATCCTAATAGTTCTTGCAACTTTAGAAATATCATTCACCGTGCAACCGCATAGAGGGATGTTAGGCAGTTTAATCCATATTGAAGCTCAGAGAAATCCTCCTTTACTAGTTTAAAGTATGGTGTCCATTTTTTGAAGATGAAAGGCTTGTCGTTGATGAACCAAGGGCTACCTTTGAAAACCATATGCAATCTTCCATACAAGAGAAATTAAATAGGAAAAACCCTTTCTGAGATATATAAGCTCTGACATACCTATGAGTTCCCAAGTTTTATTAAAAAATTGCAATAAATTCCCACAGTAAGGTAACTTTCCAAGGGCATAGCTCACGACAACAAGAATCCAACACTTTGATCCATCCTCGTCTTCCTTAGCTAAGAAAATAATTTTCTCTTATGTGGGGGGAACAAAAGAGAGGTTGAGGGAATTGGGTTGGTGTGAGACGAGGGAAAGGATCCATAACAATCAGGTTCGAAAGCCCCTACTGGGGCACCAAATGGGAGGAACCAGAGGTGGCGGCAGCAACGACAGTGAGAGATTTGGAGGAGGCGATGAAGGGAAAGAAAAACCATAGCCACCCATCGTGCTTTTCTCTAATGGTCCCTTGTTTGAATCAGTTTGAAAATCAACAAATGATTTTGAGTCTCCAAATCAATTTGACAAAAAATAAATCTGGGGTTCACAAAGACACCTTTACTATTAAGAATATCATTGGTCTTTGTTCTTCTAACCAACATGAATGATTTGTCAAGTAAAGGTGACTTGATAGAGTGTCCTTTAACTACATCAGATTGTGACACTCAACTTTAGGAAGATCCTCAAACCCTAAGTGTAAACAGATTTATGAATATAGTGATTGAAATTCCACCAAAATGTAGGCAGATAATTATCAATGATAGGGATATTACAAATCATTTAAATGGTTAACATAGGGTAAAGAAATTAATTCCCATAAACAATGTTATCATAAAGTTTAATATTATTTGAGAACTGAAACTAGTTGAAAACATGGCTGCCAAATAACTCATAATTAAAAGAAAATTTACATATATACCACTAAAATCTTATGTACTTACATATCTAACAAACAAAGTTTGATAATTACACTCATAAACTTTTTTTTTAATAAACCTATTGCATTAAAAGTTGTATCAATTTGAAAAAAATTAACAAAGATGGCATATAATATTAAAAATTTGATTGATATCCATGTAAAAACATAAATGTTTAGGCTTTAGAAATGTAAAAACATAAAAAAATGATATGTACGTAAATGCTCCCAAATAAAAATATTTTAAACCAAACCAAACCATCCACGGCACAGCTCTCAATTCATCACATGTGCTACAGTGAACGATTTTCCAGTACCTCGAATCTCTCCGCATAATATCAACGTGGGTCCTGCCGTGCCGAGCAATGGTAGCAGAACTCTTTATCGTATGCCGAATGCAGGACCCGTGGGTCCCAAGCAAAATAATTTACATTTTTTCGGTGGCCTTGGTGGATCCCACTGCCTTGTGTTTTGAGAGAAAGAGAGCACGGCGGCAGGGCATGATGCTCCCCGCACCATTATTTTGATTTTCTACTGTCAAAAAAATGGCGGAATTTAAAGTGGTTTTTCTGCTGTTTACTTTTTAGCTGCTGGGAGAAAAATAATACTTTTGTTAAATATGAACACGAATGAACAGAATTTGTGTCGATGTTAGATTTTATTGGTGTTCGATTCGCTTGAAATTTAGTTTATTTGAAATAAACTCTTATTTGAAATTATTTGTGAAGTCCCAGTTCATGTTCGTTTCTTAAGAACAAGTCGACACGTAGTTAACATGAGTTGTCCAGTGAACGACGAAGTCAATTTGACAGCACGAATATTAATATTTATATATAAATAATATATTATGTTAATTATATAACTTATATTATATAAATATATAATATCTATATTAATATATTATTATTTATATATTAATATTATTAATTTATTATATATTATAATTTATAAAATTTAATTTTTTAAAATATCATAAATTTTTTATATATAATTATTTTAAATTAATTTATATTTCGATCAATAATGATTCAAACACGAACGAAACACATCACTGTTCGTGTTTGATTTATTTAACTAACCGAACGTCGAACATGAACTCATTGACGAACCGAACAAACAACGAGCTCTTTTTACAGCCCTAGATCGAGCAATCTATTAAATCATGCGTTTAATAAGTTTAGTTGCACAAATTATAAATATGAATTTTGAAGTATGAATGCAATATATAATAAAGCATAGTGAATAAATATATTGTTATGTTCTCTAAATCATTATTTGGGATCACTTTTGATACGACACCAATAAATTTTCAGTATTTAACATGAATCTCGAGGCACAACACAATTCTTAGTGCAATTTTTTGAGCATGTGACGTTCAAAGCTTGATAAAAAGTAATCCAGAATTCCGATATAAAAACTAGTCCAATCCAAGTCAAATCAAGCTCACACACCAAGTCATTAAACCACTTTTGAAAATTTTCTGGACAATTTTGGAAGGTCAAACAGATGTTGACACTAGCAAGCCTGCACTCGAATCGAGCGTCTCGATAAGACCAATCTAAAGAGCCCAAGATCACTTAATCCAACATCGTTAAGGCCATCAAATATCTCTTAAACGCTGTCTGATCAAGTGAAGCTCTTTGGACTGTCCAATAAAAATGACAGTATTAATTGCACCTAAAACATAATAAATAGACATCCACCCCTCACATGAGGGGGGAGATGTCTAGAGAGAGAGTTTGAGGAGAAGCTGCAGCTTAGCACCACCGCCTACCGTCGTCGATCATCGCCGACTTCCGTCGATCTCCATCGACCACCGCCTACCTTCATCAATCACCGCCTACCGTCGTTGACCACCGCCTCCGTCATCGACCATCGCCAACTTCTATCGACCTCCATCGACCACCACCCACCATCGTCAACTACCGCCAACCTCCGTGGATTACTACTAATCATTATCAATCATCACCAATCAAACGTTATCAGTCGACGTTGTAGTCTGAAACATATAGTAACCCTTTCTCGTCTATGGGAGAAGAAATTTCTATAAACATCAATCAATAATGGATTTTCACAACTAGATCAGACCCTGTAGTTTTTCCCCTTACAGGGTTTCCACGTGAAAGCTTTTGGAGTCATCACCGCTTGTTTGTATTTTATCTTTGTATGTGCTGAATTTTCGTACAACGCTAAGATAATAATTTGTTACTCTACTGCTGCAAATTTTGTAGCTCGCATCAATTTTATATAATTTTTTTTTTGTTTTTATCTTTTGAATGTTTTGTTTTTATTTTATTTATGTTTTAAAATAATTTTTTTTTTTAACGTCTTATGAATTTTCTGATTTAAGAAAAATTAAAATTTAAAAGTTTGATATTCGGTATTCTTTTGAATTTACAAGTTTTAAAAATATAAATAAAGAATATGTTATTCTGTCAAAATTAATTTTTTTATATTTTCATAATCTTTATTGTTAATTAGTTTAGCGTATTTGGTATAATATATTGTAAAAATGAATAATTCGAAAATATAAAAAAAATTCTATTTCTAAATAAATAAAAATCAGATTATTTAAAGATATATTATTAGAGTGACATAAAATTCTTTGTGATCTGACATTTCTGTAAACTAATGGTACATAATTTTAGGTCTAATTCTGGAGACCAGCACTAAGTAACAATAAGAGAAAAAACTTGCTAGATGATTTATTTTACAAATCTGTTAATTTTAAGTCTAAGAAAAAGCACCAAATTTATAATATACCCAAAAGTGGAAGCAATTTAACCAAGTTGAAGGATAAACTAGATTATAATTGTGATAATCAAACTTAGTATGCGAAGATAAAAGATGAAAAAAAAGTAAAATCAACATAAACAGTAACAGTTATTACCCGACGGACAAATGAGTTCTTATGCTTGAACGAAGCAGCTAAGAAACGCAAGAAAAATAAATATTGAGTAATATATCATGTATGTTTTGAGTCCTGTTCGGAGCGAATATTATGTGAGGAATCAACACATGTAAATTGATGGTATTATAATAGTATTGTGATGATATTGTGATGAATGTCACCACAATACCACAATAATATCATTAAATATGTATGTATCCAACTTATCTATCCACACAGGCTTTTTAGAATTTGTTTGGGATAACTTTTTGTCCATTTTACTTTACATACCATTGCTTTCTTGCAGGTTTTAGAAATTTCTATTGTAGAAGCTGTTTTTCAAACATGTTAAAGTGTGGTGACTTACCGTTTGATTGCTTGAAAAATAAAATAAATTTATAATAGCCGCCATATCTTTTTGAGAAATAGTTTCTTCTCCAGCAACTTCATAACCACTTATTCAAACAGTTTCAGCTGCCGCAATTTGACCCTTAATTGCCCGCCAGAAGGTGATTCTACTTTAAGGTGTTGTCATAAAATTTTTTGTACTGATTTTATTATTTGATTTTATTAGGAAATTAAAGATATCATATCCTGAAAAGTTTAGTTCATTTATTAGTTGAAAAGAAAATATAAAATTTCAAGATATTGAAATCTAGTGCTCATCTTACGAAAAAATTTAGATTTCCACCACACATGTAAAGAGGCCAAATTGATAGCAATTACAAGGTTATTGATTATCAAATTTTATATTCAATTTTGAGATAAGCTTTAAGCTACATTTTTTTAATGCAGATGATATATGGATATGTGTGTAAAGGGATGGATAAAGTGCCCTCTTTTAAAAATAAGACAGTAAAACAAACAACTGTGGGACTCACTTTATAGAGCAAAACAATCATTCTTGCATCCCAGCAAAAGCAATCCTGGGCAAATGCATAGCTATAAAGATCAAATTTCAACTGAAGAAATTTTGTACTATATTCTTATTTTGTTTTAACTATTTTCAGTTGAAACAATCTAAAACAGGGTGCAACTAAATCCAGAAGCAAGGACACTAGAACAAAAAAAAAATTCTAGTATTTTAGGATTGGTGACCTATTTCCAAGTACTTTTATAAGCAACGAAACTACGAGCCAACAAAAGGTCTAAGCCACAGGTCCTCATTCTATTAAGCGAAAACCAAATCCGCTGATCCCAAAGAAAAAAAGTAGAGATGAATCTAGGCCTGGAGGAAGCTCACTCTTTTTAATCACTCCCGCATTTGATGATTTAGATAAGAAATTAAGATCATGCAATGAAATATCCACAAGCTAATGAGATTGACTGGAAGAGCTGGTGTCAGCAGTAATGTCAATGTAATCGTGGCTCCAAGGAGAAAGATGGAGAAAATATATTACTTGTGGGCCTAATATGTGCGGATAATTATGGATTTAACAGTCTTATGGTAGAATTTGTTAAAGCTTGTTAGATATTAAGGGTAATTTGATCTTTTATTTTTATTTATTTGTATGTCTTAATATTCTTCTATAGAAGAGGGCAAGTGAGAAGTGTGGGCAAGTGAGAAGTGTGAGTCAATATACTGTCAAATCATGTAAATCTTTTATGTTTTATTATTATTGTGTGAATTCTTTATTTTGGGTATCATCCTCGCATAATAATTAGACTCATAACCTTAGATTTTTGTGACCTGAGTGTGGTTCAACTTTGAGGGCGGCATATCAGATGTTTAATGCCGGAGTTTTTTGACGCAGGTAATATGTTGGCAGATTCATAGGATTTCGGCAACTGGTCAAGCCATCTGGAAGTCCGTCAGCCACGTGGTGGTCTGCGCGGAAAGAACAATAATATCTCGTGGAACGATGAAAACGCCGGCTCATTTATTCCCTTTTGCTTATGGATGAATTTCTGGAATTAGGTGGAATAGCGTTCATTGGAAAGGTTAAAAAAAAAGAGAGATAGAGAAAGAGAGAGATAAAGGCGAAAGAATTTTTTTTTGGTTAAAACAAAGGTAATAATTTGTTTGTCCTAACAGGGAAGCGCATCTCGGGAACAGTGACAAAAAAGAATTTCAAGAGAGGAAAAAAAGATGTGGAAATTCGAGTCAAAATTTTTTTTAATGTTTGAAATTTATTTATTGGTGATTTTTTTTGGTGTTTAGTTATTTTCGTCTTTTAGTTTTCTGTTAGAGAGTTTTTTCGGAAAAAATATTTCAATAGTGGGAACAATGAATAATAATATGATGTCAGGTTTTTCAACGTCAACTATGACGATTGAAAAATGGATTCATCAGGTAGTTATACATCCCATTAAAATCGATATGACGAAATTTGACAACAAAGAACTTTTGGCATGTTGCAATGCAAAATGACGAATGCACTGTGTTCTTTAAATATGGAGGAAGTCCAAAATAGCGAGAAATGTCTTGAATATATGTCAGAGAGAGATTGATTGAAGATGAAGTAGAGTGCTTAAGGTTTGATCCAAAATTGTTTGACCAAAGAGATCAAATACGGGGTGATGATGGAGATTTCTGCAGGAAAATTGTGAATAATATTGAACAACAAATATCTCATGAAAAGCATGAAAAACCTTCTCCATATGAAGCGTCTACTCTTTATATTTCAGAAGAGACGAGAAGTTATTATTAACGAGCCTTGAATGATTTCACAAAGCTGTTAGTATATCTATTAAATTTGGATGAGGAGGTTGGAAAAGAAAAGACGCTTGTAGTGAATTGACTTCCATATTAGTATGAAAACTTTACTATGACACTCATTTATAAGAAGAAAATGTTAAATTATGACGAAGTGACTACGACACTTTCGAATCATGAGTTTCGTCGAAAGGACAATGAGAATGCAAATATGGAGTTGTTTGAGGCACTTACACTACAATGTGGCAGATCTAAAAAGAAGAAGAAGATATAAAAGAAGAGTTCGGCAATGAATAGTGGCAACGACAACACTTCTAAAAAGAAGGACAAGTCTCGTGGGCGTAATCTTTAGAAAATCAGATTGCTTTCTATTTAGAGACCAGTCATTGGAAGAAATATTAGCTTAAGCTGAAAGAAAAGGAAAAGGAAGCTGCATCTAGGATGAAAACCAATATCAATGTGAAAAAATGTGAAAAGGCAGATTCAGATGTATCATTATTTGTAGTTTCTCACATTGTATTTACAGATGATTCGTGTTGGATTCTGGGCACATGTGCTATTTATTACATTTATTCTTTAGTAAGGATGCTTTGGTACGTACAATGAGTTGGATAGTGGAGTAATGACTATGGGCAACGATCAAGCTGGTTGTACTATTGGTGCAGAGAGTATATTTATCAAAATGCATGATAGTGTGTAAGTGAGCGAATTGATATTAAACATATTTCAGATATCATGTAAAATTTCTTATCAGTTGGGGCTTTATAGTCCATGAGCTACAAGCTAGTTATTTTGGCAAGAGTTCTGAGGATATGTCGTGGAGCAACAGTTTGGTGATATCATTAAAACCTTTGCTATCTTCATGGTAGTGCAATGACTGCAATAAATGTTTTGGCTGATGATTCTTCTGATTTATTTACATTGTGGCATATGCGGCTAGCTCTTGCTGGAGAGACTTCACTTCAGGCTTTGTTTAAGGATTGATCAGAAGAACAAGCACCTGCGAGCTTGATTTCTATAATTATTGTTTATTTGTCAAGAAGACACGAGTATCTTTTGGGACTACAATTTACAATACAAAAGTTACTTTAGATTATGTTAACATAGATGTTTGGGGCCTCACGAGGACAATATCATTTATTGGGTGGAGAAACTTTTTCTCTTTTATTGATGATTACTACGTGTATGTTTGTGTGTACATCAAGAAGTAGAAAAATGAAGTGCTGTAGATTTTCATATCTTAGAAAAATTGGATCTAAACTCATACTAGAATAAAGATCTTATGTATTAGATCGGACAATGAGGGTGAATACACTTTGGATGTGTTATTACAAAAGTGTCAAATAGTTGAGATAGAACACCACTTCACTGTTCGAGAGACACCATTACAAAATGGGGCAGCGAAGTGATGAACTGGACTTTGTTGGAGAATTTTTTGTGTATGTCGTTCAATGTTGAGTTAGATAGAGTCTATTGAGCTGAGACCATAGACTATTCTTATCACACTGTCTGAGTTTCTGCAGCTTTTAGGAAGAAGACCCTAAAGAAGATGTGGTCAAGGTATCATGCTAGAGATTATGAGCACATGAGAGTGTTTGGGTGTCCAGCTTATTATCACATGCAGAATGATAAACTAGAATCATGAGTAAAGAAGGTGATATTTAATGGCTTTAGGTGTGGATTCAATGGCTTCAAGCTAAATGATCAGTTAGAAAGAAACGTTACCATTAGCAGGGTTGTTACATTCAATGAGGCAATTTTGTTGAAAAAATTGGACTAAAACCAGTTGGATTGTTCTATTGGAATCACAAATATGCAGTAGAAGTTGGAGTTTGATGCAACATTGTTTATTCGATAGAGCTGGTCCACTCTGACTTAGATACCTGATTCAGTTTCAGCTCAGGACTTATCTGTTGATAGTACTCATGAGGAGATGAACCAAGATGCTGAGAATGATGGGATTTCTGCTCATAAATATATTTCTAGGAGCAGGACCAGGTGTTAGAATGTTCCAAAACCATCATTGTTGAGGGATCACATTGTATTTGCACTTTCAACCATGGAGGTAGTAATTTCTTGTCACTACAATGAAATGGTTGAGAGCCTAGAATATGATCTTTGGAAAGTGAAAATGGATGAAGAGATGAGATCTCCTTGGAAAAATGGTACTTGGATATTGGTGAAGCTTCCTCCAAAAAGTAAAGCCATCATTGGCAAATGGGTGTAGCCAAAAAGAAAAGATCTCATGGAGCTGATGTGTGTTACAAGACTATATTTGTAGCAAAAGATTTTAAGCAATGAGAAGAAATTGATTATGATGAAGTGTTCTCCTCAAAAGTCAAGCATCCGTCAATCTGTGTTCTCTTAGCAGTTGTAGCATAACATGGTTTGATCTTGAAACAAATTGATGTGAAGATCACATTTCTACATAGGGAATTGCAAGAAGAGATCCACATGTTAGTTGGATATGGAGCATCAAAGACTCGGGTTTGCCAACTAGACAAGTCTTTGTTT
Source organism: Papilionanthe hookeriana x Papilionanthe teres (assembly GCA_022702705.1). Taxonomy (NCBI): domain Eukaryota; kingdom Viridiplantae; phylum Streptophyta; class Magnoliopsida; order Asparagales; family Orchidaceae; genus Papilionanthe; species Papilionanthe hookeriana x Papilionanthe teres. Next base: position 91,787,895 of record CM040422.1, read on the forward strand.
GGGTTGAAGCAACTACAACAGTAGAGGTATAAGAAATTTGATCAGTTCATGAGGCGATATGAGTACATAAGGAGCCGGTATGATCATTGTGCTTCTTTCAAGAAGTTTTCCAATGATGAGTTTATTTACTTGCTTTAATAAGTTGATGTTGCCTTGATTGCATCAACTAGTCTGATTGAGGTTGATAAGATTAAGAATCAACTGGCCAAGAATTTTGAAATGAAAGATTTGGGTGAAGCTCAAAGAATTCTTAGCATAGAGATTCTCATGAACAAGGATTGTCTTTCGCAAGGAGCTTATGTTCGAACGGTGAGGAAGAAATTTGGGATTGAAAACTTGAGCAAGGCAGTTATTCTACCCATTACAACTCACATTCAGCTGAGTTTTGATCAGTTTCCCAAAGACGATCAGGAAAGAACATATGTGTGATCGGTTCCTTATGTTAGTACATTGGGCAATCTGATGTATGTCATGGTTTGTACCAAACCAAACATTGCACAAGTAGTTGGTGTTGTAAGCAAGTTAATGCATGATCCAGGGAGGAAACATTAGCTTGATGTGAAGACTATTCTAAGGAATCTAAAGGGTACAGTTGATGTTGGTTTAGTGTTTGGGAGACAGTCATCTATTGTAGATTTATGTGTAGGTTATATTGACTTAAACTGTGTAGGTGATATGTATAGGCGGAGATCTATGACTAACTATTTATTGACATTGACATGAGGTCGAGTCAGGTAGAGGTTGGTTCTTCAGCCTACTTTTATTTTGTCTACTACGAATGCTAAGTACATGATATTTACGGAGGCGATGAAAGAGACAATATTGATGCAAGGCTTATTGACTGACTTAGAGTTGATCGGGAGCCTTATATCAAACACATTAATATGAGGTACCACTTTATTCGAGACTTGATTGAAGATAATAAGGTTCTCTTGAATAAGATAAATATACGGAGAATCTAGCGGACATGCTCTTAAATGTACTACCAATGCTGAAGTTCACATACTGTAAGATTTTGGTGAACATCCGAGCTAAGGATTAATTGCTCAGTCAGGCATTTTGAAGAACTGTGCACGGTATAATCCCTTCGGGAGGAAGGGTACTTAGGCAACAAACTTGGTGCAACCTAAATGGAATTTAACGTTGATTTGGTTATCTCTCACTTCTAGAAGTAAGAGATAAGGTAGAGATTGTTGTATTTTTTGACTTATTCGTCATTAGGAGTAATTTGGTCTATTAGTTTTATTTACTTGTATGCCCTAATTCTCATTTATAAAGTGGACTTATGATTCATGAGAGGGTAACATGATGAGAAGTGTGAGTTGTAACCCAATTACTTTTTCTTTCTTCCATCCAGTGCTAGTGAAATCTCCCTCCCAATAGATGTAGACGAATCAACTTAACTCCGAACTACATAAATCTTTTCTATTTAATTGTTGTGTGAATTTTTTTATTTTTGTATGTATTACAGTTGTATTTATCATTGCATCATCACAGTACTATGAATTTGTACTTAAGCTATTCACACTTAATATTTCTTTTAAGATGTCTTTGCAGATGGGAGACGCAACAATGAATCGTAGGCAGCGTTTTTTCAGAACACTAGAAACAGTTTTTAATTATTTTTCTGGCAGTTTAAAGCTGCACTCCAACATGTTTAATAATCAAACTATTGACACTAATAGAAAATGAACTAACTTAAAGTTAATATTTGAAACAGCCTCTAAAATTATTGCTCAATCCATTTATTACTCTTCATGAGTGACAGACACGCCTAAAATATATATGTTTTTTGTTATATCATTTTACCTATTTTTTGATGATATTACACTTTAAAGTAAGGTATTTTGTATGTTTTTTGGTTTTAGGTACAAGAAATGGTGATTGGAGCAAAAGGAAACAAAAACGGTGCAATTTGGAGCAAAACGAGCAAGAAATGAAATTACGCACTGACACCTTTCGATAAGTCTTTCGATGCTTAATATCTTTTATAATTTTTGCATATTTTTGAATGAGATTACACTTTAAAGAAAGTTTGTTTTTATGCTTATTTTGTAGGGCTATCTGTTACGAACGCAACACAACTGAAATGGGGCGAAACGGAGTTGAAACGGAGCCAAACGGAGAGAAATCGTGGAGCCGCGCAACAGTCTGCTCGCCGACGGTGAGATTTTCCCGAGGCCACCGAAAAGTGGCCGAAAAGCTCGCCGACAGCGAGCTCGAACTCGCCGACAGCGGCCCGGACGACCACGAACCGACTTTTGGCAGTTTTGGGCCAATATTCGACGTATTTGGACGCTTTTTCGAAGGGGTGCGTAAGGAAACTCTTGGGAATTCGTCCAAAATCTTTAAAAATAACGAATATAGGTTAGAAAAAGGAGAGATTAAGAGAAGATTAGAGAGAAAAAAATTGGAGAAAAACTTAGAGGAATGTTTAGGATTTTTAGATTAAGAGTAGGAATGTAGATTTCTACCATTTTAGAGAGATTGGAGAGGAGATTTTTGAGAGAATTTGTAAGGGATTGTATGAGCATTGCATGGATCGACGGGAGACTTTGTGGGAGAGATCTTCCTCTTTCTTTCAAAGGGAAAAAGCTAAGTATTATTCTTCATTATCTTATGATTTTGTAAACATTTATGTAGTGAATCTGCTTTGTTTAAATGAAGTTTTCTTTGCGTTTTCTTCGTGCTTTGTGACATATCTCTCTTACTCTTTCTTCTTCTTTGGAAATAGTGACATGAGATGATTATGCCATTGTTTTCAATTTACTTTTCTTTTCTAATGAGTAGAATTCATGCTTAGGATTTTGTGATGCATGTTAGAAGTTAATTTAGATATAAATGTGATGGTTTTTACTTGCACATCATTCACATTGCAATTAAGGCCTGTTGTAATGTTAAAATTTGTTGTGAAAACATACGATCCGAGAGGGCTATGCTTTCTACAACTAAGTACGAACCACATTTAAATTCCATGAATGGTGAAGTTCATAGAAGTTGAATGCAAATAAATAGGGAAATAATATTAATCGGGCGCAAAATTGGAGATTTTAGAGTGACAGACTAAAATCCTTAATTCTGTCCTATCGTTTGGGTGCTGAAGTGTAGATGTTAGCCCTCAGGCGAGGGGAACGTGGGAGCTCCGAAGTGGCGGCCGGTATCCTCCCGAGCTAGCTGCGGATTCGAGTAACCAAGCATAGGATTAGTCAATGTTCTTTATGCCTGGACCAAAGGGTAAAGAATAGGATTGCTCCTATTCGGCACATACAATATTTAATGCATCTCAATCCTATACATTATCTCTTTCATTACATAAGAATAGTAGTTTTTAATATCTCCAAATTCTCCAAACCAATTCATCCAAAAATGGTTATCTTTAGAATTATTATTTGCATTTTGTTATAGTTACTATTACATTTAACACTTGCATTTAGGAGTAGTTGCTAGATAAAACATAATTTTAATCGGCATTCCAAACTAAAGACTATTAGTAGTAGACTAGAATTTGATTAAAGACTTCTTACTTCACTTCCTCGTGGGATCGATACTAGGGTTTTTAAAGAAAACTCTATATTACTTGAAATGATACGTATACTTGCATAGTACCCCTAGTGTGTAAAATATTTTCTAATTTTTATATCATTTAAGACTTTGCACACTAGCCGCTATTTATAAATTGGGTCAAGTTTTTAGCCATCTTTTGGAAGTTAATTTCTTGCGTAATTGCGGTCGAGGTCGAGTTTTGGCGCTCGTTGCCGGGGAAGCTTCGGTAAGAACTTTAGGAGAATTTTAGTTGAAGTAATTAAGCTTAGATTTGGAAAATTGTAGTGTAGTAAAAACTATTTTTGTGTGAGAAATTTTTTTGTTGTATGAAACATTGTTGTGAAAAAAGTGTTTGTGTGAAAAATATGGTGTTCGTAAAAATATTTTGTTGTGTTGAATATATTTCTTCGTTTATTTGTTTAATTGTTAATATATTATTTGTTGTGTTACTTTCGGCACTATTTTTAGGTTGTGGTAATTTGAAAAGGGGTCGCCTAACAGAAGTTGTCGGCGAATTTTTAATTTAATTTAAATAAATAATTTGAAAAGTAGTATTTGATTTTTTTGAAAATAATTTTAAATTTGAAAATTTTTAAGATATGAAATCAAACTGATCTCACATCCCGAATAGTTTACATAAACGAGCACCGCACCACAAGCCATGTATCTATCCCAAGGATAGACACACTCGCTTGACGGTGGGGCTCGATTAAATAAACTAGAAGATTTGTGACATCCGTTTGGTCTGCGAACCAATTTTATAAGCCGAATAGATTCCCCTGCTTAATATGAAAGTATTAAACAGGGTTTATATTACTCAGGTTCTTTAAAATTCCCTATAAGGGCAAGCCCCGATAGTTAATTACATCTTAAGTGACGGGAATCACCTAAGAAAACTATCGATAATAATCAATAATTCTGCTCTCAAGAATTTCAAAGTTTAAGTTTTCAAAGGATTGAATTTTGGAATTTCAATAGGGAATGGATCAAATTTGGAACATTTTGTTTTGAGAATTCAGAGGAAGAAAGGTAGGAGAAATTACGGATCCGAAGCGAACTTCGGTAATTTCCCGACTATCCTATTGTTTGGCTTGAATTTAGGAAAGTCCTAATGTCTATTTAATGTTTTGATTTTGTCAATTTTAATTAATTAGGGCTTATATTTATATGATAAAATCATACAAATAGCTTTCAAAGATGTGAGGGTTTATGTCGTATCGGACGACTGCCTCGAAATCTAAGGCCAGGTTAGGGCTTAATTTGCAATGCAAATGCCTAACGAAGAGTTGAGGATTTATGTTGCACTTAGCAAACTACCTCGAAATCCTATGGCTTTGTTATTTAATTCTAAGACAGTTTTGCGATGACGATTCGAGTTTTGCTTGATGACGATGGCCGTGTCGCCCACCATGCTCCAAGCTCCTTGTTGTTGCGGAGGTTTAGTTTTAGAAGTCATAAATCGGGGGATGAGAAAAGTGTTTTAGTTTTAGAGAAAATCTTAATTTCCAAGTGTTTTCGATATTTTAATTAAAACAAATCTTAAAGTTGATTATAACGACACCGGTTAAGATCCCACGGTTCCATCCTTCGGCATCATTATTTTTATCGGATTCACTTAGTCCGGATGAATTTGCTAAACTCAACTAAATGAGTTCCACACTTTCATTTAGACCGTGGGAAATCCCGTTAGCAACACGTAGGTTACATCATCCGATGTATTCACGATCATCCAACAGGACGTTTTAATTTAGTTGTAATTGTAGTTTTGTGTTCTGTTTGTGATTAAATTTTGAGTTGTTTTATATTTTGAAGTGTTGTGGCGGTGAATTTTATCTTGCAATGACTTTTAGTTTAATTTTGGTTTCAGTTTTAGGGACTATCCTAAAGGTGTGGGTTTTCATGCAACAGTTGTTTATTATGCAAGAAAAGTAAGTGCGATGCGATTAAATAAATTGCAATAATGTAAATTGCAAGAAATTAAATTGCAATAAAATAAAAGCGTACCCGGAGGGTCTTCCCGTCATCCCAAGCCGCACTTAAAACACGATTAGAATATTTAAACAAGTTCTCAGGTAAAGCTAAGGGAAGAGTTATGGTTTTCTACCAAATTCCTAATCCTATATGCTAGTCATTTCCTATGACGTCCAGGTTCCTTGTGTTTTGGTTTGAGGACGATTTTCTTCATCAAAGAACAATTAAGTTCAATTGTTCTTATGAACATCCTATCATATTGAGGAAGTGCTTAAGGCAAATCTTAAACATCTTTTCAATATTTCTAAGATTGTTTTAAGTCCAAATGAATTCAATTATACAAATGGATTAATCGTCCGAGGTTTAGTTAAGTTTTGTTGTTATCTTACTCAGTGAACGAGGATATTTGAATGTCCTATAAGTGAAGTAACATTTCATTTAATGTTCTATTTAGGAGTTATGACAACTAAAGCTTTCGAGGGTAAATTAGTATTCAAATGGTTTGTGATTTAGTTTAAATTCAATTAATGGGTTTAAATTTGGAATAGTGTTCAAGTTTCTTTATATTTAATTTTCTTTCTGTTTTAGGTGATGTTATTTAATTCAATTTAATTTTAACTTTAATTTAATTTAATTTTAATTTTAATTTAATTTAATTTAATTCAATTTAGTTTGATTTGATGTTAAATTAATTTAATTTGATTTAATTTCCTTTAATTTAATTTAATTTAATTTTATTTTAATTTAATTTGATTTAATTTAATTTAATTTAATTTAATTTAATATGTTTGATTTAATTTAATTTAATTTAATTTAATTTGTTTTAATTTAATTAAATCTAATTTAATTTAATTTAATTTATTAATTTAATTTAATTTAATTTGTTTGTTTAATTTAATTTAATTTAATTTAATTTAATTTATTTATTTAATTTAATTTTTAATTTAATTTAATTTAATTTATTTATTTAATTTTAATTGAAATTTTAAAAGAGTTTAATAATTTAACTTTAGTTTAATGATTAAATTTTTTTTAATATTTTAAATTTGAGTTATCATTTTAATTAAGAATTAAATATTAATGAGATGATTAATTTAGGGATTTTTTAAATTAAAGGATAAATCTCTTCCCAACAATATCCCTATTTTAATAATTCCAATTTTATTATTCTTCCCAAATTTAATCAATTATTTAATTAAGGTTTAATTATTTTAAATTGTTTAATGGGTTTCTACCCTTTAATTATTTAGATTCCAATCATCCAAATCAAATTAAGATCAAATATTTTACTTGTTAATTTTATTAAACCTAAAGTTTTAATTAAGGGTTAAAATTTTAATTACCATTTTGCCCTTTAAGCTTAATAATTTCATAACTCACTAAATTGAGCTTAAATGAACTTGAAATTTTTATGTGACTTCACTCATATGTCAATAAAGACATGAGAGGAGAAAATGTGATTTTTCTGTATTTAATTTATTTATATAATTATTTTTGGTAGAAAATAGAGATTTCCAAGGAAAATTTAATAACATGATCAAGGGAAAGTTTTTCTCCTTAAGGAAATTAGGGGACATTCCTAATGACCAGAGGACCACTTGGACCAATTTTGGTGATTTTTTGAATTATATTAATTTTATTATAATTATTCTAAGTTTTGGAGTGTTAATTAATTTAAAAATAAAATAAAGGTTGAAAAATGAATTTTATATTTTTCAAAAATCTCTCTGATATCAAGGAAACTAGAGAATCAATTTTTGAAATTTTCTGATTTTCCTATGATTTATTATAATTATTTTAGTGAAAATGCTAGAAAATACATTTTTTTAATTTTAAAATTACCCTAGAGCTTTAAAATTTAATATCTCATTAAATAGACCTAAGAAAAATATAGGGTTTGTTCCTAAGTGATTAAAATTAAAAATGTGACATTTTGGTGAATTTTATTATTTTTGTGATTTTTATTATTTTTTAATTATTAAAAATATGAAAATAATATTAAAAATTAACTTTTTTAGAAAATTAAAATTTTAATTTTCCTAAATTCCCCTAATATCAGAGAGGCTCCAAAACCAATTTGGTGAATTTTTGAAAGGTATTTTGAAAGTTATGAATTTTTGAAATTTAAATTGATTAAATGACTTAATCAACCCATTTAAGTAGGCTAACCAAGTCCAATTGACTTCAAATTTTTATGGTGGGTTCCTCCGATCCTAAAGGTCGGTAAAGAATTGATTTCAAGTCAATTTGATGTATGGTTAACTCTAATTAATTAGGGATCTATTTTGGGTATTTAAAGCTTAATTAGGGTTATTTTAAATGAGTTAACTCAAAACCTATTTTTCCTAGGGTCCTCCGGTCATAAAGAGACATCACCAAATTTTCCTAGAATTTATTACACAACATGCTAATTATTGGAATTAAAATACTCAAAACAGTAACATGAATTTGAAAAATCAATAACTTCTCATAGGGATGGCCTCTGACTTTTGGAAAATTCAGGGAATGTTTCCAAATTCAGAGGCATCAAAAGGCCTATGGTCTCATGCCATGGTGAATTTCCTACATGCATGGAGAATTAAAATAGTGCAGACAGTAAATAAATTATTAAAAATAAAATACTTGATGAAATTAAATGATTCATTTTCCACATTATTCTCCTCTGTTCACTGAGCAAGAGGGTATTTTTATTTTATTTTTTGTGATTTTCCTACACAAAGTTATGAATTTTTGAAGTTTAGGGAATTAGATAAATAGAAAAAAAAATCCTTATTTTCTATTTATCCAGGCGGCGCCACGCCATCCTCGACAGCTCCGAACGCACACGCGTCGTCTTCTGATTCGGCGCCGCCATTTGAGTCAGCAGCCCGAGCCCCGCGGTTCACATACCATCTTCTGGTCAGACGCCATCTGAGCCGTCCGTCCGCGCATGTATTAAATGGATGGCATCCGTTCATCGTCCCCGAGCGTCCTCACCCGAGAGCCGTCCAAACTAAATCCCTAATATCTCACTCGATACTTGATGGATTTTCGTGTTCTTATGCTCTATGGATTCGTCTTGAAAAGACAAACACATCCATACGGTTTATGTGGGATGAAATTTACTCAATAAAAATGGAGAATGTTCAGAAGCTCGGGAAGAAGAGTGAGGCCATACCTTTGCTCAGAGAAGTGTGGCTTCGATCTGAGGGTTGTTTCACCTTTGATTGGATCCCAGCAAGCTCCAGATGAAGTCTCCTGGTCTGGTGAATTGCCTAGGTAGGATTTTCACCACAGCCGATCACAAAGCTTGGAGGCTGGAGCAACTGGGTGGCCTGGAGATGGGGCTTTTGCTGGTGGACACCTTCTCTTGGTCTGGTGAAGGTGTAGGACCAATCAATTTGGTGATTGGCTCACTATGGAGAAGTGTCCTGGTTTTGGGCTTGGATTTCAACTCGAAATTGAGCTCGCGAGAGGAAATGGCAGGGGGATTTCGGTGGGGATCAAGTGCTCTATTTATGGGGAGTAGTACGGAACAATTTTGGCGAGTTTCCTTAAGGTTTGTTTCGAGCACCTCTCATGGCCGAGAAGGGGTGGTGTTTAAATAGGAGAGGGTGGAGGGCCTCCCGGGGAGAGTTAGGGCTTGGGATCGAGCCTGCTCTTGGCAAGAGAAGAACAGCTACTGATGGCCACTTGGGATGGGGCGGCTCGACGAGGAGAATTCCAAAGTTGGCTCACATGTGAGCTCTCGGCCATGGTGTTTTCCGGCGACCTGGTGGCTGGCCGGCTGGGCATGGGTCACCCTCGAGGTCGGAGTGGGTCGGTGCAGGACTTGGTGCAAGCAATTGACAATTGCCATGTGTAATGGCTTTGATCCAAAGTAGAATGGGGCATGGCTAGTTTTGAGTCTAAATTGGTCAATCCACCCATTTGAGCTTGGTGCACCCTTCAAGGTGGCTTTGGATGCTGTGGGGGATCAAAGGGATCAGCTGGTTTGGCATGAAGAAGTCTCCATCCAAATATATTTGGATTAAATTTAAGTTTAGGTGAAACATGATTAAGGCTAATGAGCTTTAGGGATTAAGGAAAGCCCCCCTCTTCTTACCCAATATGGCATGGTGGAGTGTCCAAGGCTTTCATGGCTCACATGTGGCTCATGCATGGCCTCGATGGCTCGCATTTGGCTTGGCAAAAGTTTGGTCAATTTCATGAAAATGGATTTTAGGAATTTTTGGTAATTTGATGGAAATTTGTATGAAACTTGATTTGGAATGATTTGATGATGAATTTAGGACTTAGGTATTGAGTCTAATTGAAAGTATGATGAGGGGAAATGTCATATGGGCTTTGAGACCAATTTTGGGCCTTTGGATGTGGTAAAAGATGGGCTTTTAAAATGGTTTAAGGAATGGGCCTTTAAGTTTAAAAATGAGTTTATGGATGGGAATTTTTTAAAGAGGTTGGGCCAAATAATTGTTGGGTTTAGCTCATGGATGTGTCATGAGTGACTTGAAGCAAATTGGGGGTGATTTGGGTTTGAATTGGGTTGAATTTGGGCTCTTTTGGTGAATGGGCCAATATAGGTCAAAGTGGTCCAAGTTGGGCCAATGTTGGGCTAGGGTTGAAATTGATGTAAAATTAATGTTGAGAAATGTTTATGGGAGTGTTTCAAAGAGGTTTTGACTTTGGTTGGGCTTTGATTTTGGGGTTTGGGCTCATTTGGGTTAGGTTTGGGTTTAGGTCAAAATTGGGCCTTTTAGCTTTGGGTTGAATTTGAGTGGGGTTTGGGTCTAGATTTTGGGAAAATCATGTTAGCGTTTTGTTTGTGGGGATGCTAAGGAAGATTTAGAAAAGATTTGGGGTTAATTGGAGTTGAATTGGGTGAGTTTGGGTTATGTTTGGGTTATGGGTCCAAATTGGGCTTTAAGGCCAAAAGTGAAATTGGATCCAAATATCAATCAAATTGGACTTGGGTTTGGTCTAGATTGGTGTTGGGAATTTTGAATTGAAGTTTAGAATTGAATTGGACCAGAATTTGGGTCAATTGGGTAGGTTTGGTTTGACATTGGGTTCACTTAGGGTTAAAATGGGTCAAATTGGGGGTTTTGACCAAAGTAGGGTAAATTGACAAAATTGGCCCATGGTGTAGTTGAACAAAATGAAATTGGAAATATTTGGGATTTTTTGGAATTTTCTAGGAATTTTCTGAATTTTTGGATTTTTAGGTCAAGAGGGGTATTTTGGGTTTTTGGAGGGTATTGGGAGGTATTCTTGGAATTTTTGATATTTTTGGGTATGGATGATCAATTTGAGTGATGTGGAAATGTTTGGGATTGATTTTGAGGGATTTTGGGTGATTTGTAAATTTTGAAAAATTTGGGTAATTTCAAGGGCTTTGGGTAGGTTAAGCGGGTGTTGGGTCCCGGGGGTCAAAAATTGAAAATTTGGAAAATTGAAGATTGGGTGAATTTGTGTGGAATTAAATCATTTTGGTTGAGCCATGAAGCCATACCAAGCCCACATGAGCTATGAAGGGACTCATTTGAGGCATTCACTATGTTGTTCCTAACCCTCTTAGCCAAGGGTTTAGGGGTTAAGGACCATCCATGTGAATTACCTACATGAGTCAGGAGGTCAAGTTAAGTATGGGTGTAGTTTTAGGAGGTGTTTGAAAGTGTAGTGTATGAGTGTAGTGTGTGTGTAAGTCAGCCCCTTCACCAGACCAGGCCACCCAGGGCGGTCCTAAGGCCAAAGAGTCCTATAGGAACTCATCCTTTAAACTTCCACATTTGATTTCGACCCTCTAGGTGATTAGGGGTCTACGATCAAGTTTGTGGGGTTTGCGGGGAGTTAAGAAGTGGTTTGAAATTCTAGATGGTGGATCCCAATTCTAGTCCTCTAAGATAGTCGAAAGGAAAAGCCTAAGGCTAGATCCTAAGTACTTAAAAATAAGAAGAGAAGACATCATCGAAAATGAGGTCAACAAATGGACCCCCAATAGGTGTGGTGAGCTGACGGAGCACACCGCGCGTATTGGTGTTGACCGAAGCGATCAGCAAAACCAACACAGATGTCCAAGTGACAAACTTAAGATGAAGTAGAAAAGTTTTCGCTGGGGAGTGTCAAGAATATCTCTGAAACTGGAGATCCCTGAACTCTCGTTAGGGAAAGGAAAAGGAGGTGAATTCCAAATCACATGATCTGGGGGAATTTCGATTTAGATTTCATTTTGTTTCAATTTAAGTGTGAATGTGTAATTTTAGATTTTGATTTTTTTTATTTTAGATTAAAGTTTGATTTAAAATTAATTTGAGAAAATTTAGATTTGAGACGAGAATTGAAACCTAGGTTCCAATCTCGGGATTGCAAAGAAAACCGGAATTTAGGTACCAGCCTCGGAGTGAGAATCGAGTTTAAGTGTCGATTGAAAAAGATGAGAATCAGAATTTAGGTACTGATTTCGAATGAGATGAGAATTGAAATTTAAGTATCAATCTCGAAAGAGAGTCGAAATTTACGTATCGACCTCGAAAAGGATGAGAATCAGAATTTAGGTACTGAGCTCGGAATGAGAACTGGAATTTAGGTACCAGTCTCGAAAATGAGAGTTGAAATTTAGGTATCAATCTCGGAAGAGAGTCAAAATTTAGCTATCGACCTTGAAAATGATGAGAATCAGAATTTAGGTACTGATCTCAGAATGAGAACTATAATATAGGTACTAGTCTCGAAATGAGAGCTAGAATTTAGGTACCAGTCTCGAAAGTTTAGAATTAAAATTTAGGTATCAATTCGAAAGAGAATCGAAATTTAGGTATCGATCTCGAATGAGAGTCGGAATTTAGGTACCGACCTCGAAGGAAGAGGACTGGAATTTAGGTTCCAGCCTCGGAAATTTTGAATTGAAATTTAGGTATCAATTCGGATGAGAATCAAAATTTAGGTATCGATCTCGGAGTGAGAACTGGAATGTAGGTACCAATCTCGGAAATTTTGAATTGAAATTTAGGTATCAATTCGGATGAGAATCGAAATTTAGGTATCGATCTCGGAGTGAGAACTGGAATTTAGGTACTAGTCTCGGAAATTTTGAATTGAAATTTAGGTATCAATTCGGATGAGAATCGAAATTTAGGTATCGATCTCGGAGTGAGAACTGAAATTTAGGTACTAGTCTCAGAAATTTTGAATTGAAATTTAGGTATCAATTCGGATGAGAATCGAAATTTAGGTATCGATCTCGGAATGAGAACTGGAATTTAGGTACCAGTCTCGGAAATTTTGAATTGAAATTTAGGTATCAATTCGGAAGAGAATCGAAATTTAGGTATCGATCTCGGAATGAGAACTGGAATTTAGGTACCAGTCTCGGAAATGAGAGCTGGAATTTAGGTACCAGCCTCAGAAGTTTAGAATTGAAATTTAGGTATCAATTCAAAAGAGAATCGAAATTTAGGTATCGATCTCGGAGTGAGAACTGGAATGTAGGTACCAGTCTCAGAAATGAGAGCTGGAATTTAGGTACCAGCCTCAGAAGTTTAGAATTGAAATTTAGGTATCAATTCAAAAGATAATCGAAATTTAGGTATCGATCTCGAATGGGAGTCAGAATTTAGGTACCGACCTCGAAGGAAGAGGACTGGAATTTAGGTACCAGCCTCGGAAATTTTTGAATTGAAATTTAGGTATCAATTCGGATGAGAATCGAAATTTAGGTATCGATCTCGGGGTGAGAACTGGAATTTAGGTACCAGTCTCGGAAATTTTGAATTGAAATTTATGTATCAATTCGGATGAGAATCGAAATTTAGGTATCGATCTCGGAGTGAGAACTGGAATTTAGGTACCAGTCTCGGAAATTTTAAATTGAAATTTACTATGGAGATTTGGATTTAGCGGGAGATCGAAATGAGGTATGAAAGTGTTTCATATCCCATGGGAATCAATCAAAGTCTGATTACTTGGCGAAGGGTACAAACCCATGCCATCCGGATAAAATTGAAAATTCTTTGTGATTCTGAAGTCACCCCGAGAGGGGGTTTCAAGGGAGGTCTAGAATAGAACTTGATTTGAAGAAGGATTGGAGGATTTGAAAAGATGGGTTTAAACTGGAATTCAATTTGAGCTTTAAATTTGTTTTGTTTGTCCTTTAACTATCCCGTTTTTTGTTGTTTGTTTGGTGTTCATGTGGATTTGGTGTTTGACATTTTTAGATTTTTTTTTAGGAAAGTTTTCTTTTATTCTCTCTTTTTATTTCTTCTCTGTTCTTTGTTCGAAGTTCATTTAACTTTAATGGCGTTTCTCAGTCAATTTGCACAAAAGAGGTGAAGGCCAAAAAAAAAAATGTGACATGGTCACTTTCATTCCAATCATGTCGATGATACATCATACAACTCGATCTGGAATATATTTCACACAATCCATGTAAACTCAAAATGGACTATGTATGATCTTCGTCGATCCATCCAAAGAAGCATATGTCAAAGATCCATGTCTGAATAGTGGGGTACATGGTCAATAACATCACCTTCTAACCCATCCTTGGCAAGGATGCCGTATGGATGTACATTGGAGGTGTGATATTTTTCATGTAACTCACGAGCTCGTAAGGCGGGAGGCTCTCTAGCTCCGGTCCGGTCGGAAATGGTAAGGTGTCTTTCTCGTCGTCCATCCTTCGAAAGTAGCCGAGATCCGCTTCATCGGTACTCCCGGTATGCAATGCTTAGCGATATCTCGCTCCGTTGCCCTTCGGTATCATGACGGAACCTACGGTAATGGTATCTTCACCGGCCCTCGAAGTCACTCCGGGCTCGCTATCCGGAGGTCGGATCCAAACATTATGTTACACTCGTTCGGGAAAGAGGCTCGTGCGAAAGGTCCGACAAAGTCGTGGTGATCTATGTGTGGGGGTATGCAGTCACCTTGCTTGTAGATGTTAATAATGCAGCTATTGGGTATGCAATCTGCTGGCAGTACCCTCCATGTTATCAATCTCTTTACCATTCTCCTGGTGACTAGTGGCATCGGATCTACTTGGCCATGATGGAGTATTCCCGGAGGGTTTCCCTTCCTGTCTTCCGCAAAGTTGTAACAACATCCACATTGTATTGTGATTCTTCCTTTCCCTGGCATCCATCTCCGGGGTTCTGAGTATGTGTTTTCCCTTGGGCAGCCTGCTCGGCCCATTCTTTTCAAATCTCGGATACAATCCACGATTTATTGTTGTTCATATTCTGAGAATACGTCTGTATGTAGCTCGAGGCCCTCTAGTATATTGATCCTTTTGCCTCTAATTCTCTCGAAGTATTCAAAAGTTTTCTTTTCGACATTCTGTATTCTCTCCAGCTCGTATTCCGGAATAATCTGTAGATGGCGAGGCCTGGTGACATATTGTGGGATATACGGTTCAATCCCTTCACGCTCTCCTGCATACCTCGGCTCCTCGGGGATGATGTTCGTCGGGACATCCCCCGGGGTTGCTTCTGCAACAAGGTCATGCATTACTGGTGGTTCTATCCGGTGGCGTGGTAGCCTTCTTTCTTCTGGACTTTGTGAGATTTCCCTGGTCCTTTCTGTTATCCAAGGAGCTGGCCTCCTTTCTCCAGGTTCCTGGTGAACCGGTGTCCTTGAAGTGTATGTACTGACATTAGCAACTGTCTCGTTGGGCTGGTCTGCAGCTAGTTTGGTTAACATCTTACGGATACGGCGATTCTTATTTCTTCGTTGCGTTGTCTGTGAGAGTAGCTCTTCGAACTTCTTGAATCTCGCGGGCGCGGCGGCGACAAGCTCGCCCTCTGCTGTAGAGACTACGGACTTCATTTTCTTGTCTTCTTCGGTGTTTGTTTTTCTTTTCTTCTTGCTTGGAATGGTGGCTTGGGCCACCCACTTTTATCACTTGTCGCCGCGGCGGTTCTTCTCGATCAGTCGGGACCCGAGTCACTTTCCTCGTATCGTAGGCTCGCTGGTGCAAAATCTGAGTCAATCTCGATTATTGCTCCATCTTTCACCCTCTTTTCATCGAGTGCAAGGCTTACGCCATTTCTAAAGTTCAGGACCAACCGCCCGTTCGACATTTCCCTGCGAAAAGACAAGGAAAAGGATCAGGGGTTGTACTAAGAACAAGAACATTAAGAAAATGTTTATTAAAGAAATTTTTTTTATATTATATTTTTTGTATTTTCAAATTTAACAGGAATGAAGCGGGATAAGATCAGGAAAGAGATCTTGATTTGGAAAAGAAAACAAGGAAAAATTTATTATCATGATTTTATTTATCTTAGTAAATTTTATTATTTTTGGGTTAAGACTCAATCATAAGTAATTACTTCGCCCGTGCTTTTTAGGGATGAAGAATTTGTTCCTTCAAAACATCAGGTAGCGTAATACATTTTCAAGTATCGTCCGTTGATCGGAAGCATATGTCATTCTCCTTGACAATTCACTAGCTGGTAGGAACCTCCTGAGTATACTGCTTCAACCACAAACGGCCCTTCCCAAGTGGGTTCAAATTTTCCTCCTATCTTGCGGTGTGCAAGAATAGGTCTTTTGAGAACGAGAACTAAGTCACCAACTTTAAAGGTTCTTGGGCGGAACAGTTTGTCATGGGCTTGAACCATCTTAGCTTGGTATAGTTCTAAATTCTGTTGTGCTGCAAGTCTTTTCCCTTCCAGGCTTTCTAATTCTTCTAGCCGTAATTTGGCATTCTCTTCTGTCATGATCTTATTTGCAACTGCAATTCTGAGTGAAGGAAGCTGAACCTCTAAAGGTAACACAGCCTCGGACCCATACACCAGAGCGTAAGGTGTAGCTTGAGTAGGAGTTCTGAAGGTTGTCCGGTAGGCCCATAAGGCTTCTAACAACTTCTCATGCCAATTTCTCTTATTATCGTCCAAAGTTTTCTTTAAGATTTGAACGAGGGTTTTATTAAAAGCCTCAGCGAGGCCGTTTGCTCTTGGGTAGTAAATTGTTGAGTATCGCCAGTCGATTCCGTGTCTCCTGACAAAATTGTTGATTCGCGTGCTTCGAATGCCGACCCATTATCCGAGATAATCCGTGCGGCACTCCGAAACGGTAAACAACTCGGTTCTTGAAAACGCGTAGCACGTGGTGTGCTTTCACTTCTCCAAGTGGAGCTGCCTCGCCCGCTTGGAATAGTAATCTGTAGCCGCAAGAATGAAGCGATGTCCTTTTGAAGATGGCGGTTCTATCGGACCCACTATATCTGTGCCCCAACATTCAAAGGGCCATGACGTAATTGTCAGATGTAGCACATTTGGAGATTGGTGTAGAACCACTCCGTGCACTTGGAATTGGTGACAGCTCTTGGCGATTTTCACGCAGTCGGTCATCATCGAGGGCCAGTAGTACCCTAGTCTTTTAATTTTCATTTTCCTCTTCGAACCCGACTTGTGAGCGCCACAGAGTCCTGAATGTACCTCTTTAACGATTTCACGGGCCTCGGACCTGCTTAGGCACCTTAGCCACATTTGATCGAAAGACCTTCTGCATAATGTGTTGTTTATTAATGCGTAGGACAGAGTTCTTTTCTTGATCCGATGGGCCGACGACCTATCATCCGGTAGTTTTCTGTTTGCGGGTAGTCTACTAATGGCTGTCGCCTGATCTTCCGTGTTTTTACGTCACTTCGTTGCAATCGATTCTTTTTCTTTTTCGATTTGTGTATTGTGTCTATGTCTAGCTGTGATAGGACTCGACGTCCGTGAACTGAAACTTCCATCGATTCATCTTGTAAACGAGTAAATTCTTTTGCGAGACGGGCTAAAGCATCTCGCTAAAGCATTTTCTTTTACGGGAATTTTGTAGATCGTCACATTTGGAATTTGTTCCAACAATTGTATGGCATCTTGGAAGTATTGCTCGAGTCTTGGCTTTAAAATTACATACTTGTCCGCGATCTGTTGAATAATTAATTGCGAATCGCCGTAGATGTTGATGTCTGTTATCCCCATTTGAATAGTTAATTCCGGTCCGTTATGAGGGCTTCGTATTACGCTTCATTGTTTGTACACGGTTCCGTCAAGTGGTAGGAGTATCTTAACATCCCCGCTCCAGGTGTTATAAAGATTAGCCCGATTCCTGCCTTACGGGCACTATCACTTGCGATTCTCCGTCTTTGTGTCTTGAAGATGCTCCGTCGAAATATAATTCTCAACGTCGATCATCGGGGTCTTCTAGGCTCATTATTTGTTTATCCGGCAAATCGTCATTGAGAGGAGATTCGCCGCAAAGGGTGTCTTGCGAGAAAGTCCGCTAAGACTTGTCCCTTTACGGCACGAAGAGGCACAAAAGTTATATCGAATTGCAATAATTTCATTGACCATCTGGCAAGTCTGCCGGAAAGTGTTGGACGAGTCATCAAGTATTGCAATGGATTAAATTTCGAGATCAGGTTCACCTTATGAGAAAGCATGTAGTGCCTGAGCTTTTGAGCGGCGAAGATCAGGGCCAAACAATGCTTTTCAATTGTGGGATGCCTTATTTTCGTCGGAAGTAAACGCCGGCTTAGATAGTAAAGAGCATTTTCTTTACCCTCATCATTGACCTGGGCTAATAGGGCTCCGAGAGAGTCGTCTAAATCCGCGGTATAAAGTATCAACGGTCTACTCGAGGCCGGGGCTGCTAAGACGAGGAGGTGTCATTAAATATTGTTTAATGTCTTCGAAGGCCTTCGGCATTTCTCTTCCCAAATGAATTTGGCATCCTTTTAACTAGTGCCGAGAAAGGCTGACACCTACCTGACAAGTTTGAGATAAAGCGTCGAAGATATGCCAACTTTCCTTGAAAAGATCGTAATTATTTTAAGGTTTTGGGAGGCGGCATTTCTAAGATAGCTTTAATCTTTTCCGGGTCGATTTCAATTCCACGATGTCGGACAACGAATCCTAATAATTTCCGGAGGTGACGCCGAAGGCGCATTTTAAGGGATTCATCTTAAGGTTAAATTGCCTTAATCGTTCGAAAACAATTCTCAAATCATACGAGTAGTTTTCCTTTACTTTGCTTTTGATGACCACATCGTCCACGTAGCATTCGACTTGATTGTGGATGAGATCATCAAAAATTCTTGTCATCGCTCTACGGTATGTTGCTCCTGCGTTCTTCGGTCCAAATGGCATCATCTGTGTAGCAATATACTCCGATCGGCGTTCCGAATGCTGTAAGCTTTTCATCTTCTGGAGCCATTTTTATCTGGTTGTATCCCGAAGATCCATCCATGAATGAGAATATCTCATGTGTCGAAGCGATGTCGATCATTAGTTCTGGGATCGGTAGAGGGAATTCATCCTTTGGACATGCCTTGTTTAAATCTGCGAAGTCCACACAAATTCCGATCCGACCATTCTTCTTTCGATCGGCACCACATTGGCTAACCAAGTCGGGTATTGTTCTTCACGGACAAATTTGGCGTCTATTAGCTTTTTAACTTCGGTTATGACTTGTTGTTCGATTTCTAGACGCATTCTTCTGGGACCTTGTCTGACTGGGACAAAAGTAGTATCCAGTCCTAGCTTATGGACTGCGACCTCTGGAGCTAATCCTGGCATCTCATCGTAGCTCCAAGCAAAACAGTCTTTAAATTCCATTAATAACTTGATTATTTCTTCGGAGTCTTCTTTATTGAGTAAGGAGCTAACAAAAGTAGGTTTAGGCTCTTCGCTAGTTCCTAAGTTAACTTCCGTTAACTCATCTATTGTAGATTTAATCTCTTCTTCGAATTACGGTGGAGCGTCTCCGATTTGTAAATCTTCGAGTTCGTCCGTAGTTTCCATGCAGTTTTCATTAGGTTCGCAAGTGACAACTAAGCAAAATTCAGTATCATCAAGCGATCCTGCTGTGCCAAATCCGAGTCCATGCTTTGAATTGGGTGGACGACGGAGTTATTCCATAATTTTTCAAAATGTTGTGATTGACCTTTTGTCCATTGTCGAGGTAAGAAACCACGTTGAATTAAACTTTGAACACAAGGAGAGTACCACTCAAAAGGTAATTCCATTAATTCTGATGAAGTGACATCTTCAAATTGTACATTATGCTCAGTTTTGGAGGAAGTAGCACCACGGTAGAATTTGATTGGCTTAGCACCGCCGCTACGTACCTCTTTGACCACCATACCCTCGATCTTATTAGAATGGATCGGGGTTAGGGTCATAGTATGTACGTAGTGGTTAATCTTCTCGTACATTGATTTGTATTCTTCATTCTTTTCATCTTCGAGGGAGATCTTGAATTGCGGTTTCTTCCGACTTATTGTTGCTGCTTCTTGCTTGATTTCTTTTTCTTCTTCAGAACTATCTTCCCAATCAACATTGATGGCTGGTTTCCTCTGTCCGACTGTCCTAACGTCTCTACCACGACCTCATCCCCAGCCTCGACATCGGATGCGAGTTGTGGAGAAACCTTCACCGTCTCGCCGTAAGGGAGTGGTGAGTGACTGTTGGACTAGAACTTCAGGTTCTTCGTTGTCCCGAACTTTCTTTCTTTCATTCGTTATGGTATCTCTGGAGAAGATGTTTTCTTCAGTGGTGCATAATAAGCTGCGTCTTCGTGAATTCCAATTTCATGTACGGAGAATGGTTGTAAGTCACCTTTGATGCACTGTTCTCCTCCATCGTAGTATTTGATGCACTGATGTAGAGATGATGGCACCATCCTGTTTTCATGTATCCATGGTCGGCCCGATAGAGCGTTGAACGACGTTTCGAATCAATTATGTGAAATTTTGCGGTTGTCTTTGCTAAGTCACCGGTCTTCATTAGTAGCGTTATTGATCCGAGGGCTCTTTCTCCTTTACGGTTGAATCCTCTTAATAACATTTTGTCGGCTTCAAGCTCACGAGCATCGATTTCCAAATATGCTTAGTGTTCGAAGACTCATTATATTGATTGATGCTCCTGGATCCACCAATACTGCGGAGAGTGTAAACTTCCCGATCGTAATCGAAATGTACAAAGGTCGGTTGTGGTCTCATCGTCCCAAGTAGTAGGTCATTGTTCGTGAAGGTAACACCTCGCTGTTCCTTTAACGAGCAAACCTCATCTAAGGAATCCCCGGCCATTTGAGCTAAGCAAATTTTCGGATCAAGTAAGGCCTTGATCAGAGCTTCTCTCATCTCCTTTGATACGATGAGAGCGTCGTAGATGCTCAGTTTGGCCAGTAGTTTCCTAAGGTGGGCTAGCACGTTGTAATCCACTTTATTTCCATGTGTCTCGGCTTCTTCTCGAATCGGTATTTCTTCCGCGGGGTTGGTTCTTCTTGAACAACCACCGCTTTCCTTTGTCCTTTGGACCCATTCTCGGAGGTAGAACTCTTCCACTTCTTAAGTTGACTTCGTAATTTCTTCCGAATCTAATGTTGAGCTTGTTGGTGTTTCTTCTCGAATCGGAATGATAGGCTCTTCCGGGTTAGCTTCGCAGTCGGAAGGCTCTAACTCTATGTGTATTGGAGCTCCTAGAAACTCGCAGATAGATTCGTTGCTTGTTGAACTCTCGTAGCCTCTTTGATGGACATTTTCTTCTTCATTTTGATCGTCGAGATTGTGTATGATTTGAGAATTGTCGTTGGTATCGAAATCGATGTCCGAATTGTCGCTAGTTACGTAATTGTTAGAAACAGTCAAAACGTAGCCAACGCCATCACCCTTATCATTATATGATCCCACCGAAGAGAGCAGATAATCATACAGAGTCGGAGGTTCGAGGATTTCTCCCCGAATCGAAGCAACTATCTTAGGATAAGCGGCCCCTAGTCTAGCCTTAGGAACCTCGGTCCTCTCTTCTTCGTCGATCTTCTTCTCTTCGATCGTCTCCTGTTGAGGTGGTTCTCCTATCGCAAGTGATAGTGCCGACTTGGCGACTTTCGAACTCGAATTGAAGTTTGCACCAGGCGGTTTGGATGTTGTCTAAAATCTTTTTCGAAGACCTTGTCCAAGCGGTAGTCCATCCATCGTCGGTCGTATAGGGATCTATCGGAATGATGAGATCAGTTGAGATAACATTGACGGAACCTCCTTTCTGGGGTTCCTTCATGTACTCCTTCGGGATTGTTATATTCCCTTTCCGAAGGTTGTCATTGAGCCAACTTTTGAAAGTAATGCAATCTTCCATCTTGTGTCCGAGCATCCGGTGATAAGGGCAAAAGTTAGGATCATTTTTCTTGTTGACTTCCTCCGGTATCTTAGGCTCGGCAGTGGAAATCTGGAGTTTTCATCGGACTACGGAACATTTTCGGCACTTGCTTCATTCTTGAATGGATATTCCTCGCTCGAAGCTCCCTTAATGTACGTTGCGGACGAGGCGGTTGTTCATACCGTGGAGATGACTGATAGCTGGGTCGGGGTTGTTGATAATTCTGCTGAGATTGTTGTGGCCGTTCAGACGATATTTGTATCGGTTGCTTGCCTTTGTCGACTGCTGCAACGATCCCGGATTTCTTTTCAAAAGTCTTCACAGGCTTTTGCTTGTCTGTCTTATCGGCGAAACTTAATTGCTTTGCCTCCTCTTGCAAGCTTCCGGCCTTGCTTAACAACTTCTCGAAAGTCTTAATAGTGAATCCTTTAAGGAGAAGTGCTATTGGGCCGTGAATGCTTTTAAGTAAGATGCCGACTGCATGTTGTTCTTGTAGTTGTGGTTCACACTTCATGCTTAAGTTCCTCCATCGAAGTATGTAATCCACCAAAGTTTCGTTCGGCTTCTGTTTCTCTACCACTAAATCACCTATATTGATGTGGTGTTGAGCTCCGGCGAATCGCTTGATGAAAAGGTTTTCTAGTTCTGAGAACGTCTTCACTGAACCATTTGGTAATTCTGCATACCAATCAAAGGCGATCCACGACGAGTCGCCGACGAACTGTCGGAAGAGTAATGCATCGCTCCCGTCGGCATTGCAACAATCGGCACGAAAGTGTGCGACATGCTCTGTCGGGGGTTCCGGTTCCATCAAAGGTCTTGAACGGAGGTGGTACGAAGCCTTTTGGGTATTGGACGGCGTCGAATTCTTCCGGTAAGGTCTACCCGTCCGAATAGATGCCCCGCTTTTTGATTGTGCTAAGGCTTCTCGCACTCGCTGTTCCACCAAGCTCTTGATATCTTTTTACGGAATCATACTTTGTGTTGTATCTTTCTTTAGCCGATCATCCCGTTGACGGATGTAATCTCCTTTCCTCCGTCCGCAATGTGAATGACCTCTCAGGGTGTCTCTCTTTGGGGTTGCACTCGACTGCGGAGAGTGGCTAGGGCTATAGCCATTTCTTCCATCCTCTTCGCCATTTGGGCGATTGTATAGTCTTTTTTTGAAGCGTTGTCTTCTCATCACTTCGGGCTCCTCTCTTCTGCAGTCGCGGGAGCACCTTGTGAAGTCGACGAAGCTCGTGTTTCGACCATGTTGATTTCCGCATACTCATCGTCCATGAATTCCGATGAATCGATCTCGTCTCCGAATTTCTCTTCTCTTTCTTTTGCTTAGTCGTCGAATATCGGTCCTCGACCTTTCCATAGCGTCTTCTAGCGGTTTTTTCGTGCATCTTCACGGCTTGTCGTGTGATAGCTGCCGGGTTCCCTTCTCACGAGTCCCCTTCATCGCAGTGGGCGCTTTCTTCGGATTCAAGTCTCCCGACGAGACTTTCCTTATCGAGTCTGTTGTTTCGATCTCGGTTGTCCAGATAGTGGGACGCCATACCATCCTTCTAGCGACGGAAGGTCCAGGACCGGATGGTCCGTCGACCCAAATGTCTGGAAGGTGGCATCCTCCCTAATCTGCAACCCTGGATCAACGACAGGCGGACTAGCCTTCATCCTTTTATTTGGCTTTTCTGTAACGATGTCAGGTTCTACTCGTGGCCCAAGACGGGACTTGACTGGCACCCGCCCTATCCTTCGTAGAATTTCCGATACGGGGCATTTCTCTTTCTTTGCTAGCTTCTCGATCACAGTTTGTAGTCGGGCAACTGGCGTGATCCTAGCCCTTTTCATTCTGCTGTCATCGTAGTATGCTGGTCGAGGTAATGCGGAAACAATCCCGCGAACATTTTCCTCGTCGAGTTGCGGCGGAAAGAGGATGGAATCTACTTCCTTCCAAAAGGGGTGTATCTTCGAGCAATGGTATGTATTCGGGTAGTGGTGTGTACTCGGGGATTTTTGGGATTTCCTCCGGGAAAGCAACTTCGGCGGCTACGGCGCTTCACGGCAATCTTCCTACTTTTGTTCCTTCTTTGGGTCCGTGTTAGTGATGGAATTCTTGAGCTGGACCCGATTTCAAAACGAAGGTCTCACGGGAAAGTCCGTACCCTCCACGGTAACGGGTTCACCATAGTTTTGGATTTCCTTCCCCTTTAATTTGGCGAGCCGGGGTAGGTGCGAAACAACTAGACCAGAGTGGGGGTAGCAAGAACGGTCCTCTCGCGGACGGCGGTATTCCTCTCGGTCGGGATCTTTTGCGGGGAGGAAACTCTTGGGTTGACCTAAGGTTGAACTCGATCGGCGGCTTCTTAGTTTCGGATACTTTATTTGTCGGCGCGAAAAGGGAAACGTCCGCTGATCTTGACATTCGTGTTCTCGAATCCTTGTCCAAACCGGATGATCCCATTGTCGGGCAGCTCATCCTTATAAACAGCGAAGTCCAGTCCATTGGTGAAGGAGAAAATCAGCTTTGGGGCTTCCATTTCTGCAGGGTAGATTCTGGTTGTCAGTCCCAAGTTATGCTTCTTCTCACTAGGACGAAAAGAAAGGAATTGAAAAGAGTCCGAACACATTCTTGTTCATATATTTATAAGAAGGAATCATTTGTTAAAAGAGTCATTCATTAGGGGGGTTTGTTTATTTAGAACGGAATGTAAGGAATCCGATTCAGAGTTGGAACCCCACCTCAGAAATGAGGTAAAAGGATCTCGAACCTCTCTGTTTAGGGGTGTCTAAACAGTGACTCCTAAATCTGAGAGAATGTTGGTTATACTTGTTCAAGGTAGAAATGAACATAGTACCCCAACGGAAAGAAGGGTAGTTTGATCCATAAGGGACATGGATGCACTACCGATTTTTGAAAGCAGAATTGTCTGATTAGAATGGAGAGAGGAATTGTCCCCAGCGGAGTCGCCAGAAGTTGTCGGCACTATTTTTAGGTTGTGTGGTATTTTGAAAAGGGGTCGCCTAACAGAAGTTGTCGGCGAATTTTTAATTTAATTTAAATAAATAATTTGAAAAGTAGTATTTGATTTTTTTGAAAATAATTTTAAATTTGAAAATTTTTAAGATATGAAATCAAACTGATCTCACATCCCGAATAGTTTACATAAACGAGCACCGCACCACAAGCCATGTATCTATCCCTAAGGATAGACACACTGCTTGACGGTGGGGCTCGATTAAATAAACTAGAAGATTTGTGACATCCGTTTGGTCTGCGAACCAATTTTATAAGCCGACAAATTCCCTCGCTTAATATGAAAGTATTAAACGGGGTTTATATTACTCAGGTTCTTTAAAATTCCCTATAAGGGCAAGCCCCTATAGTTAATTACATCTTAAGTGACGGGAATCACCTAAGAAAACTCTCGATAATAATCAATAATTCTCGCTCTCAAGAATTTCGAAAGTTTAAGTTTTCAAAGGATTGAATTTTGGAATTTCAATAGGGAATGGATCAAGTTTGGAACATTTTGATTTGAGAATTCAAAGGAAGAAAGGTAGGAGAAATTACGGATCCGAAGCAAACTTCGGTAATTTCCCGACTGTCCTATTGTTTGGCTTGAATTTAAGAAAGTCCTAATGTCTATTTAATGTTTTGATTTTGTCAATTTTAATTAATTAGGGCTTATATTTATATGATAAAATCATACAAATAGCCTCAAAGATGTGAGGGTTTATGTCGTATCATACGACTGCCTCGGAATCCTAAGACCGGTTAGGGCTTAATTTGCAATGCAAATGCCTAACGAAGAGTTGAGGATTTATGTTGCACTAGACAAACTACCTCGAAATCCTAAGGCTTTGTTGTTTAATTCTAAGACAGTTTTGCTGATGAAGATTCAGGTTTTCATTGATGACGATGGTCGTGCTGCCCATCATGCTCCAAGCTCCTTGTTGTTGTAGAGGTTTAGTTTTAGAAGTCATAAATCAGGGGATGAGAAAAGTGTTTTGGTTTTAGAGAAAATCTTAATTTCCAAGTGTTTTCAATATTTTAATTAAAACAAATCTTAAAGTTGATTATAACGACACCGGTTAAGATCCCACGGTTCCATCCTTCCGGCATCATTATTTTTATCGGATTCACTTAGTCCAGATGAATTTGCTAAACTCAACTAAATGAGTTCCACACTTTCATTTAGACCGTGGGAAATCCCGTTAGCAACACGTAGGTTACATCATCCGAGGTATTCCGGATCATCCAACAGGACGTTTTAATTTAGTTGTAATTGTAGTTTTGTGTTCTGTTTGTGATTAAATTTTGAGTTGTTTTATATTTTGAAGTGTTGTGGCGGTGAATTTTATCTTGCAATGACTTTTAGTTTAATTTTGGTTTCAGTTTTAGGGACTATCCTAAAGGTGTGGGTTTTCATGCAACGATTGTTTATCATGCAAGAAAAAGTAAGTGCGATGAGATTAAATAAATTGCGATAATGTATATTGCAAGAAAGTAAATTGCAATAAAATAAAAGCGTACTCGGAGGGTCTTCCCGTCATCCCAAGCTGCACTTAAAACACAATTAGAATATTTAAACAAGTTCCTAGGTAAAGCTAAGAGAAGAGTTATGGTTTTCTACCAAATTCCTAATCCTATAGCTAGTCATTTCCTATGACGTCTAGGTTCCTTGTGTTTTGGTTTGAGGACGATTTTCTTCATCAAAGAACAATTAAGTTCAATTGTTCTTATGAACATCCTATCATATTGAGGAAGTGCTTAAGGCAAATCTTAAACATCTTTTCAATATTTCTAGGATTGTTTTAAGTCCAAATGAATTCAATTATACAAATGAATTAATCGTCCGAGGTTTAGTTAAGTTTTGTTGTTATCTTACTCGATGAACGAGGATATTTGAATGTCCTATAAGTGAAGTAACATTTCATTTAATGCTCTGTTTAGGAGTTATGACAACTAAAGCTTTCGAGGGTAAATTGGTATTCAAATGGTTTGTGATTTAGTTTAAATTCAATTAATGGGTTTAAATTTGGAATAGTGTTCAAGTTTCTTTATATTTAATTTTCTTTCTGTTTTAGGTGATGTTATTTAATTCAATTTAATTTTAACTTTAATTTAATTTAATTTTAATTTTAATTTAATTTAATTTAATTCAATTTAGTTTGATTTGATGTTAAATTAATTTAATTTTATTTAATTTCCTTTAATTTAATTTAATTTGATTTAATTTTAATTTAATTTGATTTAATTTAATTTAATTTAATTTAATTTAATATGTTTGATTTAATTTAATTTAATTTAATTTAATTTGTTTTAATTTAATTAAGTCTAATTTAATTTAATTTAATTTATTAATTTAATTTAATTTAATTTGTTTGTTTAATTTAATTTAATTTAATTTAATTTAATTTAATTTATTTAATTTAATTTTTAATTTAATTTAATTTAATTTATTTATTTAATTTTAATTGAAATTTTAAAAGAGTTTAATAATTTAACTTTAGTTTAATGATTAAGTTTTTTTTAATATTTTAAATTTGAGTTATCATTTTAATTAAGAATTAAATATTAATGAGATGTTTAATTTATGGATTTTTTAAATTAAAGGATAAATCTCTTCCCAACAATATCCTTATTTTAATAATTCCAATTTTATTATTCTTCCCAAATTTAATCAATTATTTAATTAAGGTTTAATTATTTTAAATTGTTTAATGGGTTTCTACCCTTTAATTATTTAGATTCCAATCATCCAAATCAAATTAAGATCAAATATTTTACTTGTTAATTTTATTAAACCTAAAGTTTTAATTAAGGGTTAAAATTTTAATTACCATTTTGCCCTTTAAGCTTAATAATTTCATAACTCACTAAATTGAGCTTAAATGAACTTGAAATTTTTATGTGACTTCACTCATATGTCATTAAAGACATGAGAGGAGAAAATGTGATTTTTCTGTATTTAATTTATTTATATAATTATTTTTGGTAGAAAATAGATATTTCCAAGGAAAATTTAATAACATGATCAAGGGAAAGTTTCTGTCCTTAAGAAAATTAGGGGACATTTCTAATGACCAGAGGACCACTTGGACCAATTTTGGTGATTTTTTAAATTATATTATTTTTATTATAATTATTCTAAGTTTTGGAGTGTTAATTAATTTAAAAATAAAATAAAGGTTGAAAAATGAATTTAATATTTTTCAAAAATCTCTCTGATATCAAGGAAACTAGAGAATCAATTTTTACAATTTTCTGATTTTCTTATGATTTATTATAATTATTTTAGTGAAAATTCTAGAAAATACTTTTTTTTAACTTTAAAATTACCCTAGAGCTTTAAAATTTAATATCTCATTAAATAGACCTAAGAAAAATATGGGGTTTGTTCCTAAGTGATTAAAATTAAAAATGTGACATTTTGGTGAATTTTATTATTTTTGTGATTTTTATTATTTTTTAATTATTAAAAATATTAAAATAATATTAAAAATCAACTTTTTTAGAAAATTAAAATTTTAATTTTCTTAAATTCTCCTAATATCGAGTGGCTCCAAAACCAATTTGGTAAATTTTTGAAAGGTATCTTGAAAGTTATGAATTTTTGAAATTTAAATTGATTAAATGGCTTAATCAACCCATTTAGTAGGGCTAACCAAGTCCAATTGACTCAAAACCTAATTATTGATGTATGGTTAACTCTAATTAATTAGGGATCTATTTTGGGTATTTAAGCTAATTAGGGTTATTTTAAATGAGTTAACTCAAAACCTATTTTTCCTAGGGTCCTCTGGTCATAAGAGACATCACCAAATTTTCCTAGAATTTATTACACAACATGCTAATTATTGGAATTAAAATACTCAAAACGAGTAACATGAATTTGAAAAATCAATAACTTCTCATAGGGATGGCCTCCGACTTTGGAAAATTCAGGGAATGTTCCCAAATTCGGAGGCTTCAAAAGCCCTATGATCTCATGCCATGGTGAATTTCCTACATGCATGGAGAATTAAAATAGTGCGGACAAGTAAATAAATTATTAAAAATAAAATACTTGATGAAATTAAATGATTCCTTTTCCACATTATTCTCGTCTGTTCACTGAGCAAGAGTGTATTTTTATTTTATTTTTATGATTTTCCTACACAAAGTTATGAATTTTTGAAGTTTAGGGAATTAAATAAATAGAAAAAAAATCCTAATTTTCTATTTATCCACGCGGCGCCACGCCATCCTCGGCAGCTCCAAACGCACACGCGTCGTCTTCTGATTCGGCGCCGCCATTTGAGTCAGCAGCCCGGGCCCCGCGGTTCACGTACCATCTCCTGGTCCGACGCCATCTGAGCCGTCCGTCCGCGCATGTATTAAATGGACGGCATCCGTCCATCGTCCCCGAGCGTCCTCACCCGAGAGCCGTCCACACTAAATCCCTAATATCTCACTCGATACTCGATGGATTTTCGTGTTCTTATGCTCTATAGATTCGTATTGAGAAGACGAACACATCCATACGGTTTATGTGGGATGAAATTTACTCAATAAAAATGGAGAATGTTAAGAAGCTCGGGAAGAAGAGTGAGGCCATACCTTTGCTCAGAGAAGTGTGGCTTCGATCTGAGGGTTGTTTCACCTTCGATTGGATCCCAACAAGCTCCAGATGAAGTCTCCTGGTCTGGTGAATTGCCTAGGTAGGATTTTGACCACAGTCGATCACAAAGCTTGGAGGCTGGAGCAATCCGGGTGGCCTGGAGATGGGGCTTTTGCTGGTGGACACCTTCTCTTGGTCTGGTGAAGGTGTAGGACCAATCAATTTGGGGATTGACTCACTATGGAGAAGTGTCCTGGTTTTGGGCTTGGATTTCAACTCTGAAATTGAGCTCGCGAGAGAGAAAATGGCGAGGGGATTTCGGTGGGGATCAAGTGCTCTATTTATGGGGAGTAGTCCGGAACAATTTTGGCGGAGTTTCCTTAAGGTTTGTTTCAGCACCTCTCATGGCCGAGAAGGGGTGGTGTTTAAATAGGAGAGGGTGGAGGGCCTCCCGGGGAGAGTTAGGGCTTGGGATCGAGCTGCTCTTGGCAAGAGAAGAACAGCTACTAATGGCCACTTGGGATGGGGCAGCTCGACGAGGGAGAATTCCAAAGTTGGCTCACATGTGAGCTCTCGGCCATGGTGTTTTCCGGCGACACGGTGGCTGGCCGGCCGGGCATGGGTCACCCTCGAGGTCGGGTGGGTCGGTGCGGGACTTGGTGCAAGCAATTGGCAATTGCCATGTGTAATGGCTTTGATCCAAAGTAGAATGGGGCATGGCTAGTTTTGAGTCTAAATTGGTCAATCCACCCATTTGGGCTTGGTGCACCCTTCAAGGTGGCTTTGGATGCTGTGGGGGATCAAAGGGATCGACTTGGTTTGGCATGGAGAAGTCTCCATCCAAATATATTTGGATTAAATTTAAGTTTAGGTGAAACATGATTAAGGCTAATGAGCTTTAGGGATTAAGGAAAGCCCCCCCTCTTCTTACCCAATATGGCATGGTGGAGTGTCCAAGGCTTTCATGGCTCACATGTGGCTCATGCATGGCCTCAATGGCTCACATTTGGCTTGGCAAAAGTTTGGTCAATTTCATGAAAATGGATTTTAGGAATTTTTGGTAATTTGATGGAAATTTGTATGAAACTTGATTTGGAATGATTTGATGATGAATTTAGGACTTAGGTATTGAGTCTAATTGAAAGTATGATGAGGGGAAATGTCATATGGGCTTTGAGACCAATTTTGGGCCTTTGGATGTGGTAAAAGATGGGCTTTTAAAATGGTTTAAGGAATGGGCATTTAAGTTTAAAAATGAGTTTATGGATGGGAATTTTGTAAAGAGGTTGGGCCAAATAATTGTTGGGTTTAGCTCATGGATGTGTCATGAGTGACTTGAAGCAAATTGGGGGTGATTTGGGTTTGAATTGGGTTGAATTTGGGCTCTTTTGGTGAATGGGCCAATATAGGTCAAAGTGGGCCAAGTTGGGCCAATGTTGGGCTAGGGTTGAAATTGATGTAAAATTAATGTTGAGAAATGTTTATGGGAGTGTTTCAAAGAGGTTTTGACTTTGGTTGGGCTTTGATTTTGGGGTTTGGGCTCATTTGGGTTAGGTTTGGGTTTAGGTCAAAATTGGGCCTTTTAGCTTTGGGTTGAATTTGAGTGGGGTTTGGGTCTAGATTTTGGGATAATCATGTTAGTGTTTTGTTTGTGGGGATGCTAAGGAAGAATTAGAAAAGATTTGGGGTTAATTGGAGTTGAATTGGGTGAGTTTGGGTTAGGTTTGGGTTATGGGTCCAAATTGGGCTTTAAGGCCAAAAGTGAAATTGGATCCAAATATCAATCAAATTGGACTTGAGTTTGGTCTAGATTGGTGTTGGGAATGTTGAATTGAAGTTTAGAATTGAATTGGACCAGAATTTGGGTCAATTGGGTAGGTTTGGTTTAACATTGGGTTCACTTAGGGTTAAAATGGGTCAAATTGGGGGTTTTGACAAAAGTAGGGTAAATTGACAAAATTGGCCCATGGTGTAGTTGAACAAAATGAAATCAGAATATTTGGGATTTTCTGGAATTTTCACGGGAATTTTACGAATTTTTGGATTTTTAGGTCAAGAGGGGTATTTTGGGTATTTGGAGGGTATTGGGAGGTATTCTTGGAATTTTTGATATTTTTGGGTATGGATGATCAATTTGAGTGATGTGGAAATGTTTGGAATTGATTTTGGGGGATTTTGGGTGATTTGGAAATTTTGAAAAATTTGGGTAATTTCAAGGGCTTTGGGTAGGTTAAGCAGGTGTAGGGTCCCGGGGGTCAAAAATTGAAAATTTGGAAAATTGAAGATTGGGTGAATTTGAGTGGAATGAAATCATTTTGGTTGAGCCATGAAGCCATACCAAGCCCACATGAGCCATGAAGGGACTCATTTGAGGCATTCACTATATTGTTCTTAACCCTCTTAGCCAAGGGTTTAGGGGTTAAGGACCATCCATGTGAATTACCTACATGAGTCAGGAGGTCAAGTTAGGTATGGGTGTAGTTTTAGGAGGTGTGTGAAAGTGTAGTGTATGAGTGTAGTGTGTGTGTAAGTCAGCCCCTTCACCAGACCAGGCCACCTGTAGGCGGTCCTAAGGCCAAAGAGTCCTATAGGAACTCATCCTTTAAACTTCCACATTTGATTTCAACCCTCTAGGTGATTAAGGGTCTACGATCAAGTTTGTGGGGTTTGCGGGGAGTTAAGAAGTGGTTTGAAATTCTAGATGGTGGATCCCAATTCTAGTCCTCTAAGATAGCCAAAGGAAAAGCCTAAGGCTAGATCCTAAGTACTAAAAAGAAGAAGAGAAGACCTCATCAAAAATGAGGTCAACAGTTACGTATGCAAAACAATGGATCTATAGGACTTGTGCCTTATGATCCCATATTTAAAAAAAATAAAAAAATAAAAATTCAGAAAGAACTCAAAAAACTAGAAGTGGAAATGGAAAACTTTCAAGATAATAAATTGGAAAATCATCATAAATTATTGAGGGATTGCATAAATCCTACTACAAATGAAATTCACTTAAGTATACAATACCCTGTAGTAGAAGCTGACTCATTTGAAATAAATCCTGAGATTATCCAACTGGTGCAGAATAATTAGTTTGGGGGAACTCCTTCGGAAGATCCCTATTTACACTTATCAAATTTTCTAGAAATTTGTGCTACATTTCGTTATAATGGTATGTCAGACGATGCTGTTAGGCTAAGGCTTTTTCCTTTCTCACTAAGGGATAAGGCTAAAATGTGGTTATATTCTTTAGCACTTGGTTCTATTAAACATTGGGAGGAGTTAACACAGCAATTCTTAGCTAAGTATTTTCCACCTTCAAGGACTACTCAACTTAGAAACAATATTATCTCATTTTGTCAGTATGAAGGGGAATCAATATACGAAGCATGGGAAAGATATAAAGAACTCCTAAGAAAGTGTCCACAACATGCTCTGCCCGATTGGTTAATCATTCAAACTTTTTATAATGGGTTAGTAAGATCCCTTAGGTCTATAATTGATGATGCCGCTAGTGGATCATTAATTTCAAAATCATTTGATGAAGCGTATGCATTAATTGAAGAAATGGCTAAAAATGAATTTCAATGGCCCTCTACAAGGGTAAAACATAAAAATGTAGCTAGTGTTCATGATACGGATATAATTACAATTCTTGCATCTCAGATTGCTGCAATATCAAGGAAGTTGGACCAATTTGGAATGAACCAACCTCAATTTACTCCTGTAAGTGAGGAAAGTTCATTAGGGCCTATAATTGATTCTAAATTATCATATGAGACTTTAAATACCATAAACAACCCGTACTCTAACTTTTACAACCCAGATTGGGAGAACCATCCAAAATTTAACTGGAATCATACTACTAATGGTGGAAACCAACAATGGGAAAATAATTATGCAAATCCTAATGGAAGTTGGAATAATTATGGTAACATAAACTATAGACTTTCATATCCACCAGACTCTAACAATGATCAACAATTTGAGGGTAAGAAGTTGTCTGTGGAAGAAGTGGTATTGCAAATGGGAAACCAGTTGCAAAGTCAAAATACTGCGAATAGAAACATAGAGAATCAATTGGGACAAATTGCTAGTTCACTTAGCAATAGACCCCAAGGAACACTTCCTACCAACAATGAGATCAACCCTAAAGAGAACACTAATGAACAAATAGAAGCTGTCCAATTAAAAAGTGGAAAAGAAATAGAGGATGTGGTTAGAAAAGAGAAAGATGTTGTGAGAGAAACAACGGAAACTAAAAGACCTGAAGAACATGTTTCTAAGGATCTGAAAAAATTAATATCTCCAACTAAAATTGGTTTGGAAAAACCACCACCTCCATTTCCTCAAAAACTTAGACAACATGAGTTGGATAAAAAATTTTCAAAGTTCATGAAAGTACTTAAGAGTTTAACAATAATTATTCCTTTCACTGAAGCTTTGGAACAGATGCCAAGTTATGCAATGTTTATAAAGGATATATTAAATAAGAAAAGGAAATTTGGGGATTACGAGACAGTTGCACTAAGTGAGGAGTGCGATGCCATACTTCAGAAAAATTTTCCTCGAAAACTTAAAGATCCTTGTAGCTTTACAATTCCTTGTGCAATTGGAGAAAAATTATGTGGAAAAGCTTTATGTGATTTAGGAGAGAGCATTAATGTGATGCATCTATCTATATTTAGAAGGTTAGGTTTAGCCAATATTTCTCCTACTACTGTAACCCTTCTGTTAGTTGTTCGATCTATCATTTATCCAAAAGAAGTTATAGAAGACGTGCTTGTTAAAGTGGATAAATTTATCTTTCCTTTGGACTTTATTGTATTAGATATGGAAGAAGATAAGGAAATTCCAATTATTTTAGGGAGACCTTTCCTTGTTACTGGACAAGCTATGATAGATGCGCAAAAAGGAGAGTTGACAATGAATATTAGTGACCAAGAAGTTACTTTTGATGTATTAAAGACTATGAAATTTCCAGCTGAGAGAAAAGATGATGATTGTTTTTGGATGGATAAAATTGATTATCTAAGTAAAGAACATTTCCAAGAAAGTTTTGAGAGTAAGTTAACAAATGAGATTGAAATAGACTTTCATGATGAGTAAAAAATGTTATGTAAGGAATACTGTATGTATATTCTGGAGAGGTGTGAAATGATGGACGCTACGAAAAATAGTAAACTTTTAGTTCTATCTCTTGAAAAATCTCATGAACTTAAGATGGATGTACCCCATACAATTTTAAAGCCTATCTATTTAGGGAATTCATCTACACAACCAGTCTTTATATCTTTAGATTCGACTCAATCACAAGAAAGACCTGAATTGAATGATGAACAAGATAAAATTATTGAACTAAGACTTGGAAGAGAATTTGATGATAAATTTCAAAAGAACTTTGAGTTGAGAAAAGAGGATAAGGATATTGGAAGACCATTGGAAGAAATTCCTACGGAATTAGAAAAACCTATTTCCTCAACTAAGATAGATCCTCCATCATTTAATAATTATAAAAGGGAAGAATTGGAAGATAACTTGAATCATAAGAGTGACATAGAAGAATTTGATCTTGAATCTGAATTATTTAAAGAGAATCTGATCCAAAATTTGGAAGATATTGAAGTATCTTATAAAGATCCATTTCTTATCAATTTCAAGGATGATATTAATATGCAATTTCAGAAAATCAATAGAAGAATATTGGATCTAGAAGGAAATATGAGGAACAATGATATAAATCCAACTGAAATTGAAGAGCTAAATAAAAAATTAAAATTTGAGGATTTTATAGGAATCCCTGGATCTGGAAATGATTGGGCGATTGATCGAGGATTACTTAAATGGAATTTTGATCCAGGTGGAATCATATGTCGGGCTAATGACGTTAAACCAAGCGCTTTACGGGAGGCAACCCATAGTTATCGGTGTGTTTTAATTTAGTATGTTTTGAGAGTCATGATTGTTAGTGTTGTATGATGTTTGCTTTATAATGTATTGATAAGTTTGATTGTATGATTGGTAGATGTTTAGATTGTTAGTAGTTTGATCTTTGTGTGTCTTGAGGGAGGTGATTCCTTAACTTCTTATTATAGTTTCATCTTAGTTTGTTACTTCCTTTCTATAACTTTATTTTCATTAGGTAGGAGTCGCGAACCTATTTGATGAATAACATATGAATGATCTTACACTATCTTTATAACTGTTATAGGTGCTTAATTATAAGAATTAGATGATACTTGAGATTGGTGTCCGGAAACTAATTTATCAGGGATAATCTTATCTTTGAGATTATAATCTATAATATCATTTGAAAGTACCTAATTTACTAGTGTAGTGATTCCGTTAGAAATTGAAGGTAACATAGTGAGATTGGATGAGTTAAAGGATGAAATATCCTCATTTATCATTTGTGTTTGTATTTATTATATGTGTGTTTATGTTTATGTTACAACTTTATTTAGGTCTTGAAGAACATTTTTATATTCCCTTGTTGATACCTGCTATGCTAGTTAGACTTTGGTTTAGTTAATTTCATTCTGGCATGATTAGTTTAGATTTACTTTCTGCTGCATATTATTCTATCCTAATGAATACTTGTAAATGGTTTTGATAGACATTTGTGGTAAATAGAATTTCTAAATTATTTTCTTCCTGCTTATATTTTCTGTACTAAATGCTATACATGTTAAAAATTAAGTTTGGGGGTAGGAAGAAAAATAAAATTTTGATCTGAAAATACTTCCTTTTAGTGTAATTTTATTACAAGTATATTTTAGGCTAGATTTACTTTCTCCTATGAGTCATTTTATCCCGATTATGCATGAATATGAATTTGATAGTATATTGTAGTTGTAAGTATATTCAATCTTTACTTTTTCTTCCTGCTATATTTTATGAAATTAATTACAAAATATTTTACAATTTAAGTTTGGGGGGAAGAAAAATATTAACTCTTATTTGTTCTCAATCGTTATATTTTCAAAAAAATTTTTAACATAACTTCTGGCAATTGTACCTCGCTTGAGATAACTAAAACTTTTTATTTTAATTGAATATTATGGAAGGATTGGATGAAATTTTTTTAGTAATAAAAGTTAATTTTATAAGGATAAGATATTTGGTAGGAACGAATTTGATTATAGTTAACTATTTAAAGTAAAGAAAACTGTATTTTTGAAATATTAAGATACTTAAAGTATTATGTGTTAAGAAGAGATTGTGACTTTATGATGAATAATAAAGCTCATACATAATTATAAAGTAAGGATATGATTTAAGTTTGAACTTTAGAAAGAGGAGAGTGAAGTTCAAAATCATTACAGGCTCTCCAGATACAGTAATCCTCATATAAAAAAAAAAAGAAAAAAAGAGAGTGAAAAAAAAGGGATTGAAAGTGATCCCGAAAGAAAAAAAAAAGAGAAAGAAAAATATTTATGAGGAGAAACTTGAGGAGATACCTAATAAAAAAATTGACTTCACTTGAGTCACTCTAAAGGGAGAACTTGATTTCATTTCTGAATTTATATTTAAAGTATTGGCCTACATTTTGATAAAGTTTGCATGAACTCCTTTTTCACATAGTCTTTCAAGGCATTCTTAATATAACAAATTATGGTTTATCTTGAAATAAATAGAAGACTAGAACTCTTAGACTTGATTGCAGAATATTCTTATACTTGTAGTGTTAACCCGAGTTACTAAATTTCTTTCTAAAAATCTAACCATTATATTCTTTTAAATGAAAAATTTTAGTGTCTTACAGGTGAAAATTACATTGCCTTGAGTTATATTTTTATGTAGTAAAAATGTTACTTGAGGACAAGTAACAGTTAAGTTTGGGGGTATTTGACACGCCTAAAATATATATGTTTTTTGCTATATTATTTTACTTATTTTTTGATGATATTATACTTTAAAGGAAGGTATTTTGTATGTTTTTTGGTTTTAGATAAAAGAAATGGTGATTGGAGCAAAATGAAACAAAAACGGTGCAATTTGGAGCAAAAACAAGCAAGAAATGAAATTCTGCCCTAACACCTTTCGATAAGTCTTTCGATGCTTAATCTCTTTTATAATTTTTGCATATTTTTGAATGAGATTACACTTTAAA
Source organism: Papilionanthe hookeriana x Papilionanthe teres (assembly GCA_022702705.1). Classification (NCBI taxonomy): domain Eukaryota; kingdom Viridiplantae; phylum Streptophyta; class Magnoliopsida; order Asparagales; family Orchidaceae; genus Papilionanthe; species Papilionanthe hookeriana x Papilionanthe teres. The sequence goes on from CM040422.1 coordinate 91,825,235, forward strand.
GAAAGATTGTTTTTATGCTTATTTTGTAGGGCTATCTGTAACGAAAGCAGCACAACTGAAATGGGGCGAAACGGAGTTGAAACGGAGCCAAACGGAGTGAAATCGTGGAGCCGCGCAACAATCTGCTCGCCGACGGCGAGATCGATCTCGCCGACGGCGAGATTTTCCCGAGACCACTGAAAGTGGCCGAAAAGCTCGTCGACAGCGAGCTTGAACTCGCCGACAGCTGCCCGGACGACCACGAACTGACTTTTGGCAGTTTTGGGCCAATATTCGACGTATTTGAACGCTTTTTCGAAGGGGTGCGTAAGGAAACTCTTGGGAATTCGTCCAAACTCTTTAAAAATGGCGAATATAGGTTAGAAAAAGGAGAGATTAAGAGAAGATTAGAGAGAAAAAATTGGAGAAAAACTTAGAGGAATGTTTAGGATTCTTAGATTAAGAGTAGGAATGTAGATTTCTACCCTTTTGGAGAGATTGGAGAGGAGATTTTTGAGAGAATTTGTAAGGGATTGTATGAGCATTGCATGGATCGACGGGAGACTTTGTGGGAGAGATCTTCCTCTTTCTTTCAAAGAGAAAAAGCTAAGTATTGTTCTTCATTATCTTATGATTTTGTAAACATTTATGTAGTGGATCTGCTTTGTTTAAATGAAGTTTTCTTTGCGTTTTCTTCGTGCTTTGTGACGTATCTCTCTTACTCTTTCTTCTTCTTTGGAAATAGTGACATGAGATGATTATGCCATTGTTTTCAATTTACTTTTCTTTTCTAATGAGTAGAATTCATGCTTAGGATTTTGTGATGCATGTTAGAAGTTAATTTAGATATAAATCTGATGGTTTTTACTTGCACTTCATTTACATTGCAATTAAGGCTTGTTGTAATGTTAAAATTTGTTGTGAAAACATACGATCCGAGAGGGCTATGCTTTCTACAACTAAGTACGAACCACATTTAAATTCCATGAATGGTGAAGTTCATAGAAGTTGAATGAAAATAAATAGGGAAATAATATTAATCGGGCGCAAAATTGGAGATTTTAGAGTGACAGGCTAAAATCCTTAATTCGGTCCTATCGTTTGGGTGCTGAAGTGTAGATGTTAGCCCTCAATCGAGGGGAACTTGGGAGCTCCGAAGTGGCAGCCGGTATTCTCCCAGCCTAGCCGCAGATTCAGTAACCAAGCATAGGATTGGTCAATGTTCTTTATGCCTGGACCAAAGGATAAATAATAGAATTGCTCCTATTTGGCACATACAATATTTAATGCATCTCAATCCTATACATTATCTCTTTCATTACATAAGAATAGTAGTTTTTAATATCTCAAAATTCTCCAAACCAATTCATCCAAAAAGGGTTATCTTTAGAATTATTATTTGCATTTTGTTATAGTTACTATTACATTTAACACTTGCATTTAGGAGTAGTTGCTAGATAAAACACAATTTTAATCGACATTCCAAACTAAAGACTATTAGTAGTAGACTAGAATTTGATTAAAGACTTCTTACTTCACTTCCTCGTGGGATCGATACTCGGGGTTTTTAAAGAAAACTCTATATTACTTGAAACGATACGTATACTTGCGTAGTACCCCTAGTGTGTAAAATATTTTCTAATTTTTATATCATTTAAAACTTTGCACACTAGCCGCTATTTATAAATCGGGTCAAGTTTTTGGCCATCTTTTGGAAGTTAATTTATTGTGTAATTGCGGGGCGGGCCGATGATCGATCCTCGAACTTTTTACAGGCTTTTAATAACTAGTCATTTCGCCATCTTGTAAGGTTGATATGTCATATTATTCTTGGGTCCACATTATACATGTATTTCCTATCCCAAGAAATTGTAGCCATTTTACCATCAGAGATTTCGACAAGTTTTGATTAAGGGCCTGTTGGTAGAGGTCGCAGCTTCCCAAGCATTGCAGAGTGCAATGCGCTGCTCTGTGAAGCAGCAATGAGGAAGCTGGCTGTCTGTTTGGTTGCAGCTGTAGGAAAATAGCTACGGGGCAGAAAATGAGCAGACTGCCCCTGTTTATTAAAACTGTTTTAAAATTTTGGTATATTTATATAGTATACAGTATTTGTAAATGAAATTTTTTTTAAAAAATTTATATTTTAAATATACAAACTAATAAATTTAAATTATATTTTTTAATTTTTATATTTTAAATATATATTTACTAGCTTTATTATGTCTAGATTATATAGTAAATTATTGTTTCAATGCAATAATTCACTATATATATGAAATCATTTAAGTATATTAACAGAATATTTATATGCTTTATTATAACTTAATTTAATATATTAATAAAATATTTACGAGCTTTATTGTATCTAGATTATATAGTGAATTATTGCTTCAATGCAATAATTCACTATATAAATGAAATTATTTAAGTATATTAATAAAATATTTACGAGCTTTATTATATCTTAATTTAATTTAATAATAAAATATTTACGAGCTTGATTAAATCATATTTTTAATAAAATATATATTTGGAAATTTTTATTTTTTTAAATAGATTGTTCGAATTAATAAAACATTTAGGAGCTTTAAAAAATACGTAACTAAATAATATATCTACAGATTTTAAAAGTATTAAAAATTTTTAATATATAAAAGTAATCTTTTAGTTTCATATTGTTTAGATATCTATATATATTAAGAGCATTAAAATTTTTTTATTTTTAAATCATATGTCTACATAAGATCTGAAATGAAAACACATCAAGAGAACGATTGCATATCTAAAAAAGTCATAGAGTTCTACAGCAAAACATATAGTCCTCTCAAGCACGTGGTAGCAGCAGTAGAGTGAAAAAAAACTGTAGGACTATTCCAACAACAACCAACAATATAATAATATTCACTTTAGTTTTGAGATGTTGTAACTCCCGTGTCACTCCGTCTTCCGTTGTGGTCGTACACTCCCTAGCATCGGCCTCATGAGAATCTGGTAAACTATCTGCCCATCGGAAGAAACCGCACTGCTCTGGAATATTCCGAGGATAGGCATAAAACTTTCGGCGAAAGCTATGCGGCTGTCGTGATGCCAAAAGAGATGTCTGCAGCCCACAGTGACATAGCAATCGGCGAGAGGTAGCCGACGTGCTGGAGCTCATGTTTACCTGAAATGCAAGCACATATGCAGCTTAATTAATTTGAGTATCAAATGGTCAAACAAAATGAAAATAATCAAGCTAGAGTGTAGAATTGTAAATAATGTGAAGTAAAGTGCTCAACAAGAGTGTAAAAGACATACATTGCACTGGTCAACAAAATTACTCTCCAACTAACAAGCGAGTAATGTCTTCTCGAAGGGCTGCCATTTCGTTTGCACCCTCCCCATATTTCGTGCAAATTGCTGCACGGTTGTTCTCCTCCCTTGGTGGAGATTGTTCACTGCGGTCCTCAAAACCTTCGACTGTAGCAACCTCGTCATTTTGATCGGCATGGTCAAAATCAACATCAGCTCAAGTTGAATGCCGCCTGATATAGTTATGCAGGGCCATAGTTGCCAACACTATCTGCACTTGTTTGGGGAACGGATAAGGTGGCATATCTTGAAGAATGACCCATTTCTTCTTCCAAACTCCAAATGTTCTCTCAATAACACCTTGCAAGGATGAATGTCTCTTATTAAACAACTCCTTTCTCGTTCTTGTACGATTACTAGCTCTTTCAAAATCTTGAATATGATATCTTGTATCAGGATAGGGTTTAAGATACCCCCTCTACATTGGGTAGCCAGCATCTACCAAATAATACTTGCCTGTAATGATAGAAAATTTAGTAAGGTATGTGACCGAAAACATCAACTTTTTATATTACAAATGACCTTACTGTGCGGTGGGTGAGGAAAATTGTAGTCCGGCTTTCTTGTTGCAATTTTAAAGAGTCTACTGTCATGTGCGCTGCCCTCCCATCCAGCCAATGCAAATGTAAAGCACATGTCGAAATCACAAACAACCATTATATTTTGAGTTGTCCTCCTAGAACAGCTGATAAAAGCAACTTTCTCGTTATCCGGTACTATAGCATGAACGTGCGTTCCATCAATTGCGCCGATGCAATCCTTTAGAAACAGAAAAAATTATTTCAAAATGCAACTCATTAATAAATTATTCTAGTAAACATTTGTACCTTAAAATATGGCATATATCGATCATCGTTAAGAATCTCTGTCGGGATCCTTGCAAAAGTCGGATCAGTTGGTTTTATTATGTCTTTTGCTAGACTGACAAGAGAAGCCAAACCAACTGAGAAATATCGGCTTATTGTTTCGAACGAATGCTGGAATCGTTCCATGGCTCCCCGCATTGACTCATTCTGTGATAGTATGTAGAGTGTGATGCCCAATACTTCACGGCCTGTTGTCCTTGAAGACCCATGAAGTCCATGAGATGTTGTTAGGTCTACTAGCAGATCTCTGAAAACATCAAGTGACATGCGTAAGATGTTACGAAATCTCGTTGGGTGTCCTGAAATCAATTCACCCATCTATTTTTCACCAATCTGAGATGAAGTGTAACAAGGTTCACGATCGACGTACGTATTATAATATTGCAGCATTATATTTACCGCTGCATTTCTCCTACAGCGTCGGACTTCCTCCGGATTCATGACGGTATTAACTGCACCTTTAGATTAAACAAGTTACTTTCTATAGAAATCAACAACTAACTAAAAGAAGCAAATGAATAAACTATACTTAGAAAGGAAATATCTCAAGCATTCCACAATTCAAATAGAAATTGTCCAAACAACAACATCGCTAACAGTACTAATGATAGATGAAATAAAATCATCAGTTCCATATCAAATCAAAGGTGCGACGGTTATAATAATAGCGTATGTATTCGAATCGTAGCTCTCTGTCAACTGCAGTGAAGAAGTCTCGGTGGAGAGAGTCCCGAAGGAGGTCGATAGCAAAGAAGAAAAGATCACGATCCCCTATAATGTCCGGGTCTTCCCGTAGAAGACTAACAACCCGCCTGGACATCGATTTTTCGAACTCTGTGTGGAGCATCATTTGTTGATTCCACAAGAAGTGAGAGCCGATCTTTCATAGTTGCAACGGTATTTTTCCTCTTCTTTTCGATCCGAGGTCGCTTCATACGGTTTGTTGATTGCATTTCAGTTTGTTCGTACACGCGGAGTTCTGCTGAATCATTTGATAATTCTACGGCGACCTCTTCAGGGGTTGTCTCAATCATTATTTGGCTTGGTTCAGCTAAAAATTTCCCTGTAGCTACCACCCCACCAAACATTCTATCTAGTTTGTCCTCCAATTCTGGTTCTATCCCAGCTGTTCTGAACTTTTTGGTCGTAGGAAAAATCTGTAACATAAAATTATATTTCATTAGGAGGGCTAAAAACTAAAAATGATTTACATTGCAATTATATTATTCGCTTCGATGGATCCCAACCCAAGCTAGTCGATCCTTGTTTTAGGTCCTTCCAAAGTTTCCATTCTTTCTTTACTTGGTCCCATTTATTTTTAAGTTGTAGCCTGTCGTAATCCCTGCCTGTCACCTCCCTAAAATTTAATACAATGTTTTGCTAGCCTTCCTTGCTGAAAAAAGAGTTTGGTCTATTGCCTTTTTCGACTTCCGCTATGCAGAGATCGCAGAAAATTAATTTTATGTCATTCTCCCAAAGTGCAGGAGTGACAACTTCTTTGTTCTTATTTGCCATACTATTAATAGGAGACAAATTAGCAATATCTTTAACTATGAAATAGTTCAACAAATATATGCATAACTGGACTAATATGATTTCAATTGCGAAATAATAAAATGAAAATGCTATAAAGACAAAGGAACAAAGAAATTTACGTGGTTCGGTCAAGTTGACCTATGTCCACGGGAAAGGAGTATTATATCTTCATTAATGAAACTTTTGAACATGTACATAGCTTCTACAAATAGATTCTAAACAGCCAACCCCTTTTAAGAGGAAGACAGCATACAATGCTCGATGCACCCATAATAAGTCAAAAACAACTAGTATTTCAAATAATTTCTCTTCTAGCGGCAAATATACACCATGCTCAATAAAACTGCACTTCAATTCTGCACAAAACAATTCTATACTCCCAAATATGCTACACTGTACTGCCATAGTAAGAAATATTCCCAAATAGTGGAGCTCTGAATATTTGTTGATATACCATACATAACACTGCACTGCAAACCACAGTAAACTATACCCAAAATAGTGGAGCACTGCACCACAAATATTCATATCAACAAACCGCATCGCAGATAAAACCAGCACTGCACTACAAAATATTCCCAAAGCTTGTACTGATAATCCCAACCTTGGCAATATGAGGCTATTGAACACATGAATCATTTGAAAACTTTCAAACCAAATCATTTCAATCCCATAGCTGAAAATAGATAAGAATTTAAGCAGCTCATGTTTGATTAACAAGCACTAAAGAGAAAGCCGAAATACAGAGCTGCAGTTTTATCGCGATCCGCTATATACCGTTCATGTCAATCCCAATGCCCAAATACAATTTATTTCAATCCCAATGCTGCATCTATGTTAAAGCCAGAATTCGAGCAAAGGTAAGCATAGAACTGCAGTTCTACTGCTATATAAATAGAATTCGGGCTAAATTGAACCAAAGTAATAAGTAATAAGTAATAGCAATCTGCATAAGTTGATCGCATTCCTTATCAATTCAACCAGCATAGACCCAAGTAATAAGTAATAGCAATCTGCAGAAGTTGAACATTTTGTAATAACAATAAAATGTAATAAGTAATAGCAATCTGCAGAAGTTGCAAGTATGCACAAACAACAACACATGATTAAACAGATAAGCATCCAAGAGGTTGAGAATAATGTATCACAAAAGGAATAAACAAAATGAAAGAAATTATTTATGCCCTTTCTGGTTAACCATTTCCAATTATTTAAGTGGCATGCATCATTAATTGTGATAGTAGCATCAATGGTGTAAGAGTCAATTTTGCCTATTTGAGAGTCTAATCAATCATTATTATGAGAAAGAAGTTATTATAACTTCTTAAACTATAATGTTTCTTGTGAAAGCCACATAGCTTACTGTTTTGTCTTATATGCTTTATGAATTCTCTCTAACATTTAGGTTTTCCATTGCATGCATGGTTCATTGTTTCTCTCTGCATATACATTTTTGGATTAGAATCGATTAATGGAGACGAATCTTGGAGGACTTTTATACAACATTGGTGACGAATCCCTTATTGATCACCAATAAATTAAAAAACTCCTTTAATCTTGAAAATTGATATTAAAATCAAACAACTCAAATCATTTGGCAAACTCTATCTTCAAAATTATTTGCGTGTTTGTGTTTACCCCAATCATCAAAGCTCTCAGCCATTTGGGAAGCTTTCTATCCAAACTGGATGCATCCTCATCATTAAGATGATTGGCAATATAGCGGCATCGCATCGCACTACAAAACATGATTAATCATTTGAGCACAAATATTCAGTTTTATCACGATCGCTATATACCGTTCATGACAATCCCAATGCCCAAATACAGTTCATTTCAATCCCAATGCTGCATCTATGTTAAAGCCAGAATTCGAGCAAAGGTAAGCATAGAACTGCAGTTCTACTGCTATATAAATAGAATTTGGGCTAAATTGAACCAAAGTAATAAGTAATAAGTAATAGGAATTTGCATAAGTTGACTGCATTTCGTATCAATTCAACCAGCATAGACCCAAGTAATAAGTAATAGCAATCTGCAGAAGTTGAACATTTTGTAATAGCAATAAAATGTAATAAGTAATAGCAATCACGAAGTTGCAAGTATGCACAAACAACAACACCATGGATTAAGCTTTGCGATTTTATTAGCGAGAAGAGACCAAATTAGAACTGCTAGAACAAAACCAGAACTCAAAAAATTAATCACAGGTTCACCCAGCTCTGTAAAGAGCCCCCGGGATCACAGGTTCAGCCGACTCTGCAATGCATGGATGATCTCACAACAAATTAGGGAGCTAAAAATTTTGAATCCATTTCAGATTTTGAAGATTTTGTACCATAGAACACAGCAGGCAAAAGATCGAGATAAGAACCGATAAAATCCTATAGGAGCATAAATAAAAACTGCCATAGATCTTCCCTGTATGACCTTAGTAGAGAAAATTTCAATCACATTTCATAGAATATAGAAATAAAGGTGCCATAAATCTGGATTCATGCTTCGAACTACTCAAGATCGAAGATATAACGGAAGATTTTGCAGGAAGGAACGAGAAAGAGGGAGGGAGAGGGGGACGGAGCCTCAAAAGAGAAGGATACCAGTTAGATCGGAGGTATGCGACCTTCGATTTGATTCTCTGTGGAGAACCTTTGCAGATCTCGCGAGAAGATCTAGGGCTGAAAAGGATATCGGGAGCTCAGACCACGGGAGCACGGGCGAGCGAGGGTAACGAAAGGAAAAAGCTGAAAGGAATTCGGGGCCGCGGGGTTTATCCTACAGCCCGCTTTCCCTCGGCTTCACGGCTAAGCACCGCGAATTCGCCTCGAATCGGAACCCGCCGCGGGATAAAGTGCGGTGCTTTGACGCGCCGCAGGCCTAAACGGTGAAACAAACAACCCCTAAGTTCATAAGCTGTGTACATCTCTTTTAATTGCATTATCTCAGATCAACTTTTATCAGTTGTAGTTCATTTTTTTTCTATTGAACTTTAATCAAAGTTATGTTAATGGTTTGTACCTTTCATTGTGAGTTACGGAGGAGGGAAGGACTTCCGCCAAATCACCTATGCATATCAGTGTTTATCAGTTTTACTTCTTTAAATCGATGAATTTCATTTTTTCTACCATCACATGAATAAGTGTTTGTTCACATACATGTTCTTGTATATATACTAAATCCTTCGGAATTATCTCGTTATCTAAAAACTATCCCATTATTTATGATTATTTATTGTATTTAATGCTAAATAGCATTTGATGGGAACCACAAAGTTAAGCAAATGATCACCTCAAAACTTATCTTAAAGTACTTCATAATGTCGCGGCATTAACATACATTGTGATGATGAGATGATTATTATTATTTTGTTGTCTTCTAAAGATCATGCGCTTGTTATTGAAGGGCAAGCAAAAGATCATGTGGCCATTAAGAAAAGAAGTTTCAGAAGGCTGATAAGCTGTAGCTTTTAAATTCAATATTAAATAGAAGAATTAATAGAATAAAATAGGTACAAATTGGTGGAGAAAAACATCTCATTACATTGATAATTTAGAAAAAAAGCTATAGTATGAAGGTATCTAATGATTAGACTTTTTTATTATTATTTTTTTTGACAATAGTTTAAGCTTTCTAAAGACTTAGATGAGTTAGTTATGGAATATCCTGATGTAATAGTATGCCCTCTTCAACTACAAATTAATATCTCCAACTAAAAATCAGTTTGGAAAGACCACCCATCCATTTCCTCAAAGACTTAGACAGCATGAGTTGGATAAAAAATTTTTAAAGTTCATGAAAGTACTTAAGAAGTTAACGATAAATATTCCTTTCACTGAAGCTTTGGAACAGATGTCAAGTTATGCAAAGTTTATGAATGAGATATTAAATGAGAAAAGGAAATTTGGGGATACAAGACAGTTGCACTAAGTGAGGAGTGCAGCGCTATACTTCTGAAAAATTTTCCTCGGAAAATTAAAGATCATTGTAGCTTTACAATTGCTGGTGCAATTGGAAAAAGATTATGTGGAAAAGCTTTATGTGATTTAGGAGTGAGCATTAATGTGATGCCTCTATCTATATTTAAAAGGTTAGGTTTAGTCGATATTTCTCCCACTACTGTAACCCTTCTGTTAGCTGATTGATCTATCATTTATCCAGAAGGAGTTATAGAAGACGTGTTCGTTAAAGTGGATAAATTTATCTTTCCTTTGGACTTTATTGTATTAGATATGGAGGAAGATAAAGAAATTCTAATTATTTTAGGGAGACCTTTCGTTGTTACTGAACAAGCTATGATAGATGTACAAAAAGGAGAGTTTATTATGAATATTAATGACCATGAAGTCACCTTTGATGTATTAAAGAATATGAAATATCCGGCTGAGAGAAAAGATGATGATTGTTTTTGGATAGATGGAATTGATTATCTAAGTAAAGACCATTTCCAAGAAAGTTTTGAGAGTAAGTTAATAGATGAGATTGAAATAGACTTTCTTGATGATTCGAAAACGTTATCTAAAGAATACTGCATGTATGTTCAAGAGAGGTGTGAAATGATGGACGCTACCAAAAATAGTAAATTTTTAACTCCATCTCTTGAAAAATCTCATGAGCTTAAGATGAATGTACCCCATACAATTTTAAAGCCTATCTATTTAGAGAATTCATCTACATAACCAGTCTTTATATCTTTAAATGTGACTGAATCACAAGAAAAACCTGAATTGAATGATGAACAAGATAAAATTATTGAACTAAGACTTGTAAGAGACTTTGTGGATATATTTCAAAAGAACTTTGAGTTGAGAAAAGATGATAATGATATTGAAAGACCAATTGAAGAAATTCTTATGGAAATAGAAAAACTTATTTCCTCAACTAATACAAATATAGAAAGAACACCTCCAAAATTTACTTAGTATCGAGGGGAAGAATTGGAAGGTAATTTGAAACAAAAGAGTAACATAAAAGATATTGATCCTGAATCTGAATTATCTAAAGAGAATCTGATCCAAAATTTGAGAGATATTAAAGTATCTTATAAAGATCTATTTCTTATAAATTTCAAGGATGATATTAATATGCAATTTCAAAAAATCTATAGAAGAATATTGGATCTATAAAGAAATATGAGGAACAATGATATAAATCAATCTGAAAAAGAAGAGTTGAATGAAAAATTACAATTTGAGAATTTTGTAGGAATTCCTGGATCTGAAAAGGATTGGGCGATTGATCGAGGATTACTTAATTAGAATTTTGATCCAAGAGGAATTATTTGTCGGGTCTGCGACGTTAAAACTAAGCGTTTTATGGGAGGCAACTCATAGTTATCACCGTGTTTTGATTTAATGTGCTTGAGAGTCATGATTATTAGTGTTGTATGGTGTTTGGATTAATGGATTGACTTGATATTTATGTGTCATTATGGATTGATAAGTTTGATTGTTGATTGGTAGATGTTTGGATTGTTAGTAATTTGACTTGATCTTTGTTTGTCATAAGGGAGGTGATTCCTTAACTTCTTATTATGGTTAGACTTGTATGTTCTCTTGTAGTAGTTGTATTGACAAGTTCACTATAACTCGGGTCTTACTCGGACTTGAGTATTACAGGAGTATAATGAATTTGAACAATGACAGCTTCATCTCAATTTTGTTACATCATTTCTCAAATTTTTTTTTTTCATTTGATAGGATTCATGAACCTATTTAATGAATAACTTGTTGATGACCTTACACTATGATTTATACCAGTTAGAGGTACTTAATTATAAGGATTAGATGATGGCTGAGATTGGTGTCCGGAAACCAATTTATCAGGGATAATCTTATCTTTGGGATTATAATCTACAAAATCATTTGAAAGTACCTAATTTACTAGTGTAGTGATTCCATTAGAAATTGGAGATAAGGTAGTGAGATTGGTTGAGTTAAAGGATGAATTGACCTCATTTATCTTATGTGTGTTTATGTTTGTGTTACAATTTTATATAATAATTGAAGAACATTTTTATATTCCCTTGCTGATACCTGCTTTGATAGTTAAACTTTTATTTAATGAATTTCATTTTGGAATGATTAGTTTACATTTACTCTCTGCTGCATATTGTTTTGTCCTAATGAATACTTGTAAATGGTTTTGATAGACATTTGTGGTAGATAGAAGTTCTAAATTGTTTTTCTTCCTGCTTATATTTTATGTACTAAATGTTGTATATGTTAAAAATTAAGTTTGGGGGTAGGAAGAAAAATAAAATCTTAATGTGAAAATACTTCCTTTTAGTGTAATTTTATTACAAGCATGTTTTAGGTTAGATTTACTTTCTCCTACAGTCATTCTATCCTGATTATGAATATATATGAATTTGATAGAATGTTGTAGTAATAAGTAGATTCAACATTTACTTTTTCTTTCTGTAATATTTTATGGAATTAATTGCAAAATATTTCAAAATTTAAGTTTGGGGGAAGAAAAACTTTTAAAATGTAACTTTATTTGTCCTCAATGGCATGTATTTAATTTGATATCACTTTTAAAATGACTTGTAATATGTGGTGTTACCTTTAGGTTACTATAATTTCAATTTTAGGAATGTTAGAAAAATAACTTAGTTGAAATCCTATGTGAAGAAACTGTTCTAGAGTTAAGATATTTTGTAGAAAACATTGAGAAAATGAATTTTGTTATTTATGGCAGAAAGGAGTTGAATATTTGAAAAGCTAAAATTCTTAGATTTATACTTAATGAGAATTGAACCTTTATTGAAAACTTTTTTCGAACTAATACTTACACTTAAAAAAAGTTAGGGAAAGTTTTGAGTTTTGGATTTTAGAGAGAGGATAGTGAAATTCAAAATTATTAAAGGTCTATCCAGATATAATAATCCTCATTTTAAAAAAAAGTAAAAGAAAGGGATTGAAAATTATCCCGAAAGAAAAGAAAAAAAAAGAGAAAATAAGTGAGGAGAAGCTTGAGGAGAAGCCTAATCAAAAATTGATTTCACTTGAATCTTTTTAAATGAAAAGATTTAAAAACTTATTTCAAAAGGTATTGTTTAAATTGGTATAGATAAGGAGCTTAAATTTCATTTTTATACTTTCTATGAATCTTTAGTTTGACAAATTTCAATAACTTTTGAAGTAAATAAAAAAATCAGGATTCCTAAGTTGAATATGAGATATCCTTACACTCTAGTCCTAGGTTGATTTGCTAGAATTTCTTTTATGTTATACAATAACATTTCTGAGATGAAATTTTAAGAAACTCTATTGAAACCCACATCCACAAGTCGATATATTTGGTTTTTAAAGTTATAGTGTTACTTGAAGACAAGTAACAGTTAAGTTTGGGGATTTTGATGCACCAAAAAAATATACAGATTTTACTATATGATTTTACTTATTTTTGGAGATATTACACTTTAAAAGAAAGTTATTTTGTATGTTTTTTTTTGTTTTAGGTTCAAGAAATGGTGATTGGAGCAAACAGAAGCAAAAACGATGCAATTTGGAGCAAAAACGAACAAGAAAACAAATTTTGTCTTGACACCTTTCGATAAGTCTTGCTATGCTTAATATTTTTTACACTTATTGCATATTTTTGAATGCGATTACACTTTAATTAAATGTTATTTTTATGCTTATTTTATAGGGCTATCTGTCAGGAACGCAACGCAACTGAAACAGGGCGAAATGGAGCTAAAACGGAGCCAAACGGAGCGAAAAGGTGGAGTTGCGCAAAAATCTCACCGACGACGCCCTCAAGCTCGTTGACGGCGAGATTTTCCCGAGAATACCTAAAAATGACAGAAAAGTTCACTGAGAGCGCCCTCGAGCCCGCCTAGGGCGCCCGGGACTACTTTGGACTGACTTTTGGCGGTTATGGACTGAAATTCAACGTATTTGGATGCTTTTTGAAAGGTTTCTTGTAGAAACTCTTCAAACTTCATCCCTACACTTTAAAAGAATGAATTTAGGTTAGAAAAGAGAAGAGGAATGCTAGGAAAAACTTGGAGAATGTTTAGTGTTCTTAAATTTGGAGTAGAAATGTAGATTTCTACCATTTTGGAGAGATTGGAGAGGAGATTTTGAGAGAATTTGTAAGGGATTGCACTAGCACTGCATGGATTGACGGGAGAATTTATGGAAGAGATCTTCATCTTTCTTTTAAAGGGATAAAGCTAAGTATTGTTCTTCATTATCTTATGATTTTGTAAACACTTACCTAGTGGATTTGCTTTAGTTAAATGAAGTTTCCATTGTGTTTTCTTCGTGCTTTGTGACGTATCTCTCTTACTCTTTCTTCTTTTTTGGAAATAGTGGCATGAGAGGATTATGTCATTCTTTTTCTTTTACTTTTCTTTTCTAATGAGTAGAATTCATGTGTAAGATGTTGGGATACATGCTAGAGAAGTTTTATATATATATGTGATTGTTTTTACTTGCACTTCATTTACATTGCAATTAAGGCCTGTTGTAATGTTAAAATTCGTTGTGAAAACATACGATCCGAGAGGGTTATGCTTTCTACAACTATGTACGAACCACATTCAAATTCCATGGATGGTGAAGTTCATGGAGATTGAATGCAAATAAATACGGAAATATAATTATTGGACGTAGAAATGGAGATTTTAGAGCGACAGACTAAAATCCCTAATTCGGTGTTATTGTTTAAGTACTGAAGCGGAGATGTTAGCCCTCAGTCGAGGGGAATGTGGGAGCTCCGAAGTGAGAGCTGGTATCCTCCCAGTCTAGCCGCGGATTCAGTAAACAAGCATAGGATTAATAAATATTTTTTATGCTTAAACCAAAGGGTAAAGAATAGGATTGCTCATATTTGGCACATACAATATTTAACGCATCTCATTCCTATACATTATCCATTTCATTACATAAGAATAGTAGTTTTTAGTATCTCAAAAGTTTCCAGACCAATTCATCCAAAAAGTGTTGTCTTTAGAATTAATGCTTTCATTTATGAGTAGTTGCTAGATAAAATATCATTTTAATCGACATTCCAACCTAAGGAGTAATTGTAGTAGACTAGAATTTGACTAAAGACCTTTATCTCGCTTCCCTGTGGGATCGATAACCAGGACTCTTCTAGAGCCCTGTATTACTTGAGCGATACACATACTTGTGCTGATGTAAGTAACTTTATTATTAATCAATTGCACTCATTTTTATCACCTCAAAAAGTCTCGGTCAGTTGCCTCCCATAAAGTCCTTGGTTTAACGTCATCAACCCGACATATTTTCCATTTTACTCCGAATGGGTTAAAAATAGCACATCTTTAAAATATGGCACATTTCTTCATAATAGGGCTTCAATCTATGTCTGTTTACCTTAATTACTGAATTAGTTTTTAAATCTTTAATGTCCATAGCTCCATAAGGGTAAAACTTCTCAACCACATACGACCATATCCATTTGGATTTTAATTTTCTTGGAAAAAATTTTAATCTTGAATTGTATAATAAAACTTGTTGTCCATACTCAAAATTATTTTTTAATATTCTTTTATCGTGCATAATCTTCAGTTTCTCTTTATAAATTTGAGCACTTTCATAAGAATCATTTCTCATCTAATCCAGTTCATTTAATTGTAATAATATTTTATCTCTTGCATCTCTTAGATTATAATTAAACTCTTTAATTTCCTAAAAGCTTTGTGTTTCAGTTCAATAGGCAAATGACAAGGTTTTCCGTAAGTGAGCCTACAAGGTGACATTCCAATAGGAGTTTTATAAGCAGTCCTATAAGCCCATAACGCATCATCAAATCTATCAGCCCAATTAGTTTATTTTGGATTAACTGGGTTTTTCTAAAATTCTTTTAATCTCTCGATTTGATATCTCTGCTAATCCACTAGTTTGAGGATGATAAGCTATTGAAATTTTATGTTTGATTCCAAGTTTGCTCACTAATCTTTGAATTAGAAAATTCTTAAAGTGACTTCCCCCAACCGTGATGATTATCTGTGGCATTCAAAATCTAGTGAAAATACTTCTAGTTGAAAATTTTTCCACACTTTTAACATCACATTGAGGTAAAGCAATCATTTCAATCCATTTTGAAACATAATCAACAACTAATAAAATATACATTTTTCCTGAAGAATGTACAAATAGTCCCATGAAATCTAAACCCTAAACATAAAAAATTTTCACTTCTAGAGTGAAATTTAGTGGCATTTTGTCTCTTCTAGAATTATTGCCTATGCTTCGATCACAGGATTTAACAAAATTGTTAACATCCCTGAATAATGTAGGCCAATAAAATCCAGATTGTAAAATTTTGAAAGCAGATTTATCAATTCTAAAATGTCCACAAAATTCAGAGTTGTGGCATTTTTGAATAATCTCATAAGTTTCTTCATAAGGAACACATCTTCGTATAATAGAATCCTTACATTGTTTAAAAAGTTAGGGATTATCCTAAAAATAAAATTTAACATCATGTAAGAATTTCTTTTTCTAATACTGATCTAATCCATACGGCATAATGTTACTAGTTAAATAATTAACTATATCATCATACGATGGGATTAATCTAACAAAAACAATATAAAATTCTTCATCAAGAAAATATTCGTTTATTTCATCTTCATCATTCATTTCATTATTTTCAATTCTAGATAAATGATCGACAATTTGATTTTCAGGCCCTTTTCTATTGACTATTTGGAAGTCAAATTCTTGCAACAGAAGAATCCATCTAATCAATCTTGGTTTAGCTTCTTTTTTAGTCATAAGATATTTAATAGCAGAGTGATTTGTATGCATTATACATTTATTTCCAAGTAAATATGATCGAAATTTGTCAAAAGCATATACTGTAGCCAGTACCTCTTTCTCAGTAGTAGTATAATTAATTTGAGCTTCATTAAGAGTTTTACTGACATAATATATAACTTTAAACATCTTATCATATCGTTGTCCTAAAACGGCCTCAATATCATAATCACTTGCATCACACATTAATTCAAATGGTTTTTCCCAATTAGTTGCAATAAAGATAGGTGCAGTAATTAATTTCTCTTCTAACAATCTAAAGGCTTCTAGGCAAATTTCATCAAATTTGAATTTAGTATCTTTTTCTAAAAGATAGCATAGAGGTTTTGTAATCTTGGAAAAATCTTTAATATAACTTCTATAAAATCCAGCATGTCCAAGAAAACTTCTTATACCAGTAATAGAAGTTGGGGGTTGTAATCCAGCAATAACTTGATTTTTTGCTTGATCAACTTCCATTCCATTTTTAGAAACCTTATGACCAAGTACAATTCCTTCTGTGACCATAAATTGGCACTTCTCCCAGTTCAGAACTAAATTTGTTTCTTGACAGCATTTCAATACTTTTGATAAATTGTATAGGCAAGAATCAAAAGAAGTTCCAAATACTGAGAAATCATCCATAAAAATTTCAATTCCTTTTCAATTAAGACACAAAAAATAGCCATCATACACCTTTGAAAAGTGGCAGGTGCATTGCATAATCCAAAAGGCATTCTTATGAAAGCAAAAGTTCCATACGAATTTGTAAATGTAGTCTTTTCTTGATCTTCAGGAGCAATAGGTATTTGATGGTATCCAGAATATCCATCCAGAAGACAAAAATAAGAATGTCCAGCTAATCTATCCAGCATTTGATCTAAGAATGGAAGAGGAAAATGATCTTTCCTAGTGGCATCATTTAATTTTCTATAATCAATACAAATCTGCCAACCAGTAACTTGTCTTGAAGGAATTAATTCATTATTCACATTTTTAACAACAGTTACTCCTCTTTTCTTTGGAACACAGTAAATAGGACTTACACAAGGATTATCTGATATTGGATATATAATATCAGCATCCAGCCATTTAAGCATTTCCTTCTTGACAACTTCTTTCATAACTGGATTTAATCTTCTTTGATGAACAATTCTGGGTTTACTGTGAGCTTCTAGTTATATTTTGTGCATACAAATTGAAGGACTAATATATGTTATAGTCAATCCAAAAGCTCTTTTATATTCTCTTAATACGTCAAGCAGTTTTACTTCTTGATTAGCAGTCAATACAGAAGATATAATAACATGTAAAGTTAAAGAATTCCCTAAATATGCATATTTCAAATGAGAGGGTAATTCTTTTAATTCCAATTCAGGAGCTCTTCAATAGATGGTTTGAATTCATTACTTTCAGAATTATCTAATATTTCTCAATTTTCATTAATGTAATGAATTTCTCTTACTTCAGTTTCTTCATAATCGCTTTCATCATTTAAATTTTCACGGTCTATAAATTCTTCTTCTTTAAAATGAATCTGACATTTTTCTTGAAAATGTTGTTCAATAATGTAATCCAAAATGTCCATTCTATAACACTTTTCCTTGTTAGAAGACCTCATTAATTTAAGAACATTAATTGTTATTTCTTGATCATTAACTCTCATGGTTAACTCCTCTTTTTGCACATCAATCATAGCTCGTCCGGTAGCAAGAAAAGGTCTTCCTAGGATAATAGGAATCTCTTAATCTTCTTCCATATCCAAAATTATAAAGTCAACAGGGAAAAAAAATTTATCCACCTTTACAAAAACAACTTCTATTACTCCTCTGGGGTGCGTAATAGATTGGTCTGCTAATTGCAAGGATACAGTTATAGGAGAAATTTCTCCTAGATCCAATCTCTTATAGATGGAAAAAGGCATGAGATTAATACTCACTCCTAAATCACATAAGGCTTTTCCTTGAATTTTATCTCCTATAGCACAAGGTATTGTAAAACTTCCAGGATCTTTTAGTTTTTTTGGAAGTTTTCTCTGAATAATTGCACTGCATTCTTCACTTAGTGCTACAGTTTCAAAAGCTTCAAATTTTCTTTTCTTATTAAGAATATCTTTCATAAACTTTTTATACTTAGGCATTTGTTCCAAAGCTTCAGCAAATGGAATATTAATAGTAAGCTTTTTGAATACCTCAAAAAATTTACAAAATTGTTGATCCAATTTTTGCTGCTTAAGTCGTTATGGAAATGGAGGTGGAAATTTTTCATTTTCATCTTGAGATAGTAGTTGTTTTTCTGTTTCAGGTAGTTGTTCTTTAAATTTATCTATTTCTACTACTTCAGTTTCTTTCTGAATCTTACTCTCTTTTCTATCATTTAGTTCTTTTCCACTTCTAAGTAACACAACTTTAATTTACTCTGGATCTTTTCCACTTTCTCTTGGATTTACTTCAAGAGTGTTAGGTAATGTTCCTTGTGGTCTATTATTTATAGCACTTGCAATTTGCCCCCATTTGGTTTCAATATTTCTTATTGCAGTATTTTAACTTTGCAATTGACTCCCCATTTATAAAATTAATTCTTTTATCGACAATTTCTTTTCTTTAAATTGCTGATTATTAAAGCCAGGAGGATAGGAAGGTTGATAATTAGAATTATTTTGATTATTCCAATTTCCAGTTGTGATAGGTTGGTTGTTACCCCATTGACGATTTGCATTATTCCAATTAAAATTAGGGTGATTCATCTAACCTGGATTATAATAATTAGAATATGAGTTATTAGTTTTTCTAGCAATAGCTTGCAATGTTTCTAAATTTTAATATTTTTCAGTATTTCCCGACTTATCATTTAAGTGTGATAAATTAGACAAACTATCCAATTGATTTGATATAGCAGCCACTTGAGAAACTAAAATTGAAAATGCTTCATTTTCTTGTATACTAGCCACTCTTTTAGGATTAATCCTATCAGAAGGCCATTAGAAATTATTAGTTGTTATTTCTTCAATAAAAGAATAAGCTTCATCAAATGATTTAGACATTAATGAACCACCAACAGTAGCATCAATAATAGATTTAAGAGAACCTATTAAACCTTTACAAAATGTTTATA
The DNA here is from genome assembly GCA_022702705.1 of Papilionanthe hookeriana x Papilionanthe teres. Classification (NCBI taxonomy): domain Eukaryota; kingdom Viridiplantae; phylum Streptophyta; class Magnoliopsida; order Asparagales; family Orchidaceae; genus Papilionanthe; species Papilionanthe hookeriana x Papilionanthe teres. Next base: position 91,844,859 of record CM040422.1, read on the forward strand.
TAATTAACCAGTCTGGTAAAGAGTGATGTGGGCATTTCCTAAGAAGTTCTTTGAATCGTTCCCAAGCTTCATAAATAGTTTCCTCATCAAGTTGAGTAAATGAAGTTATGTCATTTCTAAGTTTTGCGCTTTGTGATGGTGGAAAATATTTAGCTAAAAATTTTTGAGCCATTTCTCCCCAAGTTTTAATAGATCATATTGCTAATGAATTAAACCAAATCTTAGCTTTATCCCTTAAAGAAGAAGGAAAAAGCCTAAGTTTAATAACATCATCAGAAATATGATCACATTTAAAGGTAGCACAAAGTTCTAGAAAATTAGCCAAGTGTAAATTAGGATCTTCAGTAGGAGACCCTCCAAACTAATTATTTTGAACCATTTGTATAATTGCAGGTTTTAATTCAAATAAATTTGCAGCTACAGCAGGTAATTGAATGCTTAATGGAATTTCATTAGCTTTAGGGTTAGCATATTCTCTTAAAGGTCTTTGCTGATTTTTATTTTCAATATTTTGATTAATATTATTTTGAGGTATATTAGCCATTTCTTGCAAATTACGAAATCTACTCTCCTTTATAATTTTTTCCTATAGTACGCTCTAATTCAGAATTGTAAGGTATTAATCCTTCAGTTCCTGAACTTCGCATAAAAATAGAAGAAAGATTTTTAATTTATTTAAATATATATTTTTGTTCTTTCTTCTAATTAATTGTAATCCCCTGCAACGGCACCAAAAACTTAACCCGACCGCAATTACGTAAGTAAATTAGCTTATTAAATTATGGTCAAACTTGACCCCAAATCTGATTAGGCGGTTAATGTATGATAATTAAATATTAAGGTTTTGATAAATAAATATAAATCGCACACTAGGGGTACTAGGCAAGTATACGTATCGTTTCAAATAAAATAGAGTTTTCTTTTTAAAAACCCCAGATAACGATCCCACGGGGATTAATTTAATTAACAGAAAGAAAACTAATATTTAAAATCTTTTTTAATTTAAAACTAATTAAAATATGCAGAATATGAAAATTAACTAGTGATATAACAATAAACAAATATTTTTCCCCTTACAAAATATTTCATGATTAATAAGTAGATCAAATTAGTTGAGAACTTGAAAATGTGGTTTTATGACAAATAGAAGCATATATATCCTTTACCCTTTGGTCCAGGTCATAAAGAACATTAGCTAGTTTTTAAAGATTGGATTATGATGTATTATTAGAAGAAATGGACGAATTTCTAGACTCTCATTACTAGGTTCCTTCCCCCCTCCCCACCCCGAATCGTTGCCTTTGGTCTGGCCTACTAGTGGCCTGTCACCTCTTTTGTAAAACCAAATTGATTGAATTTAGCCTGTCATACTAAAAACCAAATCAATTCTTCGCCCATTAAAGATTTTCTCCCTATTTATTTGCACCTTCCCTTTAGGAGAAATGTGATACATAGAAGTTAAGAATTGCTTAGTCCACGGTCAGATCTTAAGAATTCTCCATAGTTTTTAACAATACAAGAGGCCAATTTGTAAAGTAAATTAAGATTAGGTACAGTATCATCACAAATTTTTAGAAAATAGGAAATTAAATTCTCAAATCTAATTTAAATCTGTTTTTAATTCATTTCATATTCGTAGGAAGAAAGAAGAGAAGACTACTTAGAAAGCATAGAAATTACACCACAAATCATATTCATAAAACTTAAATCCAAAGCACTAAACTTAAGAAACAAGTATAAATACTTATCTGAAATGTAATCCAAGCAATCCTTTGAAGTTTCTCTGACTCCACAGACTCTAACGGGACTTTGACTCTTCAATTCACACTAAAAACTCACTAAAATAAAGAAGAAGACACTTAACACTCCTAATTAATTCACTAATCACTCACTCTAACACACTTTGTACACTCCACACACACCTTGTTGTAGAAATGGTTCTTTAATTATAGATCTCCAGAAATGACCAAGGGTTGCTTAAGACACCTCTTCAAAATTCGTCCATATTCATTGAATGTTCTAGAATTTAACGGTGGCGCCTAGGCGCCAGTTCTGGCGCTCAGGCGCCAGGATCACTGCGCGAATGGACACACCCCTTCACATTTAGGTCGCACCTTTTCTTTTAATATCTGCTCTCCCTTGTCTATTTTCATTGCATTTGATTTATAATATGTGGGAAAATGTCCAGGGCTTCTAGATTGGTTTGTAAGCGTTAATAACCATCCAATAACCGTCAATAAATCTCTAGAATTAATCTGCTGTGTCTGGTGCCTAGGCCCCAGATATGGCGCCTTGGCGCCATAATAAGCTTCTTTGCTCTTTTTGGCTCATTTTTACTCCTTTTTAACTCTTTTTCTTTATGAACTCATTTTGTTGTACCTACAACTAATATTAATAAAAATTTGATATAAAATTCTATGTAATTTTAAGTCAGAACAGAAGGCTAGGGAAAGAACATGGATTCAAGAATAATCTTGATGTCTTCGCAGACTATCCCATGATTTGGCTCTAATTTAGGATATTCATTTGGTATTTCATCCTGTCAATTTTTATTATTTAGGACTTTTATTCACTTGATACCGATCATGTGAATGGCCTAGAAGATCGGAGGATTTATGTCATACCCGATGACAACCTCGGAATCCTAAGGCGAGTTATGGCTTATGTTGCACAACATGGTTACGCAAGGACCTAAAGAAAAGGTGAGGATTTCTGCTGCACTAGGCTGGCTACCTCAAAGTTCTATGGCTTGTTGTTTTAATTTCTAAGGAATTGTTTTGCTGATGTAAACAAGTTTTGCTGTTGAAGATGGTCGTGCTGTCCATTATCATACTCCAAGCTCCTCGTCGTAGCAGATTTAGTTTAAAGAAGTGGCAATTGAAGGTAGAAGAGAAGTGTCATGTTTTGGAAATGTTTAAAATTGAGTTGTCTTAATATTTTATTAGGGGAACATTAAAGTTGATTATAGCAACACTGGTTAAGATCCCACGGTTTCATTATCCCGACATCGCTATTTTCATCGGATTTACTTAGTCCAACTGAATTTACTAAACTTAACTTAATGAGTTTCATACTTTCATTTAGACCGTGTGAAACCCCGTTAGCAACACGTAGGCTATAACTTCTGAGGGATTCCCGATCATTCAACGAGACATTTTAATTTAGTTACAATTATGATTTTTGTTTTATTTGTGATTAAATTTTGAGTTCTTTTATATTTTGAATGTTGTGGCGTTGAATTGTATCTTATTTTGATTTTTTAATTTTTATTTTGGTTTTGGTTTTATGACTATCCTAAAAGGTTTCAGTTTTCATGCAGGGTGACATTTTTGTTTACCATGCAAAGTTGCAAGGAAAGAAAGTGCAGTAAAATGCAGGTAAGTAAATTACAATAAAATAAAAGCATACCTGGTAGGTCTTCCCGTCATCTCCACCTGAAAATTTAGTATTCTTGCAATAAACATTTATATTTTGCAGGAAAGTAAAACCCTATGGATATGTTCGTCACGTAGCCTACCCAAACTCTATGTTATAGCTTGATGGGTCCTATTCATTTATTTAAGAGATATTTTTCATTTAATAGATATGATTGGTACAATAGTTCTACAAGGTGTCCAGAAGACCTGTGAAAAGATCCAAGAGAGACCCAGACATTTCACATCTTTTGAACTTCCATGAGGTCCTTTTGGACTTATCATAGATATTAAATGGTTTATCTATTTCATACCCTTATGCTCAATGAGCCAATGTTTTAGTTATCTCGAATGGTGGGGTAATTATCATTTGGTACTTTACTTAGGAATTATGTGAGTGGGCCTTTAGAGGAAAAATTAACTTATAGAAGAATTTATCAAATTTTGATAGGCATGTAATGTTTCAAAAGTAGTTTAAAATTAACTGTGTTTTCTTTCCTAATTCTTATTAGTTAATTCCTTTGATTAAGCCTAGCTCACTACCAAGCCCTTAAAATTTTAGTGGATGTTTTTATGTCTTTAGAAAAGGAAATTTCATGATTATGATTCTGATTCTTATCAAAATATTGAATTAGTATTGTAAACATCAAATGAAGGGGTATCCAATTAGTGGAATATTAACTTCCAAAATCAACCCCTAACCTTAAGATTCTTTTTAATTTGATTATCTTCCAAATTATGATAATTAAGAAAATTTAAATATTTAATTTTGATGTGACAAAGTTGCAATGAGTTTCTACCATTTATCCCTTGATGTTCAATCATCTAACGTAATAACTAAGGTCATTTATTTCCCTTTTCCCATTTTGATTGAGCCTTAATATTGACAAAGGCTAATTTTTTTCCAAAATTATAATTTTACCCCTAAAGGCCTTTATCACTTCATAATTCATTAAATTTAGCTCAAATGACTTTAAAATTTTTATTAGAGCCCACTTATGGGTTAATTAAAACATTAGAGGAAAAAATGTGATTTTGCAAATTTAAATTTAATTTATGTATTTATTTTAATGCAAAAATGGGGGTTTTCTATGAAAATTCAATAACTTGTCCAAAATAAAGTATATGACTTTGAAATTTTTATTGGAGGTAGACCTAGAGCAGAGTACCTCTTGGACCAAAATTCATGATTTTTTGAGTTTTAATTTAATTATTAGAATTATTTTAAAGTTTTGCAGTTTTTATTAATTATAAAATATTTTAAAGGTTGGAAATTCAATTTTATATTTTTCTTAAGTCTCTCTGAGGTCAGGAAACCAGATAAACAAATTTTATATTTTTATAATTTTTATTTTAATTATTAGAATTATTTTAGTGGAAAATTAAGGAATTTTTTTTAAAAAATTAATTTAAGCCTTTAAAAATTAATATTTTGATTTTGAAGCTACAGAAAATTATGTGGATGGTTTTTAAGTGATTAGGAAACAAAATGTGATGATTTAGTAATTTTTAATATTTTTGTGTTTTTATTATTATTTAATTATTTAAATATTAAAATATGATTAAAAATGAAGATTTTGTAAAAAATCCAATTTTATTTTTAGAAAAATCTTCTGATCATAGAGAACTCCTAAAACCAATTTTACAAAATTTTGAGTTGTATTTTAATTTTTAACATTATTTTAATGTTCAAAATTATCATTTCACTTAGAAAATTAATTTAAGTGACCAACTGAACTCCAAATGCCATGAAATTTTTATGGGGAGTTCTATGACCTTTAAAGTATAGTGGAGAATTGTTTTTAAGTTATTTTCATATTTAATGAACTCAAGTTAATTTAAATTCAGTTTTAAACCATTAGGTCATTTCTTGATGATTTAACCCACGAGAATTTTATCCTAGGGTCCTCTGGTCATAAGGGATATACAAATATTTATTTTGCATTTTTCTTATCATTATTTTAATTATCATAATTTTTATACCAAAACAGGAATAATAACTTGAAAATAGAGATCTCCTCATAGAGATCTCCTCCGACCTTAAAAAAATCAGGGAAAGTCCCTTATAACAGATAGAACAAGACCACCAAAGCTCAAGCCATGGTGAAATGTCTACTTTAATTGAGAATTAAAATACTATAGATAGTATTAAATTAATTAAAAATCATACATGCATCAAATAAATTTCAAACCATGTCCACATTATTCTCCTCTGTTCACTGAGAAAGAAGGTATTTTTCCTTTATTTTTATGATTTTTCTACACCATGTTATGGATTTTTAAAGTTATAATTTAATTAATTCAAAAATCCTCTATTTTTCTACTTAACCACGCGGCACTGATTGGATCCTCAGCAGTTCCCAAAGACCACGTGGCGCCCTTCGATTTCACATCGCCATCTGACTAGATGTCCACACGCCGCTCTTCATGTATTCGATCTCCATCTGACTCCATCTAGGCCGTCCAGGCTTTACACGCGCAATTGAACGGCGCTCCTTCATCGTCTTCAACTGGTTCATCCCGGGAGCCGTCCATCTTGTAGACCTAAGATCTCTCTTGATACTTAACCAAATCACATGGGGTTTATTCCTAGAGCTTCATCTATCCTAGACGAACATATCCACATGGTTTATACGGTATGAAATACAATATACAATTATGGAGGACGAAGAAAAGCTCAGGAGGAAGAGTGAGTTCAATACATTTGTCTGAGAGGGGAGGCCTCAATCAGATGGATGTGGCATCTTCAATTGGTCCAACGAACCTCCAGATGAAGCCTTTTGCCCTGGTGAATTGTCTAGACATGAATTCGACCAAGCCCGATTCCAAGTGTTGATCAAAGTCTGGTGCAGGGGGCTTCTGTGATGGGGCTTTGATGGAGGATCTTCTTCTTTCACTGCTGTGAAGGTGTGGGTGCAGTTAATTGAACTTTGGTGCACTGTGGAGCTGTGGTGAAATGTGTCCTCTTTTCCGGCCAAATTTGAGCTCTGAAATTGAGCTCCGACAATGGGAATCAGAGGGGGGAAATGGCTGGGATGATCTTAGGGAGGTATGGAGGAGCTCTCATGAAGTTTTGGCAGAGTTTGGTTAGGAAATTTTCAACCCCTTGATTTTTGCCATGAGGGGTGGTTTTTATAGCCATGGGCAATTGGCTGAGCTCGGTGCCTGGCTTTGGGTGTATTCAGCTACTTAGGTGGAAGGCAACTCAGCTCCAATGGCCAGTCAGAGCTGGATAGCTTGGGAGGTGAGTTTGGGTTCAAATGGAGAGGGGGGCTCTCAATTTTGGCATTTTCTGGCCACTAGGCCAGCCGGCCAGGCCAGTGGAGTTGGCTAGTAGTCATGTGGTCAGGTGGGTAGGCCTTTAAGTGTCATGAGTTTAAATGGTGAAGGGATTATTGCAAATATCTCTTGATTTAGCGATTTAAAGGAGGAGATACACTAATTTGGGGGACCTTTGGTCCATGGCTCAAGTAGAGTGGGCTAGGTCGGTCTAGGGTGGTTCCTAGGGGTCACTTAGTAGCTGTGGTAGACCTAGGTTTGTCACATTTGGAATGATTTGATCGCATTAGGCAATAGGTTCAATTTAGGTCATTTGGGTTCAAGTTGGGCTAGCTTGGGTTTGCTTGGGTTAGACCCAAATGACTGTTCAAAATGGTGTGTATGATTGTCATGAAGTGTTAAGAAGAGGTTTGGAGTGGTGTTGAATTGATTTGGCGGGTCAATTTGGCTTGCTTTGGTGTTTTAGTCATTTTGGGGAAAATTGGCTAAGATTGGGTTTAGGTTGGGCTAGAGTGTGGTTTAGACCGAATTAAAGGTTCCAAATGGTCTATGTGGATGTCATAAAGAGTTCCCAATACTAATTGGGTGGAATTTTTGTGCGTAGGGCAATCAATTTAGGAGATTTTGGGCATGTGTCATGTTTTGGTCAAAATTGGGTATTTTGGACTTCAAGTGGATTTTGGTGAGACTTGGGCTCATATTGGGGAAAATTGATGGTTCAATTCAGTTTATGGGAGTGTTATGAAGGGTTTAGGATTGAAATTTGGGAGGAATTGGTTGGCGTTGAGTCAATTTGGGGATTTTGGATCACTTAGGCCAAATTGGGGATTTTGGGTTTGGAATGAAATTGGACTCAAATGTGGGTCAATTTAAGTTTGGATTTAGTTTATATTGGCATTGGGATGTTGAATTAAAGTTTGGAATTGAAATTGGGCAAGATTGGGATCAATTGGTAGACATTGGGTTTAATTTGGGCATTTTTGGGTTGAATGGGTCAAATTGGGATTTTTGGTTAATTTGGGCTAAATTGACCAAATTGAGTCATGTGGTAGTTGAGAGAAATGATATTCGGAATTTTTGGGAGGTTTTAGAATTTTATGGAAATTTTTGGAATTTTAGGCTAAGAGGGGCATTTTGGTAATTTTGGAGAATTTAGGAAAAATTTTGCAATTTTAGGTAACTTTGGATAATTTGAGTGGTAGGGAGTACTTTGAAATGATTTTTGAAGTAAAATGGGTAATTTGGGTGATTTTGGAAATTTTGAAGAATTTTAGGATTTTGGGGTTTTTTTTGGGTATTTAGGGTATTTTGGGGCAAATATGTTAGAAATTTAAGATCTTTGGAAAAATTAGGATTGGTTGAAAATGATTAATATGATATTGTTTAGATCGAGCCATGGACCAAGGGTCACTCTCATTTGGTTCTCTATATGTTGGTACTAGTCAAACCCTAGCCTGAAGCTAAAAGCTTGGGAAAACCACTTACATTAGTGTCCAAAGAGTTAGGGAATCAAAGGAGATGTGTCTTGTTTAGGGTTGTGAGGGTACAATGTAAGTGTGGTGTAAACTCCAGACCTCCCAGGGTTGATTCTAAGGTCTGACCACCTATAGAAGACTTCTCATGGGCTTCCTTATGCTTGGTCTCTTCCCCCCAAAAGCTAGAGGATAGGCCTTAAGCATATGAAAACTCCTAGTAACGTGAGAAAAGTTTGAATTTCTATGGAGTGGGGGTTCCATGACTAGTTTTCTAAGAAAGTCACCAGGAAAGTCCTATGGCTAGACCCAATACTATTCTAAAGACAGACTAGACCTCAACTAAAAGTGTGGTCAACATGTGGGGGGAACAAATAAGAGGTTGAGGGAATTGGTTTGGAGTAAGACAAGGGAAATGATCCATTGCAATCAGGTTCGAAAGCCCCTGCCGGGGCACTAAATGTGGGGAACCAGGGACGGCGACAACAATGACAATGAGGGATTTGGAGGAGGCTATGATGGGGAAGAAAAACCATAGCCGCCCATCGTGCTTTTCTCTAATGCTCTCTTGTTTGAATCAGTTGGAAAATTGATAAATGATTTTGAGTCTCCAAATCAATTTGACAAAAAAATAAATCTGGGTTCAGAAAGACACCTTTACCATTAAGAATATCATTGGTCTTTGGTCTTCAAACCAACATGAATGATTTTTCAAGTAAAGGTAACTTGATAGAATATCCTTGAACTACATCAGATTGTGCACTCAACTTTAGGAAGATCCTCAAACTCTAAGTAGTAAACAGATTTATGAATTCAGTGATCGGAACTCCTCCAAGAACTAGGTAGATAATTATCAATGATTGGGATATTATAAATTATTTAAATGGTCGACACAGGAGAATTAAATTATTTCCTATAAACGATGATATCATAAAGTTTAATATTATTTGAGAACCTAAACTAGTTGAAAACATGGCTGCCAAAAAACTCATAATTAAAAGAAAATTTGCATAAATATCACAAAATTCTTATGTATTCACGTATCTAAGAAACAGTTTGATAATTATACTCATAAACTTTTTTTAAAAAAAATCTATTGCAATAAAAGTTGTATTTCAATTTGAAAAAAATAACAATGATGGCATATACTATTAATCCATGTAAAAACATAAATGTTTAGGCTTTAGAAATAGAAAAACATTTAAAAAAATGAAATTTATGTAAATGCTCCTAAATAAAATTATTTTAAACCAAACGAAATCATCCACACTACTCAAAAAAATTGCGTGTGGAACACGTACGCAGAGCTGCGTACGTAAATGGGGGTGTAAACGGGGTATATAGAGGTTATAAGGGGTTATATCCGTGTTATAACATCCTGTAATCTATTTATAACATCATTGTAATCCCTGTAACCGCGCTTGTATTTTCATGTATTGGTAGTTTACAGGCAAATTACAAGGGAATTATAAGTAGGTTACAGGAGGTTAAACACAAATATAATCTCATTGTAACCCATTTATACCTATTTATATACACAACTTTGAATACGTATTCCACACCAAATTTTTTTTACTCAGCTGTCAATACATCACGTGTGCTACAGTGAACGATTTTCCAGTCGAATCTCTCCGCATAATATCAACGTGGGTACTGCCGTTGCCTAGCACTGGTAGCAGAACTCTGGATCGTCCGCCGAATGAAGGACCCGTGGGTCCTATGCGAAATAATTTACATTTTCTCGGTGGCCTTGGTGTTTTGAGAGAAAGAGAGCATGGACGGCGGCAGGGCATGATGCTCCCCGCCCCATCTTTTTGATTTTCTACGGTCAAAAAATGGCGGAATTTTAAAAGCGGTTTTTCCACCGTTTACTTTTAGGTGCTGGGAGAAAAATAATAGTTTTGTTAAATATTTTCTGATGATCGAGCAATCTATTAAATCATCCGTTTAACAAGTTTTGTTGCACAAATTATAAATATGAATTTTAAAGCATAAATACAATATATAATAAAGCACAGCGAATAAATATATTGTTATGTTCTGTAAATGATTATTTGGGATCACTTTTGATACAACACAACAAAATTTTTATTATAGATCACGAATCTCGAGGTACAACAATTTCAGTGTAATTTTTTGAGCAACAAAAGTTTTAATATTGATAAAAAGTCATCCAGAACCCTGATATAAAAACTATTCCAATCAGAGTCAAATCAAGCCGAGATTAAGTCATTATACCAATCTTGAAAGTTTTCTACACAAATTTGGAAGTTCAAACAGATGTTGACACTAGCAAGCCTACGCTCGAGTCGAACATCTCGATAAGACGAATCCAATGAGCATATAATCACTCAATCTGACATTGTTAAGGCAATCAATTGCCTCTTAAATGCCGTCTGATCGCTGAAGTCCTCTGAACCGACCGATCAAAAAAACTGCATTAATTACACCCAAAACACAATAAATAGACCTCTATCTCTCACATGAGGGGGGAGTGTCTAGAGAGAGTTTGAGGAGAAGCTGCATCTTAGCACTACGGCCTACCGTTGTCGATCATCGCCGACTTCCGTCGACCTTCCTCGACCACCGCCTACCGTCCTCAATCACAGCTTACAATCGTCGACCATCGCCTACCGTCATCGACCATCGCCAACTTTTGTCGACCTCCATCAACCACCACCTACCGTCGTCAACTTTCTTCAGCCTCCATAGATTATTACTAATCATCGTCAATGACCACCAATTAAACGCCATCATTCGACGTTATAGTCTGAAACATCTAGTAAACCTTTTCCGTCTATGGGAGAAGCAATTTTTGTAAACATAAAAAGATAATGAGTTTTTACAACTGATAACACCCTGTGGTTTTTCCCTTTACGGGGTTTCCACGTAAAAGCTTCTTGAGTCGTCACTTGTTCGTATTTTATTTGTGTGTGTGCTGAATTTTCGTACAACGCTAAGACAATAATCCGTTACTCTACCGCCGCGAATTTTCTAGCACGCATCAACTTTATATTGATTTTTTTTTTTTTTTTTTATCATTTGGCGGTTTTGTTTTTATTTTATTTACGTTTTAAAATAAATCTTGTTTTAAAGTCTTATGAATTTTCTGATTTAGGAAACATTAAAATTTAAAAGTTTGATATTCAGTATTCTTTTGAATTTGACAAGTTTTAAAAATATAAATAAAAAATGTGTTATTCTGTCATAATTAATTTTTTTATATTTCCATAATCTTTATTGTTAATTAGTTTAGCTTGTTTGGTATAATATATTGTAAAAATGAATAATTCGAAAATATAAAAAAAAATTCTATTTCTAAATAAATAAAAATCAGATTATTTAAAGATATATTATTAGAGTGACATAAAATTCTTTGTGATATGACATTTCTGTAAACTAATAATACATTATTATAGGTCTAATTCTGGAGACCAGCACTAAGTAACAATAAGAGAAAAAACTTGCTAGATGATTTATTTTACAAATCTGTTAATTTTAAGTCTAAGAAAAAGCACCAAATTTATAATATACCCAAAAGTGGAAGCAATTTAACCAAGTTGAAGGATAAACTAGGTTATAATTGTGATAATCAAACTTAGTATGTGAAGATAAAAGTTGAAAAAAGGTCAAATCAGCATAAACAGTAACAATTATAACCCGATGGACAAATGAGTTCGTATGCTTGAAGGAAGCAGCTTAAAATCTCAAGAAAACTAAATATTGAGTAACATATCAGATATTCTACAAGAATCACCAAGTGTAGCATGTTTTGAGTCCTGTTCGGAGAGAATATTATGTGACGAGTCTACACATGTAAATTGATGGTATTATAATAATATTGTGATATTATTGTGATGAATGCCACCGCAATACCAAAAAATACCACTAAATCCGTATGTATTCATACTTATCTATCCACACAATATTTATAGTTTGTTTTTTATAGCTTTTTGTCTGTTTTGCTTTAGAGACCGCCACTACAGTTCTGTTTGGGGAACTGTTTTTTTTTTTGCTATATTTTAGAAATTTCTATAGTTGAAAGCTGTTTTTTAAACCTAAGTTGTTAAAGTGTGGTGACTAATAGAAAGCTATGACTTTCCGAAAAATAAAATAAATTTATAATAGCCGCCACAACTTTTTGAAAAATAGTTTCTTCTGCTGCAACTTTATAGCAGTTTCTTCAAATAGCTACAGCCACCGGAAATTGACCCTTAATTGCCCGCCAGTAGGTGATTCTGTTGTCATAATTTTTTTTTTTACTGATTTTATTATTTGATTTTATTAGGAAATTAAAGATATAATATCCTCAAAAGTTTAGTTCATTTATTAGTTGAAAACAAAAAATAAATTTTCAAGATATTGAAATCTAGTGCTCATCTTACGAAAAAATTTAGATTTACACCACACAGGTAAAGAGGCCAAATTGATAGCAATTACAAGGTCATTGATTATGAAATTTTAAATTCAATTTTGAGATCAGCTTTAAGCTACATTTTTTTTAATGCAGATGATATATGGATATGTGTGTAAAGGGATGGATAAAGCGCCCTCTTTTAAAAAATATAACACAGTAAAACAAACAACTGGGGGACTCACTTTATAGAGCAAAACAATCATTCTTGCATCCTAGCAAAAGCAATCGTGGGCAAATGCACATCTATAAAGATCAAATTTCAACGGAAGAAATTTTGTACTATATTCTTATTTTGTTTTAACTATTTTCAGCTGAAACAATCTGAAACGGGGTGCAACTAACTGCAGAAGCAAGGACACTAGAGCAAAAAAACCTCTAGCATTTTAGGATTGGTGAGCTATTTCCAAGTACTTTTATAAGCAACGAAACTACGGGCCAACAAAAGGTCTAAGCCGCAGGTCCTCATTCTATTAAGTGAAAACCAAATCCGCTGATCCAAAAGAAAAAAATTAGAGATGAATCTAGGCCCGTAGGAAGCTCACTCTTTTTCAATCACTCCCGCATTTGATGATCTAGATAAGAAATTAAGATCATGGAATGAAATATCCACAAGCTAATGAGATTGACTGGAAGAGCTGGTGTCAGCAGCAGTGTCAATGTAATCGTGGCTCCAAGGAGAAAGATCGGCAAAAAGTATTACTTGTGGGCATAATAAGTGCCAATAATAATAGATTTGACGGTTTTACGGTATTTGTTTTTAAAGCTTATTAGTAATTAAGGGTAATTTGATATTTTATTTTTATTTAGGCTTAGAGGGTAAGTGAGGAGTGTGAGTCAACATAATGTCAAATATTTTAATTCTTTTATATTTTATTATTGTTGTGTGAATTTTATCTTTTCGGTATTATCCTCGCATAATAATTAGTCTCATAGCCTTAGATTCGTGACCCGAGTGTGGTTCAACTTTGAAGGCGGCAAATCAGAAGTTTATTGTCGGAGTTTTTTGACGCAGGTAATATGTAGGCAGATTCATAGGATTTCGGCGACAGGTCTAGCAATTTGGAAGTACGGCAGTCCAGTGGCGGTCTGCGCCAGAAGAACAATAATATCGCATGGAACAAGGAAAAGGCAGGCTGATTCATTCCCTTTTGCTTTTGGAGGAATTTCGGGAATTAGGTGGAATAGCGTTGATTAGAAAGGTCAAAAAAAAAAGACAGATAGAGATAAAGTGAAAGATTTCTTTTTTTTTTAAACAAAGGTAATAATCTGTTTGTCTTAACAGGGAAGTGCATCTCTGGAACAGTGAAAAAAAAAAGAATTTCAAGAGAGGAAAAAAATGTGGAAATTTCGGACAAAATTTTTTTAGTGTTTGAAATTTATTTATCTTTGGTGATTTTTTTGGTTGTTTAGTTTTTTTCTTTTTTTAGGTTCCTGTTAGAGTTTTTTCGAGAAAAATATTTCAATAGTGAGAACAATGAATAATAATATGATGTCAAGTTCTTCAACGTCAACTATGACGATTGAAAAATGGATTCATCAGGTAGTTATACATCCATTAAAATCGATATGACGAAATTTGACAACGAAGAACTTTTGGCATATTGCGATGCAAAATGATGGATGTACTGTGTTCTTTAAATATGGAGGAAGTTAAAATAGCGAGAAATATCTTGAATATATGTCAGAGAGAGATTGGCTGAAGATGAAGCAGAGTGCTTGAGGCTTCATCCAAAAATGTTTTACCAAGGAGATCAAATACGGGGTGATGATGGAGACTGCTACAGGAAAATTGTGAATAATATTGGACAACAAATATCTCACGAAGAGCATGAAAATCTTCTCCATACGAAGCATCTACTCTATATATTTCATAAGAGACGAGAAGTTATTATTAACGAGCCTTGAATAATTTCACAAAGCTGTTAGTATATCTATTAAATTTGGATGAGTAGGTTGGAAAAGAAAACAAGACGCTCCTTCGATTGAATTCACTTCCATATTAGTATGAAAACTTTACTATAACACTCATTCATAAGAAGAAAATGTTGAATTATCCCTAAGTGACCACGACACTTTCAAATATGAGTTCCGTAGAAAGGACAGTGATTATGCAAATATTGAGTCATTTGAGGTACTTATACTCCAATGTGTCAGATCTAAAAAGAAGAAGAAGATAAAGAAGAAGAGTTTGACAATGAACGGTGGCAACGACGACACTTCTAAAAAGAATGACAAGTCTCGTGGGCGCAATCTTTAGAAAAATTAGTTTGTTTTCTATTTAGAGATTAGTCATTGGAAGAAAGGTTATCCGAAGCTGAATGAAAAGGAAAAGGAAGCTGCATCTGGAATGAAAGCCAATATCAGGGAAAAATGTAAAAATACAAATTCAGATGTATCGTTATTTGTAGTTTCTCACATTGTACTTACAAATGATTCATGTTGGATTCTGGGCATAGGTGCTACCTATTACATTTATCCTTATTAAGGATGCTTTGGTACGTACGAGGAGTTGGATAGCGGAGTAATGACTATAGGCAACGATCAAGCCGAGTCGTACTTATTGGTGCAGAGAGTATATTAATGAGGATGCATAATAATGCGTAAGTGAGCGAACTGATATTAAACACATTTCAGATATCATGAAGAATTTCTTATGAGTTAGGGTTATATAGTCCATCTACAAGGTAGTTATTTTGGCAAGATTTTTGTGGATATGTCGTGGAGTAACGGTTTGGTGTTATTACAACCTTTTCTATCTTCATGGTAGTACTGTGACTGTAATAAAAGTTTTGGCAGATGATTCTTCTGATGTCATTATGTTATGGCATATGCGGCTAGCTCTTGCTGGAGAGGCTTCACTTCAGGCTTTGTTTAAAGAAGGATTGATCAGAAGAACGAGCAGCTCCAGGCTTGATTTCTATAAATATTGCTAATTTGTTAAGAAGACACGAGTATCTTTGGGACTACAATCTACAATACAAAAGATATTTTATAGTATGTTTACATAGATTTTTGGGGCCTCACGAAGACAACATCATTTATTGGGTGGAGATACTTTTTCTCTTTTATTGATGATTACTACATGTATGTTTGAGTGTACATCATGAAGTGCAAAAGCGAAGTGCTAAAGATTTTCATGTCTTGTAAAAATTGGATAGAGACTCATACTGGAGAAAAGGTCTTATATATTTGATCGGACAATGAATAGACTTTGGATGTGTTACTGCAAAAGTGTCAAAGTTGAGATATAACACAATTTTACTATTCGAGAGACACCATAATAAAACAGAGCAGCAGAGTGATGAACTAGACTTTGTCGGAGAAATTTTGATGTATGTTGTTCAATGTTGGGTTAGAGAGAGCCTATTAAACTGAGATCGTAGAATATTCCTTTCACAGCCATCTGAGTTTTTGCAGCTTTTAGGAATAAGACCCCAAAGAAGATGTGTTCAAATTATCCTGCTAAAGATTATGAGCACATGAGAGTGTTTGGATGTCCAGCTTATTACCACATGTAGAATGATCAACTAGAACCATGGGTAAAGAAGGTGATACTCAATGGCTTTAGGTGTGGAGTCAAGAGCTTCAAGCTAAATGACCAGCCAGAAAGAAAGGTTGCCATTAGCAGGGATGTTACATTCAATAAGGCAATCTTGTTGAAAAAGTAGAACTAAAACCAGTCGAAAAGTTCTATTGGAATCACAGATATGCAGTAGCAGTTGGATTTTGATGCAACACTGTTTATTCGACAAAGCTGGTCCATTCTGACTTAGATATCTGATTCAGTTTCAGCTTAGGAATGATCTGTTGATAGTACTCACGAGGAGATGAACAAAGATGCTGAGAATAATGAGATTCTACTCAGAATTACATTGCTAGGATCAAGACCAGGTGCCAAAATGTCCCAAAAATCATTTTGGTTGAGGGATCACATTGTACTTGCACTTTCAATTATGGAGGTAGAAATTGCTTGTTACTACAAAGAGTGGTAGAGAGCCTAGAATATGATCCTTCGAAAGTGACAATGGATGAAGAGATGAGATCTCATTGGAAAAATGGTACTTGGATGTTGGTGAAGCTTTTTCTGGAAAGTAAAGCCATCATTTGCAAATGGGTGTATGCCAAGAATAAAAGATCTCATGGAGCTAATGTGTGGTACAAGACAAGATTAGTAGCAAAAGTTTTTATGCAAATAGTGGATTTTGATTATGATGAGGTGTTCTCCTTAAAAGTCAAGCATCCCTCAATCTGAGTTTTCTTAGCAGTTGTAGCACGACCTGGTCTGATCTTGAAACAACTCGATGTAAAGATCACATTTCTACATGGGGAATTGCAAGAAGAGATCCACATTTCACTTGGATATGGAGCATCAAAGACTCGGGTTTGCCAACTAGATAAACCTTTATTTGGGTTGAAGCAGCTACAACGGAAGAGGTATAAGAAATTCAATCAGTTCATGAGGCGACAAGAGTACATGAGGGGCCAGTATGATCATTGTGCATCTTTCAATAAGTTTTCCAATGATGAGTTTATTTTATAAGTTAATGTTGCTTTGATTGCATCAGCTAGTCTGATTGAGGTTGATAAGATTAAGAATCAATGGTCCAAGTATTTTGAAATGAAAGATTTGGGTGAGGCTCAAAGAATTCTTAGCATAGAGATTCTCATGAACTAGGAATCTCAAAAGGTTTTTCGTTTGCAAGTAGCTTATGTTCGAACGGTGCGGAAGAAATTTGGGATTAAAAACTTGAGCAAGGCAATTAGTCTACCCATTACATCTCACATGCAGTTGAGTTTAGATCAGTGTCCTAAAGATAATCAAGAAAGAATAGATATGCAATCAGTTCCTTATTCTAGCACAATGGGCAGTCTGATGTATGTCATGGTTTGTACCAGACCAGACATTGCACAAGTAGTTGGTGTTGTAAGCAAGTTAATGCATGATCCAAGGAGGAAACATTATTTGGATGTGATAACTATTCTAAGGAATCTGAAGGGTACAATTGATGCTGGCTTAGTGTTTGGGAGATAGTCGTCTATTGTAGATTTATGTATAGGTTATATTGACTTAAACTGTGCATGTGATATGTATAAGCAGAGATCTATGAATAAATATTTATTAATATTGACAGGAGGTCGAGTCAGGTAGATGTTGGTTCGTTAGCCTATTTTTATTTTGTCAACTACGAATGCTAAGTACTTAATAGTCACGGAGGCGATCAAGGAGACAATATTGATGCATTGCTTATTGACTGACTTAGAGTTGATCGAGAGCCTCTGTCGGTGTTCTAAGACAGTCATAGTATAATATTATTGTCTAAAAATCTAGTTCATTATTCTTGTACCTAACACATTAATGTGGTACCGAGGTACCACTTTATTTGAGACTTGATTGAAGACAATAAGGTTCTCATGAAGAAGATAGATATAAGAAGAATCCAGCGGACTTGCTTTCTAATACATGAGTAAGATTTACAAGTACAAAATTGTCATTGGCTCATCACCATTCAAGCTTGCTTGGACGGCTATGCCTTTTGAGGGTAACCTTGCTTGTTTTATGGAAACAAAGATAGAATGTGAGCTTTAATTCTCTATTAACCATGGAAGGCCATCTTGTACCGGTCCATGGTGCTTCGGAAGATCTTTTAAGTTGCTTTTCTCAAGCAATGGTTATGGTGCAGCGTGGATGATATTTTGACATACACTCCAGGCCACACAAAAACATCTTCATAACTAAGTAAATCATTTACACGGACATAGCGACATTCATATTAGCACGAAATTTGAGTATACAACGCTTATCATTAACCTGGCTTGTTTCTCACATTTGTTTTTGCATTCAAATTCAAATAATAGCCCTTTATACGGCTTCCATCAACTTCCTTTCCCGGCCATGCTTGGATATCTGAACAAACCTACAAGATTAAAACAATGTTTTTCTTCTTGCAAAATTATTTCTGATTTTTTATACAAGTATTATGAGCAAAGTTTATAAATATATCTTTGTTCTTTTTCACAAATGTCCCGGCCATGTGTGTGCTCTTCATTTTCAGAACCACCTGCGGTTTTATGCTGCTATTAATTTCAGCCAAGTTTAAAATAGGTATAATATTAAACTGCTTTCTTTTTACCTTCAATTTGAATTGATGTACACTGTTTGTTTCAGTGAAGATCACCTGCTATGAGGTTCTTACAATCATCAAACATTGGTTAAACTAATTAACAATTAATTTGTATTGCTAACTAATGTTAAGCGAACAAGCCCGATCGAATTTTATGGGTGTGTTTGGCTTGTTAACTTGTTAAGCCGAACACAGGTTGCACATGAACATAAAGTCTAATTGAAATTCATATAAAAATTATACATTACACATATTACTATACATTGATTCAAATATGCATATATAATATACCAGCTTAATTATAAATGTTGGTCCAAATAGACTTAATTATCAAACAAAACATGATTGAACACAAATAATAAGCTTTTGTGACAACCATACTACGTGATACAACTTTCTGCTTTGGCGCTATTTCTTTGCTATGTTAAAAATAAATTAGCTTTGTTTCTTACCATTCGATAAATAATTAATTAACTCGAGTGTAGTTTTGAAATATTAAACTTTTTAATTAAGAAAAAAAAACCCATGCCTTTTCTTGTTATCTTGAGAAGCTCTCCTCCTGCAGGAAACAAAATCTGAGGTGATAAACACCCCTCTTTGCTTCACCTTTGCTCTCTTACCAGAGCAATATCCCATTAGTGTCCTTCTGCAACCTTGCACTCAATATAGACATCGCTCTCGACGCTGCATAGCAAACTAGTTAAACTGAGAAAATAAATTTTATCATCATCCATGTGATCTCATAACTATCTACTTATTACATGAGAAAATAAATTGCTGAGAGATGTATGTCATATTGATTGTCTATTATAGAAGTAAATGCAGTTACACTTGAATGTATTAACATGTACTATTAATATAAAAATGCAGCTACAAATGAACTTATTACATGTTCAGTTCCATACTTTTACATGCTCTTTTACATATTGCTTGAATTTAACTGCGGGACGATGAGTTCCGAGGGTATTCGGTAAGTCCGAGCAAGTCATGTGTAGTTGTGTGGTACTTACAGGCCTTACTGCCCACATCACGTAACCAACGTAGCTACGGTCGACGGTTCTATGGTTGCCCGAGTGGCAACACGGAATGGACGATTGCAGGTTTCCCGGGTGGGCGAGATGGACCTCCGGGTTCGACTTCATCTCGATCGGACAACGTTACACGGTGTTCCACGATTTCAAAATCGAGAATATCACTTACGCCTACTTTGTTTCGAGCCACATAATGATGCTCGGAGCTCGATCGTCCGCCAAACCGAACGCGGTTCGGGGAGATGTTGTTTTTACATTTTAAGTAAATGTTATAAATAGTATTACTAATTGTTGTTTCTTTATGTATTTGTATTTTAATTAGGTGTCTTGAACTCTATTTTAAGTAAAGAGAGCAACAAATTTTAGTTGTTTTGAATATTGTATTTCCCGTTTGAATTGTATTTAGTGTTATATCGGTATCATGTATTCGAATCTATATTTCTTAATACTTTCTTCTAAATGCGTAAGAAAATAAGGGTTGGAAGAATCACTTCATTTTTATATCGCGGCTCACCGCAAATTTTCATCTTTTTGAGTTTATATTACGTATTAAGCAAAATTAAAATTATTTTGTAAAGCATTTATGTAGATGTATAACTACATATAATATTATTTTAAAATAGCATACAAATTTTTCTTTAATTTTGTTGAGAAAAATAATATATTCTGCTGCACAGATTCATTATTTAATTAAAAAAAGTACAAAATAAGTACATTTACAAAGCACTAGCAGAAACAGAAGCCCAACGGCGTGTTGAACGAGGCGAGAATGGTCAATTTTTCGAATCGAAATTTGTTTTCCAAAATGCGCAGCAAATAGTCGGACGAGGCTTATCACGAGATCAGTATCGTAATGATTATCGAGATAATGCCTTGTCAATATTTGAATGTCTATACCCAGCACTTAACCAGTAGGGTAATTTGACCTTTTATTTATATTTATTTGTATGTCCTAATATCATATTATAAAAAGGGGCTTAGAGGGTAAGTAAGGAGTGTGAGTCTACATAATGTCAAATCATATAAAAATCTTTTATGTTTTTATTGTTGTTGTGTGAATTTTTTATTTTCGGTATTATGGTCGCATAATAATTAATCTCATAGACTTAGGGCCCGTTTGGGGTAGCTTAAAAGTACGGTGACATTTTAGAAAATGTCGCTGTACTGTTTGGATTGCACTTATTGAAAGCTTATTTGAAAACCCAGTTTTTATTTGTATTGCACGCGGAACGTAGGGGGAGTCCCGCGGGCGGCTTATTCGTTCATGTTTTTTCTTCTAATTACCCCCGTAACCCTGTAAGCCGCGTTCCCCTCGTCGTCTTCCCATCTTACCTTCTTCTATGGTTTGTCGTAGGAGCAGAGCGGAGCGGATGGAGCGGAGGAGCTTACCTTTTCTCTGTAGTTCTTGCCCCTGATGCCTGGGCGGGAGGGTTGAAAAAGATGAGAGTTTTGGTGGTCTCTGTGCCGAGATCCCTTAGTCCTCTTCCCAGCTAGTTGTTGTATCGCAAAAGTTTGCCCACAAATGTGATGGTTTTGGGCGAAACCAGTGGGGGAGGGGGCGGGGGAGAATGGTGCCGAGATAGATAGGAGCTTAGAAGTGGTAAGCAGAGGAATGAGAGGAGAAAACGAGCTCCTAGTAATTAGTACGTGATGATGGGGAGGGCGGCGAGGGTGTGGATGCGATGAGTGGAGGGGTGAAGATGAAGAGGAGGAAGGGTAATTATTTTAAATGATAAATAATTAATAAATAATTTATATATTATAAAATTAATTTTAATTAGCTAAACTTATTTGTAATTACCTAATAGTTAATTAACAAAAAAAATATAATTTAATTTTAAATTATTTGATAAAATTCGAAATAATTTTTAATTTATATAATTAATAATTAATTAATGTTAAATTATTGATAATGAGTAAAAAGTTTGAAAATTTATTCTTTTTAATAACTAATTATATATTTGCGTAAATACCTTCATTTTTATACATTTTAAGGTTTTAAGAGATTCATTTGTATTTTTTATTTAATATTTATATTTAGATGCTTAATAAATCCTATTAAATTTAAAACAAGGGCAGACTTGTCATTTATCCAGAATCGGGATACACAAACCAAATAGTTAGACAGCTTATCCAGATTAACGCATCGGAAGTCGGGATAAGTGGCTTATCGAATAGTACATGGCGCCGAAACACACCCTTAGATTCGTGACCTGAGTGTGGTTCAACTTTTGAGGGCGACAAATCGGATGTTTATTGCCGGTGTTTTTTGATGCAGGTAATATGTCGGTAGATTCATAGGATTTCGGCGACGGGTCTAGCCATCTGGAAGTCCCGCAGTCCGGTGGCGGTCTGCTCAGGAAGAATAAAAATATTGCGTGGAACAAGGAAAAGGCCGGCTCATTTATTCGCTTTTGCTTATGGAAGAATTTCAGGATTTAGGTGGAATAGCGTTGATTAGAAAGAAAGAGAGAGAGGCGAGAGATTCCTTTTTTTTAAAACAAAGATAATCAATTGTTTGTCTTAACAGGGAAGTACATCTCTCGAACAATGAAAAAAAAAAGAATTTCAAGGGAGGGAAAAAAAATGGAAATTCTGGACAAATTTTTTTTATTGTTTGAAATTTATTTATTTTTGGTGATTTTTTTGTTGTTTATTTATTTTTTTAAGGTTTATGTTAGAGAGTTTTTTCTAGAAAAATATCTCAATAGTGGGAATATCGAATAATAACATGATGTTAGATTCTTCAACGACAACTATGACGATTAAAAAATCGATTCATCGGGTAGTTATACATCTTATTAAAATTGATATGATGAAATTTGATAACAAAAGACTTTTGGCATGTTGTGATGCTAAATGATGGATGCACTATGTACTTTAGATATGGCGGAAGTTCTGAATAGCGAGAAATGTTCTGAATATATGTCAGGGAGAGTTGGTTGAAGATGAAGCAGAGTGCTTGAGGCTTGATCCAAAGCATACGACCCCGAGCCCAAATACACAGTGATGATTGAGACTTCTCCAGAAAAATTGTGAATAATATTGGAGAACCAATATGTCACGAAGAGCATGAAAACATTCTCCTTATGAAGCGTCAACTCTATATATTTCAGAAGAGGCGAGAAGGTATTATTAACGAGTCTTGAATGATTTCGCAAGCGTTAGTATATCAATTAAATTTGGATTAGCAGGTTGGAAAAGAAGGCAAGACGTTCCTTCTATTGAATTAACTTCCACATTAGTATGTAAAGTGAAATCCCTCGTCGACGGACTGGCAAAGACTTTTGGGGGTGTGTGTCGATATCGAGGAGTTGCCATCTAATATTAGTCTAATTTTATTCCTATAAATCCCATTAAAGATTTAAGGAATTTAAGGCTAATAGTAGAAAATGATGTTTATGATAATCTTTATAGAAGAATATCTTAGAATAATATAACTGGGAATTTTTATATAAAAAGAAAATCATGGAAAACCGAGAGATTCTTATTGTGGGTTTGGATATTATAGAAGCAAGCATAGTTAATTACATCTTAAAAAAATTTAATTGTTCGAAAACTTCGATTAATGTCGATCATTTGTTTTCTAAAATTTTATTTTTTAAGGAGAGATGCACCCACTATCACTCCTAAATGTCATGTCATATTTATTATTTTAAAGTTTTGATTTTATTTTTCATGTCGTTAACTTAAAAGTTTTGTTGTTGTTTTCCATGTTGTTGTTTTGTTTTGTTTTGGTGACTATCCTAAAAGTTTTTGTTTTTTTTGTTTGTCCATGTTGTTGTTTTGTTTTGTTTTGGCGATTATCCTAAATGTTTTTGTTTTTTGTTTGTCCAGAATGTCGTCCTGCAAAATAGAGTTAGCACATCCTATAACATGCAAAGAAGATCTAAATGAAACTTTTTGTCTTCATAACGAAAAGATTGTCGAGAAAATGATGTCGTATTCATTGTTTTAATTTAACATGTCCTGGATGTTGGTTTATGTCAAATTATATCGATTAATGTTTAATTTTGTCGAAATATCGGATTAATTATCGATATTTGTCGGAATTTATATTTGAAATGTCAACTTTATGTCGGTTATGTCGATTTATGTTTGAAATGTCGAATTTATGTCGGTTATGTTGATTTTGGTTTAAAATGTCGAATTTATGTTGGTTATGTCGATTTTGGTTTTGAAATGTCGAATTTATGTCGATTATGTCGATTTTGGTTTGAAATGTCGAATTTATGTCGGTTATGTCGATTTTTTTGGTTGAAATGTCGAATTTATGTTGGTTATGTCGATTTTGGTTTGAAATGTCGAATTTATGTTTTGACTTAAGTTTAAACTTAAATCCACGAGTTCATCACATCTGAACTTAACTTGAATTCATGTTTGTACGGAACTTAAGTTAAGGTTGAAAGTTAGATTCAATATTGATTGAATTAACTTAAGTTCATGTCTAGTTGAACCTAAGTTAAATTTAATGTTGATTGAATCTAATTAACTTGAGTTCATGTACGTTTGAACTTAAGTTAAGGTTTAGTTTAATCGGGAATAGACTTAATTAAGTTTTAAAGCCCATTTGTTTAAATAGGACTTAAAAGGTTAATTAAATCTAATAAATTAGACTTAATTAAATTTCGGAATATCAAGTCCTTTTAGGTAAGGCTTAAGTTTTAGTGGCTTAATTTAGGATTTAACGAGATTTGTTTAGATATTAAGTCTTAGTGAGCTTAGACTTATTAAATGGTTTGTGTTTATTTAAATTTTAGTTGATTAAGGTTTAATGATTGTTGGTCTAATGTAAATGAGCTTAATTAAAGTTTATGTCGGATTTGGATTAAACTTAGAGTTCATGTCGAGGTTGAATCTTAAGTATTTAACTTAAGTCTAACGTGGGTTAGACTTAAGTTAGATCTTGTAGTTAAGGATTAATGTCGAGTTGAACCTAAGTTTAGTTTGACTTAAGTATAGTGCATGTTAGATTTAAGTTAGGTTTTAGGTTTGACTTAGGTTTATGTTGAGTTGAACCTAAGTTTGGTTTGACTTAAGTCTAGTGTAGGTTAGACTTAAGTTAGGTTTTAGGTTTGACTTAGGTTTATGTTGAGTTGAACATTTAAGTTTGGTTTGACTTAAGTCCGGTGTAGGTTAGACTTAAGTAAGGTTTAGGTTTGACTTAGGTTTATGTTGAGTTGACCTAAGTTTGGTTTGACTTAAGTCTAGTGTAGGTTAAACTTAAGTTAGATTTAGGTTTGACTTAGGTTTATGTTAAGTTGAACCTAAGTTTGGTTTGACTTAAGTCTAGTGTAGGTTAGACTTAATTTAGGTTTAGGTTTGACTTAGGTTTATGTTGAGTTGAACTTTAAGTTTGGTTTGACTTAAGTGTTTAGTGTAGGTTAGACTTAAGTTAGTTTTAACTGACTTAGGTTTATGTTAAGTTGAACCTAAGTTTGGTGTGACTTAGGTAGTGTATGTTAGACTTAAGTTAGATTTAGGTTTGACTTAGGTTTATGTTGAGTTGAACATAGTTTGGTTTGACTTAAGTCTAGTGTAGGTTAGACTTAAGTTAAGTTTAGGTTTGACTTAGGTTTATGTTGAGTTCGAAGCCTAAGTTTAGTTTGACTTATTTAAAGGTTAATTAAATCTAGTTCGGATAAGGTTTAATTAATTAATTAGACTTATTATAGATTAAATTAATTATTTACGATTAATTAAACCCGATTTAGGTGAGTTTAATTGATTTAATTAGACTTATTATGAGTTAATTCTAATTATTTAGCGTTAATTAAACGAATTTAGAAGTAAAGTTTAATTGATTTAATTAGACTTATTATGGGTTAAGTCCCCAATTATTTAGGGTTAATTAAACCTAATTTAAGTAAGGTTTAATTGATTTAATTAGACTTATTATGGGTTAATTCGAAATTATTTAGGGTTAATTAACCTAATTTAAGCAAAGTTTAATTGATTTAATTAGACTTATTATGAGTTAAGTACGAATTATTTTAGGAATTAATTAAGCTTCAATTTAAGTAAGGTTTAATTGATTTAATTAGACTTATTATGGGTTAAGTCGGTATTTACGATTAATCAACCTTATTTAAGTAAGGTTTAATTGATTTAATTAGACTTGTATAGGTTAGAGATCTAATTATTTAGGGTTAATTAAACTGAATTTAAAGTAAGGTTTAATTGATTTAATTAGACTTATTATGAGTTGGTAATTATTTAGAATAAATTAAACCTAATTTAAGTAAGGTTTAATTGATTTAATTAGACTTATTATGGTTTAAATCCCCAACTATTTAGAGATAAAATTAAACCTAATTTAAGTAAGGTTTAGTAAATTTAATTAGACTTATTATGGGTTAGAAATTAATTATTTAGGGTATTAAACCTAATTTAAGTAGGTTTAATTGATTTAATTAGACTTATTATAGGTTAAGTCTAATTATTTAGGGTTAATTAAATACAATTTAAGTAAGGTTTAATTGATTTAATTAGACTTATTATGGGTTAATCTAATTATTTAGGGTTAATTAAACCTAATTTAAGTAAGGTTTAATTGATTTAATTAGACTTATTATGGGTTAAGTCTAATTATTTAGGGTTAATTAAGCTTAATTTAAGTAAGGTTTAATTGATTTAATTAGACTTATTATGGGTTAATCTAATTATTTACGATTAATTAAACTGATTAGGTGAGGTTTAATTGATTTAATTAGACTTATTATGGGTTAATTCTAATTATTTAGCGTTAATTAAACTTAATTTAAGTAAAGTTTAATTGATTTAATTAGACTTATTATGGGTTAAGTCTAATTATTTAGGGTTAATTAAACCTAATTTAAGTAAGGTTTAATTGATTTAATTAGACTTATTATGGGTTAATTCTAATTATTTAGGGTTAATTAAGCACAATTTAAGTAAGGTTTAATTGATTTAATTAGACTTATTATGGATTAAGTCTAATTATTTAAAAATTAATTAAACTACAATTTAAGTAAGGTTTAAATGGATTTATTAGAACGTATGGGTTAAGTCTAATTATTTAGGGTTAATTAAACTGGTTAAGTAGAACTTAATTGATTTAATTGAACTTATTATGATTTAAATCCCCAATTATTTAGGGTTAATTAAACCTAATTTAAGTAAGGCTTAATTGATTTAATTAGACTTATTATGGGTTAAGTCTAATTATTTAGGGTTAATTAAACCTAATTTAAGTAAGGCTTAATTGATTTAATTAGACTTATTATGGGTTAAGTCTAATTATTTAAGGTTAATTAAACCTAATTTAAGTAAGGTTTAATTGATTTAATTAGACTTATTATGGGTTAAGTCT
Organism: Papilionanthe hookeriana x Papilionanthe teres; assembly: GCA_022702705.1. Lineage (NCBI taxonomy): Eukaryota > Viridiplantae > Streptophyta > Magnoliopsida > Asparagales > Orchidaceae > Papilionanthe > Papilionanthe hookeriana x Papilionanthe teres. The sequence goes on from CM040422.1 coordinate 91,871,926, forward strand.
AATTATTTAGGTTAATTAAACCTAATTTAAGTAAGGTTTAATTGATTTAATTAAAAATGGGTTTAAATGATATTCTAAACTTGATTAAGTTTAATTTTTATCATTTTGGACTTAATTAATTAAATTTTGGGTTTAATAAGTTTAAATGATATTTTAAACTAAATTAAGTCTAATTTTGTCATTTAGTTTTCATCAATTAATTTTAAGGTTTAAATAGGTTTAAATGTTATTTTAAACCTAATTAAGTCTAATTTTGTCATTTTAGACTTAATTAATTAATTTTAAGGTTTAATAGGTTTAAATGATATTTTAAACCTAATTAAGTCTAATTTTGTCATTTTAGACTTAATTAATTAATTTTATGGTTTAAATATGTTTAAATGATATTTTCGCTTTATTTAAGTCTAATTTTGTCATTTTAAACTTAATTAAGGTTTTCCATTCGTTTATCATAGACTAGATTTATTTCAAACTTACATTATTAAGGAAAATAAGCTAAGTTTATAAAAGGTTATTTTAGGGTTAAAATCATTTAATTAATAAAGTGTTTTAATCCTAAAATTCAAAATGTTATTCAAAATTATTGCTATGACTTAGAAATGGTTTTCTTAGGGTTATTGTCTGTTGCTTACTAGTATTTCTAGCGATTTCCATTTTTATTTTTCTTAATTTTCAATTTTTATAATTATTATTTAAAATAATTACAAAGACTTGAAAATTAGAGAAAAGTACTATAGACATGTTTTCGCTTGTCCTTAGAAAAATTATGAAAGATCCCTAAGAGCATAAAAATAAATGTCAAAGTTTCATATTTTTTTATTTATAAATAATTTTTAATAATTAAAATACTCCAGAGAGTATTTAATTATTTAAAAATTAAATAATGGAAATAAAATTATGATTTTATTTTATAATTTTTCTCTACTGAGAGCTTTAGAAGGTATTTTTATCGTATTTTTTGTGACTTGGATAAAAAGATATTGATTTTTGAAGTTTTTAAGGTTAAAAATGAATTTTAACCCAATTCACGCCGCCAACCGCCTCCCGCCGACGCGTGTTCTCGATGCCGCGTCGAACGGACGGGAGGATTCGGCGCGAGGGCTGAACACGCGACAACGGGCGCGATCGGCGCGGTTCATCCCGAAACACGGGATCGAACAATTGAAATAATTGACAATTCGAATTGGCCCCGAACCGTTAAACTTCAAGCCTTAATATCTCGCTCATTTCTTGATGAAATTGAGTGATTTTTAACCTATGGAATCATCTATAAACATGTGAATATTTCCATACGAGTGATGTAACATTTCTGGACTAGTATAACACATGATATTTCAAAAATGCGAATTATTTTGTGAAAAATAATTATACCCTCGCTATAAGCAAATAAAGCTAGATCGGACCCATATAGTTACCTTCTAGGACCCCGGAAATGGAAGATTATTGTTGCGGCATTTGATCAGAAGTCGGGCTCGAAAGAGAATTTTTGAAGATGTAGGCTGATTTGGGTTGTTTTTGTAATTTTATCAGGTGGCTCGATTGAGCTCGATGAGGAGCTTGGATTTGATCCTAATGGATTGCTAAGACTCTTAGGAAGAGTTTTTATGTTGGGAGCAAGGGGATTTGGCGACCTATGAAGTCTCTCCCCAATTTTTTCTTCTCTCCTCACTAGGCTCGGTTTGGGCTGCTTTTATAGCAAAGGGAGGCCATGGCTTAGCTTAAATTGTTCTAGGAGTTGTTATCTCCCATGTGATGGAGGAGGAATTCGGTGAGGATCGGTATGGTGCTTCTCCCAAGTTTTCCATGATGAGCTTAATGTTTTGGCTCTCCTCATTGGATCATGTAAGAGGTTACATGTGAAGTGTAATTTCTTCTTCTTATGAGCTTACACATCACCCTCTAGCCTTATGAGAATGGTGACACCTATGCTCTCCTCTCATGATTCATTTAACCATGGTGAGGGGTAGGTTTAGGTTTGGTTTTCTCTCAGATTGGCTAGCTTGGGAGGTGGGGGGGTGAGTCATGGTTTAGGGTGAAGGAGGAAAAGACACCTCACTTTACCCATCATGATGGGTGTTAACCCATAGTTTAAATTAATTTAAGCTAAGCCTTATTATGTAGTAATACATCTACTGTGGTGACAATTTGATCTTAACTTTAATTAATTATGAGAAGAAAAAAATTTCTTTTCATTTTCTCTTTTAATTTCATTTCCATTTTAATTAATCGTATTTATTAATTAAAAATTGTTAGAAGTATTTCTTTAATCAATTTATTAATTGAAAATAATTTCAAATTAACTAATTGATTAATTTTATTATTTTTGTTATTTAATTTGATTTGATTTTAATTAATTATGTCATTTAATTAAAATATGAAAAATTAAATAATTAATAATTTTAATTAATGTCAAAAATAATTTTGAAATTAATTATTTGATTAATTTTATTATTTTTATTTCATTTTCATCTTATTTTGATTAAAATAGATAAGTGTTGACGATTTTGACTGGATTGGCTCGGCTCGGCCCCAGGTTGATCGATTGTATTTTTAAAATGTCCGATGTGATCTCCTTTTGCCTTGTCTGGTTGATGCGATCGCGGTATTTGTAATTTTGTCGTTGTGGGATTTTTAAACATGTTATTTGATCGAATGATTAACTTATAGGGTCAACGGGATTGGTCGTGCAGGTCCCAGTTTGGTCATTTTGACAATGTTGACTTTTTAGTTTAAAAGGGTGATCTATGGGGTCAACGAGGGAACGGTCATTGAGTGCGGTTTGACCAATTTGACTGAGGATTGACTTTTAGGTCGAAAGGTTGACCTATGTGGTCGACGGGTTGAGTCATTAGTGCAGTTTGACCGATTTGACCAAAGTTGACTTTTTAGGTCGAAAGGTTGACATATGGGGTCCTTGAGGTTGGTCGTTAGTGCAGTTTGACAATTTGACCAAAGTTGACTTTTGGAGTCGAAGGTTGACTGTAAATTCAGCTTGAGGGTTGGTTATTAGGTACGGTTTGACCAATTTGACCCAGTTGACTTTTTAGGTCGAAACGTTGACTATGGGGTCAACGGGGTTGGTCATTAGGTACGCTTGTGATTTGACCAAAGTTGACTTTTTAAGGTCAAAAGGTTAACCTATGGGGTCGACGGGGGTTGGTCATTGGGTACGGTTTGACCAATTTGACCAAAGTTGATTTTAGGTCGAAAAGGTTGACCTATGGGGTCGGCAGTGTTAGTCCGATGGAGTACAGTTTGATCGATTTGGCCAAAGTTGACTTTTAGGTCGAAAAGGTTGACCTATGGGGTCAACGGGGTTGGTCATTAGATGCAGTTTGACCAATTTGACCAAAGTTGACTTTTAGGTCGAAAGGGTGACTATGGAATTCGACATGGTTGGTCATTGGGTCGAGTTTGACAATTTGACCAAATTTGACTTTTTAGGTCGAAAGGTTGACTTATGGGGTAAACGGGGTTGGTCATTAGGTACGGTTTAACCAATTTGACCAAAGTTGACTTTTTAGGTCAAAAGGGTGACCTATGGGATCACAGGGTTGGTCATTAGCTCTGTTTTGACGAAAGTTGACCAAAGTTGACTTTTTAGGTCAAAAGGGTGACCTATGGGGTCGACGGGGTTGGTCATTATGTACAGTTTTGACGATGTGACCAAAGTTGACTTTTTAGGTCGGGTGACCTATGGGGTCAACGGGGTTGGTCATTAGATGCAGTTTTGACGATTTGACCAAAGTTGACTTTTTAGGTGAAAGGTTGACTGTATGGGGTCAATAGGGTTGGTCATTGGGTGTGGTTTGACCATTTTGACCAAAGTTAACTTTTAGGTGGTTTGACTATGGGGTCAACGGGGTTGGTCATTGGAGTGGTTTGACCAATTTGACCAAAGTTGACTTTTTAAGTCGAAAGGTTGACATAAATTGACGGGTTAATCATTCGTCTGGTTGACCAATTTGACCAAAGTTAACTTTTTAGGTCAAAAGGTTTTGACTCGTATAAATGAGGTCGGCAAAAGGGCCCAAATATGTGTAGAATACTATATAAGTATTACGCACGTATTATGGATGGCTTCGAAATAGTCTAGGAAATGTTTTATAACGATACGGAAGCAGTGGGTATCATACGCTCCTAGTGGATGTCAGATGTCTCTTCTGTTGGTTCTAAGAAGGAATGTTTTTCTTGTGTTTAGAGAAGGGATTCACTGTGAGAGAAAATTGATGTCATATTCAAAAAAATGTATATGTCAATATTTTGTTAAAGGAATGCCATGATTTCCGTGTCAGGGAAAGGACTTATATCCCTTAATGGAGAGAGAAAATAGACGTCATTTTCTATTTTTCTCAAAATGTCGATATCGGAATTTGGTTAGAGGAAAGTCGTGATTTCCGTGTCGGGAAGGACTTACATCCAATAACGGAGAGTGAAAATAGATGTTGTTTTCTATTTTCCTCAAAATGTCGATGTCATGATTTAGTTAGAGGGAAGCCATGATTTCCGTGTCGGGGAAAGGACTTACATCCAAATACTTGGGAGAAAGAAAATAGTTGTCGGTTTCTATTTTCCCAAAATGTCGATGTCAAGATCTGGTTAGAGGGAAAGCTATGATTTCCGTGTCGGGGAAAGGACTTGTCCGGTAACGGGAGAGAAAAATAAATGTGAGTTTCTATTTTCTTAAAATGTCGATAATCGAAGATCTGGTTAGAGAAAAGTCGTGATTTCCGTGTCGGGGAAAGGACTTACATCCAATAACTTCGGAGAGAGAAAATAGATGTCGATTTATTTTTCTTGAGAAATGTCGATAATCGAATTTGGTTAGAGGAAAGCCATAATTTACATCAAATGACTTACATCCGATAACGGAGAGAAAATAGATGTCATTTTCTATTTTCCTCAAAATTTCATTGTCGAAATTTGGTTAGAGGAAAGCATGATTTAAATTGTCGGGAAATGACTTACATCCGATAATAGGAGAGAGAAAATAGATGTCATTTTATTTTCCTCGAAATGTCAGTAATCGAATCTGGTTAGAGGAAAGCCATGATTTGTGTCGGGAAAGGACTTACATCCGATAACGGGAGAGAGAAAATAGATGTCGTTTTTATTTTCCTCGAAATGTCGATGTCGAGAGATTTGGTTAGAGGAAAGCCATGATTTCGTGTCGGGGAGAAGGACTTACATCCCGATAGCCCGGAGAGAAAAATAGATGTCAGTTTCTATTTTTCTCGAAATGTCGATATCAGATCTAGTTAGAGGAAATCCATGATTTACGTGTCGAAAGGACTTACATCCCGATACTTAGGAGGGGTGGCGAACTTCAGCTAATATTTTTGGTGGAAATATCGTGGGGTTTTGACTTTATATAGGTCGAAAGATAATTCTTATGTTTAGTTATCATACGTTATTCATTTCATCATTAAAATTTATTTTATTATTTTAGGACTGTCGACATATCGCGGTATGAGGAGACATTTTTTCAACATTTCATTTATTTTAAAAAAGGTCACGTACATATTATCGCGAGCAAAAGCTAACGGTACATATATGTGTAAATATCAAATAGCGTACTACAACAAACTGCGATATTTTACATACCAACGACTACGCGATATATCACACATCGGCAAACATAGATATATCGCATGTCGAAAACTCTTATATGTCATAACATAGCTTTGGATATTAACGGTATCCATAAACGAACTACACTCCAAAACATTATTTATCAAACATGTTTCGGGTGTTTTAGCATTTATGGAGTTATGGTAATTCCAAAGGTTGTAGATTCTCCGGTTACGGTATAGCTCACTACATGTAGATAGGTCGTTTGTCGGGCTTCATGCGTCGCGAGGTAATTGAGATGCGTGGCTTGTTGACACTTCAGGTATGCGATGTTTACAAAATACGCACCGTTCCCTTGAAACGGGAGGAAGCCGATCCTCGAGTTAAAAGAATACGGCATGTGCCTTTAAACTCTCCGGGTCCACGAATTTGTATCTCCGCTTCCGAACACGACGGAACAACGGTTCATTGGTGACATGGTGCAAAATGGTCTCCCGAAAATCATGGTTGTCGATGTGAGGAGGGGATACGATCTCCTTTATCATATATATTGATAATACAGCCCATCGAAGGGAATACGGTCACATGGGTAAAATCCCCCAGTGACAAGTCGTTTGATAACTTGGATTATCACGATGGGTAAAGGATCGCTTGTTCGTGTCATGAAATTCCGGGAAAGATTTCCTTCTCTGTCTCTTGCATAATTGTAGCGGCATCCATATTGTAGGGTTTCTCTGCCCTTGCCACGAATCCATTTATTAGGTTCGAGAATAGGTTCTCCTTTGAAGGAGTCCGTACCTGATTTTGGGATTTTATAATATGATCGATGATAGCAGTTTGTTCGGCTTCATCGAAATATTGGTAAACGATTTAAGACCATCCGAAATTTATTGACCTTTATTCATGTATTTGTATTGTTGAAAAGTTCTCCACTCGATAGCGCGGGTCGTCGCACCCTCTTCCCTTGAGTGACTTTTTTCATCGAACGCACATCGACACCTTCGGACTCGGCGAGGTGAGGTGATAGCTGCTTTTCCATTTTTCATTTTTCTTTGCGGGTGTCGGCGTATTTTTTTAGAGTTTTGAAGATGTTTTATTTGGAAAAGGGGTCGCTACCGAAATTGTCGGCGAATTTTAATTTAATTTAAATAAATAATTTGAAAAGTAATATTTGATTTAAATAATTTTAAATTTGAAAATTTTAAGATATGAAATCAAGGCGATCTCACATCCGAATAGTTTATATAAACGAGCACGCATCATAAACCATGTATACATCCGAAGAATAGACACATTGCTTGATGATGGGGCTCGATTAAATAACTTGAGAAGATTTGTGACATCCGTTTGGTACTATGAACCAATTTTATAAGCCGACAAATTCCCCTGTTTAATAACATTAAACGAGGGTTTTATAATGCAGGTTCTTAAAATTCCATAAAATGAAGCCTATAGTTAATTACATCTTAAGTGACGGAATCCTTTGAAAACTCTCGATAATAATCGGTAGTTACGCTTTCTCAAGGGAATTCGGGTTTAAGTTTTCAATGGATTGAGTTTTGGAATTTCAATAGGGAATGGATCAAATTTAGAGCATTATATTTTGGGAGTAGAAGGAAAGAAGGTAGGAGAAATCCACGGATTCGAAGCGAACTTCGATGTTCCCGGCTTATCATATTGTTTGGCTTGAATTTAGGAGGGTCTAATAATTATTTAATGTTTTGATCTTGCCGATTTTAATTAATTGGGACTTGCTGTTGTATGATAAAATCATACAAATAGCCTCGAAGCATGAGGAGGTTTATGTCGCATCGGAACGGCCACCTCAGATCTGAGCTAGGTTAGGGCTTAATTTACATGACATGATCATACAAATACTATGGTTGAGGATTTATGTTGCACTAGGCGAAACCACCCCACCAGAAGTCCTATGGCTTGGTTATTTAATTCTAAGAAAGTTTTGTTGAAGTAGATCCGAGTTTCTTGATGACGATGGCGAGGCACTGACCGTGCTCAAGCTCCTTGTTGTTGCGAGAGGTTTAGTTTTACAGAAGTCATAATCGGGAGATGAGAGAAGTGTTTTTGGTTTAGAGAAAATCTTAAAATCCCGGTGTTTTTAATATTTTAATTAAACAAATCTTAAAGTTGATTATAACAACACTTGGGTTAAAGATCCGCGGTTCCATCCTTAGAGCATCGTTATTTTTATCACATTCACTTAGTCGAGATGAATTTGCTAAACTGTTGAATGAGTTCCACACTTTCATTTAGACGAGTGGGAAATCCCGTTAGCAACACGTAGGTTACATCATCAGAGGTGATCATCCAACAAGACGTTTTAATTTAGTTGTAGTTGTAGTTTTGTTGTTTGTTTGTGATTAAATTTTGAGTTGTTTTATATTTTGAAATGTTGTGGCGGTGAATTTTATCTTGTAATGACTTTTAATTTAGTTTGGTTTTCGGTTTAGGGGTATCCTAAGGTGTGGGTTTTCATGTAACAGTTGTTTATCATGCAAGAAAAATAAGTGCGATGCGATTAAATAAATTGCAATAAAATAAAAGCGTACCTGGAGGTCTTCCCATCATCTAATTTGCACTTAAAACACGGTTAGAATATTTAAGCATTTAAAGTAAGTTACTAGGTAAAAATTTAAGGGAAGGGTTATGGTTTTCCTACCAAGTTCTAATCCTATAGCTAGTCATTTCTATGTGATACAGGTTCTTGTATTTTAGTTTTGAGGACGATTTTAATCGAAGAACAATTTAGAGATTGATTGTTAGCATAAATATCTGTCATATTGAGGAAGTGCTTAAGACGAATCTTAAACATCTTTCGATATTTCTAGGATTTGTTTTAAGTCAGATAATTTAATTATACGAAATGAATTAATCGTCGAGTTTAAGTTTTGTTGTCTTGCTCGGTAAACTAGGACGTTTGAATATCCTATAAGTGAAGTAACGCTTCTTTTAACACTCTTTTTAAGAGTTATGACATCACGGAAGCTTTGAAATGAATGAATGTTAGTGAGTTGTGATTTAATTTTAGTTAATGGATTAAGTTTGGAATAGTGTTGAAGTTGTTTTTAGATTTATTTTGAATTCCTCATGTCTTGATTGATGTTATATTTAATTTAATTTAATTTAATTTAATTTAATTTAATTTAATTTAATGTGGTTTAATTTAATTTAATTTAAGTTAATTTAATATAATATGTTTTAGCTTAATTTAATTGATTGATTTAATTTAATTTGATTTAGTTTTAATTTAATTTAATTTAATTTAATTTTTAATTTAATTTAATTTTAATTTAATTTAATGTAATTTAATTTAATTTAATTTAATTTAATTTAATTTAATTTGTTTTAATTTAATTTAATTTAATTTAATTTAATTTAACATTTTATTTTAAAGGGATTTGCTTTAAATAATTTAACCTTAACTTAATTTAATGATTAAGTCTTTTAGCATTTCAAATCTTAAACTTGGATTATCATTTTAATTAGGAATTAAATATTATTGGGATGATTAATTTAGGGATTCTTAAATTAAAGAGCAAACTTCTTCACAATAACATCCATTATTTTTAATAATTCCAATTTCTTGTGTTCTTCAATTTAATTAATTAATTTAATTAAAGTTCATTTCAATTATTGTTGAATTGTTTAATAGGTTTCTACCCTTTTAATTATTTAAATTTCAATCATCCAAATCAGATTAAGATCAGATATTTTACCTTTTCATTTTATTAAGCTAAAGTTTTAATTGGGGTTAAAATTTTAATTCTCGTGCCCTTGAGCTTAATAATTTCGCAACTCCCCTTTAAATTGAGTACCGAATGAATTTGAAATTTTTTATGTGACTTCACTCATATGTCAATAAAGACATTAGAGGAGAAAATGTGATTTTTTCTGTATTTAATTTATTTATGTAATTATTTTTGGTAGAAAATAGAGATTTCCAAGAAAATTTAATAATATGACCAAGGGAAAGTTTCTGTCCTTAAGAAAATTATGGGACATTTCTAATGACCAGAGGATCACTTGGACCAAGTTTGGTGATTTTTGAATTATATTATTTTTATTATAATTATTTTGAGTTTTGGAGTATTAATTAATTTAAAAATAAAATAAAGTTTGAAAAATGAATTTTATATTTTTCAAAAAATCTCTCTGATATCAAGGAAATCAGAGAATCGAATTTTTATAATTTTCTGATTTTTTTTTGATTTATTAGAATTATTTTAATAGAAATGCTAAAAAATACATTTTTGTTTTAAAATTACTACAGGGCTTTAAAATTTAATAACTCATCATAGAGACCTAGGAAAAATATGGGATTTGTTCCTAAGTAATTAAAATTTAAAATGTGACATTTTTGGTTAATTTTATTATTTTTGTGATTTTTATTATTTTTTTAATTATTAAAATATTAAAATAATACAAAAAAATCAACTTTTTTAGAAAATTGAAATTTTAATTTTCATAAATTCCCTAATATCGAGCTCCAAAAACCCGATTTGGTGAATTTTTGAAAAGTATTTTGAAAGTTATGAATTTTAAGTTTAAATTGGCTAAATGGCTTAATCGACCCATTTGATAGGGCTAACGAACGATTGACTTCGAGCTTTTATGAGTAGGTTCCTGCGATCCCCAAAGGTCAGTGGAGAATTGATTTCAAGTCGATTTGATGTATGATTAGCTCTAATTAATTAAGAACATTTAGGGTGTTTTAAACGATTAGGGTTATTCAGTGAATTAATTCGAAATCTATTTTTTCTGAGGTCCTCTGGTCATAAGAAACATCACCAAATTTTCCTAGAATTTATTTCATAACATGCTAATTGTGGATTTAAAATATAAAAACGGTAACATGAATTTGAAAAATCGATACTTCTGGATGGCCTCGACTTTGGAAAATTCGGGAATATTCCCGAATTCGAGGCTTGAAAACTTCCCCATGGTCTCATGCCATAGTGAATTTCCTATATGCATGGAGAATTAAAACAATGCGGAAAGGTAAATAAATCATTAAAAATAAAATGCGAGATAAAATTAAATGATTTCTTTTCCACATTATTCTCATACATTCCTTTGACGAGAAATTATTTTATTTTATTTTTACGATTTTTCTACACAAAGTTATGAATTTTTGAAGTTTAGGGAATTAAATAAAATCAGAAAATCCCTATTTTTCTACTTATGCAGCCGACGCGCGATGTCGGCCTCGGCGGCCTCGAAGGGTACGTGTCGCGCGGTGGCGCCGCCACGAGTCGGCGATCCGGGGCCCCGTGTTGTTCACGTAACATTCCCTGGTCCGGCGCAATCTGAACCCATCCGCTCGATACACGCGATCCGACGGCTCACAGTCATCGTACGGCGGTGTGCACCGTGACGAGTCAACCTTCGCTCTAATTTCTCGCTCGATTCTCAACGGATTTTCATGTTCTTATGCTCTATGGATTTGTCTTGAAGCGAATACATCCATACGATAAACATGCATTGAAATCGATTCAAATTAAATGGAGAATCTCTGTAAGCTCGGGAAGAAGAATGAGTTCGTACCTTTCACTCGGAAAGTGAAGTTTCGATCGAGAGTTGTATCACCTTCGATTGGGTCAGTAAGCTCGAGATGAAGTCCTTGGCTGGTGAATTGTACGGCCCATGAAAGTGACCACGACGATCACAAAGCTTGGAGGAATTTGGAACAAGCTAGGTGGCAGGGATGGAGCTTTCGGTCGGAAAACTTCTCCTCTTGGTGCAGTGAAGGTGTAGGACCGGTCGATTTGAAGATTGATCCTTTGTGAAGAAGTGTCTGGTTTTTGGGCTAAAGTTTGAGCTCGAAAATTGAGCTCGAAATTTGGAGGGAATTGGGGGAGTTTGGAATTCGGTGGGGATCAAGTGCTGCATGTGTGGAGAGTGATCTGGAATGATTTTAATGACGGGGGATTTCCTTAGGTTTGGTTCGGCACCTCTGGCGGCGAGAGGGGGTGGTGTTTAAATAGGCATGGGTGGAGGCTCTCCCGGGGGGTGACGAGGGTTGGGATCGAGTGCTCTTGGCATGAAGAACAGCCGCTGAGTGGCCATTGGGCATGGGGCGACTCGGCGGGGTGGAATTCCAAAGTTTGGCTCCTCCCGAGAGTCTCGGCCATGGTGTTTTCGACGGCCGGGCGGTAGGCGAGGCATCAGGTCACCCTCGAGGTCCGGAGTAGATTCGAGGTTGGAGGTTTGTGCAGTAAATTGGCCATGGACATGTGTAAAGGAGTTTGGATTAAAATGGTATGGGGAGAGACTCATTTTGGGTCCAAATGGGTCAACCCACCATTTTGGGTTTGGTGCACCCTTCCATGGATGATTTGGGCTTAGGGAGGATCGGGTGGGAATCGGCTAGAAAAGGGTGGAGAGGTCACCATCCATGAATATTTTGATTAATCATGGATTAAGGTGAAGCATTAAAAGGAGTTTAAAACCTTTTTAAGGGGGCTTAAAAAGAGGCTCCTCCTTTTGCCATTAATGGCTTTATCACATGTCAAACCTCCCATGATTTCATGTGACTTGTCCATGGCTTGCATGTGGCTTCATGGCTTGTCTTTGGCTTGGGGAAAAGCTTGGTCGATTTCATGAAAATGGAATTTGGAAATTTTGGTAATTTAAGGAGTGATTTGATGGGATTTGGCACATGGCTTAATTTTGTATTTATTTTATCATGGGTTTAGAATTTAGGAGATGGTTTCATCTGATGGATGATGATATAAGGTTATCATTGTGGGCTTTGGGCCTTTGAAATTTAGTGAAGGTGGGCTTTTAAAGTGATTTAGGGAAGTGGGTTTTTTTTTTGATTTTTAGGATGAGAATTTTGCAAAGGATTGGATCCAATAAGTGTTGAATTTAGTTTAGGAATGTTTCATGAATGATTTGGAATAAATTTGAAGTGTTTGGGCTAGGTTTGGGTTGGATTTGGACCTCTTTGGTGAATGTACCCGATTATTGGTGAGTGGGCTAACTTGGGCCAATGTTGGGCTAGGGTTGAAATTGATGTAAAATAAATGTTGGGAAATTTTTATGGGAGTGTTTCAAAGAGGTTTTGGCTTTGGTTGGGTTTTGATTTTGGGGTTTGGGCCTATTTGGGTTAGGTTTGGGTTTAGGTCAAAATTGGGCTTTTTGATTTTGGGTTGAATTTGAGTGGGATTTGGGTCTAAATTTTGGGAAAATCATGTTAGTGTTTTGTTTATGGCTATGTTAAGGAAGGTTTAGAAAAGATTTTGGGTTAATTGGAGTTGAATTGGATGAGTTTGGGCTAAGTTTGGGTCATGGGTCCAAATTGGGCTTTAAGGACAAAAGTGAAATTGGATCCGAATGTCGATCCAAATTGAACTTGGATTTAGTCTAGATTGGTTTTGGGGATGTTGAATTGAAGTTTAGAATTGAATTGGATGAAATTTAGGTCAATTGGGTAGGTTTGGTTTGACATTGGAGTTCATTTTTGGGTTAAAATGGGTGAAGGTGGGGGTTTTGACAAAAGTGGGGTAAAATGACAAAATTGGCCCATAGTGTAGTTGAGCAAAATGAAATTGGGAATATTTGGGATTTTCTAGAATTTTTTTGGGAATTTTCTGAATTTTTGGATTTTTGGCTAAGAGGGGTATTTTGGGTATTTGGAGGGTATTGGGAGGTATTTTTGGGATTTTTGGTATTTTTGGGTATGGATGATCAATTTGATTGGTGAGGCAATTTTTAGGATTGATTTTGGAGAATTTTGGGTAATTTAAGTGATTTTGCGGAATTTTAAGAGTTTAGGGGTTTTGGGTAATTTAGCGGGTGTAGGGTCCCGGGGTCAAAATTGAAAATTTGGAAAATTGAAGCTTAGGTGAATGTAAGTGGAATGAAATCATTTTGGTTGGTAAACGGAAGCATAAATCCCACGCCAGGCCATGAAGGGACTCATTTGAGGCATCACATTTATGTTGTTCACAGCCTGCGCGAGGCCAAGGGTTAAGGACCATCCATGTGAATCACCTTCATGAGTCGAGAGGTCAAATTGGGTATGGGTGTGTTTTTAGGAGGTGTGTGAAAGTGTGGTATAGCGGTGTAATGTGTGTGTAAGTCAGCCCCTTCCTGGACCGGGCCATGGAAGGCGATCTTTAAGGCGAAGAGTCTTTATGGGAACTCATCCTATGCGCTTCCACATTTGATTTGACCCTACGAGTGATTAGGGGTCTACAATCGAGTTTGTGGAGTTTGCGAGTTAAGAAGTAGTTTAATTCCCCAGTGGTGGGTCCCGATTCTAATCCTCTAGGATAGTCGAAAGGAAAAACTGAGCTGAATCTTTGAAATCTTGAAGAAGAAGACCTCTGACGGGTAAACGACGGGTCTAGATCTTGTCGTTTATGAGGCGAGAGTTTATTTCTCAAATGAAGTGTTAATAGTTCGTGATTTCGATTAGACGCTAATATCCTCATGTTTTGTTTTTTCCTGTAATTGTTTTTGTCGTTTCGATGCATTTGTGATTTCGTCTTTGTGATACGAAGTAAGTCTACATTAAGCATATTTTTGTACACCCGATGTGGATGCTCCTTGTACGGAAGTAGTGAATTCTCCCTCATGCGAGAGTTATCACTAATTGTAAAGTCATATTCTTCGGGTTGTCGGAGTTTGGTCCCCATCGAAAGGTGTTTGCGGTCCAACTGTTATGATTCATGAGATAAATAACGATCCATGATATATAGTTGACACCGCAACATGTCAAAGTTGAAATGAATTACGGGTTCCTCGATGTCGATGGTCAAAGGCGAAAGTCATATTATTTTGAAACGAGAAAAATGGTACGTCTTCGGACATTTTCACGTAATAAGAAAAAATGACATTTAGCCTTTTAAACATTTATTCGGCGAATGAAGCAGATCATATTAAAGAAAAATCCAAAGATGATTTTGGAAAGAATAATTTATTGTCAGTTTATAAATAAGTCGTCATTCATTTTTTATTTTTATGTTGCATAATATTTTCTTTAGAAAACGTCCATTGATTGGAGGCATGATTCTTTCTCCTTGACAATCGAGTTGGTAGGATCCTCACGAATATGTCTTTTCGATTACATATGGCCCCTCCCGTATTGGTTAATTTACCACTATCTTTCGATGAGGCTAGTATAGGTCTTCGAAGAGTAAATCTAGTTCGATTCGAAAGATTCTGGGCGAAGTAATTTGTCGTGAGCTCGTATCATTTTGCTTGATATAGTTCGGAATTTTGTTGGGCTTGTAGACGTTTTGCCTTCCAAACTTTCATGTTCTTAGTCGTAGTCGCATTTTCTTCTTGGTTATTTTGTTTGCTATCGCAATTCGAGAGAAGGAATTTGGACTTCAGTGGTAAAATGGCTTCGGAACCATATACGAAAGCAAATGGTGTAGGCGTATTTATAGTTCGGTATATAGTTCTATAAGCCCATAAAGCCTCTATTAATCGTTCATGCCAACATCTCGGGGCATTTATTCAACGTCTTTTCGAATTTGAACCAATGTTTTATTGAAAGCTTGGTAACCCATTAGCCTTAGGGTAATAAATTGTGGGTACCTCGATCAATTCCGTGTCTTTGGATGAAATTATTCATTTTCGTGTTTTGAAGGCTAATCGTTGTCGATATGACCCTTCGAGGAATTCCGAATATATAAATGATATGTGTTTTAAAGAAATAAAAAACTTGTTTTTCCTTAATATAAAGTGGTATTATGCCTTAGAAAAATAGTACGTGTTTGCCCAGAATAAATTTATGACCTTGGAAGATGGAGGATCTATAGGGCCCGCTATGTCGGTACCCCCGACGTTGAATGGCCGTGATGCAGTAGTTGGGCGTAGGACATTTGGAGGTTGATGTAAAACTACCCCATGTATTTGACATTGATGGCATTTCTTTGCGATGTCGAAAGTGATCGGCCATCATTGTTGGCCGAATGTGTAATTCTTTTTTATTTTCATTTTCATTTTGGGTCAGATTGATGTGCACCACATAAACATGAATAAACTTCCTTAACAATCTCTTGAGCTTCAACTTGGTTTAAACATCTTAACCACATCTGATCAAAAGACCATTTGTAAATAATATCATTTATTAGAGCATATGATAATGCTCTTTGTTTGATTTGGTTGGCAATAGAAGTGTTTTCAGGTAATTTTCCGGTTGTAAATATTGGATGATTGGTTGTCGCGATCATCATTTTTCGTCATTTATTGTCATTGTCATATTTTCACCGATTTATGTAAATTATCCATATACGAGTTGAGAAAGAATTTGTCGTCCTCTTATAGAGATCGGGGGTATGTCATCTTCTTACGGGCCAGACGGAAATTCCTTTGCAGGATTTGCAAGCGTCTTGCTAGAGAATTATCTCGTCTTGGAATTAAGAAGAATGTTACATCGGGAATTTGTTGAGCCGGTTTCGAGTGTAACGAGAATGTTGTTCGAGTCGAGTTTTGAAGTCTTATGCTACCGATTGATTTGATTGATAATCAGCCAGGAATCCCCGTAGATATCAATATTTTTAATTTCCATTAATATTATCAATTCTAGACCGGTTATGAGCGCTTCATATTCGGCTTCATTATTTGTGCATGGTATCGAATGGTAGGAAAAAGGCATCATTGTTTTATACGGAGTAATGAAAATTAATCTTTACTCAGCTTTGCACAGTATGATTGTACATTTGTATTTGTCTTTCCATGCGGATGATGCCCCAAGGCAAGTTCCCATCGTTACATTGGAATTTTTTATTTACGATATTTGTTCATCGGGTAAATCGTCATTAAGAGGTGATCCGGTTGGAATTGGATGTCTTGCTAAGAAATCCGTCGGGATTTGTCCTTTAACCGGCACGTAACGACACAAATGTTATATCAAATTGGAGTAAGATCATTGCCCGTCTTGCTAATCTCCCGAAAGTGTTGGTCGTGTTATAAAATATTGTAATGGGTTAACTCTTGAAATAGAGTTACACTTATGAGAAAGCATATAATGTCTTAGTTTTGGTAACGAAAATCGAGGCTAAACGTGCTTCTCGATTATTGGGTATTTTATTTCGTTGGAACTAAACAACGACTTAAATAGTATAATGCATTTTCCCCTCGTGATTTACTTGTCTTAATAAAGCTCAGTGAATTGTCCGATCTTGTGGTGTAAAGTTAGGAGTCTTCCTAATACGAAGTGCTAAGACGGGGAGGGTTGAAAATGAGATATTGTTTAATGTCTTCAAGGCGCGGCATTTTTCATCCCGTACAAATTTGGTATCCTTTCTAGTAAGGGCAGTAAGAGGTTGACATCTACCCGATAGATTGGAAATGAAACGTCGTATATGCTAATTTTCCTTGGAAGGATCTCGATTGCGTTAAATTTTTGGGAGGAGGGCATATTTAGGATAGCTTCGATTTTGAGTGGATCAATTTCTATCCCACGATGCCGAACTACAAATCTAAAAATTTTCACGAAGTGACACCGAGCACACTTTAAAGGATTCATTTTAAGATTGTATTGTCGTAGTTGTTGAAAGACAAGATGCAGATCATATATATGATCATCTTTTTGTTCTTGTTGACAACCGGATCGTCGACATAACACTCGACTTGATTATGTATTAATTCATTAAAAATCCGTGTCATGGCTCTTTGATTTTTTTTTTTTTTTTTTTTTTTTTTTTATCCCCAGTAAGCATGCCACCTGCATGTGCACATGTCCCCTAAGCTCCCCTGTCCCCTAATGTGGGTGTCGGGCTTGTTCGCTTCATCCTCCGAAAACATCTTTATTTGGTTATATCTGATGATCCATCCATAAAGGAGAATATTGCATGTTTTGATGCTATATCGGCCATTAATTCGAGGTGGTAAAAAGGAAATTCATCTTTTGGACATGCTTTGTTCAAGTCCCTAAAGTCTATACGGACCCTTATTTGTCCATTTTTCTTTTTAGCGGTACTACATTGGCTAACCATGTTGGATATTTTAATTTCTCGTATGAAGTCGGTATCGATTTCTTGACTTCGTAATGACTTGTTATACATTTCGGCACGCATCTTCTCGGAGCTTGTTTATTGGAGTTGTAATTTGGTTGTCCCAAGTTTATGGGCCAGCGACTTCGGGAGACAAACCGGGCATCTCGTTGTAAGTCCGAAGCAAGCAGTCTTTATATTCTATCAACAATTGAGTTATGTCCTTTGCTTCCTCGTCATTAAGGAATGAACTAATAAAAGTTGGTTTTGGATTTTCATTAGTTCCTAAATTTATTTCTTTTAATTCATCGATTGTCGATTTAATTTCTTCTTCGATTACGGGAGCATCTTCGATTGGAAGATCGAGAATGATTCGAGAATAGTATTCTTCGGTGATGGTCGAGGCAAGGGTACGTGTCATCTGACCAGTCACTAGAGTTCATTCAATTCCTTCTTTGAGTTAGAATTTCGTTTATTATTACTCAAATTTGTTCGATGAAATGTGGTTGTTTTAAAGACCATTGTTTGAGCATTAAACTATTTTGAATAAATTTTAGTGCCCCGAGGAGAATATTTCAAGGAATTTTCATTGATTGTGGAAGATTTTCATCTTCTATTTTTACATCATTTTCGGTACGAAGTAGAGCGAGTCTAATCTTAATTGGCTTTTTGTCATCATTATATACTTCTTTGACTATTATATTCTCAATCTTAGTAGTGGAGATTGGAGTCAAAGTCATAGAATGTATATAATGATTGATTTTATCTTACATAGATTCAAATTGTCTTTCTTTATCTTCTTCTTCCAAAGATATTTTGAATTGAGGTTCCTTCAAAACCATGGATGTTGTTTCTTCTTGAGGAATCCGGAGGATTTTGAACTTCGGTGGTTTTCTTTATTGTGACAGTTGGATCTTCCTTCCCTCGTCTAGTGTCGTCCTCGAGTTTGAGTTTGGCCTGAATTAGTTCTTCTTGTCTTTAATGAAGAAGAGTGATCCTTTTCATTTATTTTCTTTTCTTTGTTCTTTTCTTCCACATTCACCATTGTTTCTTTGGAAGACATTGTTTTATTTATAGGAGCATAATATCTTTTATGACTTCATGTAATATCTGATTTCATGAATTGAAAATGAAATTTCTAACGAAATCTCATAATACGACATTCTTTTGTCCTTTTCGTAGGTATTTTATACATTGGTGTAATGAAGAAGGAACCATTTTTTATTCATGAAGCCATGGTACGCAAGTAAGGCATTAAAAGAGGTGTGTTTGAATCAATAATATGAAATTTTCTTGTCGTTGCCAATTCAGTACATTTTAGAAGTAATGTTATTGATCGAGGCCGTTCTTCTTATTTGATTGAATCCTCTTAACATCATCATATCTCTTGATAGTTGAGAGGCATCAATGTCCAAATATGCAAGTGTTCTTAAATTCATAAATGTTGATTGAAGCACCTGGGTCAATAAGAACTCTTGAAAGTATTGTATCATTTATGTTCACCATAATATACAGTGGACGATTGTGTTCAGTTGTTCAACAACAAGTCATCATTAGAGAAGGTAATCTTTCGTTGATTTCTCTAATTATTAAGCTTCATTTTGGGTAATACTAGCATGTTGAGTTAAGCAAATATCTGGATGCGAAAGGGCCTTTATTAATGATTCTCTCATTTCTTTGGAAAGTATGAGAGCATCATAGATGCTTAGCATGAGGTAATTTTAACTTAAATGAGCTAGTACGTTATAATCCACTTTGTTATGAAGATATCCTTATTTCTTTCGGGGTTTGGGATGTATTGGAGGAATGATATTGTACGAGTGTGATTATTGTCTTTCTTTTTCTTGTGGAAGTCATCCTAGGAGGTAAGATTTTTCCACTCTTAAATTAGTTTCAACTATTTCTTCAAGTTGATTACCCGACTCTTTTGTCTCACAAGTGTTTGAGGGTTCCAATTCTATGGAAATTGGGTTTCTCGTAGTTGGAGTGTAGCAATGTCATTTTTCATTTTCATCATTGTCAGATTTTTCCTCTGTATTTTCATTATTTTGGTTGTCTTTAGATTGATCATATACGATTTGAGTATCGTCTATGGGGTTAGAATTCGAATGATTATTCTCGAAACATCACCCAAAATAGACAAAATATAAACAAAACTAGGATTATTTATTATTCATGATAGTAAGGGAAGTCGAGACAATGTTATCGGTTAGAGAGGATTTTTCGTCCTTCACCTGACATAACTATCCTAGTACAAGGAAAATGAGCCCAGAAGGTACGAGTTGCGGCCCCTATGGAAGACCTTTAATCTTTTTCGGTTTCTTGATTTTCTTTTTCTTTTCTTTCTTGGGAGGTTTTGTGATTTGATATTTAGCAAAGACCTCTTCAAAAATCACCCATATCTTTATTCCCAGGATTGAGGTTTCCTTATCGAAATCATATTGGTGATTCTTTTCGAGTTCTTTTGGAAATATTATTTCGGAATTAGTATGTTTCCATCTTTAAAATTACGCTCCGGCCAGTCTTTGAAGACAAAACGATCTTCAATTTTATCCAAGCATTACGTGATAAGGACGGTAATTAGGATTGTCTTTCATGTCAATTTCTGCTGGCCTTTTAGCTTACAGTAGCTTAAATTCGGGCATTTTAAGCGAATTTCTGAAATATTTTACTAACGGCTTGTTTTAAATGAATATTCTTTATTTATTCTTTCGGCCATTGTTTTCTTTTGTTGGTACCGGGATTGGTTGGTGAAGTTGTAATTTGAGGTGATATCTATGATGTCGAAGGATTCGTTTGTCATTGTTGTTTCTTTTGTTCTGGTTGAATACGCATCGCATGTTTACCTTTCTCTGACATTTCTAGGTTTCTTTTCAAATGTTTTAATAGTTTTTGTCTTTTCGGTTTTCTACATTACACTCATACATTTTGCTTCTTCTAGGAAGTTAACGACTTTATTGAGTAGTTTTTTCAAATGTCTTTTTTGTGAATCCTTTGAGCATAAAAGGCATAGGGCCATGGATATTTTTAAGCGATATTCTGACAACTATTGCTCTTGTAGTTGTGGTTCACATTTCATGCGAGATTTCTCCGGTGTTAAATATAATCCACTAAGCTTTCTCTGGTTTTTGTTTTTCTACCACCAAATCACCGACGGTGGTGTGATGTTGTGCTCTTTTGCAAAACGTTGAATGAAGAGGCTTTCGAATCCTGGTTTGACGGTGTTTGGAAGTTGCAAGTACCGGTCGAAGGCGACTCTGTGAGAATTTGTTAACAAATTATCGAAATAAGAGAGCATCACTTCCTCTGACATTATAGCAGCTTGCTCTAAAATGTGCAGATGTTATGGTGCCGTTCCATCGAACATTTTAAAGACGGGGAGGAGCAAGCCTTTAGGGTATTGAGCAAAATCGAAATTCCTTTGGGTATGGTCTGCTGGAGTTAATGTTCCGGCTTTCTCTTGAGCCATTGTTTCTTTGATTTTTGTTCCACGAGTTTTTGTAATATCCTTTTACGGAATTTCATTATGAGGGAATTCTTTTTCTTTTGAGTGCTTTCCTCGATATCATTGGTTCTTCATTATCTTCCGGGATATGAATAGCTTCCGGTCACGATGATTTGATGGCTTGAGATGGGTTCGTTGGTGGACTTTGAAGAGTTATTACCAATTCTTCCATTTTTTGTTCGAGATGGTTAATTTGTTCATCTCATTGTCGTATAGTTTGCTCGTAATTCATTTGCGTTTGCCTCTTCTTGATTGATTCTCATGAAGTAGATTGTGTTTACCATGTTAACAACGGCAACATTTTCATTGGAACTATCGATATCTTTCTTCCTCTGTTCGAAAGTTGTTTTATATCATTTTTTAATTTCTTTGATCTTTCCTCGAATGATTTCTGAGGATGTTTTTCTCAGTTTCTTCTTGTGGAGGCTATTCATGGGAGTATTGGTGGTATTTGAATTTCTTTGAGATGATTTTTGTCTCCATACATTATTTTTAAGTAGAGGACGAAAATTTTCGAATTGGTGTATCGTATCGTGTGAGGATAATTTGCTTTTTGTAACATTTGGACCAAGTCCGATATTTTGCGGTTGTATCTTGCTCTAATATCGATTCATCATATCTAGCTTTGTCGTTTGTGACTACCACATCTTTTATTCTAGGGCCCGATCGAAATTTTGCGGCACTCGAACATAATTTTTATCAGTTGAAATTAATAGTCATAATTTTCCATCGCTAAAATTCTCCTTTTCGTAGTGTTGGAAGTTTGCACGAAGCCCATTTGTTTAATAATTTAGATAGTGAACATTTATCTTTTCGTCTTAACCTTTTAAACAACGAATATATAGCACGAAACGGAGGAGAGCTTTTAGGTTGAAAGGAATTATCAGTGTATTAGCCAGGGAATCGGAATATCTGATTTTCTTCTAAAGGAAGAGGTTTCAAATGTTGTTTGTTGAAATTCCAGGTGTTTGAAAATTATCATTTTCGTTCCGCGTTTTCTTTCTTTTGAATGAAGGAGTTTTATGAATATTCTTTGAACAAGATCCGTCTCGCTTACATAGATGATGGCGGAGCATCATCTTCCTTGTAAACTTGTTTTCCTTTCCTATCGGCTTATCTCTTCATTTCTTGAGGGTATTAGGTTCTGTGAGGGTATATATTCGAGGCAAATTTTGTAAAATTTAGAAAGTCTTCATAAGGTTGTAAGTGAATTCTTGGAAAGATTGTGTATCGGTTTGATATGGATTATCTAATACGAATTCCGTTTCACCAAAATAATCCATAATCATTTTGATAAAGGAGGATTTTCCTGTTTATTGGTATGTCGAAGTCTTGAAAATAATAAAAGATTGAATTCGAGAATCCATTGCGATTTTTACGAAATTTGAAAAAAACGAATATTATTGACTTATTTATAAGTTTGAGGAGGCTTTTATTTTATATATATATATATATATATTAAATTTGAAATGAAAACGAATGATAACGAAAGATGAAAGATCTTCCCCGGCGGAGTTGCCACTTGAAATCCTTGTCGACGGACGGACGGAGATTTTTAGGGGTGTGTGTCGATCTTGAGGAGTCGCCATGCAATGTGCTAATTTTATTCTATAAATCCCGTGAAAGATTTGAGGAATTTAAAATTTAATAGTAGAAAAGGATGTTTATGATAATCTTTATAGAAGAATATCCTAGAATAATATATCCTAGAATTTTTATATAAAGAAAATCATGGAAAACCGAGAGATTCTTATTGTGGTTTCTTTTGGATCTCCTATGAAACGAGCTTACATAGTTAAGTACATCTTAAGATGATTTTAATTCTTTAAACTTCGATTAGTATCGGTCATTTGTTTTCTAAAATTTTATTTTTTAAGGAGAGATGTACCCACTATCACTCCTAAATGTCATATCATATTTATTATTTTAAAGTTTTGATTTTGTTTTTCATGTCGTTAACTTAAAAGTTTTGTTGTTGTTTTTCATGTCGTTTTTTTGTTTTGTTTTGTAGTATTTATCCTAAAAGTTTTTGTTTTTTGTTTGTCGCGTATGGTTGTTTTATTTTGTTTGTGACTATCCTAAAAGTTTTTATTTTTGTTTGTCCATGTCGTTGTTTTGTTTGTTTTGGTGATTATCACCAAAGTTTTTGTTTTTCGTTTGTCAGGAATGTCGTCACTTGCCAAAACGAGTTAGCACATCCTTTAACATGCGAAGAAGATCTAAACGAAACTTTTGTTTTCCTGCCAAAGAAAAGATTGTCGAGAAAATGATGTCATATTCATTGTTTTAATTTAACATGTCTGGATGTTGGTTTATGTCAAATTATATCGATTAATGTTTAATTTTGTCGAAATATCAGATTAATTATCGATATTTGTCATATTTATATTTGAAATGTCAATTTTATGTCGGTTATGTCGATTTATGTTTGAAATGTCAAATTTATGTCGGTTATGTTGATTTTGGTTTAAAATGTCGAATTTATGTTGGTTATGTCGATTTTGGTTTGAAATGTCGAATTTATGTCAGTTATGTCGATTTTGGTTTGAAATGTCAAACTTATGTCGGTTATGTCGATTTTGGTTTGAAATGTCAAATTTATGTTGGTTATGTCGATTTTGATTTGAAATGTCAAATTTATGTTTTGACCTAAGTTTAAACTTAAATCATGAGTTCAAGTCTGTCTGAACTTAACTTGAATTCATATCTGTCTGAACTTAAGTTAAAAGGTTGAAAGTTAGATTCAATATTGATTGAATTAGCAGGATTCGTATACAGTTTAGACCTAAGTTAAATTCAATGTTGATTGAATCTAATTAACTTGAGTTCATGTACGGTTTGAACTTAAGTTAAAAGGTTTAGTTTAATCGAATGAGCTTAATTAAGTTTTAAGCCTTGTTTAAATAGGACTTAAAAATTTAATTAAATCTAATAAATTAGACTTAATTAGAATTTCAGACCATCTAAAGTCACTTTTTAGGTAGGCATAAGTTTTAATCAGAAGCCTAATTTAATTTACTTAGAGATTTGTTTAGATATTAAGTTTTAGTGAATTAGACTTAGTAATGGTTTGTGTTTATTTAAACACTTAGTTGATTAAGGTTTAATGATTTAATTGAGATGCAATGTAATAGACTTAATTAAAGTTTATGTCGGATTTAGTTAGACTTAAGTTCATGTCAGGTTGAATCTTAAGTATGATTTAACTTAAGTGTTAATGTGGGTTAGACTTTAAGTTAGATCTTGAGTTAGGTTCATGTCGAGTTGAACAAAATTTGGTTTGACTTAAGTGTGGTGCATGTTAGAATTAAAGTTAGGTTTAGGTTTGACTTAGGTTTATGTTAGAGTTGAACCTAAAGTTTGGTTTGACTTAAGTCTAGTGTAGGTTAGACTTAAGTTAGGTTTAGGTTTGACTTAGGTTTATGTTGAGTTGAACTTTAAGTTTGGTTTGACTTCATCCCAGTGTAGGTTAGACTTAAGTTTGATTTAGGTTTGACTTAGGTTTATGTAGAGTTGAACTTAAGTTTGGTTTGACTTAAGTCTAGTGTAGGTTAGACTTAAGTTAGGTTTAGGTTTGACTTAGGTTTATGTTTAGTTGAACCTAAGTTTGGTTTGACTTAAGTGCAGTGTAGGTTAGACTTAAGTTAGGTTTTAGGTTTGACTTAGGTTTATCTTGAGTTAAACCTAAGTTTAGTGACTTATTTAAGGTTAATTAAACCTAGTTCCAGTTAAGGCTTAATTAATTAATTAGACTTATTATAGGTTAAGTCTAATTATTCTGATTAATTAAACCCAATTTAAGGTGGGGTTTTAGGTGAGTTTAAAATAAGACTTGTGTAGTTCAGAATCTAATTATTTGGGTTAATTAAACCTAATTTAAGTAAGGTTTAATTAAAGTTTGAGTACACTTATTATAGGTTAAAGTCTAATTATTTAGGCTTAATTAAACCTAATTTAAGTAAGGTTTAATTGATTGAATTGAACTTATTATGGGTTAAGTCTAATTATTTAGGGTTAATTAAACTACAATTTAAGTAAGGTTTAATTGATTTAATTAGACTTATTATGGGTTGCTTTAATTATTTAGGGTTAATTAAACCTAATTTAAGTAAGGTTTAATTGATTCAATTAGACTTATTATGGTTAAGCCTAACTATTTAGGGTTAATTAAACCTAATTTAAGTAAGGTTTAATTGATTTAATTAGACTTATTATGGATTCCTTTAATTATTTAGGGTTAATTAAACACAATTTAAGTAAGGCTTAATTGATTTAATTAGACTTATTATGGGTTAGCTAATTATGTAGGGTTAATTAAACCTAATTTAAGTAAGGCTTAATTGATTTAATTAGACTTATTATGGGTTAAGTCTAATTATTTAGGGTTAATTAAACCTAATTTAAGTAAGGCTTAATTGATTTAATTAGACTTATTATGGTTTAAGTCAAATTTTTTAGGGTTAATTAAACCTAATTTAAGTAAGGTTTAATTGATTTAATTAAGTAGGTTTAAATGATATTCTAAACTTGATAAAGTTTAATTTTTATCATTGGGACTTAATTAATTAAATTTTAATAAGTTTAAATGATATTTTAAACCTAATTAAGTCTAATTATGTCATTTTAGACTTAATTAATTAATTTTAAGGTTTAAATAGGTTTAAATGTTATTTTCATTAAATTAAATCCTAATTTTGTCATTTTAGACTTAAATATTTAATTTTAAGGTTTAATAGGTTTAAATGATATTTCAAACCTTATTAAGTCTAATTTTGTCATTTTAGACTTAATTAATTAATTTTAAGGTTTAAATAGGTTTAAATGTTATTTTAAACCTAATTAAGTCTAATTTTGTCATTTTAGACTTAATTAATTAATTTTAAGGTTTAATAGGTTTAAATGATATTTTAAACCTAATTAAGAATTAATTTGTCATTTAGACTTAATTAATTAATTTTAAGGTTTAAATAGGTTTAAATGATATTTTAACCTAATTAAGTCTAATTTGTCATTTTAGACTTTAATTAATTAATTTTAAGGTTTAAATAGGTTTAAATGATATTTTAAACCCTAATTAAGTCTAATTTTGTCATTTTAAACTTAATTAAGGTTTTCCATTGCTTTATCATAGATTAGATTTATTTCAAACTTAGATTATTATGTAAAATAAAATTTAAGTTTATAAAATGTTATTTTAGGGTTAAAATCATTTAATTAATAAAGGGTTTTAATCCTAAAATTCAAAATGTTATTCAAAATTATTAACATGACTTAGAAATGGTTTTCTTAGGGTTATTGTGTGTTGCCATAGTATTTCTAGCCATTTCCATTTTATTTTCTTAATTTTCAATTTTTATAATTATTATTTAAAATAATTACAAAAAGACTTGAAAATTAGAGAAAAGTAACCTAGACATGTTTTGTGTCCTTGGAAAAATTATGAAAGATCCCTAAGAGCATAAAGATAAATGCCTTGAAGTTTCATATTTTTTTTTAATTATAAATATTTTTTAATAATTAAAATACTCCAGTATTTAATTATTTAAAAATTAAATAATGGAAATAAAATTATGATTTTTATTTCACTGTCCTCTTCGAAGAGATTTCCGGAAGTTATTTTTATCACAATTTTGTGACCTCTGGATAAAAAGATATTGATTTTTGAAGTATTTAAGGTTAAAAATGAATTTTAACCAAATTCGCGCCGCCAAACACACCTCCCGTAGAAGCGCGTGTCCTCGTACGCGTCGAACGGGCAGGAGGATCCGCTGTGGGGGGCCGAACACGCGACACCGGGCGCGATCAACACCGTCCATCCCGAGTGATTTTTGAGCCGTTAAACTTCAAATTATTTCGAGCCGTTAAACTTCAAACCTTAATATCTCACTCATTTGGATGAAATTGAGTGATTTTTAGTTTATGGAATCGACTAAACATGTAGAATATTTTTATACGGTGATGTAACATTTCTGGACAAGTATAACACATGATATTTCAAAAATGCAAATTATTTCGAGCCGTTAAACTTCAAACCTTAATATCTCACTCATTTCTTGATGAAATTGAGTGATTTTTGAACCTATGGAATCAACTAAACATGTAAAATAAAAATTTGAATTATTTCGAGCCGTTAAACTTCAAACCTTAATATCTCACTCATTTCTTGATGAAATTGAGTGATTTTTAATTTCCCTATGGAATCAACTAAACATGTAGAATATTTTTATACGGTGATGTAACATTTACGGACAAGTATAACACATGATATTTCAAAAATGCAAATTATTTTGTGAAAAATAATTCCATACCTTTGCTATAAGCAAATCAAGCTAGATCAAACCTTGTAGTTGCCTTAGGACCCCCGATGGAATATTATTGCGCATCGATTTGATTCGAAGTCGGGCTCGAAAGGAGAATTTTGGCCTCGCATAGGCTCGGTTTGGGGTTTGCTTTTATAGCAAAGGGGAGGCCATGGCTTAGCTTAAATTTTTCTAGGGGAGTTGTTATCTCCCCTATTAGCCCATTGGAGGAGAATTCCATGTTTGAGAGGATAAGTATAGTTGCTTCTCCCAAGACATGATGAGCTTAATGTTTTGGCTCTCACTAAACCGGATCATGCAAGAGGTCACATGTGAGTTGTAATTTCTTCTTCTTATGAGCTTACACATCACCCTCTAGCCTTAGCAAATGGTGACACCTATGTTCTCCTCTCATGATTCCATTTAACCATGGTGAGGGGTAGATTTAGGTTTATTTTTCTCTCCATTATTTAGCTTGGGAGGTGAAGGGGGTGAGTCATGGTTTAGGGTGAAGGAGGAAGAGACACCTCACTTTACCCATCATGATGGGTGTTAACCCATGGTTAAATTAATTTAAGCTAAGCCTTATTATGTAGTAATACATCTCGTGTTGAGCAATTTGATCTTAACCTAATTAATTATGAGAAGAAAAAAATGTCTTTTCATTTTCTCTTTTAATTTAATTTCCATTTTAATCAATCATGTTTATTAATTAAAAATTGTTGGAAATTATTTCTTTAATCAATTTATTAATTGAAAATAATTTCAAATTAACTAATTGATTAATTTTATTATTTTAGTTATTTAATTTAATTTTCATTTTAATTAATTATGTCATTTAATTAAAATATTGAAAATTAAATCATTAATCATTTTAAGTAATCAAAATAATTTTGAAATTAATTATTTGATTAATTTTATTATTTTTATTATTTCATTTTTATATTTATTTTTGATTAAAATAAATAAGTGTTGACGATTTTGACTTTAGGTTGACTAAAGTCATTTAGATTCGATCGATTTAATTTTAAAATGTCCGATGTGATCTCTTTAACCTTATCTGGTTGATCTAATCACGGTATTTGTAGTTTTATCATTGTGGGATTTTAAACGTGTTATTGGATCGAAAGGATTGACTTATAGATTAAATGGTTGTCATTGGGTACGAGTTTGGATTTTGACGATGTTGACTTTTTAGGTCAAAGGGTGACCTGTAAATTCGGCAGGTTGGTGATTAGATGCAGTTTGACCAATTTGACCCAGTTGACTTTTTAGGTCGAAAGGTTGACATATGGGATTGACGAGGGTCGGTCATTAGTGCGGTTTTGCCGATTTGACCAAGTTGACTTTTTTAAGTCGAAAGGTTGACTATGGGGTCGACGGGGTTGGTTATTAGGTTTGGTTTGACCAATTTGACAAAAGTTGACTTTTTAAGTCGAAAGGTTGACTTTGTAAATTCAACGTAGTTGTCAATTAGATGCGGTTTGACCAATTTGACAAAGTTGACTTTTTAGGTCAAAGGTTGACTATGGGGTCGACGGGGTTAGTCATTAGTGCAGTTTTGACGGAATTTGACCAAAGTTGACTTTTTAGGTCGAAAGGTTGACCTATGGGGTCGACGGGGTTGGTCATTCGTCTGGTTTGATCAATTTGACGAAGTTGACTTTTTAGGTCGAAGAGTTCGGCCTATGGGGTCAACGGGTTGGTCATTCGTGCAGTTTGGTAATTTGACCAAAGTTGACTTTTGAGGTCGAAGAGGGTGACCTATGGGGTCGACGGGGTTGGTCATTGGGTGGTTTGACGATTTTGACCAAAGTTGACTTTTTAGGTCGAAAGGTTGAGCCTACGGGGTCAACGAGGGTTGGTCATTAGGTCTGGTTTGACCAATTTGACCAATGTTGACTTTTCGTCCAGCTTGACCTATGGGGTCAGCAGGTTGGTGTTAAGATTAGTTTGACCAATTTGACCAAAGTTGACTTTTAGGTCGGAGTGACTATGGCTGCAGTTTTGACCAATTTGACCAAAGTTGACTTTTTAGGTGAAAGGGTGACTTATGGGGTCAACGGGGTTGGTCATTAAGTGCAGTTTGACGATTTGACCCAGTTGACTTTTTAGGTCGAAAGGGTGACCTATGGGGTTGACGGGGGTTGGTCATTGGGTGTTCTGGTTTGACCAATTTGACCAAAGTTGACTTTTTAGGTCGAAAGGTTTACCTAATGGGGTCAATAGGATTGGTCATTGGGTGCAGTTTGACCATTTTGACCAAAGTTGACTTTTTAGGTCGAAAGGTTGACATGGGGGTTGGTCATTGGGTACGGTTTGACTAATTTGACTAAAGTTGACTTATTAGGTGAAAAGGTTGACATGGGGTCGAACGGGGTTGGTCGTTAGTGCAGTTTGACCAATTTGACCAAAGTTGACTTTTTAGGTCAAAAGGTTTTGACTCATTATAAATGAGGTCAACATAAACTTCACTTTGACACTCATTTATAAAAGGAAAATGTTGAATTATGACAAAGTAACTACGACACTTTCGAATCATGTGTTCAGTCGGAAGGACGAGTATGCAAATATGGAGTCCTTTGACGCACTTACACTCCAATGTGACAGATCAAGAAGAAGAAGATAAAGACGAAGAGTTCGACAATGAACGGTGGTAACGACGACACTTCTAAAAAGAAGGACAAGTCTCATGGGCGCAATCTTTAGAAAAATCAATTTGCTTTCTATTTAGAGACTAGTCATTGGAAGAAAAGTTATCTGAAGGTGAATGAAAAGAAAAAAGTAGTTGCTTTTGAGATGAAAGCTAATAACATTGTGGAAAAATGTGAAAAGGAAGATTCAGATGTATCGTTATTTGTAGTTTCTCACATTGTATTTACATATGATTCATGTTGGATTCTAGGCACGGAGTCTTTGCAATACATTTATCTGTTATTAAGGATGCTTTCGTACGTACGAAGTTTTGATAGCGGAGTAGTATAGGCGACGATGTCAGGTCATCGTACGGCGGTGCCGCAGTATATTTATTAGAATGCATGATAATGTGTATGTGAGCGAATTGATATTAAACATATTTTAGATACCATGAAAAATTTCTTATCAGTTGGGCCTTTATAGTCTATGAGCTGTAAGGTAGTTATTTTGGCAAGGGTTCTAAGGATATGTCATGGAGTAACGGTTTGGTGTTGTCATTACAACCTTTAGTTTCTTCATGGTAGTACAGTGACTGGAATAAATGTTTTGGCTGATGATTCTTCCGATGTCATTATGTTGTGGCATATGCTGCTAGCTCTTGCTGGATAGACTTCACTTCAGACTTTGTTTAAGGAAGGATTGATCAAAAGAAAGAGCATTTGCAGGCTTGATTTCTATACATATTGTTTATTTGTCAAGAAGACATGAGTATCTTTTGGGACTACTATCTACAATACAAAAGATATTTTAGAGTATGTTTACATAGATGTTTGGGGCCTTACAAAAACATTATCATTTAGTGGGTGGAGATACTTATTCTCTTTTATTGATGATTACTACATGTATGTTTGGGTGTACATCATTAAGTGCAAAAGCAAAGTGATGGAGATTTTCATATCTTAGAAAAATTGGATCGAAACTCATACTGGAAAAAAGATCTTATGCGTTAGATCAGACAATGGGGGTGAATACACTTTGGATGTGTTATTGCAAAAGTGTGAGAGAGTTGAGATAGAGCACCAATTCACTGTTCGAGAGACACCATAACAAAACGGGGACACAAAGTGATGAACTAGACTTTGTTGGAGAAAGTTTAGTGTATGTTGTTCAATTTTGGGTTAGATAGAGTCTATTGAGTTGAGACCATAGACTATTCCTATCACAATAGTCTGATTTTTGCAGCTTTTGGGAAGAAGACCCCAAAGAAGATGATGAGACAGTTATCTGATAGAGATTATGAACGCATCGAGTGTTTGGGTGTCCGAGTAATACAGTGTAATAGTAAACTAGAACCAAAGTAAAGAAGGTGATATTGATAGCTTTAGGTGTGGAGTCAATGGCTTCAAGCTAAATGCTCAGTTAGAAAGAAAGGTTCCCATTAGCAGGGAGGTTACATTTAATGAGGCAATCTTGTTGAAAAATTAGGACTTAAACCAGTTGGAAAGTTCTATTGGAATCACATATGTGCAGTAGAAGTTGGAGTTTGATGCGGCTCTTGTTTATTCGATAGGCGGTCCATTACGACATAAATATACGATTCGGACTTATACGTTAATAGTACTCATGAGGAGGTGAACGAAGATGCTGAGCATGATGAGATTCTTGCTTAGAAATATATTTCTAGGAGTAGGACCAGGTGCTACAATATCCCAAACCATCTTGGTTAAGGGATCACGTTGTATTTGCACTTCAAACCATGGAAGTGAAATTGCTTGTCACTCTGAATAAGTGGCGAAACTGAAATGATGATCTTTGGGAAGCGATAATGGATGAAGAGATGAGATCTCCTTGGAAAAATGATACTTCGATGTTGGTGAAGCTTCCTCTAGAAAGTAAAGCCATCATGTGCAAATGGGTGTATGCCAAGAAGAAAAGATCTCATGAAGTTGATGTGCAGTACAAGACAAGATTAGTAGCAAAGGGTTTTATGCAATGAGAAGAGATTGATTATGATGATGTGTTCTCCTCAAAATTCAAGCATCCCTCAATCTGTGTTCTCTTAGCATTTGTAGCACAACATTGTCGATCTTGGCTTGACTCGATGTGAAGATCACATTTCTACATGGGGAGTTGCAAGAAGAGATCTACATGTTACTTTGATATGGAGCATCCAAGACTCAGGTTTCCAACTAGAAAAGCCTTTATTTTGGTTGAAGCCGTAACAATGGTAGAGGTATAATAAATTCGATCAGTTCATGAGGCGACATAGTACATGAGGGTGATATGATCGTTGTGCATCTTTCAAGAAGTTTTCCAATGATGAGTTTATTTACTTGCTTTTATAAGTTGATATTGTCTTGATTGCATCAGCTAGTCTGATTGAGGTTGATAAAATTAAGAATAATTGTGCAAGTATTTTGAAAAGAAAGATTTGGATGAAGCTCAAAGAATTCGTATCACAGAGATTTCATGAACAAGGAATCTCAAAAGGTTTGTCTTTCACAAGGAGCTTATGTTCGAATGATGATGAAGAAATATGGGATTGAAGACTTGAGAGGCAGTTAGTCTACCCATTACATCTCACATTAAGTTGAGTTTAGATCAATGTCCTAAAGATCATCAGGAAAGAATAAATATGCGATCAGTTCCTTATCTTTAGCGCGATGGGTAGTCGATGTATGTCATGGTTTGTGCAGGCTTGAGACATTGTACAAGTAGTTGGTGTTGTAAGCAAGTTAATGCATGATCCAGAGAGGAAACATTAGTTGACTGTGAAGATATTATGAGGAAGCTGAAGGGTACAGTTGATGTTGGCTAAGTGTTTTGTAGACAGTCATGTTGTGTAGATTTATTATTATGATTTATATTGACTTGAATTATTTAGGTGATATGTATAGGGGAAGATCTATGACTAACTATTTATTGACATTGGCAGGAGGTCGAGTCAGGTAGAGGTTTGTTCTTCAATCTACTTTTATTTTGTCCACTACGAATGTTATGTACATGGTAGTCATGGAGACGATGAAGGAAACAATATTGATGCAGGGCATATTGACTGATTTCGGGTTCATCGGGAGCCTCTGTCGGTGTTCTAAGACAGTTATAGTATAATACTTTTGACTACAAATCTAGTTCATTATGCTTGTACCAAACACATTAATATGAGGTACCACTTTAATCGAGAATTGATTGAAAACAATAATTCTTTTTTGAAGAAGATAGATACAAAGTAGAATCCAGCGGACATGCTTACAAAGGTACTACCAATGCTAAAGTTCACATGCGGTAAGAGTTTGGTGAACATCCGAACTCATGATTGATTGTTCAGTTGAGCATTTTGAAGAAGCTCAGAATGATCCCTGTGAGAGAGAGGGTACTTAAGCAACAAACTTGGTGCAATCTAAGTGGAGTTTGACACTGATTTGGTTATCTCTCACTTTTGGAAGTAAGAGATAAGATGGAGATTTTTGTATTTTTTGACTTATTTGTCATTAGGAGTAATTTGGACTTTTAGCTTTATTTACTTGTATGCCCTAATTCTCATTTATAAAATGAACTTATTATTCATGAGATGAAGTAGCATGGTGAGAAGTGTGAGTTGTAATATAAATAATTTTTGTTTCTTATCAGTCTTAGTGAAATCTACTCTCTCCAATAAACGTAGGTGAATGTTTAACCCCGAGCCGCCATCTTGTTTAATTATTGTATGAATTTCTTTATTTTTTATGTATTATAGTTATATTTATCATTGCATCATCATAAAACTATCCATCCGTCCATACATTATTCATACTAAATATTTCTTTTAAAATTTTGAAGGCGGGGGACGCAAAAATGAGTCGTAGGAAACGTTTTTTCAGAACGCTAGAAACAGTTTTTAATTGTTTTTCTGGCATTTTAATGTTCTATTCCAACATGTTTAATGCTCAAACTATTAACACTAAATAAAAATGAACCGACGTAAAGTTAAAATTTATTCGAAACAGCCTCTAAAATTATTGCTCAATCCATTTATTACTCTTCATGAGTGACTGATCCCTGAACTTTTTTACAGGCTTTTAATAACTAGTCATTTCGCCATCTTGTAAGGTTGATATGACATATTATTCATGGGTCCACATTATACATGTATTTCCTATCCCCAAGAAATTGTACCCATTTTACCATCAGAGATTTCAACAAGGTTTGATTAAGTTCATAAGTTGTGTACATCTCTTTTAATTGCATCATCTCAGATCAACTCTTAATCAGTGTCGTCCGTTTTTTTTTTTCTTTTGAACGCTAATCAAAATTAAGTTATTGGTTTGTACCTTTCATTGCGAGTTACGGAGGACGGTAGGACTCCGCCAAATCGCATATGCATATCAGCGTTTATCAGCTTTAGTTGTCTTCAAATCTATGAATTTGATTTTTTTTCTAGCATCACATGAATAAGTGTTTGTTCACATACATGTTCTTGTCTATATATTTAAGTGTCTTTTTCCTTAGCATTCCCACTAAATCCTTCGGAATGATCTCCTAATCTAAAAAATATCCCATTATTTATGATTATTTCGTGTATTTAATGCTAAATAGCATTTGATGGGAACCAAAAAGTTAGGCAAATGATCACCTCAAAACTTATCTTAAAGTACTTCATAATGTCGCAGCATTAACATACATTGTGATGATGAGATGATTATTATTATTTTGTTTTCTTCTAAAGATCATGCGTTTGTCATTGAAGGGCAAGCAAAGAGTTCATGTGGCCATTAAGAAAAGAAGTTCGGAAGGCTGATAAGCTGATAGTTTTTAAATTCAATATTAAATAGAAGAATTAATAGAATAAAATAGGTATAAATTGGTGAGAGAAAAACATCTCATTACATTGATAATTTAGAAAAGGAGCTATAGTATGAAGGAATCTATTGATTAGACTCTTTTTTTTTATTTACACAATAGTTTAAGCTTTCTAAAGACTTACACGAGTTATTTAATGATATATCCTGATGTTTTAAACATCT
Organism: Papilionanthe hookeriana x Papilionanthe teres; assembly: GCA_022702705.1. Lineage (NCBI taxonomy): Eukaryota > Viridiplantae > Streptophyta > Magnoliopsida > Asparagales > Orchidaceae > Papilionanthe > Papilionanthe hookeriana x Papilionanthe teres. The sequence goes on from CM040422.1 coordinate 91,906,910, forward strand.
TTAGATACATAAACATAACAATTTATTATTGTGATTAAATACAAAGGCTCCAGTCACCAATAAGAATATGGGTGACCAGTTTATTACTATATTAGAGTTGATGTTAGTATATAAGAAGTTTATAAAAGAAATTTATCATTTATGTTGCTTGTAAAGTATACATATGAGTTTCTAAAAAATAACACTCACAGCATTAGGTTACACTTGATATATGACATCAAGAAAAAAAAAATAATAAGAATAAAATTATTTGGTAAATGTACTAGTAAAAATTCTAATAAAATTGGATTTATTAGGTATATAGAAATAATTTAATATGCATCACAAATTAGGGCTTAGCATCAAACAAAATTAATAATAGTATGCCTTCTTCAACTACAAAAGGGAAAAAAAATTAAGCAGTTAAGGTATTATTTAGAGATACTTTTGAAGGACCTTTTGACCACGTTATGTCGATGATAAATGTTCCTTTCCAACTCTTTTGGCTACGTTAGGTCGATGATAAATATTCCTTTTCAACTCTAATAATTTCAAGCTTATTATTAACAGTAAGAACATTTTGAAATAATATAGTTGAGAAAGTTCACTAATAACATTATTATTTAAATTATTTAAGGTTTTTCATGTACTCCTTTGCACCTCAAGTCATAGTTTAAACAACATTCCATTCCATTATATTATTAATAATTTCATAGCCCGTAGTAATGTTATTGGACATTTTAGCTCAAGATAAATATGTTTGATTGAGATAAATTATTAATCCATATCATTACAAAAACATATGTGCTATTGTGTACTAACTTTGGATATCAGTAGCACATAAAATTTCAAGGTTTTACATTCTAATGTTGGCTTTGTTCTTAAGTTGATATAGTAATAGAATGACTTTGCTTTCACATAAATAACTAGTTTTTTTTTTTGAAATAAAAAAACAATCTCCCACATAATTTTATTTTAGATATGGGTCACTGCGAAATTACCATGAGAGATTATTGATTTATAAGAATAATTATTCAAAACAGAACTATCATATTATAAGGATTGAATAACTCAAGATTTAAACCTCTTCAAATTTGGTTATATTGGAATGGTGGGATAATTCATGTCACCACCAATGAATTTTGTACTTATTGTGACACTTAGTATACAATCAAATAAAAATATATGATATTCATTTGACATGGCTGACATAGATAAGAAAATCTTATATCTAAATATTTTTTATTATAGTTTCGAGATTGATTGTTCTTGTAATTTTGTTATTCCTTCGAGTAAAAAACTCTATGTTCATATTCTAGGTAGATCAAAAAGTTGGAATACATGATAATTCTAAGATTGTAGGAGCAGTGAAAAGGTAGAGGGTGGGGGTGAGAAGTGTACTTAAATGATATTCATGTTTCATAATAAAAATCCATTAAAAATTATTATATTTACTTCAATTTTTTTAAAAGGATTTTCTATTATAGTTTCATGATTGATTGTTCTTATAATTTTGCTATTCTTATACAACAACAACAACAACAACAACAACAACAACAACAAAGCCTTTGTCCGACTACATGGGGTCGGCTACATGAATCCTTTTTCTCCATTGCATCCAATTTACTGTCATATTTCCATTCAGTTCTAATAAATTAAAATCATTTTTTATACAATAAGCCCAAGTCTTCCTAGGTCTACCTCGACCTTTGTTAACATAAGTCAAATCTAAAACATCTACTCTCCTATCAGATCATCAGATGGTCGACGTTTAATGTGACCAAACCATCTCAAACGACTCTCCCTAATTTTGTCCGTCACAGGAGCTACACCAACCCTATCACAGATATATTCATTTCGCATCTTCTCTCTTACTGTAAGGCCACTCATCCACCTAATCATTCTTATCTCACCAACACTTAACTTAGTATTATGCTTCTCTTTTAATGTCCAACATTGAGCGCCATAGAGCATTGCAGATCTCACTACCATCTTAAAAAATTTTCCTTTCAGTCCTAGCGGTACTTTTCTATCACACAAAAAGGCTGAAGCATTCCTCCACTTCAACCATCCAGCTTGAATTCTACTATTAACATCCCCATCTATATCACCATCGCTTTGAACAATAGATCCGAGATATCTAAATCATTCACACCTTTTAATAATTTGATCACCCAAAGTTACACTTCTGTCACTAGCGCTACTACCACTAAAATTACATTCCACGTATTCAGTCTTAGTTCTACTCAAATGAAGGCCTTTGGACTCTAGTGTAGACCTCAATAAATCAAGTTTTTCCTGAGTTTTTTCTCTAGTCTTATCCACGAGAAGGATATCATCAGCAAAAAGCATACACCGATGTACATCCTCATATAAATTTCCAGTAAGACCATCCATAACTAAAGCAAAAAGATATGGGCTTAAAGCTGATCCCTTTTGTAATACAACAAAAATAGGAAAATATTTGGTCAATCCTCCTTCAGTTCGAACACAAGTAACAACTCTAGTATACATATCTTTAATGACTTGAATATAAGTCATATCAACAACTTTCTTCTCAAAAACTCTCAAAAGGATATCTCTTGGAACCTTATCGTAAGATTTTTCTAAATCAATAAAAATCAAATGTAGTTCTTCCTCATTATCTCTGACCTTCTCCATCAAACCTCTCAATAAATGTATAGCTTTCATAGTAGCTTGCCTGGCATAAATTCAAATTCATTATGAGAAATCTTTGTGATACATCTTAACCTATAATCAATTACCCTCCCCCATAATTTTAATGTATTACACATCAACTTAATTCCTCTATAATTAGCACACTCATGTGCATCACCTTTATTCTTAAAAATGGGGAACAAAATACACTTCCTCCACTCCTTAAGCATCTTTTTAGTTTTTAAAATAATATTAAAAAGTTTAGTAAGCCAAGAAACTCCCAAATTTTCTAAATATTTCCACACTTCAATTGGGATATCATCAGGCCCTATAGATTTTCCACCTTTGGTTTTCTTTAAAGCCTCCTCAACTTCTTTTTTTTTAATGCGACGGTAAAAATGAAATATTTTATTATTTTTACGATATTAAGATCACTAAGGTCGATCGTATTTCAGGAACTTCATTAAAAAGTTTATCAAAATAACTCACCCACCTATGTTGAATATCTTTCTAAAAAAAATCACTTTTTGATTTTCATCTTTGATACACTTTACTTGATTTAAATATTTACTTTTCTTTTCTCTTTGTTTGGCTAGTTTTTACATATATTTTTCGCCCTCCTTAGTATCTAACCTATTATAAAGATCAATAAAATCCAAATTTTTAGCATCAAATATTAATATTTTAGACTCCTTGCGGGCCATTTGATATTTCTTCCAGTTCTCTAAGTTTTTACATTTTAAAAAATTTTTATAACATAACTTCTTATATTTTATCTTTTCTTGCACATTATTATTCCACCACCAAGTATTTTTATTTATAAAAACTTTATATTTTAATTCTCCAAGTACATCTTTTGCTACATGTTTAATAGTGTTTGTTACTTTGTCCCACATAGTGTTTGCTTCTTCATGAACATACCAAATTTTGGAATCTTGAATTTTACTCATAAAAATAAATTTCTTTGTGTCTTTTAGGTTCCTCCATCTAATTCTACGATGATGAGTCCTAGTATTCTTTATTTTACTAGTCTTCATCATAAAATCTAGAAATAATAATTGATGTTGGGTGCTTAAAACGTCACTTGGAATGACAATACAATCTTTACAATCTCGTCGATCTTTTCTTCTCATAAGAAAATAACTAATTTGTATTTTGTTTTATCAATTTCTATAAGTAATAAGATGTTCATCTATTTTCTTGAATAAGGTATTAGTAATAACAAAATCACACGCTAAAGCAAAATCTAAAATTACTCTACCTTATTCATTAGTCATTCCAAAACCATAGCCACCATGAATGTTTCTGAAATCATCAACCAGTATGCTGACATGTCCATTTAAATCTCCTCCAATAAAAATACTTTCTTCAAGAGGTATGATTTGTAATAAGTCTTATACGTTATTCCAGAATTCATTTTTAGACCCTATATCTAAACCTACTTGAGGAGCATAAACACTTATAATATTAACTCTATTAATTTTTACAACATTATTTTTCAAACCCTTATCTATAATTACGCCTACACCATGTCTAGTGCTACTCTTACCGGAACACCAAAGTATGCAACCTAACTTATCAATCTCCTTAGCCTTTTCTCCAACTCATTTAGTTTCTTGAATTAATAAGATATTAATCTTTCTACGAGTCATAATATCAACTAATTCCATTAATTACCATTTAGAGTACCTATATTCCAAGATCCTATCCTAATATTAGTTTCATGGACTAACATTTCTACCCACATCCGTCTGTAATGTGGAAACTGACTCGACCTACTAGTGTCGGGTGCGCTGCCTCTAATGTTAATATTCAAAGGATAGTTTTAGTTCAGTTTCACAATAAAATCAATTTAATAATGAGGTATTCACTTGCATACTCAAGTATACGTATCGTTCAAGTAATACAGAGCTCTAGTGGAGACCTGATTATCGATCCCATTAGGAAGGTAGGAACTTTATCAAAATATAGCAAAGATTTGAAATCCAATTCTTAATTCACAATGCAAGTGCAAGTACTATTAAAGTTGCTAGTGCAAGGATAACTATGACTAAGTTAACTACAATTACTTTCTAAATTTCTAAGTAGGATTAACTAACACACACTAATTTTTGTATTGAAAGGTTGTAATATGCAAAAATATCTTTCCTCGTGCAATGAGTCTGTGATGAGTGATTGATATAGATTGATAATAGATGTGTACTGTGCCAAATAGGAGCAATTGTATTCTTTATCCTCGTCAGAGTACAACCTCTTCCAAGTATGAAAAGAGCATTGGCAAATCCTAGGCTTAGTCACTAAATCTAAGTTAAGCTGAAAGGAAACTGGCCCTCACTTCAGATCTCCCACTTCTCTTCACCTGAAGGCTAACCCTCGCTTTAGTTACCAAACTTTAGGACCAAATTAGAGATTTCATCCTGTCACTCTAAAATCTCCAATTCGACACCCATCAAATCATATTTCCCTATTTATTTGTACTCAATTCCCATTAACTACACAACTCATTCATTGACATTGAATTGATTCTCCACTATTATTGTATAACACTTAGTTCTTTCGAATTGATCGTTTCACAACAAGTTTTAATAATTCTACAAATTTTAACAATTCAATTAGCCAGATCAGAAAGTAAATGAAATTCAAAGTGAAAAACCATCATAATTTCCTAACAACTTATGACACATCAAATCTACGTTAACATTTCACCACATCACATTGCAAGAAAAAAGATAAAGAAATCTGCTAAGAAATCAAGAGGAAGATACAATAAAACATGGATTTTATACATAAAAGCAAAGTCATACTAACCACAAAAATAAATACAACTTATCTCAATACCTTCCCCAAGAAAATCCCTTGAATTTCCTTTGAATCCTTTTCTCTCTTCTCTACAACACTGTATTCTCTCTTTAGAATAGTAAGGAAGAAGAAAACTCTCACTTTCCTCCTTCTCGTACCCTCCTTAGAGAAGAATCCCTCACAAAACAACACTTAACACACTCTCTCTACAAACCTAACTAACTCTCTTCACTTCTCTTCCTCTCCTCCTACTACATAAACTACAGACACTAACACACACCACTTTCTTGGGCATCCATAACTGTCTATAAAAGTTTAGAAATGAATTCTCCAAAAGTTTTCTCAAGCAACCCTTCAAAAAGCGTCCAAATACATTGAATTTTAAATTACACCGACATTGGGGGCTGGCGGCACTGAGCCGCCATTTAATGTTGAACTCTCTGGAATTGGGCGCTAAGCTACCATTTAATTCTGAACTCTCTGGAACTGGGTCTCTAGAAGACTGTTTTCTCCAATTTTCCTCTTTTTGCTCTAAATTTGTTCCTTTTCTCGTCCTTTTGCTCCAAATTCATTCCTTTTCACTTCCTTTTGCTCAAATCACCTAAAATCATCATACCTGCAGCAAAACATGAAAAATACCTTCTTTTAAAATAAATAACACCAAAAATGAGTACAAATTGTATAAAAACCTAATATATTTTTGGTGTATCAAAATCCCCCAAACTTAACTGTTACTTATCCACAAGTAATATTTTACTACATAAAAATATAACTCAAAGTAGTGAACTTTTCACTTATAGAATATTATGATTTTTTATTCAAATAAATATAATAGTAAGATTCTTAGAAAGAAGTTCAGTAACTCAGGTTAAAATTACATGTATAAGAGCATTTAGTAGTCAAGTCTAAGAGTTCTAGTTTTCTATTCATTTCAAGATGAACCATAATTTGTCACATTAACGGTGCCTTGAAAGACTATAAGAAAACGAAGTTCATGCAAAATTTATTAGAAAGTAGGCTAACGCTTATATATATATATATATATATATATATATATATATATATATATATATATATATATATATATATATATATATAATCAGAAATTAATAGAGTTCTCCCTTTAGGTTGATTTAAGTGAAGCCAATTTTTGATTAGGCATCTCCTCAAGCTTCTCCTCACACATACTTTTTTTTTCTTTTTCTCTTTTTTCTCCTTTTCTTTCTTTTTCTTTCTCTTATTTTTTATTGTGAGGATTACTATATCTGGATAGCTTTTAATAGTTTTGAACTTCACTCTCCTCTTTCTAAAGTTGAAAATTGAAACACCTCCTTACTATATAAATATCTATCAGCTTTATAATTCATCATAAAGTCACAATCCTTTCTCGACACATAGTTCTTTAAGTCTCTTAACACTTCAAAAATACAGTTTTATTTACTTTAAATAGTCAACTATAGTCCAATACTTTCAAAACTAAATATCTTAACTTTATAAAATTAACCTTTATTGCTAAAAACTTTCATTCAAATTTACCATAATATTTAAATGAAATAAAAAATGTAATTATCTAAAGTTATTTTCAACTACTATAAGTCATGCTAATAATTTTTGAAATTATATTAATTGAGAAAAAATAAGAGTTAATATTTTATCCCTCCCCCAAACTTAAGTTTTTCATTACATATAAATTTGCAAAGGTAGAGAGTAACAGAAAACTAACCTTTTTGTGTTGAGATTTTGAAATCTTCTGAAGCTATGCTTGTATTAATAAAAAATTAAGCTAGCAAACATGAAACAGTTAGAAACAGTGATATATATAACATTAAAAATTTTGTAAGGGTGAAGAAATATTAAACACTTAAACATTAAACATCCAACATAACATCACAATCTCAATACAAATCACTAAACAAACTAACATAGAGTTCATTACATTTTCACTTTTTTCAATGCAAATACATTAATAAACTACACTAATCACAGAAAAATAAATAACAAACACAATAAAGTACTACAACACACAAAGAAAAATAAAAATCACAAAACTACCAATCATCATCTCCAGCTTCGTCAGTTTCTTCTGTATGATCAGATTAGTAAGGAACATAATTGGGGTGGGTAGGAAATATCACTCCAGAGTCTCCCCTCATGAATCTAACCTGAGCATCATTGTAAGCTATATCATATTCAACTCTCCTCCTCATGTAGTCTTCATTCACATCACTTCTAGCCTCAAAGTCATCTATCCTGCTATAGAGTCTATCCATACTGACACTCTGAACCCTCAAATGCTCCATAACATCTGATAATGTAGGTGGCTCAGAAGTAGATGGAATATCTTGACTGGTAGTAGGAATATCAATACTCTTACATTCTTCTCTCCCTACCACATGAGACTCATAATAACGAATAATGGTCTTATTAATAGGCCTCAGTGGATGGACTAACTCCTCATAACTATCAAACTCAACAGCAGACTGTGCACATAATGCATAAATCAGGGCAGGATGTCCTAATCCACCAGTGGTTTCTCCTCTAGTAATAGTCAGGATATTCTTGAAGATAATCAAATCATTATTAATCTGTTTCATTGTCTGGATACAATAATTGAGAATTACTCTATCTCTAGTGACTTCACTGTGATGATAAGAAAGTAGTAGTCTTGCAGAGATGAAATAGTGTCATGCTTTAGAAGCTACATTTAACTTGGAAGCAGGAAAATTAGTCATATGTCTTTGCTTTGTTTTCCATTCCCCTCTTCCATTAGTAAGAAACACAATCACTTCTTTCATATTAGGCTCCCTCATATCAAATTTTTCATATTCATAAAATCTCATCCCCCGTAACTGATAAAAATCATTAATACGCTGAGGGGTGAATTCTACCATTTTTCTTTGAATAAGTACATTTTTCATTTCAGTCTAAGGTGGATTTGCATAAAATAAAATAACAAAAGGTTTCCCAATTTTGATCAGAAATCAACTGCTCTAAAGATCGGCCCAGATTTTCAAAAGCTCGGTCTTGAATACTATTTTTGTTTCAAAGGAATGAATTGAAACGGTATTGTGCTTTCACATTAACAAATCTTTTCATCAAAATCGAACTTTCACTTGCCTTTACTTGTTTTAGGAGACATATTAAATTTTCTAAAAAATGGCAAGAAAATCCAATAAATTTCAAAATCACAATGTAGGAGACTCCTAAAGCAAATCTAAGTAAGTAAGAGCTTAAATCACTATAAAAAAATCTCAAAACTTCATCAAAATTTCCAAATCTCGAATCTAAGCAATGTGAGAAATTTTTATGATGAAAATAAAAATTTTTTAGTTTAGGGTGAAGTTCTTACCAATAAAAGAAAGATCCACACTATTTAAGCCTTGTAATCACCTTAAATCCACGATTTAGGAAGCCCTAGATCCGGAAAATGCGTTAGCTGGAGGTTGAAGCCGATGGAAATGACACAAATGACACGTCCTAGGGCACAAAATTGCAAAATAAAGAGGGTTTTCGGGGCTTTCTGTATTTGGGCGATGGCGGCGCTCTATTTAAATTAATTCCCAAATTCTATATTTGGGAGCCGGCGGCGCCCAATCTAGCGACGGCGGTGCCAATTCAATTTTCTAGGTCTGTAAAATTTTTTGCAATTTCGATCATTTCAAAGTTACGCCATCACATGATTAGCCTATTTAAGCATCTATTTCATCAATTAAGCAACTAACTAACAACAAATCTACACAAACAATACAAAATATCACATTAATATATAAAATCCATATTTCCATCATACACACTTAAGCATTCATATATTAGTTCATCAAGCCATATAACATCAGTGTTGTAAGCACACTATGATATCTAAAGCTAAAAACTAAACACAAACACTAAATCCAAGCATGATAATTCCAATTACACACTACATAGTTAATCAAACCAACATGAAGCACACCAAATCATAATAAAAGTACCAAAGACTAAATGTAAAGCAGAGTCACTACTCATCGTCAATCTCAGTAGTATTTTCTCCTCTGATATCTCCAATAGATTAATGATGCACAAAAGATTGTATAAGGGACGATACAGGAATTCATCAGTCAAATCCTTAGCAATCACATCATTCCTTTTCTTCACATTCACAAAACTATCTTCAATTCAACCAGTGTGGTCAAATTGTTTTTTCATCCTCCTATCTAAGTGATCAAATAAATCAGATATATTATTAATAACATTCATTAGAGTCTATACCTCTTTCTCCAACTTCTTGATCTTCTACAAAATCACTTGGGAAAGTAAGGTTGAATAGGTCGTGAACTCTGAGATGGTTGATTTTCAATGAGGCTCACTCTTTATCTTCCTATTCCATCACTCTAACTCTCTCCCTCTCTTTCTCTAATTCTCTCTCTCTTATCTCTCTCTCCCCCTCTTCTCTTTCATTGTTTATTACTTTTTTTCCTTTCCTCCCTCTTTCCCACCCTCCCTCCTTATTTTGCTCTCTTTCTCTCTCTTTATAAGTCTCACTTCTGTGATTGTTTTCTCACCCACTATCCCCCACAAACATTCTATCTTTCTTGATTTCCAGTAGATTTATGATGCACAAATAGATTGTATAAGGGACGATAGCAATCACAACATTCCTTTCATCACATTCACAAAAATATCTTCAATTCGACCAGTGTGGTCAAATTGTTTTTTCATCCTCCAATCCAAGTGATCAAATAAATCATATATATTATTAATAGCATTCATTAGATTCTATACCTCTTTCTCCAAATTCTTGATATTCTTCAAAATCACTTGGGAAAGTAAGGCAGAATAAGTCGTGAACTCTGAGATGGTTGATTTTCAATGAGGCTCATATCATTCTCATCTCCTATTGCCTGATAGTCATAAAGATTAGTTGGGTCTATAGGCCTCCAAGGAAGAAGAACGTTTCCTCAACTTTCATATGGAACTTGTGACTGGCTGTAAAGAAGAAATATGGTGGAAGGATGTCCAAGCCCATATTTTGATCCATGAACAATCAATCCCAATACAAATTTCACAATTATAGAACCAATATCTATCGGCCTTCCAGTTTGATTACAATTATTTAATATGACACTTTCTTTTGTCACTTTACTAAATTTCATAGTAGGAAGTAACTTTGCAGAAATAAAGTAATGCCATTTCTTTGACATTGGATTTAAAGATGCAGTAGAAAAACATACAAATCCATGCTCTCGTATCTCTCAGTCTTCATTTTCATCCGTCAATAATGATAAATTTCATTCATATTGTCCCTCGTCGCATCAAAATTCAGATAATGGCAGATAGACACATTCTCAATCATAAATAAATCATTAATTTTTTAAGGAGAAAATGGTACAAACCTGCCTCACACATAGACGAATCCTTGGTTGATTCCATGAAGATTTGCATAAAACTCTTTTACAACCGGAACGACTAAGCGGCAGTAGTGTAGCATAACACTTCCCAACGCCATTGCATAATAATTTCTTCTACAGGAGTATTAGGAGTATCCATACCTCGATTCACAAAGCCTCTTTCTTTAATAATCCTCCTCTTTATCATCAACTTGTTGAATAATCACTGCGCCTCAAAACTGATGAATTTTCATCGGTTGAAAACTCTAAATCTTGGGGTTTCTATGGAGTTGGAATTCATTGGATACAAATTTGGAATGAATCCTTTCATTTTTTCTGGAGTTTAGGGGGTTAAAAACATGTTTTGGGGAGTTACATGGAAAAAATCCTGCCAAAAACTGCCAAAAGTTGTATTTTGAAACCCTAGGAACCATCTCCAGAACTTCAGCGCCGTTGGTGCCCTTGGCACCGATGGTGCCTAAACCCTCGAAATTAGGTGCATTTCTCTGGAATATGGCGCCGGTGGTGCCCATTTTGGCGCTAGCGGCTCCAGTGTTAAAAAATGCACCGAACTTCATTATGGTACGAAATATTCTAATTCTTAGATACGATCAAAAAATTTCCTATCTTTCATGATATTTACAAACAAGTAGGACTCAAATATTACTAACTACATGCACAACTACTAAAAACAAGCAAACAAACATAACAAAGATAAATATGAGTTGCCTCCCACAAAGCTCTTGGTTTAACGTCGTCAGCACAAACATTCAGTTATTCAGGATGACTTATCATTAAAAAATCCTTAAAATCTGGTCGATACCCTTCAAAATACAGTTTTAATCTATGCCCGTTAACTTTAAATATCTTTGTAATTTTAGAATCCTCAATATCAACAGCTCCAAAAGTATAAACTTTTATAACAGTAAGAGGTTCTATCCACCTAGACTTAGTTTTTCAGGAAATAATTTCAATCTTGTATTGTATAGCAAAACTTTCTGTCCAGGTTAAAATTTCTTTCTTAATATATTCTGATCATGCCACAATTTCATTTTCTCCTTATAAATCCTGTCATTATGATAAGATTCATTACTAATTTCTTCCAGTTCATTCAACTGCAAAAATCTCTTCTCACATGCATTCTTTAAGTTAAAATTCAGCTCTTTTATCGCCCAATATGCCTTATGCTCCAATTCTACAGGTAAGTGACAAATCATTCCAAATACTAGTCTATTAGGAGACATTCTGATAGGGGTCTTATAAGCAGTTCTATATGCCCATCATGCAGTATCTAATCTCACATATCAGTCTAATTTGTGAAGATCCACAGTTTTCTCCAAAATTCTTTTAATCTCACGATTAGACATTTTTCCTAAACCACTAGTTTGGGGATGATAAACAGTAGAGATTCTAAGAATATTATTATATTTTCCAACCAATCTCTGAATCCGATTATTCTTAAAATGAGATCCACCATCAGTTATGATCGCTTTTGGCATTCCATATCTTGTAAAAATATTTTTCATTAAAATCTTTAAAACACTCTTAGCATCACATCTTGATAAAGCAATTGCTTCGATCCATTTTGAGACATAATCAACAACAAGCAATATATATAAATTTCCAAATGAAGGAGTGAATGGTCCCATAAAATCCAGTCCTCATACATCAAAGATCTCAACTTCTAATGTAAAATTTAGAGGCATTTCATTTCTTCTATAAATATTACTTACTCTCTAACATCGATCACGTGATTTATATAAGTATACAACCCTATAATGAGTAGGCCAATAAAATCTAGATTGTAAAATCTTATAAGCAGTTTTATTATTACTAAAATGTCCTCCAAATTTTGAAACATGACAACTCCGAATAATTGGTTCAATTTCTTTATATGACACACATCTTCTAATAATAAGATCCTCACACTGTTTATATAGGTAGGGCTCATCCCAAAAGTAAAATTTAGCATCATGTATACATTTCTTTTGTTATTGCCTTGTTAAATCTGGTGGCAAAATATCACATACTAAAAAATTCATAATATCAGCATACCAAGGCAAATTTCTTTCCTCAATGTTGTAATGTTTCTCATCAAGGAAAGTTTATGTAATTTCTTTCTCAAATTCATATAGTTTATAATATTCTAGTCTAGACAAATGGTCAGCAATTTGATTATCAGTTCCGTTTCTATCAACTATCATAAAGTCAAATCCTTGCCTTAGAAGTATCCATTTGATTAGTCTCAATTTTGCATCTTTCTTTTGCATTAAATATTTAATAGCTGAATGGTCCATATGCACTATACATTTAGTTCCAATCACATAAGGTCTGAACCTTTTAAAACCACACAAAATAGCTAATAATTCTCTTTCTGTAGTGGTATAATTAATTTGAGCTTCATTAAGAGTTTTACTAACATAATAAATAAATTTGAACATTTTATCATACCTTTGCCCTAAAGCAACTTCAATGAAAAATCACTGACATCACACATAAGTTTAAATGGTTTCTCCCAATCAAGTGAAACAATTATAGAGGCAGTGATTAGTTTTTCTTTTAATAGTTCAAAGGCATTCAAACATTTTTCATTAAAATCAAATTTCTTGTCTTTTTCTATAAGTTGACATAGAGGTTTAGTAATTTTTTTTAAAATCATTAATATATCACCTGTAAAATCCAGCATGTCCTAAGAAACTCCTCACCTCTCTCACTGTAGTAGGAGGTGGTAATTTCTCAATAAACTGAATTTTTGCAAGGTCAACCTCCATACCAAATTCAAAATTTTATGCCCAAGTACAATTCTTCCTCCAACCATAAATTGAAATTTTTCCCAACTTAGAACTAAATTTGTTTTCTCGCAAAGCTCCAAAATATTTTCTAAGTTATTTAAACATATGTCAAATGAATTTCCAAATAGAGAAAAATCATCCATAAATACTTCTATTCCATTATCAAATTCAAAATATTTCAAATCTTTCCTGAACATAGTCTAAATCTTCATTCTTCATATCATCAAAAGCATCTTTAATTTCATTATCATCCTCAAATTTTAAATTTTCATATTCTATATTCTTTTCCAATATCTCTTTAAATTGATCATCTCTCAAATAATCACATATTTCCATTTGAAAGCATTCATCACCTTTTTCTGTTGAGGGATATTTCATTGATTTCAAAATATTAAATTTCACATCTTGATTATTAACTCTCATAGTTAATTCTCCTTTGAGAATCAATCATAGCTCTTCCAGTGGCAAGAAATGGTCTTCCCATAATAAGTGGGATTTCTTTATCTTCCTCCATATCTAATACAATAAAGTTCAGAAGAAAGATAAATTTATCCACCTTCACTAGTACATCTTCCACAATTCCTTTAGGATAAGTAATGGAACGATCAGCTAACTGAAGAGTCACATAAGCTGGTGAAATTTCTCCTATTCCTAATCTTTTGAAAGTTGATAAAGGCATAAGGTTAATACTAGCTCCTAGATCACATAAAGCTCTTCCGAAAAATTTTTCACCTATAGCACACGGGATAGTGAAACTAATAGAGTCTTTAAGTTTTTCGAGAAGCTTTTTCTGAATAATTGCACTACACTCTCTGCTAAGTGCAACAGTCTCGTGATCTATGAACTTTCTTTTCCTTTTAAGAATATCCTTCATAAATTTTGCATAATCAGACATCTAATGCTTCAACAAAATGAATATTCACAATTAATTTCTCTAGAATTTCTAAAAATTTTGTAAATCAGTTATCCCTATTTTTTTCAAACTTTGAGGAAAAGGTGGTGGTGGTTTTTCTACAACAATTCTCATTGGTTCAAGCAGATATTCTAAGTCTGGGTAGATTCTATTAGTTCTTTTTACAAATTCCACCTTCTCTTTCTCAGTTTCAACTTCTTTTTGCACTCTCATTTCTAATTCTTTTCCACTCCTTAATAATAACCTTAATTTGCTCTTTGTTTGATCTTTTGGATTGAGCTCAATATTACTGGGAAGAGTTCCTGAAGGTGTAGTATTAAGGGCAGTGAAAATATGCCCTAATTGATTTGCAATGTTCTTAATTGCAACACCTTGAGTTTGTAATTGATTACCCATATTTAAAATTAATTCTTTAGTAGACAACTTCTTTTCCTTAAATTGTGGGTTAGTATTAAAACTTGGAGGATAAGAAGGTCTAAAGTTTGTGTTTCTTAGTTGTTCAAATTTCCTACTAGGTTCATAGAGCTGTTTCCCTATTGCGGGTTAACAACATTGTTATTATTCCAGTTAAAGTTCAGATGATTCTTCCAACAAGGATTAAAATAATATGAATAAGCATTGTTGGGTCTATTATTTATAGCATTTATGGTCTCATAGGGCGTTCGAGATTCTATTATCTGCCCTAATTAATTTTTCTCTAACATTGGGGGTGTTTGAGAATAATTCATCCATGTTGATCTATGTTCTTCGAAAGGGCAGCAATTTGAGAGACTATCATAGTTATAGCATTAAAATCATGAATACTAGCTACTCTCTTAGAATTTACCCATTTAAAGGGCCATTGAAAATTGTTAGTAGGCATCTCTTCTATTAACAAATTTGCTTCATCGAAAATTTTTTACATTAATGATCCGCCAACAGCAGCATCTATAATTGATCTCAGAGATCCCACTAATCCATTATAGAATGTTTGAATTATTTACCAATCTGGTAAAGCATGATGAGGGCACTTCCTAAGAAGATCTTTAAATCTTTTCAAGCTTCATATATTTATTCCCCTTCAAACTGACCAAAAGATGTAATATCATTTCTTAGCTTCGCAGTTTTTGATGGAGGTAAATATTTTGACAAAAATTTTTATGAAAATTCTTCCCAAGTTCTCATAGATCCAAGTGCTAACGAATTTAACCACACCTTAGCTTTATCCCTTAATAAAAATGGAAAAAGTCTAAGTCTGACAACATCATTCAACACTCCATCATATTTAAAAGCAGTACATGGTTCTAGAAAACTAGTGAGATGTAAATTAGGATCTTCGTTCGGTGTTCCTCCAAATTGATTGTTTTGTACCATTTGGATAATAGCAGGTTTAAGCTCAAATGAATTAACAACAACATCAAGATTTTGGATAATTAAGTGAATTTCATCTGCTGTTGGGTTCGCATAATCTCTTAAAAGTCTTGGTATATTTTGATTGTTCACCATGTTGTGAAGATTTTTAGATTTTTTTTTTGTTTTCGAATTTTTCTAATAGTACTCTCTAATTCTGAATCGTAAGGCACTAAACCTACGTATCCAATCATACACATATAAAATCACACAAAATACACTGAAAAGTTAAAAAGCACACACACAATTGTAAATTACAAAATAAAGGTTTTCAAATACTATAATTTTAACAGTTACCTTTTTATACCTTCCCTGGCAACGGGACCCAATACTTGAATCAACCTACTAATGTCGGGTGCGCTGCATCTAACGTTAATATTCAAAGGATAGTTTCAGTTCTGTTTCACAATTAGATTAATTTAATAATGAGACAGTCACTTACATATGCAAGTATGCGTATCGTTCAAGTAATACAGGGCTCTAGTGGAGTCCTGGTTATCGATGTTACGAGGAAGGTAAAAACTTTATCAAAATATAGCAAAGATTTGAAATCCAATACTCAATTCACAATGCAAGTGCAAGTACTATTAAAATTTCTAGTGTAAAGATAACTACGACTAAGTTAACTTCAATTACTTTCTAAAGTTCTAAGCAGGATTAACACTAAGTTTTGTATTGAAAGGTTCTAATATGGAAAAGTATCTTTCTGTGATGAGTGATTAATATAGATTGATAATAGATTTGTATTGTGCCAAATAAGAGCAATTATATTCTTTACCCTCGTCAGAGTACCCCCTCTTCCAAGTGTGAAAAGAACATTGGTAAATTCTAGGCTTAGTCACTAAATCTAAGTTAGGCTGGGAGGATACTGGCTCTCACTTCAAAGCTCACACTTCGCTTCACCTGAAGGCCAACCCTCGCTTTAGTTACCAAAATTCAAGACCAAATTAGGGATTTCAGCCTGTCACTCTAAAATCTCCAATTCGACGCCCATCAAACCATATTTCTCTATTTATTTACACTCAATCCCCATGAATTACGCAACTCATTCATGAAAATTGAATGGATTATCCACTATTATTGTAGAACACTTAGTCCTTTCAGAGTGAATGTTTCACAACAAGTTTTATTAATTCAATTGGCAAGATCAAAAAGTAAATGAAGTTCAAAGTGAAAACCATCACAATTTCTTAACATCTTATGGCACATCAAATCTACATCAACATTTCACCACATTACATTATAAGAAGAATAACAAAGAAATCTACTCAGAATTCATGAGGAAGAAATAATAAAACATAGATTATATATATATAAGTAAATTCATACAAACCACAAAAGTAAATACAATTTATCTATGCCTAACAAACCATATTTCCCTATTTATTTGCACCCAACCTCCATGAACTACATCACTCATTCATGGACATTGATTGTAATTTTCACTTTTATTGTAGAAAACATAGCCCTTTGAGATTGTATGTTTCACAACATATTTTAACAATTTAATTGGCCAGATCGAAAAGTAAATGAAGAATAAAGTGAAAAAGCATAATAATTTCTTATCTTTCATATGAAACATCCAATCTAAACCCTCACTTCACCATTTATCATTGCAAGAAGAAAAAGAAAGAAATCTACTCAAAACTCATGAGGAAGATGCAACAAACCAAAGATTTTATATATAAAAGCAAAGTCATACAAACTATGAAAAGTAAATACAAAATATTAATTTCTTCTCTAAGCAAATCCTTTGAAGTTCCTTTGAATCTTTTTCACTCTTCACAACAACAAGCAATTCTCTCTTGGAATAGTAGGGAAGAAGCAATGTCTCACTTTCCCTCTCTTCCTATAACACCTTTGAGAAGAATCCCTCACAAAAACAACACTTAATACCAAACCCTAGACTCTAAACTATCTCTAAAGACTTCCTCTTTACTCACACACACTTTACAACACTAACATAAACGTACACTCTCTCTAACACCTTCACCCCCCAAAAACCCTCAATTCTGGCGCTAAAACAAGTTAAAATAGTCCAGGTACAAATTTCCCAAGATTTGCCTCAAGAATCCTTCCAAAAGTCATCCAAATACATTGAATTTAGCCTCCATTGACATTGGGAGCCGCCGACATAAGATTACGCGATTTAATTCTGCACACTCTGGAAAACGAGTTGTTGGTGCCCGTTTGGGTGCCATCGGTGCTAGAACTTTAAATTCCTGGTTTTTATCTTTTCTTGCTCCAAATTCATTCTTTTCCCTTCTCTTTTGTCTGTTTTCCTAAAATCATGATACTTGTAGTAAAACATGAAAAATACCTTCCATTAAAGTGTAATATCACAAATAATGAGTGCAAAATGTATATAAAAATTAAATATATTTTTGGTGCATCAAATATCACTCCTCTTGCATTTTGTAGACAAAAATCTTGTTGTCATTACAAAGTTCTAGTCTCTATGTCTTTGTGTTTACATATTTTTGGTTGTATATAAAATTTGTGAGATATTATTACTATATAGTCAGTCATTATAAATATTTCATTATCTAATTAAAACACATTTGAGATTTGTTTCCGTTATTCAAGGAACAAAATTTCTTGTGATTAACTTAAAGAATACTATGTGACTTGTTTACCTTAAACAGGATGATGTTTTGATGTCTTTAAAATAATGATATCTTAATATAAATCATAGAATTTCAATATTTGAAACAAAATCACAATAAAAACAGAATTTTCAATCAAACGTTAAGAACAAAAAAAATATTTGCAATCAAACCAAAATCAAACTTTTTAAATTAAAAAAGACCTTCAAATAAATTACAATCAAAATTTCAAAAAGAAAAACTTTTGCATTAAACACTTCAAATAAAAATAAAAATTTCAAACAAACCTTTGCAAACTAAACCTCAAATAGAGTTCTCAAGTAAAACCTTTTAATTCAAACTACAAATAATAAAGCAAATTTAAAACAATAAAATAAACTTCAAGCAACAAAACAATCTTCAAACACCAAAAAAACTTCAGAAAATCATTCAAACTATCTAAAAAACCAATACAAAACTTTCAAACAAAATTTTTAAAAAAAAATAATGAGAACCATTTTGATTGGTTCTCTGGTGGATGTCAATTCACATGTGCTTCCTATCTTGATTTAATCATATTTTCACCTTGTAAGTTAAATGTGAATTTTTGTGATTTCCATCCAAATATAATCAAGTTTTAATAGGTGAGTATCCGTTTTGATTGGTTCTAAGGTGGATGTGAGCTACATGTGCCTTCTATGATGCTTCAATCACCTTGTTCACTACTTAGGTTCGATGTGAGCCTTTGTGCTTTCTATTCAAATGTATTCATGGTTTAATCAAATGAGTATCATTTTTTATAGGCTCTTGGGTGGATATGATCAAATATGTGCTTTCTATCTTGATCCAATTGTCTTATTCACTGCAAGTTCTGAGCTTTCCACCTAATGTGTTCTGGTAACTTCCAAACAAACTTTACGAATCAAATAAAATTTCCAAATCAAATAAACTTTCCAAATCAATAAACTTTTCAAATGAAACAAACTATCTAAAATAACCAATCATAAATAAATAATGAAAAAGTATATTTTTTATTAGCTCATAGGATATATATGTCTTTCTGGTCCTCCATACTGGACTAATTGACTTGTGCACCTTTTCAACTAGATGTGATTCTGTGTGCTTTTTATTCTAAATGTGCATAGGTGTTTTGAATCTCTTCCATCCTTAAAGTTTGTTATTCTTGTGCCTAGTTTGATGTTGCTAAAAAATTTCCAAATACTTTACATCTTGGAGATCCGTCAATGTTGGAGAAATCTATTTAGGTACCATCATGTTCTAATATGGTTTGATTAACATCAAGTTAGTCAAGGCTAACTCTAAAATCAATTATTTAGGCCAATAAATTCGAGTATGGACACCTCTTTTCTCAGTTTAACTCATCAAAAATTTTAATTTCTCTTTTTATCAAGATCAATAGGTGTTGGAGAACTTTCAATTGGGCATCATCATGATGTGATTAGGTTTAATTGATTGTAATACAGTAAATGTTGATGATGCATATAAATCCTTTGAGTCTCTAATTTTAAGTGAAGGATATGCTATTTGTCACTTTCATTACCATTTTATCATAAAGAAACTATGTGCTCTTCTATTTTGCTCATCATTGTTTGAGGAATCCCACTTGGGCACCATCTTGAAGTGAGTGTGCTGACTGACCTTGTTTCATTGAAATACTATTATATAGGTTGGTTCATTGGGCTAGTAAGTTGGAGTAAAGATTATGATCCTTAAAAAAACATTTTCTCAGAATAGCTCACTAGAAAACCATGTTTCTCTTTCTCAAGGTATGTTAGCATTACCGATTACACCTGCCTCGACAACAACTATCAGCACCATCCTAGTTAGCTCAGTGTTAGTTATTAGTAGAAAAGAGGTTGGAATGTTGTATCAAGTATAGTGTGGATTAGACGTACCATAAGAACACAGGTTTTGCATTTATTTTGAATTCTCAATTTTAATAAACTCAGGACTTTAGACTCGTAAATCTTGAAGTATACTCGAGCTCCTTTTTGAATATTTAAGTCCAAAGAAAATTTTTATCAAGTATCTTTTCTTTTCCTAGGCTTGCATGCCTCAGTCTGGTGCAATGCTGATTGATCAAGTCTATGCCTCAGCTTAATAAGTTTAGTGCAAGATTTGTGTAGAAACTCACTAGCATTGGCCATTGAATGCCTTGGATTAGAGCGTCAAGTTTAGTCTAGCATTGAAGAGCTTTCCACAAGTTCAACCTTTTTAATCCATAGGTGTTGTAGTAATCCTATTCGAGCACCACCACGATTTGATCTTGTTCATTAAACTTGAACCAATCATGACTGTTTGTGTAGGTTAATTCTTTGGAATAGTAAGTCTAACTAAGCATATATTCCTTAACACATTCTTACTAGGTATAAGTCAACAAATATTAAATATTTTATTTTCTTTGGTCCATTAATTTATTGAGTAAACCAACCTCAACAAAAACTAGTGTCTTAACTTGGGCTCTAGTGTAACATCAACATTATACTTTAAGTCAAAGTCATTCAGCTAAATAGTTAGAAATGGAATGTATATGTTTAGTATGGACAAAACTTTATAGGCCTGTTATGCACCAAAAATATATATGGTTTATGCTATCTAATTTTACTTATTATTGGTGATATTGCACTTTAAAGAAAGGTATTTTTCACGATCTATTGCAGGTATGATGATCATAGGTGATTGGAGCAAAAAGAATAAAAATGGAACGAATTCAGAGAGAAAAGGAGCGAAAAGGAGCAAAATGGGGGAAAAGGTATTCTGGCGCCGCCGGTGCAAGAATGGGAGCCGCCGGCACGTAAATCCAGAGAGCTCAAAAAATATTATGAATGATAGTGCACCGCCGGCGACCTATCTAGAGCCACCGACGCCCAAGGTCGGTGGAATTCAAATTTTGAGAGTTTTGACGAAATTTTGAAGGGATGCCTATGGAAACTCTTGGGATTTCATCCCTAACTCTTAAATAACTGAATTTGGATGAAGGAAGAGAGTGTTAGAGGAGTTCTAGTGAGTTTTAGAGTGTGCTCTCTTGCATTCCATTACTTTCTCTTAATTTTTAGTGTTAGGGTTTAGTGTAAAAGAGAGGGATTCTTCTCTAAGTGAAGGATAAGGAGTAAAATGAGAGATTGCTTCTTCCTTTCCATTCTAAAGAAAGAATCAAGTTGTAAAGAAGAGAAGAGGATTCAAAGGAACTTCAAGGAGTTTGCATTACGGAAGAGAAAGAGATAAGTTGTATTTCCTTTTGTGGTTTTTATGACTTTTCCATTATGTATAAAATCCATGCTTTATTGTATCTTCTCCATGAATTCTAAGTAGTCTTCTTTGTCTTTCTTCTTGCTTAGAGATGTGATGATGGTTTGAAGTGGATTGATGTGCTTTTAATGTGATGAAGAAATTGTGATGATTTTTCATTCAAAACTTAATTTACATTCGATCTGGCCAATTGAAATGTTAAAATATGTTGTTGAACATAAATTATGAAAGGATTTAATGTCCTACAACAATAATGAAAGATCCATTCAATTTCCATGGATGAATTGCGTAGTTCATGGGAATTGCGTGCAAATAAATAGGGAAATGTGTTCTGAAGGACTTCAATGTGGAGATTTCAGGGTGACAGGCTGAAATCCCCAGATTGGTTCTAAGATTAGTAACTAATATCAAAGGTTAGCCTTCGGGTGAAGGGTGAGTGGGAGCTCGAAGTGAGAGCCGGTATCCTCCCAGCCTAGCCCTAGATTTAGTAACTAAACTTAGAATGTGTCAATGTTCTTTTCTTATTTAGAGGAGGGGGTACTCTTCTAATGGAAAAGAATCATCTATGCTCCTATTTGGCACAATAAATTAGATAATTAGTCCATATCAATCCACACATCATATTCTCATTACAAGAAGAAAGATACTTTTCTCATATATCAAAAACCTTTCAAATATTTAGTTTAGTGTGTCTATTAGTTAGTTCTGTTTTTAAAGTTATTAAAAGTTATTGTAGTTTAGTTGGTTATTACTATTATCTGCATAGTAGTAGTAGTGTTAGAAGAAAGTTCTAGTGCTTTATTCTAGCTTGTTAAAACTTTCACTTTGCTTCAACTTAAAACCTCCCTGTGGGATCGATAACCAGGACTCCACTAGAGCCCTGTATTACTTGATACGATACGTATACTTGCGTTGAATGCTTGGACTTTACAAAATCATTATAAATATATAAAATTAAAGTTAACAAAATCCTGCATTTAAAAATATAGAAGTAAAGTCTGGTTGCATCAAGTTTTTGGCGTCGTTGCTGGGGAATTATATCTCCTAGTAGTGTTGCCGAATTCATCTATTCAAACCAATCATATCAAGTTTTTGGTGCCGTTTCCGGGGAGGTAACGAAGTCAAAGCCAAAAAAACAAAAAGTCTTTGTGTGATTGTATATGCGTAGTAGCGGATCTATAGGTTTAGTGCCTTACGATTCAGAGTTAGAGCGTACTGTCAGAAAAATTAGAAAACAACAAAAAAAAATAAAAAATTATTGCGAAATGGCAAATATTCAAGATAATCAGAGAAATGATGTTGGAAATTTGCCATGACCTTTAAGAGATTATTCTAACCCAACAGCAAATGAAATTCATATAACTATCCAAAATCCTAATGTTGCTACTAAATCATTTGAACTCAAACCTAATATTATCCAAATGATACAAAATGATCAATTCGTTGGAACACCTAACGAGGATCTAAATTTACATCTCACTAGTTTTTTAGAACTGTGTGCTACTTTTAAATACGATGGAGTGTCTAGTGACGCTGTCAGACTTAGACTTTTTCCTTTCTCGTTAAGGGATAAAGCTAAGGCGTGGTTAAACTCATTAGCACCTGGATCTATTAGAACTTAGGGAGAATTATCTCAAAATTTCTATCAAAATATTTCCCTCCATCAAAGACTGCTAAGTTAAGAAATGATATTACATCTTTTTGCCAGTTTGAAGGAGAGTCAATATATGAAGCTTGGGAGAGATTTATATATCTTCTTAGGAAGTGCCCACATCATGCTCTATGAGATTGGTTAATAATTCAAACATGTTATAATGGATTTGTGGGATCATTAAGATCTACTATAGATACTGCTGCTGGTGGATCATTAATGTCAAAACCTTTTGATGAAGCATACACATTAATTGAAGAAATGACTACTAATAATTTTCAATGGCCCTCTAAATGGGTAAATCCTAAGAGAGTAGCCAGTGTTCATGATTCAGATATGATGACTATGATAGTTTCTCAAATTGCAGTCCTTTCTAAAAAAATAAATCAATATGGAATGAATTATTCTCAACCACCTCAAGTGTTGGAGGAAAATTCATTTGGATAGATAACAGAATCTCAAATGCCTTATGAGACTTTAAATGTTATTAATAGACCTAACAATTCTTATTCGAATTACTATAATCTTGGTTGGAAGAGTCACCCAAATTTTAATTAGAATAATAACAATGCTAATGTTAACCTGCACTTGGCTAACAATTCTATGAAACCAATTGGAAATTCAAACAATCAAGGAAATCCTAATTTAGACCATCTTATCCCATGGATTCAACAGTAACCCACAATTTAAGGATAAGAAGTTTTCTACTGAAGAAATGATTCTAAATATGGGAAATCAATTACAAGCTCAAGGTGTTGCTATGAAAAATATTGAAAATCAATTAGGACATATTTTCACTGCACTTAATAATAGACCTTCTGGAACACTTCCAAGCAATGTGGAGATCAATCCAAAAGATCAAAACAAAGAACAACTTAAGGCTATTCAATTAAAGAGTGGAAAAGAATTGGAAACTAGAGTGCAAAAAGAAGTTGAAGTAGAAAAGGAGAAGGTGGAAATTGAAAAAGGTTCAAACAAGATTTATCCAGCCTTGGATTATCCTCTTGAACCAATGAAGATAACTGTTGAAAAACCACCTCGTCCATTTCCTCAAAGATTAAAGAAACAAAATTGGGATAATAGATTTGGAAACTTTTTGGAGATCCTTAAGAAATTAACGATAAGTATTCCTTTTCTTGAAGCATTAGAACAGATGTCTGACTATGCCAAGTTTATGAAGGATATTTAGAGAAAGAAAAGAAAGTTTACAGATCATGAAACTGTTGCACTTTGCAGAGAGTGTAGTGCAATAATTCAGAAGAAGCTTCCTGAAAAAATTAAAGATCCTGGTAGTTTCACTATTGCGTGTGCTATAGGTGAAAATTTTTTCGGAAAGGCTTTATGTGATATGGGAGTGAGTATTAATCTTATGCCTTTATCAACTTTCAAAAGGTTAGGAATAGGAGAAATCTCTCCTACATCTGTGACTCTTCAGTTGGTCGATTGTTCCATTACTTACCCTAAAGGAGTGGTAAAAGATGTGTTAGTAAAAGTGGATAAATTTATCTTTCCTGTGGACTTTATTGTACTTGATATGTAGGAAAATAAAGAAATTCCAATCTTTTTAGGAAGACCATTTTTTGGACTTTATTGTACTATGAAAGTTAATGATCAAGATGTGACCTTTAATATTTTAAAATCTATGAAGTATCCCTCAATGGAAAAAGATAATGAATGTTTTAGGATGGACGTCTGTGATTATCTGAGAAACGATCATTTCAATAATATATTTAAAAAAGAAGAAGAATATAAAAAATATTTGAAGAACAAAATTAAAGATGATAAAAATTCAGATAATGAAAAGAATGAAGAATTGGAGTATGTTCAGGACAGATTCAAAATATTAGACACTATGGAAGGTGGAAATAAAAGCTTAATTCCATCTATCATAAAACCTCCTGAACTTGAGATGAAAATTCTCCCTAATCATTTAAAGTATATGTTTTTAGGAGAATATTCTAACTTGCCAGTCATAGTATCTTCGGAGTTAAATGATTATCAAGAACAAAAACTATTGGAACTTTAAAAAGATACAAGAAAGCTTTTGGATGGACTTTGGAAGATATTAAGGGAATTAGTTCTTCGATTTGCATGCAAAAAATTTTATTAGATGATGAACATAAACCGAGAGTTGATATGCAAAGGAGACTGAGCCCTATAATGAAAGAAGTAGTTAAGAAAGAGATTTAAAAATGGTTGGATGCTAGAATTATTTATCTTATTTCGGATAGTGATTAGGTAAGTCCAATACATTGTGTACCAAAAAAGGGAGGAGTGACTGCTGAAGTGAATGAAAATAATAAAATTATAACCACAAGACAAATTAATGGATGGCGAATTTGTATTGACTATAGAAAATTAAATGTCGCCACAAGAAAAGATCACTTTCCTCTTCCTTTTCTCGATCAAATGCTAGATAGACTTGTCGGACACAAGTACTACTGTTTTTTGGATGGATATACTGGTTACCATGAAATACCTATTTCTCCTGAGGATCATGAAAAGACAACATTTACTAGCCCCTATAGAACCTTTGCTTTTAGAAGAATCACTTTTGGACTATGTAATGCGTCTGGAACATTTCAAAGATGTATGATGTCTATCTTCAGTAGTATGATAGATAATGGAATAGAAGTTTTTATGGATGATTTCTCTGTATTTGGGTCTTCATTTGAAATTTGACTAGAAAACATAGCAAAATTTTTTGATGGCGAATTTGTATTGACTATAGAAAATTAAATGCCGCCATAAGAAAAGATCACTTTCCTCTTCCTTTTCTCGATCAAATGCTAGATAGACTTGTCAGACACAAGTACTACTATTTTTTGGATGGATATACTGGTTACCAAGAAATACCTATTTCTCCTGAAGATCATGAAAAAACAATATTTACTAGCCCCTATGGAACTTTGCTTTTAGAAGAATCACTTTTGGACTATGTAATGCGCCTGCAACATTTCAAAGATGTATGATGTCTATCTTCAGTAGTATGATAGATAATGGAATAGAAGTTTTTATGGACGATTTCTCTGTATTTGGGTCTTCATTTGAAATTTGACTAGAAAACATAGCAAAATTTTTTGAGCTTTGTGAGAAAACAAATCTAGTTCTGAATTGGGACAAATGTCAATTTATGGTTGCAGGAGGAATTGTGCTTGGGCATAAAATTTTTGAACATGGTATGGAGGTCGATCCTGCTAAAATTAGAGTGATTGAGAGATTGCCGCCACTCACTACTATAAGGGAGGTGAGGAGTTTCTTAGGACATGCTGGTTTTACAGGCGATATATTAAAGATTTCTCTAAACTTACTAAACCTTTGTGCCAACTTTTAGAAAAGGATAGAAAGTTTGATTTTAATTATGAATGCTTGAAAGCTTTTAAATTATTAAAAGAAAAGTTAATCACTGCACCTATAATTGTTTCACCCGATTGGGAGAATCCATTTGAACTGATGTGTGATGCTAGTGATTATGCAATCTGAGTTGCATTTGGCAAAGGTATGATAAAGTTTTCAAAGTTATTTTCTATGCTAGTAAAACTCTTAATGAGGCTCAAATTAATTATTACCACAACTGAAAGAGAATAATTAGCTATAGTATTTGCTTTTGAAAAATTTAAACCTTTTTTTAATTGGAACTAAACGTAATGTGCATACAGACCATTCAGCTATCAAATATTTAATGCAAAAGATGAATGTAAAACCTATACTCATTAGATGGATACTTCTTCTACAAGAATTTGATTTTATGATAGTTGATAGGAAGGGAACTGATAACCAAACTGATCATATGTCCAGAATAGAAAATGATAAATTATCTGAATTTGATAAAGAAGTTATAGAAACTTTCCCTGATGAGAAATTTTATATTATTATGGAAAAAAATTTGCCTTGGTATGCTGATATTGTGAATTATATTGTAAGCGATATTATATCACCTGATTTGACAAGACAACAACTCAAAAAGTTTAAATATGATGCAAAATTCTATTTTTAGGATGAGCCATATCTATATAAACAGTGTAAGGATCTGATTATTAGGAAATGTGTGCCACAAGAAGAAACAAATTCCATAATTCAACAATGTCATGATTCTGAATTTGGAGGTCATTTTGGTGTTGATAAAACTGCTTTTAAAATTTTACAATCTGGATTTTATTGGCCTACTCTATTTAGAGATGCTTATAGATATATTAAATCATGTGATCGATGTCAGAGAGTAGGTAATATATCTAGAAGAAATGAAATGCCTCAAAATTATAATTTAGAAGTTGAAATTTTTTATGTATGAGGATTAGATTTTATGGGACCATTTACTCCTTCATTTGGAAATATATATATATTGGTCGCTATTGATTATGTCTCGAAATGGGTTGAAGCTATTGCTTTACCAAGATGTGATGCTCAGAGTGTTTCAAAATTTTTAAAGAAAAATACATTTACAAGATATGGAATGCTGAGAGTGATCATAACTGATGGTGGATCCCATTTCAGGAATAATCAAATTAAAAGATTAATTGAGAAATATAATATTATTCATAGAATCTCTACTGCTTATCATCCCCAGACTAATGGTTTAGCAGAAGTATCTAATCGTGAAGTTAAAAGAATCTTGGAGAAAACTGTGGATACTCATAAATTAGATTGGTCTGCTCGATAGATACTACTTTATGAGCTTATAGAACTACTTTTAAAACCTCTATAAGAATGTCTCCTTATAGACTAGTGTTTGGTAAGACTTGCCATTACCAGTTGAATTGGAGCATAAAGCGTATTGGGTGATAAAAGAGTTAAATTTTAATTTGAAAAATGCTGGAGAGAAAAGATTTATGCAATTAAATGAATCGGAAGAGATTAGAAATGCATCTTATCACAATGATAGGGTTTATAAAGAGAAAAGGAAGTTATGACATGATTGGAAGATATTGAAAAAGAACTTGAAAATTGGAAAAAAAGTTTTATTATACAACACAAGCTTGAAGTTATTTCCTGGAAAGGTCAAGTCTAAATGGTTAGGACCTTTTACAGTTGTAAAAGCTCATTCTTTTGGAGCTGTTGATATTAAAGATCCTGATACTGAAAATATTTTCAAAGTTAATGGGCATCGATTAAAGCCTTACTTAGACGGGTTTCAACCTGATTTCAAAGAGGTTTTAATGTTGAGTCATCTCGATTAACTAAATGGTTTGTCAGGCTGACGACGTTAAACCAAGCGTTTTATGGGAGGCAACCCATATGTATCTTTGTGGTTTGTTTGCTTGTTTGTTGTAGTTGTGCTTTTTAGATAGTTGTTTCCTAATCCTAATTACTCCTAAATACTTAAAAAAATTGATAAATGATGGATCGAATCGAGATATTGGAACATTTTGGATCAAACGAAGTTCGGTGTAGTTTTTTACCACTGGCGCCGCCGGCGCCAGAATGGGCACCGCCGACGCCCTATCGTTTATACCTAACTGAACTTATCTGTTTGAGCGCCGCTGATGCCCAAAATTTTCCTTATGGTTTTTAAGTTTCAAAATGCGAGTTTTAGTGGTTTTTGGCAGGATTTTCGTCCTTAAAACTCCCCAAACTCCATTTTTGACTTCTAAACTTCAAAAAAATGAAAACCAGCAATACCTATTCGGTTCCTATGGATTCCTATGCCATTGAAACCTCTGATCTCGCGTTTGCAATAGGAGGAAGTTCATCACTTTTGAAGCCCAGCATTTGTTCAACAAAGTGATGGTGAAAAGTCAAATTATCAAGGAACGGGGCTTCATTAATAGAGGTATGGACAATCATTCAACTAGAACTGAAGAAATTATTAAGGAGAGACGTTGGGAAGTCCTTTGTTTCACTACTGCCACCGTTGTTGTTCCCGTCGTGAAAGAATTCTATGTGAATCTTCATGGGATCAACCAGGGGTTTGTGTTTGTGCGTGGTAGATTCATGCAATTCACTCCTGGACGAATCAACGATCTCTTCATGATTGAAAATTTTCCTATTTGCCACTTTTCAAATTTCAATGCCACTTGAGATAATATGAATGACGTGTATCGATATCTGACAGATGAGAGAGAGGAATGAGAAATCAGGTAGAATGGATATATAAGTTTCCCATCCGCATCTCTCAATCCAGTGTCGAAGTAGTGTCACTACTTCATTTCGATAAAATTGCTTCCTACATTGAAGATAAGTAAGGTGACCAAGGAAAGCGCCATTTTGAATTTCTGCATTCAAACTGGAAGGCCGATTGACATTGACAATCTTATTGTGAAATCAATACTTGGATTAATTGTGCATTGATCGAAATATGGGATTGGACACCCGTCCACCATATTCCTATTATGTAGTCAGTCACAGGTACCATATGAAAGTTGGGAAAAGGTTATTCTTCCTTAGAGACCTATTGATCCAACCAATCTATACGACTACCAGATAGTTGGAGATGAGGATGATATAAATCTACTTACTGATCAACTGACAGAGATTTCTCAGCCAATTCAACCCTACTTTCCTAAAGGTTCCAGAATTATAGTGCAGAGGAGCAAGCGATTGGAGAAAGAGGTATGAAATATCATGAATGCGATCAACAACATTTCTGATTTGTTCAATCATCTAGATTGGAGAATGAAAGAGCAATTCGATCATAGTGGTTGAATGGAAATGGTCTTGGTCAATTTGATGAAGAAAAACGCGATGATTGCTGAAGAATCATCTGACGAATTTTCATTTCATCCATTCTATAACCTGTTTGTGCATCAGCAATCGATTGGAGATATTAGAGGAGAGGACAGTTCTAATACTGATCTGGAGTAATTTGGTGGATTCTACTATTATGTTGCGTGTTTGATTTGCTTTGCTTAGTTATGTTTGTTTTGAGTAGTACTTGCTTTGCAATTTAAACGTAGATTGGGATGTGTTTACTTTTTGTGTGTGCTTAGATATTAGTGCTTGCCTATCGTAGAGTACTTGCTGCACTAAATATCTAAGAATTGTTGGTTTGAATGAACTTATTTGGTGTGTTTGATGTAACTTGGATTTTATATATATACGATTGTTTTGTGTTGTTTGTGTATTGAAATGTGTTAATTATTGCTTTTGGGATGATATAAAAGCCGATTGAACTGATAAACATCATTGTGGACGTCGAAACGATCGAAATTACGAAACAATTTTTGGACCTAGAAAATATTTTGGACTAGCACTGCCGGCGCCCAAATCTAGAGAGTTTGGCTAATTTATTTAAATAGAGCACTGCCGACACC
Organism: Papilionanthe hookeriana x Papilionanthe teres; assembly: GCA_022702705.1. Classification (NCBI taxonomy): domain Eukaryota; kingdom Viridiplantae; phylum Streptophyta; class Magnoliopsida; order Asparagales; family Orchidaceae; genus Papilionanthe; species Papilionanthe hookeriana x Papilionanthe teres. Next base: position 91,937,559 of record CM040422.1, read on the forward strand.
CTATCGAGCGCCGCCGGTGCCTGAACCCAGAAATTGGCTTTAAACCCTAGATTTCACAATTTTTTCCCTGGGACCCGCAAATTTTCCATATCCTTCGTCTTCTACCTCCATTTTCAATACTTTGAAGGTCTAGGGCTTGCTATAGCTTGGATTTAAGGAGATTTCAAGGCTATTTGACACAAAATTTGCACTTCTCGTGGTAAGAGCTTCACTTTAAGTTAAAATTTTTGGATTTTCACCATGGAAATTTCTCACATTGCTTATGGTGGAATTTTTGGAGATTTAAAGAAATGTTGAGATTTCCATGATGAAATTTGCTCTTTCTTGATTATAATAGTGTTTAGAGTTGATACATTATGAATTTTGAATTTATTTGACTATTTTTGCAAATTTTAGAAATTCACATGGTTCCAAGAGGAAATAGGAAATTGGGATTTGATGAGGAGAGATTCGTCAACGTCACAGCCCAATTTCGCTATAACTCTATCCTTCACAACAAGAAGTGTATTCAGGATTAAGATTTTGATAGTCCTGGCAGAACTGTAGAACAGTTAATTGTAGAGCAAAACTGGGAATGATTTTATTATTTCACTGTGAATGCTGTTTTGGGAGTTGTTCGAGAATTCTATTCGAATTTACCCTGGACTGAGACTGAGTATGTGCTTGTTGGAGGAAAGATAGTTGAGTTTACTCCTTGTTGACCTCACTTTTGGTTGAGGTCTAGTCTCTCTTTAGAATAGCCTAGGGTCTAACCATAGGACTCTCCTGGTGACTTTCTTAGAGGACTAGTCATGCAACCCTTCCCATAGAAATTCAAAACTCTTCTTGCTTCACTAGGGGGTTTTCATATGCTTAAGGCCTAAACTCCACCTTTTGGTAGGAAAAAGGTAAGCATGAGGAATCCTAGGGGAAGTCTCCTATAGGTGGTCAGACCTTAGGATTTGCCCTGAGGGAGGTCTGGAGATCACCACTCATACACTTCACATTCACAACGAACACACACTGCACATTCTAATTTCAACCCCGAACTCTTTGGAAACTCATGTGGATAGCTGTACCTAAGTCTATGACTAAGTGGTAGGGACCAACACATAGAGGACCAAATGTAAATGACCCTTGATCATTACATCCTGCTCACCTTGAAGCCACCTTCAAATTTCCAAAAATTCAATTTTTGGCCTCTTTGCCCCTTAAATAACCCAGAAATACCCAAAATACCCTTTTTGCCCAAAAATCCAAAAATTACAAAAAATTCTCAAAAAATTCCAACAAATCTTAAAAATACCCAATTTCATTTTGTTCAACTACACTATAGGCCTGCCAAGTTAATACACTTTCAATCCAAAATCCCAACTTAGCCCAGTTAACCTAAAGGTGCCTAAATCAAACCCAATCTTGACCCAATTGACCCCAATTTTCATCAAATTAAATTCTAAACCAAAATTCAACATCCCCAATACAAACTTAGACCAAATTCAAGTCCAATGTGACCCACATTTGAATCTAATTCCACTTGAAATCAAAATCCCCAATTTTGCCTAAATAACCTAAAACTCCTAAAGTGACCCAATGTCAATCAATTCCTCCCAAATTTCAATTCCAAATTCTTTATAACACCTCCTTAAAATGAATTGGATCATCAATTGCCCATAATTTGAGCTCAGGTCTTACTCAAATCCATTTTGGACCCAAGAAACCCCAATTTTGACCCAAACTGAACACATGTTTTAAATCCACCAAATCGACCCTCTAAACCTTATCAAAACCATTTTATGTCTTCATAAAAATTCTTCTAGAAAACCATATCCACAATATTGTTGAAGACCTCTGAACCCATTCCCACTCAAACTCAAGATAAATTGACCCGAACCCAACATGGTCCAAAATAATCAAAAATCCAATCCATGCCAAAATTGAACCTCCAAATGAGCTCAAAACCACTTTGTGTCTTCATGAAAGATCTTCATTACAATCACGTGGACAATATTGATCAAGGCACTTGGGCTTCATTCAAGCTCTAGCCCAATCTAAACTCAAATTAGCCCAATGTTCTTAAAATGGACCCAAAATCCAAAACTCACCAAATTAAAATACACCCACTCACACACACCCACATACTTCCCTTTTTTTTACACCTCACGGCAGCCCTAAAAGAAAAAAAAATAAAATACATTTAAAAAAAAAAAGAAAAAATATCTCTCCCTCACCTCTCCCTCACCCTACCCGCCACCTCACCCTACCCTCCTTACCTTCACCATGCCTCCACCATATTTATCCCTCACCTCATCCTCACTCCCTCCTTAATTCTTAGCCGTGAGCCTCCCCATTAACCCCCCCCCCCCTAATCCCACTTACACACTCTTACACACTCCCTTACACACTTCACTTTACCATCCCACTCATTAACTTCCTCTCCAAAACCGTGAGCCTCCCTGTCCTCTTCTTCTCCTCCTTCCAAGCTAGCCACACTCACTCACTTCATCTCCAACAAGGGACTCTTCAAGGTCTCTAACAAGTGCTTCTCCAAGCTAAGGTATTCATGCATAGCCTTAGGAATTCTTTTTTATGCAAAGTTATATAGCTAGTTTTAAATATTTACAAATCTACCACCTATTTCTACTAAATTGAAAAATAAGATTTAAAATCTAAAAGAAATAATTTAACTTAAAGGAAAGAAAAAATAAAAGAAAGGAAAATAAACGTAAAGAGAAAAGAAAATAAAAATAGGAATAAAATAAAATGAAAGGGAATGAAATAAATTTTTTTTATAACATATAATAATAAAATAACATATAAATAAAATAACTACATAAATTATACATATGTAAATTAATAATATAAATGTAAATATATGTGTAAATAATAAATTTAATAGATTATAACTTAATAAAAATGATAATAATTTAAAATAAAGAAAAGAATAATTTAAGAGAGAGAAAATGAAAAGTCTTATAAACAAGTAAATAATAATAAAAATGATAATAATATTTAATGTAAATTAATAACATAACATAATAATAATAAATCAATAATATTTAAGTAATAAAAATGTACATATAATTAATTAAAATAAAATAACTTATAAGGGATAATAAAAATAAATAATACATATATATAAAAATTGAAAATATTTTAAATAATATAAATGAATAATGAATTAAATTTTAAAAATTAAATAGTAATTAAATTAAATAAATTAAATTAAATAATAATTAAATTAAATAAATTACCTTAAATAATAATTAATTAAGTAAACCAAAAACAATTAAATAAATAATAGTTTAATTTAAATTAAATAAATTAAATTAATTAATTAAATTAATTAAATTAAATAAATCAAATTTACATTAAATTAAATGATAATGTAAATAAATAAATAATTTAAAATTAAATTAAATTAATTAAATAAATTAAATTAAATTAAATAAATTAATGAAAACTGAATATTAAATTAAAATTAAATGATAATGTAAATAAATAATAAATTAAATTAAATTAAATTAATTAAATGAATCAAATTATATTAAATTAGATTAAAATAAATAAATAAATATTAAATTAAATAAATTAAATAAACAAATTAAATAAATTAAATAATGTAAATAAATAATAAATTAAATTAAATAAAATAAGTTAAATAAATTAAATTAAATTAAAATAAATAATATGTAAATAAACAATAATTTATACTAAATTAAATTAAATTGAATAATAAAATAAATTAAATGAAAACGAGAAAATAATAATTTAAATAAATTAAAATAAAATAAAATGAATAAATGAAAATCAATTAATTAAATAAAACAAATAAATAACAATCAATTAATTAAATAAAATTAATAACAAGTAATAAATAAATAAATGATAATAATGTAAATAAATTACAATGAATTAAATAAGATAATAAATTAAATAAATAGTACAGATAATAATAATTTCAATTACAAAAAAAAGATAATAATTTTAAACAACACATAATAAAAACAACAATAATAAAACACATAAATAATAAATAAAAATAATAACATAAAATAATAATACATAACATTATAAACACTAATAACATAATACAATACAATAAAATAACATTCAACAATAATAACACATAACGACATAAACAATAACAATATAATACGATAATAACATATAAATAACAATCACATATAATCATAACTACAATCCCAACACAAACAATAATCACCACACACAACAACAATCCCGACCACAATACAATATCAACACGATAACAATCAAACCTAGGGTAGGCCTCCTAGGGCATGTTTCATTTTTCCCTTCGTAAAGACCCCTAGGAAATCACAACTTGGTGTAGAAAACATAATAAGAATACCCTTATGCTTAGTGAATGCATGGAGTAACCCATATTTTACCCGGTGTCCACACAAACTTTCCAATTCACATTCCAAACTCAAATTTAAACCTAAACCAAAAATCAAAACCAAACTCAAACCAAAAAATAAACCAAAACCAAACCCAAACTTAAACCAAAACCAAATCCAAGCACAAACTCAAGAAAATCTTCCACAAATAAAATCACAAACTCAAGATAGCACTCCCACAAGTCCAAATCAAATTACCAATTGCCACCAAATACAAACCCAAACCACACCTAAACCCATTTGCCCCAACCTATCCCGAACAACTGTGTTCATTAAGCATAAGGATATAGGTAGGGTGAATTGTTAAGCAATATAATAAGTTTAAATGAGCGTGAGACTTTTCACCAGGCTGTGAGAGGGAAGCATGGACCTGCATCCTTCTCTGACCTTTTGGATACCTCAGAGGTCTATTAAACTTAATATGTCTGCTTAACGAAACCATCCTCAATTAAATTAACAAAGTTTATTGAAACACAACATAGGAATTCACATAGACATCATATGACTTGGTAGACAACCAGGATCTAAACATAGACATCATAGGATTGAGTAGTTACTTCTTGTTAGTTCTACTTCTTTCTATTTTCTGGCATGCTTTAATTTCTGCAAAATTATAAACACATATATACAATGCAATACTAAAGTCTTAGCTGGGAATGACGAGAAGACCCTCCAGGTGCGCTTTTACTTTATTGCAATTTATTTACCTGCACTGTGTTTTACTTTTCTTGCATGATAAATAAGATTGTTGCATGAAAACTGAAACTTTTAGGATTGCCACAAAACTGAAACCCAAAACTAAATTAAAAGTCATACAAGATAAAATTCACTGCCACAATATTCAAAATATAAAACAACTCAAAATTTAATCACACACAGAATGACAAAAACTACAACTTTAACTAAATTAAAACGTCTTGTTGGATGCTCGGGAATACCTCGGATGATGTAACTTACGTGTTGCTAATGAGATTTCCCACGGTCTAAATGAAAGTGTGGAACTCATTCAGTTGAGTTTAGCAAATTCAACTAGAAGAAGTGAATCCAATAAAAATAACGATGCTGGAAGGATGGAACCGTGGGATCTTAACCGGTGTTGTTATAATCAACTTTAAGATTTGTTTTAATTAAAACATTAAAAAACACTTGGATTTTAAGATTTCTCTAAACCAATACACTTCTCTCATCTCCTGATTTTCACTTTCTAAAACTAAACCTCTGCGACAACAAGGAGCTTGGAGCATAGTGGGCAGCACGGCCATCGTCGTCAGCAAAACTCGGATCTACATCAGCTAAACCTTTCTTAGAAATTAAATAACAAAGCCATAGGATTTCGAGGTAGTTTGCCTAGTGCAACATAAATCCTCAACTTTTTGTTAGGAATTTGCATAATTGTCTTATGCAAATTAAGCCCTAACCGGTCTTAGGACTCCGAGGTAGTCGTTTGGTACGACATAAGGCCTCACATCTTCAAGGCTGTTTGTATGATTGTGTCATTCAAATATAAGTCCTAATTAATTAAAACAGGCAGGATGAAACATTAAATAAACTCCCAAATTAAAGCCAAACAATCGGATAGTTTGGGAAGTTGCTAAGATTCTTCTTGGATCCTCTGCTTCTCCTACTTCTCTTCCTTTAGACTCCTAAAATAAACTGTTCCAATTTTGATCTATTCCCTATTGAAATTTTTAAAATCCAACTTGTTTGAAATCCTTAAACATTGAAATTATTGAGAGCAAAACCACTGATCATTATTGGGAGTTTTCTTAAATGATTCTCATCATTTAGGATGTAATTAACTATAGGGGCTTGCCCTTATAGGGAACTTTAAGAACCCAGGTAATATAAACCCTGCTTAATTCCTTTATATTAAGCAGGGGAACCTGTCGGACAGGCAAATAAAATGGTTTCGCAGACCAAACGGATGTCACAAATCTTTTAGTATATTTAATAGAGCCCCTTCGTCAAGTAGTGTGACTATTCCTCGGGATAGATACACAGTTTATGGTGCGTTGCTCGTTTATATAAACTATTTGGGATGTGAGATCAGTTTGATTTCATATCTTAAATTTTCAAACTTAAAATTATTTTCAAAAATCAAATGCTTCTTTCCAAATTATATATATATATATATATATATATATATATATATATATATATATATATATATATATATATATATATATACTTAAATTAAATTTAAAACCTAAAAATATGCCGAAGCTGACTTCTCGGGACTACGTGCTGGGAATAGTTCCTCTCTCCATTTTGATCGGATGGTTTTGCTTTTATAAATTGGTAGTAAATCCATGCCCCTAGTGGATCAAACTACCTTTCTTTCGTTGACATATCTTGTTCATTCCTATCTTGAACAGGTTTGATCAAGTTTCCTTAGATTTTGGAGCCTTTGTTTAGACACCCCTAAACAGAGAGGTTCTGAAATCCTCCTTTTATTACCTCTTTGAAGAGGTGGGGTCGAACCCCCAATAGGTGTGTTGGTGGATTGATTCCACTTGGGCAATGTGCGTTGTGAATTCATCCCAAGACTGGGTCCTGAATTTCACTTTTGCTCCATGTCTCTCGGGTTTGATTTGCTATCGGCAAATTAAACCCAACTTCTACTTTCATACCTTTCACTCAAATTTTGAAATTAAATGAAAAATGTTAACAAATATAAAAGCCAAAAAACAAAAAAAAAAGGCGAAAACACCAAACAGAATAAGAAAATTACCCAGTTTGCAGTACAAGTGCGATAGATAGAGTACTTCCGTTGAAACTACAAGGCACGGACGCTACTGACTTCTAGAAATTCTTTAAATGCCAGAAAAGATTTCTTCACCAAAGTTGATCTTTTCTTTCACCTCCGGAGTAGAGTTCGCGTCAATACGGATGAGCTACCTGATCTGGCAGTCATTAAGTTTGGACAAGGATATTATGAAGTTGAAGCTAAGTTCGGGGACGTGGCTATTGAAATGATGAAGCCTGAAATGAGCAAGTCCGTTAAGCCTTTTGTAATGTTCAACCTGACGTCTGTTGAGGAACTCTCCATACCAAAGAAGGAATGAATTGAAAAGAACTTTGTTGTCATTACAAGCGTTGGGACGTCTCCTACGGCTATTTTTGCTCCTACTGTCGGATTCACTACTGTTGTACCAGTCGCTCCGCTAACTAAAGGAAAATATATTCTACATGAGGAAGAGTCAGTCGATGCTTGTGTTTTGCCATCTTCTAAATTCAAGATTGAGTTAGACTCGAAGTCCATACAAATGGCAAAGACACAGGAATGGAAGCGCAATCAGGGAATTCTGAAAGTCAAGCAGCTGCAACAGTCTGAAGAACAATCATTCTAGTTGAGACCATACCAGATAGATGGGAGACAGGGTCCGACAATGAATCAACGGTTAAGCAAGGTATACCCGTTCAAAGAGGAGTCAGTGTCGCGGATATTCGTTACTTGATAAAGAGGCCAGAATTCAGACTACCGGAGCCAAAGAAGCCAGAGGAGGCCGGCAAGAAAGATCATCCCCAGTACTGTCCATACCACCGGTTGCTCGGTCACACCATAGAAAACTGCTTCAGCTTCAAGGATTGGCTTGAGAAGAATTTCAGGAGCGGAAACTTAACGATCCCGAATGAGTATTTAAAAGAACCTGAAAAAGGTTCTATAAATATGATTATGTGTGATTTGATTAGCTTCTGCACGATGACACCGCTGCTCGAGAAAATAAGTCATGTTTCTCAAGAACCTCCAATTGACCTCAAAGTTCTCAAAGGAAAGTCAATTGAGTCTGCTATGGAAAAGCTTCGAGCTGACATTGCACGCCTGTCTAAAGGTCAGAAAGAAGACTTTGAAGAGGAAGATTACAACTTAACAGATTACACGGAAGGCGAATTCACCGAAATCAACATCATCGAGACCCAAGCCATGTTAGCTGCAAGTGACACTCCTCTTTGTGAGGAGAACGCCGCGGATGAGTGGCAGAGGGCCGTTCAATAAAGGAATGAACATATCAGCCGTCTCGAGAAGAAAATTGAAGAAATGACGACTTTTATGGCTATAATGTAGGGACAGTCGCACTCACAGCAGGTGGCATCCCCGTAGATGAACCAGCCGGAGATTGTCCATAATATCGATGAAAGAAGGGAGGTTGCTTCTGAAAATCGAGATGAGGCACCAAAGAAAGATTCAACTCAGAATATGGTGCCAGAAAAAGACATTAAGAGAATGGTTGAACAACAGGTGAGAGAAACCCTGGATCAATCGAAAAGAGGGACATAAATTCCGAAAGGTAGGCCTTACCCGGAGGAGTTTGATACCATCCAATACCCCAAGGGTTTCATACCACCTTTGTTCAGGACTTTCGACGGGACTGGAAACCCTCGGCAGCACGTTGCACACTTTCGAGCAAGTTGCTGCAACGCGGGGGGTAGTGATGCGCTACTGCTCCGACAGTTTGTGAGCAGCCTTTCAGGAATCAACTTCGACTGGTATGCAGACTTATCAAATGGTTCAGTGAAGACTTTCGCAGAAAAGGAGAATCTTTTTGTCAAGCGTTTTGTCGGGGTTCAACACCACGTCACTATAGGCAGTCTTGTGGAAGAGAAGCAGAAGCCAGATGAAACATTGGTGGCGTACATTCTACGGTGGAGAAACTTAAGCATGAAGTGTGAGCCCCAATTGCAGGAGCAACATGCGATTGAGGTCTTACTCAAGAACATCCATGGACCGATAGCTTTCATACTTAAAGGACTCACCATCAAGTCGTTTAAGAAACTACTTAGTAAAGCCACAAGCCTACAAGAGGAGGTCAAACAAACTGAATTCATCGAGAAAGAGGACAGGATGGAGCCCGCAAAGATATCTGAAAGGAGATCGAGAGACGAGTGGCGACGATACATAAGGGAAAGCGATACGATACGGAGCGAGCGATTACCTCGATACAGTTAGCAGCAGCAGCCGCCTCAGTTCGGTCAGTTTTCACAGCAGTACAATCAGTCGCTTCCTCAGTTCAGTCAGCCGCCTCGGTGGTATGTTCCACACCCACAGCAGTATGTTCAGCCACCAGAGCAGTATGTTCCACACCCACCATAGTATATTCAGCATGTCCAACAGTACGGTCAGTGGTACAATCAGCAACACAGTCAACAGTCATCCCAACAGAGGCCACTCCAGACGGATGGAAGTCAAGGTCGGTTTATGACTGATTTGTTGAAAAAAGTATATCCCTTCAATGATGAAGCAGTAGCACAGATGTTCCAAAATTTGATTAAGAAGCCCGAGTTCAGATTGCCAGAGGCAAAGAAGGCCAGCGGAGGTTAACAAGAAGAATCATCCCAACTATTGCCCATATCACAGAATGCTTGGGCACACCATTGAAGGCTGTATCAGTTTCAAAGAATGGTTAGAGAAGAACTTTAATAATGGAAGTGTAACAATCCCCGATGAATATTTGAAAAGAACTTGAAGAGGTTCTATTAATATGATTTCGGTGATTTGTTTGCTTCTATTGATTCCTACGCAGCTGACAACGGACGGGACACTTTTCAATTACTATTGTACTACTTTTGTTGCTCAGCATGATCAGTATTAAGCTATACCATCTCTTCTATCGCAATGAATGAAAGAAAAGGAGTTTGTTTTTGTCCAGAATTGCTCAATATTTGGAAAGCTCAAAATTGGATATTTTGCTAAGACTTCGACTTCAGGAAAGAATGAAATTAATGCCCTAATGACTGGGTCCTTCACTTTAAGGAATTTGGACTGGGTCCTAAGTTGATTTTAAAATGAAGTAGTGTGGTTGAAATACGAGTAATTGACTCAGGATATCACGGGCCTTTTAATTTCCTGCCATGTGACTGGGTCCGGACTTTCGGAAAAGTTATAATATCCTAAGATTCACGTTAAGGAACATTTCAGAATTTTTAATTAGAGGAGTTTCAACATTCAAAATCTTTAACAGAAATATGCACTGCCAGATACAGTAATTCTCAGAAAACAAAAGGAGCCAAAAAAAAATCGGAGGAGAAGCTTGAGGTGAGCACAAAATCAAAAATTGGTGCCCCAATTCAGGCATTCAAAATCTTTAACATGTGCTCCACCAGATATAGTAATCCTCAATAAAAAAAAAAGAGATAGCAAAAAACTCAATAAAAAAAAGGAAACAAAAAAGGGCTTCCTGAGTAGAAGTGTGAGGCAAGCATATAATAAAAAATTGGTGTCTTAATCCTCCCCTGATTAATAAAACTTGAAAGACAACCTTAAAAATTTTCCTCCGATATTATGCTTTGAAAAGAGTCAAGTGATTTCATGCCTTTTGGTTGGTTATTAATTGGCTCAGAAATATCTTGGGCAATGAAAAATATTTTACTTAAATGAACACAAATTTTGAAATCTGCTTAGGCCTGGGAAGGAAGAATTAAAGAAAGGGTCACGTTGTTGGCAATTAATGGAAATTTGACCCTGAAGTTGTATCTTTCAGTTTCTAGTAAATACAACTCCAACTTCAACTCGAAGAACGTCAGAAAGATTTCTCGAAGACAACTTCAACAACCTTCACAGAATCTACAACAAATCAAATGACAACTGCTACAAATGAAGCTACAAAGTTTTGTCCTCTGTAGCAATGACGTCTCTAGAGATGACACACCTTTATAGGTACTTGAAAGAATGTGATTCTGATAGCACCTTAGAAAGTGAGTTATTTTCTAGCACTGGTCCTTATTCAGAGAACAATAACTCAAGAAGTGTTGTACATCGCAACGTTTCAAAGACAGAGTGTTGTTCTACGAAGCACTGATGCCGTACTTGTCTAAAACTATGTCCAAATCCTAAAACAAATGCAACAAAATAAAACTCTACATCAAACAAAATAAAAAAAAAAAGAAGAGAGAGAAAGAAAGAAAGCATTTCCTTCTCAATCCCGAGTACCTCACTCTCTTTTGCATTACTTTCTGTTACTTTAGGGGTCGTCCCCCTTTTGCATTAACTTTGGTCGCTTTAGGGGCCGCCTCCTATTGCATTCCTTTCTGTCGCTTTTGGGGCCGCCCCCTATTGCATTCTTTGTTCGTTGCTTTAGGATCTCCTCCTATCGCAATCATTCAAGTATTAAATTCTGGAGATTAAGGATTCCACATCCGAATCTGTGGTGCTTTAGGGGCCGCCCCCTATCGCATTCTTTGTTCTTTTCTTTAGGATCTCCTCCTATCGCAATCATTCAAGTATTAAATTCTGGAGATTGAGGATTCCACATCCGACTCCGTGGTGCTTTAGGGGCCGCCCCCTATCACATTCTTTGTTCGTTGCTTTAGGATCTCCTCCTATCACAATCATTCAAGTATTAAATTCTGGAAGTTGAGGATTCCACATCCGATTCCATGTCGCTTTTAGGACTGTCCCCCTCTTACATACCTTTCTGGTGCTTTAGAGGCTGCCCTCTACTGCATCCTTGTCGTCACTTTAGGGGTTGTTCCCCTCTTACATACCTTTCTGGTGCTTTAGAGGCCGCCCTCTACTGCATCCTAGTCATCACCTTAGGGGTCGTCCCCCTCTTACATACCTATCTGGTGCTTTAGAGGTCGCCCTCTACTGCACTCTTGTCGTCACTTTAGGGGCCGTCCCCCACTTACATAACTTTTTCGGTGCTTTAGAGGCCGCCCTCTACTGCACTCTTGTCCGTCGCTTTAGGGGACACCCCCTATTGCGTTCATTATCCGTCGCAATAGGGCCCGCCCCCTATTGCGCTCTTTGCCGTCACTTTTGGGGCCGCCCTCTATTGCGCTCTTTGCCGTTGCTTTAGGGGCCGCCCCCCATTACGTTCATTTTCCGTCACATTAGAGGCCGCCCCCTATTGCGCTCTTTGCCGTCGCTTTAGGGGCCGCCTCCCTATTGCACTCTTTGTCGTCGCTTTAGGGGCCACCCCCTATTGCGCTCTTTGCCGTCGCTTTAGGGGCCACCACCTATTACGCTCTTTGCCATCGCTTTAGGGGTCGCGCCCTATTGCGCTCTTTGCCGTCGCTTTTGAGGCCGCCCCCTATTGCGTTCATTGTCCGTCGCTTTAGGGGCCGCCCCCTATTGCGCTCTTTGTCGTCACTTTTGGGGCCGCCCCCTATTGCGCTCTTTGTCGTCGCTTTAGGGGCCGCCCCCTATTGCGCTCTTTGCCGTCGCTTTAGGGGCCGCGCTTTATTGCGCTCTTTACCGTCGCTTTGGGGGTCGTCCCCTATTGTGCTCTTTGTCGTCGCTTAAGGGGCCGCCCCCCATTGCGTTCATTGTCCGTCACTTTAGGGGCCACCCTCTATTGTGTTCTTTTTCGCCACCTCTTGGGTTGGATGTGAGTCCTTGCGCTTTCCTTCCCAATGCTTTAAATTTTCTCGATCAGTCTTTGAGTTGGATGTGAGTCTTTGCGCTTTCCATCTCAACCGGTCTTGTCATTTTTCTAAATTTGAAACTTTTACCAAATCAAAGACCAAAATTAAAATTAAAATTGAAATTAAAACCAAAATCAAAATCAAAATGAAATTAAAGTCGAAAGAAAAGCAAGGTAAATCGAATCCAAATTTGAAATTTGAAATTTGAAAATTAAAGTTGCAACTCTTAAATTGAAAATTCCTCCTCTTGTTTCCCCAGCGGAAACAAATCTCTCTCAATTCTGCGTTTTACCCTAAGTATTTTACTTAGGTGACTTTGTGCTGGTTTGTTGATCTTCTTCAGTCAACACCAATACGCGCGGTGTGCCTGTCCGGCACACCACTCCTATTGGGGGTCTATTTGTTGACCTCACATTTGGTTGATGTCTATTCTCTCTTTAGAATAGCTTAGGGTCTAGCCATAGGACTCTCCTATTGACTTTCTTAGAGGACTAGTCATGGAACCCTTCCCATAGAAATTCAAAACTCTTACTGCTTCACTAGGGGGTTTTCATATGCATAAGGCCTATCCTCCACCTTTTGGTAGGTAAAAGGCAAGCATGAGGAATCCTAGGGGAAGTCACCTATAGGTGGTCAGACCTTAGAATTTGTCCTGAGGGAGGTCTGGAGATCACCACTCATACACTTCACATTCACAACGTACACACACTGCACATTCTAATTTCAACCCGGAATTCTTTGGAAACTCATGTGGATAGCCCAACCCTCAGTCTATGACTAAGTGGTAGGGACAAACACATAGAGGACCAAATGTAAATGACCCTTGGTCATTACATCCTGCTCACCTTGAAGCCACCTTCAAATTTCCAAAATTTCAATTTTTGGCCCCTTTGCCCCCTAAATAAACTGAAATACCCAAAATACCCTTTTTCCACAAAAATCCAAAAATTCCAAAAAATTTTCAACCAATTCCAGAAAATCCTAAACATCCCCAATTTCATTTTGTTCAACAACACTATGGGCCAATTTTGCCAAATTAATACACTTTCAATCCAAAATCCTAACTTGGCCCATTTAACCTAAAGGTGCCTAAATCAAAGCCAATCTTGACCCAATTGACCCCAATTTTCATCAAATTCAATTCTAAACCAAAATTCAATATCCTCAATATCAACTTAGACAAAATTCAAGTCCAATGTGACCCACATTTGAATCTAATTCCACTTGAAATCAAAATCCCTAATTTTGCCTAAATAACCCAAAACTCCTAAAGTGACCCAATGTCAATCAATTCCTCCCAAATTTCAATTCCAAACTCTTTATAACACCTCCTTAAACTGAATTGGATCATCAATTGCCCATAATTTGAGCTCAGGTCTTACCCAAAACCATTTTGGACCAAAGAAACCCCAATTTTGACCCAAGCTGAACACATGTTTTAAATCCACCCAATTGACCCTCTAAACCTTGTCAAAACCATTTTATGTCTTCATGTAAATTCTTTTAGACAACCATATCTACAATAATTTTGAAGATCTCTGAACCCCATTCCCACTTAAACTCAAGATAACTTGACCCGAACCCAACATGGTCCAAAATAATCAAAAATCCAATCCATGCCAAAATTGAACCTCAAATGAGCTCAAACCACTTTGTGTCTTCATGAAAGATCTTCATTACAATCACATGGACAATATTGATCAAGACACTTGGGCTTCATTCAAGCTCTAGCCCAATATAAACTTAAATTAGCCCAATGTTCTTAAAATGGACCCAAAATCCAAAACTCACCAAATTAAAATACACCCACATACTTCCCTTTCTTTTACACCTCACGGAAGCTCTAAAATAAAAAAAAAATACATTTAAAAAAAAAAGAAAAAAAATCTCTCCTTCATCTCTCCCTCACCTCTCCCCCACCCTACCCGCCACCTCACCCTACCCTCCTTACCTTCACCATGCCTCCACCAAATTTCTCCCTCACCTCATCCTCACTCCCTCCTTAATTCTTAGCCGTGAGCCTCCCCATTAAACCCCCCCCCCCCCATAATCCCACTTACACACTCTTACACACTCCCTTACACACTTCACTTTACCATCCCACTCACTCAGTTCCTCTCCAAAACCGTGAGCCTCCCTCTCCTCTTCTTCTACTCCTTCCAAGCTAGCCACACTCACTCACTTCATCTCCAACAAGGGACTCTTCAAGGTCTCCAACAAGTGCTTCTCCAAGCTAAGGTAATCTCCTCCCCCCTCCCTTTACTTTTGTTTTTGTTTCAAAATTTATTTAAAGGAAAAAAAAAAAGAAAAAATAATGTGTCATTATCTTGTTTATGTTTAGCACATACATGTATTTTCTTTGAAAAATTCTTCTTCCTCTACATAGGTTTTTTAAAAAAAAATTATTATGTGTTAATTATTACACATCTTCACACCATGTATGCTTTCCCATGTTTAGCCTTAGGGATTTATTTTAATTTTCATGCAAGCTATCTCCACGTATACCTTCATGTGTAGGTTATCTTCATGCTATTTAAATTTTATTCATGCATAGGCTTAGGAGTTCTTTTTTTTTGCAAAGTTATATAGCTAGTTTTAAATATTTACAAATCTACCACCTATTTCTACTAAATTGAAAATTAAGATTTAAAATCTAAAAGAAATAATTTAACATAAAGGAAAGAAAAAATAAAAGAAAGAAAAATAAATGTAAAGAGAAAATAAAATAAAAAAAGGAATAAAATAAAATGAAAGGGAATGAAATAAATTTTTTTTACAACATATAATAATAAAATAACATATAAATAAAATAACAACATAAATTATACATATGTAAATTAATAATATAAATGTAAATATATGTGTAAATAATAAATTTAATAGATTATAACTTAATAAAAACGATAATAATTTAAAATAAAGAAAAGAATAATTTAAGAGAGAGAAAATGAAAAGTTTTATAAATAAATAAATAATAATAAAAATGAAAATAATATTTAATGTAAATTAATAACATAAATTAATAAAAATAATTCAATAATATTTAAGTAATAAAAATTTACATATAATTAATTAAAATAAAATAACTTATAAGGAATAATAAAAATAATTAATACATATATATATAAATTGAAAATATATTAAATAATATAAACGAATAATGAATTAAATTTAAAAAATTAAATAGTAATTAAATTAAATAAATTAAATTAAATAATAATTAAATTAAATAAATTACTTTAAATAATAATTAATTAAGTAAACAAAAAATAATTAAATAAATAATAGTTTAAATTAAATTAAATTAATTAAATTAATTAATTAAATTAAATAAATCAAAATTATAGTAAATTAAATGATAATGTAAATAAATAAATAATTAAATTAAATTAATTAAATAAATTAAATTAAGTTAAATAAATTAATGAAAACCGAATATTAAATTAAAATTAAATGATAATGTAAATAAAGAATAAATTAAATTAAATTAAATTAATTAAATAAATCAAATTATTTTAAATTAAATTAAATTAAATAAATAAATATTAAATTAAATAAATTAAATAAAAAAAATTAAATTAATTAAATAATGTAAATAAATAATAAATTAAATTAATAAAATAAGTTAAATAAATTAAATTAAATTAATTTAAATAATAATGTAAATAAATAATAATTTATACTAAATTAAATTAAATTGAATAATAAAATAAATTAAAAGAAAACCGAAAATAATAATTTGAATAAATTAAAGTAAAATAAAATGAATAAATAAAAATCAGTTAATTAAATAAAACAAATAAATAACAATCAATTAATTAAATAAAATTCATAACAATTAATAAATAAATAAATGATAATAAAGTAAATAAATTACAATGAATTAAATAAGATAATAAATTAAATAAATAATAAAGTTAATAATAATTTCATTTACAAATAAAAGATAATAATTTTAAACAACACATAATAAAAATAAAAATAATAAAACACATAAATAATAAATAACAATAATAACATAAAATAATAATACATAACAATATAAACACTAATAACATAATACAATACAATAAAATAACATACAACAATGATAACACATAACAACATAAACAATAACAATATAATACGATAATAACATATAAATAACAATCACATATATTCATAAATACAATCCCAACACAAACAATAATCACCACACACAACAACAATCCCGACCACAATACAATACCAACACGATAACAATCAAACCTAGGATAGGCCTCCTGGGGCATGTTTCATTTTTCCCTTCGTAAAGACCCCTAGGAAATCACAACTTGGTGTAGAAAACATAATAAGAATACCCTTATGCTTAGTGAATGCATGGAGTAACCCATATTTTACCCGGTGTCCACACAAACTTCCCAATTCAAATTCCAAACCAAAATTTAAACCTAAACCAAAAATCAAAACCAAACCCAAACCAAAACATAAACCAAAACCAAACCCAAACATAAACCAAAACCAAATCCAAGCACAAACTCAAGCAAAGCTTCCACAAATAAAATCACAAACTCAAGATAGCACTCCCATAAGTCCAAGTAAAATTACCAATTGCCACCAAATACAAACCCAAACCACACCTAAACCCATTTGCCCCAACCTACCCCAAACAACTGTGTTCATTAAGCATAAGGGTATAGGTAGGGTGAATTGTTAAGCAACATAATAAGTTTAAATGAGCTGGAGACTTTTCACCTGGCTGTGAGAGGGAAGCATGGACCTGCATCCTTCTCTAACCTTTTGGATACCACAGAGGTCTATTACACTTAATATGTCTGCTTAACGAAACCATCCTCATTTAAATTAACAAAGTTTATTGAAACACAACATAGGAATTCACATAGACAAGATAGGACTTGGTAGACAACCAGGATCTAAACATAGACATCATAGGATTGAGTAGTTACTTCTTGTTAGTTCTACTTCTTCCTATTTTCTGGCATGCTTTAATTTCTGTAAAATTATAAACACATATATACAATGCAATACTAAAGTCTCAGCTGGGAATGACGAGAAGACCCTCCAGGTACGCTTTTACTTTATTGCAATTTATTTACCTGCACTGCGTTTTACTTTTCTTGCATGATAAATAAGATTGTTGCATGAAAACTGAAACCTTTAGGATTGCCACAAAATTGAAACCAAAAACTAAATTAAAATTCATACAAGATAAAATTCACCGCCACAACATTCAAAATATAAAACAACTCAAAATTTAATCACAAATAGAACAACAAAAACTACAACTTTAACTAAATTAAAACGTCTTATTGGATGATCGAGAATACCTCGGATGATGTAACCTACGTGTTGCTAACGGGATTTCCCACGGTCTAAATGAAAGTGTGGAACTCATTCAGTTGAGTTTAGCAAATTCATCTGGACTAAGTGAATCCGATAAAAATAACGATGTCGGAAGGATGGAACCGTGGGATCTTAACTGTGTTGTTATAATCAACTTTAAGATTTGTTTTAATTAAAACATTAAAAAACACTTGGATTTTAAGATTTCTCTAAACCAAAACACTTCTCTCATCTCCTGATTTTCACTTTCTAAAACTAAACCTCTGCGACAACAAGGAGCTTGGAGCATAGTGGGCAGCACGGCCATCGTCGTCAGCAAAACTCGGATCTACATCAGCTAAACCTTTGTTAGAAATTAAATAAAAAAGCCATAGGCTTTCGAGGTAGTTTGCCTAGTGCAACATAAATCCTCAACTTTTTGTTAGGCATTTGCATAACTGTCTTATGCAAATTAAGCCCTAACCGGTCTTAGGACTCCGAGGTAGTCGTTTGGTACGACATAAGCCCTCACATCTTCAAGGTTGTTTGTATGACTGTGTCATACAAATATAAGTCCTAATTAATTAAAACATGTAGAATGAAACATTAAATAAACTCCCAAATTGAAGCCAAACAATAGGATAGTTTGGGATGTTGCCAAGATTCTTCTTGGATCCTCAGCTTCTCCTACTTCTCTTCCTTTGGACTCCTAAAATAAACTGTTCCAATTTTGATCTATTCCCTATTGAAATTTCCAAAATCCAACTTGTTTGAAAACCTTAAACTTTGAAATTCTTGAGGGAAAAACCACTGATCATTATCGAGAGTTTTCTTAAATGATTCCCGTCATTTAGGATGTAATTAACTATAGGGGCTTGCCCTTATAGGGAACTTTAAGAACCCAGGTAATATAAACCCTACTTAATTCCTTTATATTAAGCAAGGAACTCGTCGGCAAATAAAATGGTTTCGCAGACCAAACGAATGTCAAAAATCTTTTAGTTTATTTAATCGAGCCCCATCGTCGAGCAGTGTGACTATTCCTCGGGATAGATACACAGTTTGTGGTGCGGTGCTCATTTATATAAACTATTTAGAATGTGAGATCAGTTTGATTTCATATCTTAAAATTTTCAAACATAAAATTATTTTCAAAAATCAAATGCTACTTTCCAAATTATATATATATATACTTAAATTAAATTTAAAAACTAAAAATATGCCGACAGCTTTTGGCGACTCCGCTGGGGAATAGTTCCTCTCTCTATTTTGATCAGATGGTTTTGCATTCATAAATCGGTAGTAAATCCATGCCCCTAGTGGATCAAACAACCATTCTTCCATTGACATATCTTGTTCATTCCTATCTTGAACATGTTTGATCAACTTTCCTTAGATTTTGGAGCCACTATTTAGACGCCCCTAAACAGAGTGGTTCTGAAATCCTCCTTTTATTACCTCTCTAAAGAGGTGGGGTCGGACCCCCAATAGGTGTGTTGGTGGATTGATTCCACTTGGGCAATGTGCGTTGTGAATTCATCCCAGGACTGGGTCCTGAATTTCACTTTTACTCCGTGTCTCTCGGGTTTGATTTGTTATCGGCAAATTAAACCAAACTTCTACTTTCATACCTTTCACTCAAAATTTGAAATTAAACGAACAATGTTAACAAATATAAAATCCAAAAAACAAAAATAAAATAAAATAAGGCGAAAACACCAAACATAATAAGAAAATTGCCCAGTTTGTAGTACAAGTGCGGCAGCTTGAGTACTTCCGTTGAAACAACAAGGCACGAACGTTACTGACTTCCAGAAATTCTTTAAATGACAGGAAAGATGTCTTCGCCAAAGTTGATCTTTTCTTTTGCCTCCGGAGTAGAGTTCGCGTCAATAGGGATGAGCTACCTGATCTGGCAGTCATTAAGTTTGGACAAGGATTCAATGATGTTGAAGCTAAGTTCGAGGACGTGGCTATTGAAATGATGAAGCCTGAAATGAGCAAGTCCATTAAGCCTATTGTAATGTTCAACCTGAAGTCTGTTGAGGAACTCTCCATACCAAAGAAGGAATGGATTGAAAAGAACTATGTTGTCATTACAAGCGTTGGGACGTCTCCTAAGGCAATTTCTGCTCCTACTGTCGGATTCACTATTGCTGTACCAGTCGCTCCGCTAACTAAAAGAAAATATATTCTACATGAGGAAGAGTCAGTCGATGCTTGTGTTTTGCCATCTTCTAAATTCAAGATTGAGTCAGATTCGAAGTCCATACAAATGGCAAAGACACAGAAATTGAAGCGCAATCAGGGAATTCTGAAAGTGAAGTAGCCGCAACGGTCTGAAGAATAGTCGTTCCAGTTGAGACCATACCAGATAGATGGGAGACAGGGTCCGACAATGAATCAACGGTTAAGCAAGGTATACCCGTTCAAAGAGGAGTCAGTGTCGCAGAGATTCTGTTACTTGATAAAGAAGCCAGAATTCAGACTACCGGAGCCAAAGAAGCCGGAGGAGGCTGACAAGAAAGATCATCCTCAGTACTGTCCATACCGCCGGTTGCTCGGTCACACCATAGAAAACTGCTTTAGCTTCAAGGATTGGCTTGAGAAGAATTTCAGGAGCGGAAACTTAACGATCCCGAATGAGTATTTAAAAGAACCTGAAAAAGGTTCTATAAATATGATTTTGTGTGATTCGATTAACTTCTGCACGACGACACCGCTGCTCGAGAAAATAAGTGATGTTTCTCAAGAACCTCCAATTGACCTTAAAGTTCTCAAAGGAAAGTCAATTAAGTCTGCTGTGGAAAAGCTTCGAGCTGACATTGCACTACTGTCTAAAGTTCAGAAAGAAGACTTTGAAGTGGAAGATTATAACTTAACATATTACACGGAAGGCGAATTCACCGAAATCAACAACATTGAGACCCAAGCCATGTTAGCTGCGAGCGACACTCCTCTTTGTGAGGAGAACGCCGCGGATGAGTGGCAGAGGGCCTTTCAACAAAGAGATGAACATATCAGCTATCTCGAGAATAAAATTGGAGAAATGATGACTGCTATGGCTATAATGCAAGGACAGTTGCACTGACAGTAGGTGGCATCCCCGGAGATGAACCAGCCGGAGATTGTCCATATTACCGATGAAACAAGGGAGGTTTCTTCTGAAAATCGAGATGAGCCGCCAAAGAAAGATTCAACTCAGAATATGGTGCCAGAGAAAGACATTAAGCGAATGGTTTATCAACAGGTGAGAGAATCCCTAGATCAATCGAAAAGAGGGACATCAATTCCGAAAGGTAGGCCTTACCCGGAGGAGTTTGATACCATCTAATACCCCAAGGGTTTCGTACCACCTTTGTTCAGGACTTTCGACGGGACTGGAAACCCTTGGCAGCATGTTGCACACTTTCGAGCAAGTTGCTGCAACGCGGGGGGTAGTGTTGTGCTACTGCTCCGATAGTTTATTAGCAGCCTTTCAGGATTCGCCTTCGACTGGTACGCAGACTTATCGAACGGTTCAGTGAAGAATTTCGCAGAAATGGAGAATCTTTTTGTCAAGCGTTTTGCTGGGGTTCAACACCACATCACTATAGGCAGTCTTATGGAAGAGAAGCAGAAGCCAGATGAAACTTTGGTGGCGTACATTCTACGGTGGAGAAACTTAAGCATGAAGTGCGAGCCCCAATTGCAGGAGCAACATGCGATTGAGGTCTTACTCAAGAACATCCATGGACCGATAGCTTTCATGCTTAAAGGACTCACCATCAAGTCATTTAAGAAACTACTTAGTAAAGCCGCAAGCCTACAAGAGGAGGTCAAACAAACTGAATTCATCGAGAAAGAGGACAGGATGGAGCCAGCAAAGATATCTGAAAGGAGATCAGAGACAGTGGCAGCAGTAGATAAGGGAAAGCAGTCGATACAGACCGAGCAGTTACCTCAATACAGTCAGCAGCACCAGCCGCCTCAGTACGGTCAGTTTTTATAGCAGTACAGTCAGTCGCTTTCTCAGTTCAGTCAGCTGGCTCAGTGGTATGTTCCACATCCACAGCAGTATGTTCAGCCACCAAAGCAGTATGTTCCACACCCACCACAGTATATTCAGCATGTCCAACAGTACGGTCAGCGGTACAATCAGCAACACAGTCAACAGTCATCCCAGCAGAGGCCACTCCGGACGGATGGAAGGCAAGGTCGGTCTATGACCGATTTGTTGAACAAAGTATATCCCTTCAATGATGAAGCAATAGCACAGATGTTCCAAAATTTGATTAAGAAGCCCGAGTTCAGATTGCCTGAGGCAAAGAAGCCGGCGGAGGTTAACAAGAAGAATCATCCCAACTATTGCCCATATCACAGAATGCTTGGGCACACCATTGAAGGCTGTATCAGTTTCAAAGAATGGTTGGAGAAGAACTTTAATAATGGAAGCGTAATAATCCCCGATGAATATTTTAAAAGAACTTGAAGAGGTTCTATCAATATGATTTCGGTGATTTGTTTGCTTCGATTGATTCCTACGCAGCTGACAACAGATGGGACACTTTTCGATTACTATTGTACTACTTTTGTTGCTCAGCATGATCAGTATTATGCTCTACCATCTCTTCTATCGCAATGAATGAAAGAAAAGGAGTTAGTTTTTTTCCAGAATTGCTCAATATTTGGAAAGCTCAAAATTGGATATTTTGCTAAGACTTCGACTTCAGGAAAGAATGAAATTAATGACCTAAAGACTGGGTCCTTCACTTTAAGGAATTTGGACTGGGTCCTAAGTTGATTTCAAAATGACGTAGTGTAGTTGAAATACGAGTAATTGACTCAGGATATCACGGGCCTTTTAATTTCCTGCCATGTGACTGGGTTTCGACTTTCGGAGAAGTTATAATATCCCAGGATTCACTTTAAGGAACATTTCAGAATTATTAATTAGGGGAGTTTCGACATTCAAAATCTTTAATAGAAGTATGCATTGTCAGATACAGTAATTATCAGAAAACAAAAGGAGCCAAAAAAAAAATCGGAGGAGAAGCTTGAGGTGAGCACAAAATAAAAAATTGGTGCCCCAATTCAGGCATTCAAAATCTTTAACATGTACTCCACCAGATATAGTAATCATCAATAAAAAAAGAAAGAGCTAAAAGCTCAACCAAAAAAAGGGAAACAGAGAAGGGCTCCCTGAGAAGAAGCTTGAGGCAAGCATATAATCAAAAATTGGTGTCTTAATCTTCCCCTGATTAATAAAACTTGAAAGACAACCTTAAAAAGTTTCCTCCGATATTATGCTTTGAAAAGAGTCAAGTGATTTCATGCCTTTTGGTCGGTTATTAATTGGCTCAGAAATATCTTGGGCAATGAAAAATATTTTACTCACATGAACAGAAATTTTGAAATCTGCTTAGGCCTGGGAAGGAAGAATTAAAGAAAGGGTCACGTTGTTGGAAATTAATGGAAATTCGACCCTGAAGTCGTATCTTTCAGTGTCTAGCAAATACAACTCCAACTTCAACTTGAAGAACGTCAGAAAGATTTCTCGAAGACAACTTCAACAACCTTCACAGAATCTGCAACAAATCAAACGAAAACTGCTACAAACAAAGCTACAAAGTTTTGTCCTCTGTAGCAATGACCTCTCTAGAGATGACACACCTTTATAGATACTTGAAAGAATGTGATTCTGATAACACCTTAGAGAGTGAGTTATTTTCTAGCACTGGTCCTTAGTCAGTGAACAATACCTCAAGAAGTGATGTACATCGCAACGTTTCAAAGACAGAGTCTTGTTCTACGAAACACTTATGCTGCACTTGTCTAAAACTGGGCCCAAATCCTAATACAAATGCAACAAAGTAAAAATCTACATCAAACAAAATAAAAAATAAAAAAAGAAGAGAGAGAAAGAAAGGATTTCTTTCTCAATACCGAGTACCTCACTCTCTTTTGCATTACTTTTTGTTACTTTAGGGGTCGTCCCCCTTTTGCATTACCCTTAATCTCTTTAGGGGCCGCCCCCTATTGCATTCCTTTCTGTCGCTTTAGGGGCCGCCCCCTATTGCGTCTTTTGTTCGTTGCTTTATGATCTCCTCCTATCGCAATCATTCAAGTATTAAATTCTGGAGATTGAGGATTCCACGTCCGACTCCGTGGTGCTTTAGGGGCCGCCCCCTATCGCATTCTTTGTTCGTTGCTTTAGGATCTCCTCCTATCGCAATCATCCAAGTATTAAATTCTGGAGATTGAGGATTCGACATCCGACTCCGTGGTGCTTGAGGGGCCGCCCCCTATCGCATTCTTTGTTCGTTGCTTTAGGATCTCCTCTTATTACAATCATTCAAGTATTAAATTCTAGAAGTTGAGGATTCCACATCTGATTCCATGTCGCTTTAGGGGTTGTCCCCATCTTACATACCTTTCTGGTGCTTTAGAGGCCGCCCTCTACTGCATCCTTGTCGTCACTTTAGGGGTCGTCCCCCTCTTACATACCTTTCTGGTGCTTTAGAGGCCGCCCTCTACTGCATCCTTGTCGTCACTTTAGGGGTCGTCCCCCTCTTACATACCTTTCTGGTGCTTTAGAGGCTGCCCTCTACTGCACTCTTGTCTTCACTTTAGGGGCCGTCCCCCTCTTACATACCTTTTTGGTGCTTTAGAGGCCGCCCTCTACTGCACTCTTGTCCGTCGCTTTAGGGGCCGCCCCCTATTGCGTTCATTGTCCGTCGCAATAGGGGTCGCCCCCTATTGCGCTCTTTGTCGTCGCTTTTGGGGACGCCCCCTATTGCGCTCTTTGTCGTCGCTTTAGGTGTCGCCCCCTATTGCGTTCATTGTCTGTCGCTTTAGGGGCCACCCCTATTGCGCTCTTTGTCGTCGCTTTAGGGGCCGCCTCCCTATTGTGCTCTTTCCCATCGCTTTAGGGGCCACCCCCTATTGCGCTCTTTGTCGTCGCTTTAGGGGCCGCCCCCTATTGCGTTCATTATCCGTCGCTTTCGGTGTCACCCCCTATTGCGCTCTTTACCGTCACTTTAGGGGCCGCCCCCTATTGCGCTCTTTGCCGTCGCTTTAGGGGTCGTGCCCTATTGCGCTCTTTGTCGTCGCTTTAAGGGCCGCCCCCTATTGCGCTCTTTGCCATCTCTTTAGGGGCCGCCCCCTATTGCGTTCATTATCTGTCGCTTTAGGGGACGCCCCCTATTGTGTTCTTTTTCGCCACCTCTTGGGTTGGATGTGAGTCCTTGTGCTTTCCTTCCCAATGCTTTAAATTTTCTCGATCAGTCTTTGAGTTGGATGTGAGTCTTTGCTCTTTCCATCTCAACCGGTCTAGTCATTTTTCTAAATTTGAAACTTTTACCAAACCAAAGACCAAAATTAAAATTGAAATTGAAATTAAAACCAAAATCAAAATCAAAATGAAATTAAAGCCGAAAGAAAAGCAAGGTAAATCGAATCCAAATTTGAAATTTGAAATTTGAAAATTAAAGTTGCAACTCTTAAATTGAAAATTCCTCCTCTTGTTTCCCCAGCGGAAACAAATCTCTCTCAATTCCTCGTTTTGCCCTAAAAATTTTACTTAGGCAAGTTTGTGTTGGTTTGTTGATCTTCTTCAGTCAACACCAATACGCGCGGTGTGTTGTCCGGCACACCACACCTATTGGGGGTCCATTTGTTGACCTCACTTTTGGTTGAGGTCTAGTCTCTCTTTAGAATAGCCTAGGGTCTAGCCATAGGACTCTCCACAGTGACTTTCTTAGAGGACTAGTCATGGAACCCTTCCCATAGAAATTCAAAACTCTTCTTACTTCACTAGGGGGTTTCCATATGCTTAAGGCCTAACCTCCAACTTTTGGTAGGAAAAAGGCAAGCATGAGGAATCCTAGGGGAAGTCTCCTATAGGTGGTCAGACCTTAGGATTTGCCTTGAGGGAGGTCTGGAGATCACCACTCATACACTTCACATTCACAACGTACACACACTGCACATTCTAATTTCAACCCTGAACTCTTTGGAAACTCATGTGGATAGCCCAGCCCTAAGTCTATGACTAAGTGGTAGGGACCAACACATAGTGGACCAAATATAAATGAACCTTGGTCATTACATCCTGCTCACCTTGAAGCCACCTTCAAATTTCCTGAAATACCCAAAATACCCTTTTTGCCCAAAAATCCAAAAATTCCAAAAAATTCTCAAAAAATTCCAAAAAATCCTAAAACTTCGTAATTTCATTTTTTTCAACTACACTATGGGCCAATTTTTCCAAATTAATACACTTTCAATCCAAAATCCCAACATGGCCCATTTAACCTAAAGGTGCCAAAATCAAACCCAATCTTGACCCAATTGACCCCAATTTTCATCAAATTCAATTCTAAACCAAAATTAAACATCCCAAATATGAACTTAGACCAAATTCAAGTCCAATGTGACCCACATTTGAATCTAATTCCACTTGAAATCAAAATCCCTAATTTTGCCTAAATAACCCAAAACTCCTAAAGTGACCTAATGTCAATCAATTTCTCCCAAATTTCAATTACAAACTCTTTATAACACCTCCTTAAACTGAATTGGATCATCAATTGCCCATAATTTGAGCTCAGTTCTTACCCAAATCCATTTTGGACCAAAGAAACCCCATTTTTGACCCATGCTGAACACATGTTTTAAATCCACCAAATTGACCCTCTAAAACTTGTCAAAACAATTTTATGTCTTCATGAAAATTCTTTTAGATAACCATAATTACAATAATGTTGAAGATCTCTGAACCCCATTCCCACCCAAACTCAAGATAACTTGACCCGAACCCAACATGGTCTAAAATAATCAAATATCCAATCCATGCCAAAATTGAACTCCAAATGAGCTCAAAACCACTTTGTGTCCTCATAAAAGATCTTCATTACAATCACATGGACAATATTGATCAAGGCACTTGGGCTTCATTCAAGCTCTAGCCCAATCTAAACTCAAATTAGCCCAATGTTCTTAAAATGGACCCAAAATCCAAAACTCACCAAATTAAAATACACACACTCACACACATCCACATACTTCCCTTTTTTTTTACACCTCACGGAAGCCCTAAAAGAAAAAAAAAGTAAAATAAATTTTTTTTACAAAAAAAAAAGAAAAAATATCTCTCCCTCACCTCTCCCTCACCCTACTCGCCACCTCTCCCTACCCTCCTTACCTTCACCATGCCTCCACCATATTTCTCCCTCATCTCATCCTCACTCCCTCCTTAATTCATAGCCGTGAGTCTCCCCATTAAACCCCCCCCCCCCCCCCCCCATAATCCCACTTACACACTCTTACACACTCCCTTACACACTTCACTTTACCATCCCACTAACTCACTTCCTCTCCAAAACCGTGAGCCTCCCTCTCCTCTTCTTCTCCTCCTTCCAAGCTAGCCACACTCACTCACTTCATCTCCAACAAGGGACTCTTCAAGGTCTCCAACAAGTGCTTCTCCAAGCTAAGGTAATCTCCTCCCCCCTCCCTTTACTTTTTTTTTTTGTTTCAAAATTTATTTGAAGGAACAAAAAAAAAGGAAAAAAAATGTTTCATTATCTTGTTTATGTTTAGCACATACATGTATTTTCTTTAAAAAATACTTCTTCCTCTACATAGGTTTTAAAAAATATATATTATTATGTGTTAATTATTACAAATCTTCACACCATGTATGCTTTCCCATGTTTAGCCTTAGGGATTTCTTTTCTTTTTCATGCAAGCTATCTCCACGTATATCTTCATGTGTAGGTTATCTTCATGCTATTTAAATTTTATTCATGCATAGGCTTAGGAATTCTCTTTTTATGCCAAGTTATATAGCTAGTTTTAAATATTTACAAATCTACCACCTATTTCTACTAAATTGAAAAATAAGATTTAAAATCTAAAAGAAATAATTTAACATAAAGGAAAGAAAAAATAAATGAAAGGAAAATAAATGTAATGAGAAAATAAAATAAAAATAGGAATAAAATAAAATGAAAGGGAATGAAATAATTTTTTTTTATAACATATAATAATAAAATAACATATAAATAAAATAACTACATAAATTATACATATGTAAATTAATAATAAAAATGTAAATATATGTGTAAATAATAAATTTAATAGATTATAACTTAATAAAAACGATAATAATTTAAATTAAAGAAAATAATAATTTAAGAGAGAGAAAATGAAAATTCTTATAAATAAATAAATAATAATAAAAATGATAATAATATTTAATGTAAATTAATAACATAAATTAATAATAATAAATCAATAATATTTAAGTAATAAAAAAGTACATATAATTAATTAAAATAAAATAACTTATAAGGGATAATAAAAATAAATAATACATATATATATAAATTGAAAATAATTTAAATAATATAAATGCATAATGAATTAAATTAAAAAAAAATAAACGAGTAATTGAATTAAATAAATTAAATTAAATAATAATTAAATTAAATAAATTACATTAAATAATAATGAATTAAGTAAACCAAAAAAAATTAAATAAATAATAGTTTAAATTAAATTAAATAAATTAATTAAATTAAATAAATCAAATTTATATTAAATTAAATGATACTGTAAATAAATAAATAATTTAAAATTAAATTAAATTAAATAAATAAATTAAATTAAGTTAAATAAATTAATGAAAACCGAATATTAAATTAAAATTAAATGATAATGTAAATAAATAATAAATTAAATTAAATTAAATTATTTAAATAAATCAAATTATAGTAAATTAAATTAAAATAAATAAATAAATATTAAATTAAATAAATTAAATAAACAAATTAAATAATTTAAATAATGTAAATAAATAATAAATTAAATTAAATTAAATAAGTTAAAAAAATTAAATTAAATTAAAACAAATAGTAATGTAAATAAATAATAATTGATACTAAATTAAATTAAACTGAATAATAAAATAAATTAAATGAAAACCAAAAATAATAATTTAAATAAATTAAAGTAAAATAAAATGAATAAATAAAAATCAATTAATTAAATAAAACAAATAAATAACAATCAATTAATTAAATAAAATTAATAACAAGTAATAAATAAATAAATGATAATAAAGTAAATAAATTACAATGAATTAAATAAGATAATAAATTAAATAAATAATAAAGATAATAATAATTTCAATTACAAATAAAAGATAATAATTTTAAACAACACATAATAAAAATAACAATAATAAAACACATGAATAATAAATAACAATAATAACATTAAATAATAATACATAACAATATAAACACTAATAACATAATACAATACAATAAAATAACATACAACAATGATAACACATAACAACATAAACAATAACAATATAATACGATAATAACATATAAATAACAATCACAATAATCATAACTACAATCCCAACACAAACAATAATCACCACACACAACAACAATCCCGACCACATTACAATACCAACACGATAACAATCAAACCTAGGATAGGCCTCCTGGGGCATGTTTCATTTTTCCCTTCGTAAAGACCCCTAGGAAATCACAATTTGGTGTAGAAAACATAATAAGAATACCTCTATGCTTAGTGAATGCATGGAGTAACCCATATTTTAACCGGTGTCCACACAAACTTCCCAATTCACATTCCAAACTCAAATTTAAACCTAAACCAAAAATCAAAACCAAACCCAAACCAAAACATAAACCAAAACCAAACCTAAACATAAAACAAAACCAAATCCAAGCACAAACTCAAGCAAATCTTCCACAAATAAAATCACAAACTCATGATAGCACTCCCATAAGTCCAAATCAAATTACCAATTGCCACCAAATACAAACCCGAACCACACCTAAACCCATTTGCCCCAATCTACCCCGAACAACTGTGTTCATTAAGCATAAGGGTATAGGTTGGGTGAATTGTTAAGCAACATAATAAGTTTAAATGAGTCTGAGAGTTTTCACCAGGCTGTGAGAGGGAAGCAAGGACCTGCATCCTTCTCTAACCTTTTGGATACCTCAGAGGTCTATTAAACTTAATATGTCTGCTTAACAAAATCATCCTCAATTAAATTAACAAAGTTTACTGAAACACAACATAGGAATTCACATAGACATCATAGAACTTGGTAGACAACCAGGATCTAAACATAGACATCATAGGATTGAGAAGTTACTTCTTGTTAGTTCTACTTCTTCCTATTTTCTGGCATGCTTTAATTTCTGCCAATTATAAACACATATATACAATGCAATACTAAAGTCTCAGCTGGGAATGACGAGAAGTCCCTCTAGGTATGCTTTTACTTTATTGCAATTTATTTACCTGCACTGTATTTTACTTTTCTTGCATGATAAATAAGATTGTTGCATGAAAACTGAAACCTTTAGGATTGCCACAAAATTGAAACCCAAAATTAAATTAAAAGTCATACAAGATAAAATTCACCGCCACAACATTCAAAATATAAAATAACTCAAAATTTAATCACAAACAGAACAACAAAAACTACAACTTTAACTAAATTAAAATGTCTTGTTGGATGATCGGGAATACCTCGGAATATGTAACCTACGTGTTGCTAACGGGATTTCCCACGGTCTAAATGAAAGTGTCGAACTCATTCAGTTGAGTTTAGCAAATTCATCTGGACTAAGTGAATCCGATAAAATAACGATGTCGGAAGGATGGAACTGTGGGATCTTAACTGGTGTTGTTATAATCAACTTTAAGATTTGTTTTAATTAAAAAGTCAAAAAACACTTGAATTTTAAGATTTCTCTAACCCAAAACACTTCTCTCATCTCCTGATTTTCACTTTCTAAAACTAAACCTCTGCGACAATAAGGAGCTTGGAGCATAGTGGGCAGCACGGCCATCGTCGTCAGCAAAACTCGGATCTACATCAGCTAAACCTTTCTTAGAAATTAAATAACAAAGCCATAGGATTTGGAGGTAGTTTGCCTAGTGCAACATATATCCTCAACTTTTTGTTAGGCATTTGCATAATTGTCTTATGCAAATTAAGCCCTAACCGTTCTTAGGACTCCGAGGTAGTCGTTTGGTACGACAGAAGCCCTCACATCTTCAAGGCTGTTTTTATGATTGTGTCATACAAATATAAGTCCTAATTAATTAAAACAGGCAGGATGAAACATTAAATAAACTCCCAAATTGAAGCCAAACAATAGGATAGTTTGGGAATTGCCAAGATTCTTCTTGGATCCTCAGCTTTTCCTACTTCTCTTCCTTTGGACTCCTAAAATAAACTGTTCCAATTTTGATCTATTCCCTATTGGATATTCAAAGTCCAACTTGTTTAAAAACCTTAAACTTTGAAATTCTTGAGAGCAAAACCACTGATCATTATCGAGAGTTTTCTTAAATGATTCCCGTCATTTAGGATGTAATTAACTATAGGGGCTTGCCCTTATAGGGAATTTTAAGAACCTGAGTAATATAAACCCCTGCTTAATTCCTTTATATTAAGCGGGGGAACTCGTCGACGAAATAAAATGGTTTCGTGGACCAAACGGATGTCACAAATCTTTTAGTTTATTTAATCGAGCCCCATCGTCAAGCAGTGTGACTATTTCTCGGGATAGATACACAGTTTGTGGTGCGGTGCTCGTTTATATAAACTATTTGGGATGTGAGATCTTTTTGATTTCATATCTTAAAATTTTCAAACTTAAAATTATTTTCAAAAATCAAATGCTACTTTCCAAATTATATATATGTATATATATACATAAATTAAATTTAAAACCTGAAAATATGCCGACACTCCTCAACGCATCAATGCTTTTTATCAGACTCGGGAACCGTTCGTATGTGAATACGAAAAATTTGACACTGGAAGGGAGAATATGAGAGAAGTTATTGCTTTTCTGAATGACGGGCGAGGAGAGTGGAAAGTAAGTAAAAAGCAGTTGATGAATTTCCCCGCCTCCACATTGAATGTTGCTTCAAAGGTATGGCATTATTTCATTTCTGTAAGGTTATTACCATCTTATCACCAAAGAGAAGTTACTAGAGATAGAGCAATTCTGAACTACTGTATACGAAAAATGAAAAAGATTGATATTGGATCCATTATTTACAAGAATATTCAGACGATTGCTAGAGGTGAAACGACTAGAGGATTAGGGCATCCTGCTTAAGTTCATGCCCTCTCTGTTCAGTCTGGAGTTGAGTTCAGTAGTTCTGAGAATGTGGCTATACCATTGAGACCTATTAAAAAGAATATTATTCGTACTTATGAGTCTCATGTAGGAGCTAGAGTTGAGCGTAGGAGTACTGATATTCCTACTACGAGTTATGATGTTCCATCTACATCTGAGCCGCCTACTTTATCTGATATCATGGAGCAGCTGAGACTATAGAGTATTAGTATGGATAGACTCCATGGTCGGATGGATGTATTTGAGGCGAGGAGTGATGTAAATGAAGATTATCTGTAGAGGAGAGTGGAGTTTGATATTGCTTATTATGATGCACAGGTTAGATTTATGAGGGGGGAGTCCGATGTAATATTTCCTACTTGCCCCAGCTATACACCATATTGACCTGACCCTGCTGATGACCCTGCTGTTGATCCTGGTGATGGAGACTGGTAGATAGTTTATTTGTTTGTTATTTTTATTGATCTTGTCGTAATGTGTTGTATTGATGTGATGTAGTGGATATTTACTTTTCATGTGACATGTACCCCTGTTGTATTGTACTATGTGATGTTGTGTTATTTACATTCCATTTTGAACTATTGTGCTGTAGTAAAACATTAAAAATTATTTTTTTTCTGTTATAGTGTTCTGTTGGATGTTTAGATGTTTACTATCAATTTCTCTTTACCCATGAAAATATTTAAAAACTGTTATATCACTGCTACTAATTGCTTCATGCCTGCTAGCTATAAATGTTGATTAATACCAGATAGCTATTGAAGATTTCAAGATCCCAGCACAGAAGTGTTAGTTTTCTTTTACTCTCAACTGTTTCAAATTCATTGTAAAAATTTAAGTTTATGGGAGGGTAGAGAAATAATAAAGTTTTATTTGTTTCCAACTATTATATTTTCAAAAAGTTATTAGCATAACTTCATGCAGTTGAACCTCATTGTAAGATAACTAAAATTTTTTATTTCAGTTGAATATTATGGAAGGATAAGATGAAAATTTTTGGTAATAAAAGTTGATTTTATAGAAGTAAGATATTTGGTATGAAAGGATTTGATTATACTTAACAATTTAAAGTAAAGAAAACTGTATTTTAAAAATGTTAAGGGACTTAAAGTGTTGTGTGTTAAGAAGAGATTGTAACTTTATGAAAATAAATAAAGCCTGTACCTAACTATAAAGTAAGGAGGTGACATAAGTTTGAACTTTAGAAAGAGGAGAGTGAAGTTCAAAATCATTAAAGACTATCCAGATATAGTAATCCTCAAGAAAAGAAAAAAAAGAAAAGAAGGATTGAAAAACAATCCCAAAAAGAAAAAGAAAAATAAAAGAAAAAAGAAAAGAAACATATGTATGAGGAGAAGCTTGAGGAGATGCCTAATCAAAAATTGGCTTCACTTGAATCACCCTAAAGGGAAAACTTTATTTTACTTCTGAATTTATATTTAAAGTATTAACCTACATTCTATTAAGTTTGCATGAACTCCTTTCTCACATAATATTTTAAGGCACTCTTAATGTGGCAAATTATGGTTCAGCTTGAAATAAATAGAAGATTAGAACTCTTAAACTTGATTACTGAATATTCTTATGCCTGTAATTTTGACGTAAGTTACAAAATTTTTTTCTAAAAATCCAACCACTATACTCTTCTAAATGAAAATTTAGTGTCTTACAATTGAAAAGTACATTGCATAGAGTTATATTTTATGTAGTAAAAGGATTTCTTGAGGACAAGTAATAGTTTAAGTTTGGAGTATTTTGATGCACCAAAAATATATATGGTTTATGCTATCTAATTTTACTTATTTTGGGAGATATTGCACTTTAAAGGATTCATGATTTGTTGTAGGTATGATGATTTTAGGTGATTGTAGTGAAAAGAATAAAAAAGGAATGAATTTCGAGCGAAAAGGAGAGAAAAGGAGCAAAATGGTGGAAAAGGTATTCTGGTGCCGCCGGCGCCCAAATCCAAAGAGCTCAGAAAATATTATGGATGATAGAGCGCCGCTGGCGCCCATGGTTGGTGGAATTCAAATTTTGAGAGTTTTGGTAAAATTTTGAAGGGATGCCTATGGAAATTCTTGGGATTTCATCCCTAACTCTTAAATAACTGAATTGGACGAAGGAAGAGAGTGCTAGAGGAGTTCTAGAGAGTTTTAGAGTGTGCTCTCTTACATTCCATTACTTTCTCTTAGTTTTTAGTGTAAGGGTTTAATGTAAAAGAGAGGGATTCTTCTTTAAGGAGTAATGAGAAGGAGTAAAGTGAGAGATTTCTTATTACTTTCCATTCTAAAGAGTGAATCAAGTGTTGTAAAGAAGAGAAGAGGATTCAAAGGAACTTCAAGGAGTTTGCATTGGGGAAGAGAAAGAGATATGTTGTATTCCTTTTGTGGTTTGTATGACTTTTCTTTTATATTTAAAAGCCATTTATTATTGTATCTTCTCCATGAATTCTGAGTAGTCTTCTTTGTCTTTCTTCTTGCTTAGAGATGTGATGATGGTTTGAAGTGGATTTGATGTGCATTTAATGTGATGAAGAAATTATGATGGTTTTTCATTTAGAACATAATTTACTTTCGATCTGGCCAATTGAAATGTTAAAATATGTTGTTGAACATTAAGTTTGAAAGTATTTAATGTCCTACAACAATAATGAAAGATACATTCAATTTCCATGGATGAATTGTGTAGTTCATGGGAATTGCGTGCAAATAAATAGGGAAATGTGTTCTGAAGGACTTTGACGTAGAGATTTCAGAGTGACAGGCTGAAATCCTCAGATTGGTTCTAAGATTAGTAACTAATATCAAAGGTTAGCCTTCGGGTGCAGGGTGAGTGGGAGCTCCGAAGTGAGAGCCGATATCCTCCCAGCCTAACCCTATAATTAGTAACTAAACTTAGAATGTGTCAACGTTATTTTCTTATTTAGAGGAGGGGGTACTCTTCTAAAGTTAAAGAATCATCTATGTTCCTATTTGGCATAATAAATTAGATAATTAATCCATATCAATCCAAACATCATATTTTCATTGCAAGAAGAAAAATTTTTTTCTCATATATCAAAAACCTTTCAAATATTTAGTTTAGTGTTTCTATTAGTTAATTCTATTTTCAAAGTTATTTGAAGTAATTGTAGTTTAGTTGGTTGTTACTATTTTCTCCATAGTAGTAGTATTGTTAGAAGAAAGTTCTAGTCCTTTATTCTAACTTGTTAAAACTTTCACTTTGCTTCAACTTAAAACCTCCCTGTGGGACTATAAACAAGACTCCACTAGAGCCCTGTATTACTTGATATGATACGTATACTTGCGTTGAATGCTTGGATTTTACAAAATCATTATAAATATAAAAATTTAAAGTTAACAAAATCTTGAATTTAAAAATGTAGAAGTAAAGTCTGGTTGCATCAATTTTTTAGCGTCTTTGCAGGAGAATTATATCTCCTAGTAGTGGTGTCGAATTCGTATTCAAACCAATCACATCAGCCTGCATGCTTCTTTGGTGGTAGAGCACACCCTTTGTGGCAGCATCCCAAATCTTCCCCCAAAGTTCATTGTTATGTTGAAATGCCAGGTTCAGCTGAACAATGCCTTAGCTAATAAAAACCAAGTTGTGAGATATGACACTTTGAATTCATTCCTAATTAAGCCATTCAAATCCATAAAAAGGATAATTGAGTCCTCTCCTTTCCGACTCATCGATCATGTTTCACAGTATTTGACTCAGTTGGTCATTGCCTTGGCTATCTAAATGTAGTGTAGATCAAAATTACTACTCGCTAGTGTTAGTCATTAAAAACTGCAGTAGAGCACTTAGAAACCTAATACCTTTTGTAATCTCCAACTTTAAAGTACTTTAAGAGTGACATGAGCCCACGTAGGTAATTTATCCTATTTTAATCAACCCTTTTATGTTTGGGTTTGAATGTGAGTCCCTGTGCTTTTCTTCCATAGGTGTTTAGGTTTGTCAAATAAAAAACAACCCCACCCCTCTAATTAGCTCTTAATATAGATCTGAATTCACAAGCTTTTTTTAATTTGATCTAATCATACAGTTCAACTCTTTAGTCAGATGTGTGTTTACATGGTATTCCATTTTAAAGTCTTCAAGTAACAAATGAGTTATAAACCTTTAAAAAATTGTATTTCATACTTTCAAACAAATGAATTTCAAACCCTCCAAAAAATGAATTCAAACAATCATAAAAGAAATTTCAAACCCTCAAACTAATGAATTTAATTTTAAATAAATGAATTTTAAATATTTAGGCAAATGAATGTTAAATATTCAAACAAATGGTTTTCAAATCTTTAAAAAAAAAGAATTTCAAAAACACTCAAATTAATGAAATACAAACCTTCAAGAAAAGATATATTAAATCCTCCAATGAATCAATCTCAAATCTCAAAACTTCAAAACATAATCCTTAAATAAAACCCCTAAATTTTAAAATCTTAAACAAAATAAAAAAATTTATCAAGATCCTATCTTGTATAGAGCTTTAAAATCCTAAAAATCTAAATGAGAACTTCAATCCTGATATTTTCCCCTAAAAAGAAAATAAGGATGTGTTGATCTCACTTTCGTTGAGGTCTAGTCTTTCCTTAGACTAGCCTAGGGTCTAGCCATAAGACTTTCTTGATGACTATCTTAGAAGATTAACAATGAAACCCTTAGCCCATAGAAAATCAAAACACTTCTTTGCTTCACTTGGAGTTTTCAAATGGTTAAAGTATAACCTCTAAGTTCTTAGGAGGATGAGACCAAGCATAAGAAAACTCAAGAGGAGTTCTCTACAGGATGGCCAAGCCTTAGGACTGACTCTGTTTCGTCTGGAGCTGGACTACACATTTGCACATTAGACTCTCACACACTACCTCACAACCCTAAATTAAACTTCTCCACACTTGATTCCCTTCTCATTTGGAAACTCATGTGAGTGGTTTCCCCAATCTCTTAGCCTCAGGCCAGGGTTAGACTAGTACTAGCACATGGAGGATCCAAAAGGAGAATTCCCTTGTGATGCACCAAAAATATATACTATTTTTGCTATATAATTTTACCCATTTTTGGTGATATTGCACTTTAAAGAAAGGAATTTTTCATGATTTGTTGCAGGTATGATGATTTTAGGTGATTGGAGCGAAAAGAAGTGAAAAGGAAAGAATTCGGAGCAAAAAGGAGGAAAACCGGTTTTGGCGCCGCCGACACCATTTTCTAGAGAGCTTTGAAATAATTAAGACGATAGAGCGCCACCATCGCCCAATATTGGCGGAATTTAAATTTGAGGTGTTTTGGTGACTTTTTAAAGGGATGCATATGGAAACTCTTGCGATTTCATTCCTAACTTATAAGTAATTGTTTTTGGACAAAAATTAGTGTGTGTCTTGAGTATTGTAGATATTCTAGTAAGTTTTGAGTGTTAGGGCTTAGGAGAGAAGAGTGTAGAAGTGATAATTTGAGAGGGATTCTTCTCTAAGGAGTGAAGGAGAAGGAGTAAAGTGAGAGATTGCTTCTTCCTTTCCATTCTAAAGAGAGAATCAAGTGTTGCAAAAAATATATAAAAGGATTTAAAGGAACTTCAAGGGAATTGCATTGGGGAAGAGAAAGAGTTAAGTTGTATTTTATTTTGTAGCTTGTATGACTTTTCTTTTGTATATAAAATCTATGTTTATTGTATCTTCTTCATGAATTCTGAGTAGTCTCCTTTGTCTTTCTTCTTGCATAGAGAAGTGATGATGGATTGATGTGGATTTGAAGTGCTTTTAATGTATTGAAGAAATTGTGATGGTTATTAACTTCGAACTTAATTTACTTTTTGATCTGGCCAATTAAATTGTTTAAATATGTTGTTGAACATTAATTCTGAAAGGATTTAGTGTCCTACAACAATAATGAAGAATCCATTCAATTTCCATGGATTAATTGTATAGTTCATGGGAATTGAGTGCAAATAAATAGGGACATGTGTTTTGATGGACTTCAATTTAGAGGTTTTAGGGTGACAGGCTGAGATACCAAAATTTGTTCGAAGATTAGTAACTAAACTCGAAGGTTAGCCTTCAGGTGAAGGGTGAGTGGGAGCTCCGTAGGAGCTGGTATCCTCGCAGTGTAGCCTTAGATTTAGTGACTAAACTTAGGAAATATCAATGTTCTTTTCATGCTTGGAAGAGGGGGTACTCTTTTAAGGTTAAAGAAACATTTATGCTCATATTTGGCACAATAAAATAAATATTTGTTCCATATCATCCACACATCATATTCTCATTGCAAGAGGAAAGATACTTTTCTCATATATTAAAATTTTTTTCAAATATATAGCTTAGCGTGTGTCTGTTTGTTAATTCTGTTTCAAAGTTATTAGAAGTAATTGTAGTTTGATTAATTGTTACTGTTTTCTGCATAGTGGTAGTAGAAGTAAGTATTAAACTTTAAGTGCAATTTGAGTATCGGATTTTAGTGCTACATTATCTATTGTGAAACACTTTCTTCTACTTCGTAGCTTCCCTATGGGATCGATAACTAAGACTCCATTAGAGCCCTGTATTACCTGATACGATACGTATACTTGTATTGAGTGCTTGGACTTTACAAAATCATTATAACATATATAAATTTGAGTTCATAAATTCTTGCAATATAAAAGTCTATAAATTGTTCGGTCACCTTAGTCCATCACTCAAATGGGTTATCAATTTCACTCAACTCCAATTTTACTACATATTCAAAACTTTGATCCCTTACCCCTAAAAAACTCCAACAAATTACCAAATTACCCATAAACCCCAATTTTGCCCAAAATTCCCAAGATCAACCAAATTGTCAAAATCCCTCAAAAATCACCCCAAAACATTATTTACCACTCAAAATTCCCAAAACATCTCAAATTTACCAAAATTCTCAAAACACCCCCAAAATGACTAAAATGCCCCTCCAAGCCCAAAAATTCCAAAATTTTCAAAAATTCCAAAACTTTAAAAAATTCCAAAAATTCCAAAAAAATTCCAAAACCCTCCAAATATTCCTAATTTTAATTTTGAACAACCACATATTTGACCAAATTGACCAATTTTTACCAAAAGACCCAAATTGCCCCTTTAGGTCCAAAATGCCTAAATTACCTCTAATGTACACTAAATTGACCTCAATTCCCCACAATTTCAAATCTAAACTCAAATTCACAATGCTCAATCTCATCCTAAACCAAATCCAAGTCCAATTTGACCCACATTTGAACCCAAACCAAAAGCCCTAATTTTGACCATGTGACCAAATCTCTCCAAATTGAACCCAATGTCTATCAATTTCCCTCAACTTTGAATCCACAACTCTTCATGACGTTCCCATAAACAAAATAGAACCATCAATTGCCCCCAATTTGAGCCCAAACCTCACCTAAGTTCAACCAAATCCAAAAATCTTAATTTTGCCCCAAATTGGTCACATGTTTAAAATCCATCAAATTGAATGCCCTCACCCCAAAATTAACACCCAATTAATGTTGAAAACTCTTGAAGACATCGCCCTAGGCCATTTGAAACCATCAATTGGACTTTGACCCAACTTTAGCCTAACCTAAACCTAAGCTAGCCCAACTTTCCCAAAATTGATCAAATACACAAATCAAGCCAAATTGATCCTTCAAACCTATTCAAAACCACCCCAATCCTCTTCTAGACGCTTTATGACTATCATATACATCATTTTGAACAATCAATTAGACCTAACCCAAGCTTGAACCCAACCTAGTCCAACTTAAACTCACATGGCCCAAAATTGAACCCATGAGCCAAATTTATCAAACCTAGCCAAATTGATCAAACTAAGCTCACCATAGTCAGCCATTGGACCCCTAGGACTGAGCTAGATCTACTAAGCCTACTCTAGTGGAGAATGGACGAAAGGTCTCATGATTTAGGGAATCCCATCCCTTAAATGGGTAAAACTTAAAGAGATTTACAATGAGCACTTAACCACATAAGCTCACCCCACTTATGACCTGCCCTCTGGCTCACCTGACCACTGGCCACTTCCCCTGGCCTGGCCAGCCGGCCTAGTCGCCAAAGGAGGCAAAATTGAGAGCCACCTCCCATGGAAAAAACCCAAATTGACCCATCCAAGCTGTCTCACCCTGATTGGTTAATTGCTCCTTGTTGCCCTCCACTTAAGCACTTAAACTCACCCAAACCCCAACCATAGTAGCCCCTCTAAGCTCATTTATTTAAACCACCATCCTTCAAGGCCAAAGAGGTGTGTGCACAAAAACTTAGGGGAATGCTATCAAATTGTTCCTAGAGTTGATTGCAACCTCCCTAAGCTCATCCCAACCACTTTCCTGCCATTTCTCCCACTACCTAAGCTCAACTTTGAAGCTCAAAACCTTATTGGAACTAGGAAACATTCCCTTACCACTCTACACTGAAACAAAGTTAAATTAGCTGTGCCCACAGCTTCACAGCAACTCAAGTAGAAGTTCCCCCATCAAAGCCCCATAGAGAGCCCTTATAACACTTTGATCAACACCTGAAATCGGGTCTGGTGGAACTTGAATCCAGACATTTCACCAGGGAAAAATGCTTCATCGGGAGGTTCATTGGGACCAATCGAAGCTGCTACAACCATCTGATTAAAGCTTCCCTTTTCAGACAGAGGTATTGAACTCTCCCCCTTTCCCGAGCCATTTTTGATTCTCCATGCATGCTGAGATGATTTCAGGCTACGTTAATGATATAGATAGGTTTGTCTAGGTTAGATGAGTCCATAGAAACAATCCCCAAGCGATTTGGTCGAGTGTAGCTCAAGATCTTAAAGTTTAAGTGTGGAAGGTTCTCTATGTACGCCAGTTGGGGACGAAGACTACACATCATTGGATCGCGCGTGTGTCGAACAGACGCCCAGGATGGAGTCGGGCGGAAGCACGGTGCATAAAGCGCAGATAAGTGGCTGCCCAGCAGATGGTGTCATCGAATCAGGGACATCATGTGGTCTTTTAGAGCTGTTGAGGTTGCACTGGCACCGCATTACTTAAGTAGAAAATTAAGGATTTAATGAATTTGTTTAATTCCCAAAACTTTAAAAATCTATAACATGGTGTAGAAAAATCAGAAAAATAAAAGACAAATACCCTCTTACTAAGTGAACCGAGGAGAACAATGTCGAATTGGTCTCAAGATTATTTAATGTATATTTAATTTTTAATTAATTAAATACTATTCTGAGTATTTTAATTCTCCATTTTCATAGACATTTCATCATGGCTTGAAACTTAGGGCTTTTGTTCTCTCTGTCATGGGAGATCTTTCCTGATTTTTCCAAGGTCATGGGAGATCTCTATGAGGAGATCTCTATTTTTCAAGTTATTATATATGTTTTGGCATAAAAATTGTAATAATTAAAATACAGATAAAAAATCCAAAGTAAATTTTGATAGGTTCAATGTGACCAGAAGAACATTGGTTAAATATAAAATGGATTTAATTCACTAAGTATAACCCTAATTGTAATTAATCCCTAAAATCTAAAGAAAAATAAATTAGATTAATTATAGATAAAAATAACATAAAAATCATTCTACATTGTAATTTAAGGTCAGAGAAACTTACCATAAAATTTTTAATTCAATTGGAGTTAATTTAAATACTTAAATGAATTTCTCAAGCTAAATCACACCTTTGACATTTATATAATTATAATAATTAAAATACACTCAAAAAATCACTAAATTATTTTTGGCAGTTCTCTGTGATAAGAGGTGTCTTTGAAAAATAAAATTGTAATTAAAATAAATTTTTCATTTTTAAAACATTATTTTAATATTTAAATAATTAAAAATTAATAAAAAACAAAATTAATAAAATTAATGAAAATGTTCCAAATTGCCTCTTGATCACGTGGGAATAATTTGAGTAAGTTTTCTAACT
This sequence comes from Papilionanthe hookeriana x Papilionanthe teres, assembly GCA_022702705.1. Lineage (NCBI taxonomy): Eukaryota > Viridiplantae > Streptophyta > Magnoliopsida > Asparagales > Orchidaceae > Papilionanthe > Papilionanthe hookeriana x Papilionanthe teres. Next base: position 91,979,754 of record CM040422.1, read on the forward strand.
TTCTAAATAAAGATATGAAATTTTAAAGGGTCAAAATGAATTTGTAAAGGCTAAAATGGAATTTCCCTAATTTCTCATTAAAATAATTTTAATAATTAATATATAACTCACAAAAATATGAAATTTAGTTCTTTGGTATCCCTCACCTCGGAGAAATTTAAGAAAAATATGAAACACAATTTTTACAATAAAATAATATTTTATATTTAATTAATTTTCTAAAAATTGAAATAATTATAATAATTAAATTGAAATTCAAAAAATCATGAAATTTAGTCCAAATGAATCTCTCGTCTATGTGAACCTCTAATAATTTTCTATGGGATATATGTTTCATTTTTACTAAGTTATTTAATTTTCTTTAAAAATCCCTATTTTGTATAAAAATAGTTATAAAAATTTAGTTAAATTAAGAAAATCATATTTTCTCCTCTAATACTTTAATTAAATCATAAGTGGGTTAATATAAAATTTTAAAGTCATTTGAATTAAATTTAATGAATTATGGAGTGATAAGGCCTTTAGGAGCAAAAGTGTAATTTTGAAGGTTTAACTTTAATTAAACATTTAGGCTTTATTTAAGGGGTAAAAGGGTAATGGATAATCTTAATAAACATGTTTGAATGATTGAAATAAATGAAGGAGATAAATGGTAGAAATCCATCTCATTTTTGTCACATTAAAAGATTAGCTTATAATTTTATTAATCATATTATTTTGGATGAAAATTAAATTAAATGATCCTTGAGATTAGGGGTTAACTTTGGAAGTTGATAACTCACTAATTCAATACCCCTAGTTGATGATAAAATAATGATTCAAAACATTAACTAGACTTAGGTTCATGTAATTTAACTTTCCTAAGTCTTAAGGGCATGGTAGTGAGACTAGGCTTGATTAAATATTGACTAATGAGGTTTAGAAAAGAAAATACAACTAATTTTAAACATATTTGAAACACTACAAGCACATCAAAATTGATTAAAATCTCTCATAAATTAAATTGCCTCTAAAAGCCCCACTTGCATAATTCATAAATAAAATATCAAGTGATAGTTACCCCACTTTTTGGGATGATTAAAACATCAAGATTTATTTATTATAAGGGTATGAAATGGATGAATCATTTAACAATTATGATAAATCTAAATAAACTCAAGAAAGTTCAAAAGGGTTGTGAAATATTTGGATATTTCCCAGACCTTTTCACAAGTCTTCTGGACACCTTGTAGGACGACTGAGCCTATCATACTTATTAAAAGAAGACATCTCTTAATTGAATAAATAGGACCTACCAAGTTATGACATAGGACATAGCAGGCCCATGACGAACCTATCAATAGGATTTTCTTTCCTGAAAATTATAAACATTTATTGAAAAGATACTAAAGTTTCAGGTGGAGGAATGGGAAGACACGTTAGGCACACTTTTATAAGTTTATAGTACCTTACTTTACTGTACTTTTGTTGCTTATGAGCTTGCATGATAAACAACAATGTCACCTTGCATGAAAACTAAAACTTTTAGGATAGCCACAAAACTGAATCCAAAATCAAAATCAAAATCAAAATAAGATAAAATTCATGACCATAACAATCAAAATATAAGACAACTCAAGATTTAATGACAAATAAAATAAAAATCACAATTACAACTAAATTAAAATACCTCTATCGGATGATCAGGAATACCTCGAAGGATGAAACCAACAGCTGCTAACGAGATTTCCCACAGTCTAAATGGAAGTATGAAACTCATTTAGTTGAGTTTAGTAAATTCATTTGGACTAAGTGAATTTGAAGAAAATAGTGCTCCAGAATGAGGGAACCGTGGGCTCCTAACTTGTGTCGCTATAATCAACTTAAATATTTCTCCAATGAAACATTAATATACCTCAATTTAAACATTCCGAAAACAAGACACTTCCTTTTTCTCTTCAATTGACTTAAACTGAACCCGCTACGATGAGGAACTTGGAGTACGCACAGTGGGCAGCACAACCATATTCAACAACAAAAACTCCTTAGAATTAAACAACAAACCATAGGATGCTGAGGTAACTTGCCACGTGCATCATAAACCCTCACCTCATCTTTTTAGGCCTTTGCACTTCGTGTAACATAAGCCCTAAACTTTCCTTAGGTTCTACGGTCGTCATCCGATATGACGTAAATCCTCCTATCTTCCTGGCTATTCACTTGATCAAGTGAATGTAAGCCGTAAATAATAAAATTGGTAAGATGAAACATTAAATAAATATCTCATATTGTAGCCAAACAATAGGATAGTTTGGGAAAACACCAAGATTCTTCTTGGATCTATGTTCTTCTCTAAGCTTTCTTTTTCTTTGGATTCCTTTAATAACCATTCCAAACTCGAGCCATTCACCTATTGGACTCCCTATTATCACATTTTCTTGAAGATCCTTTTGGAATTCATGAGTAGAAATAGTTCTTGATATATATCAAGAGTTTTCTTAGGTAATCTAAGATGTAATTAGCTATAGGGGCTTGCCCTTATAGGAAACTTAAAGACCCCAAATTAATATAAATCCTATCTTGTTGCTTCATACTAAATATGAGAAATTGTCAGTTAACATAATTGGTTCACAGACCAAAAGGATGTCATGGATACTTTAGTTTATTTGATCAAGCCTCACCACCAAGCAGTGTGTCCATTCTTTGGGATAGATACATAGCTTACGGTATAGCGCTTGATTATTTAAACTATTGATTATATGGGATCGGTTTGATTTCATATGTTTCAAAATTAAAAAAATGATATTTTCTGAATATATATATATATATATATATATATTAAATTAAATCCATCTTAAACCCTTTTGCAGCCGACAAGATGTTGAACATTAATGACTTCACATTCACTTATCACCAATATGGCTACCATACTTTGTATAGTCTCTCACACATATTTGGAGTCCATTTTTTGAACACCATTTTCCTAATTTACAACTAACTAAATTTCACTTGAGTTGAGCCTTGAGCAAACCCTAATTTTATACAACTAAGAATTAACTTAATAAAAATAAAAACTATTCAAAATAAACTTCAATTATAGTTAATTGTTAGCAAACCCTAAATATAACTCTTTTTACCTTAATTAATGAAATCATGAGATTAATATTTTCTCTTCAGAGGTCATTGTATGTCTCAAAACTTTTTTTTAATGTTACATGATACTTATTATCATATATAAATACCATGTAAACAATTATGATGATTGTTTGAAATAATTTTTACAAAAATTTCTCATGTTCAACTTTTTTGCATGAGTGGTGCCATCCCAGTAGTAAACACTAAAATCCTTGTTTTACCATAAGTCAATTAGGTGATACAAATTACATTTGTAAGTCACATAATCTTTATAATCACATATAAGGAGCATGCAAACCAAATTGTTGGTCAGTGAAAATCACTTTTACGTAAAATTATCCTCCTAGGGTTTCATGATGAAAAATATTTCAAGTACATCTTTTTCATCGAATAAATTTTTATTAAAATAACCTAGACATTGCATCCATATCATCAAAAGCCTTCAAATTAGCCCATTCGTTCCAAAATCTGACTACATTTGGAGGCTTGTTGAGCTAATGATAACTAGGAGAGAGAAAAAAGACAATTATGATAATGAAATGATAATTTAGCCATAACTCCCTAAAATGTCCTCTATTTAAGTTTGGACTTCAACAAATATTGTTCTAAATTCAAAATACACAATATGGTTCAATAAAATTAATTTAAAACTCAAACTCAAAATAAACCATTTAATCTCTCCTGAGAGTTTGGGCCTAATTTCAGTTGAAATATTTTCACATGGAGTTTATTTTGATTAATACAACTTACACAGATAATTTTTTTTACATTTTTCTCTATCCAATTACCCTAATTAAAATTTTGACCATTACCAACTAGTAACCACCTAATGAACAAATTTTAGCCACGTGCCACTTCAAATTCCCATAACTTGAGCTAGAAATTTCCATTTTCAAAATTTTATAAACCATTGGTTTCTTGGTTTAATCATCATGCATTGGATATATACTTTTATTCTTTTAGAACTAGCATAACTACCTTGGATAATTACCAAAATATTCCTCTCTTTTTGAAAAATTCTCTCCATGTTCATTAATCTAAGCCCTTTTTTTTTTTTTTAACTTCCTCCATCCAACTACTCTTTTATTTCCACCTCACAAATCCACAAGCTCATCCCTTATTTTTGCACCTTCTTCATTAGCCCTTCATCTTAGCCTCCCAATCCTCCACCTCACCAAACAACTACCCCACTAAATCCATTAAAACTACAAGCCCCCTCTCTCTTTCCCCCTAATTCTCTCATTTTTAAATCCTACTCCATCACTCCTCTCCTCACCACTCTAAATAATGGCTCTCCTCTCTCCTCATTCTCTCTCAGTTTTTCCAACTCCCCCCTTCCCTCTCCTTCACCGAACTAAAATTTAAACACCCACTTTATCCTCCCCTTTCCTTCATCAAATTGAGAATTCCTTTAATGAAATAAAGAATGCATGGAAGAAACAAGGAAATCCAAGGAAGTTACGTGAAATTAGAAAGGTATAACATTTCTTTTCTCTCTCCCAATTTCAAAATTTGCCACGTAATTTAGTGATTATCCATGCTTTTCAGGTTGTTGCATATTTAATTTTAAGATTCAACATATGATTTAATAGTTATTCATATCATTCATGTTATTGCATGCTTAATTTTAAAATTAATCATGTGATTTAATAGTTATTCATGTCTTTCATACTATTGCATGTTTAATTTTAAAATTCACCATGTCTTTTAGTAATTCTCCATGTTTGTCATGTTATTCCATGTTTAATTTCATTTTTCACTCTGAAGTTTGTTTTTTTTTTCTTTATTATGTTTCCCTTGCATTTCCTACCATGATTTGTTGTCTTTCACATGTTAAACCATAGGAGTTTAGTCCCATTTTTCTTTTATTATGTGTATTTTATCATTTACGTATTAAATCATAAGCCTTATAAATCACATGTTCTTGAGCAAAAATATATTAAATTTCAAACAAAACCTATAAACTTGTTTTATAAGAATTTTTATTTAGGATTTGTTAAAGGTTTGTTTTATTTTTAAGAGATTTTATTTATGTTTCCTTTCGAAAAAAATTCTATTTGAGTTTTCTTTTAGAAATTTTTATTTTAGGTTTTGCTAGTTTTAACAAAACAAAGTTAATTTAGTTTTTGTTTTGAAAAGAAATAGTTTATTTATGTTTTAATAGATATATTTTATTTATTAATCTTTTACTTATCTTTGCAAAAAAAAGAAAAGAAAATAATTTTTACCAGTTAAAACGTATAAGAAAATAAGCCAATGAGAATATTTTGCCATTAAAGCACAAATATGATTACAAAACATTATTCTCCTCATTTCTGGAGCTCACCTTAATTTTTTATAAATTTCATAAAAAAATATTTAATTTAGAGGAGATGTAATTTATATAAGTTTTCTAAAAATAGTTAACTTAGAGCATCTATTAAATTTAAATAAATTTTTTGGAAATAGTTTATTTACAACACTTTTAGATTTATTTAAATTTTATAAAATTAGGTAAAGTTTTATATGTTTAAATTATAGATTAGTGATACCCTAATTATATAAATCTTGCAATCCATCTTCTAAGGGTCTACTTCATAAGAATACCAACCCTGGGAAAGTAAGCACAATCATAGGTTCTACATGAAACTTAAATATCATAAAATAAACTTTTGCTAGCATCAAAAGTAAACTTCAAAACTTTCTAACTTGCATGGAAAGTAAAACAACATAAAATGAATTTTTTTGTGCATGAAATGTAAACATTCCAACTTGTTAACTTGCATGAAAAATAAAACATCAAAACAATAATTTTTGTTTGCATGTAATGCAAACTTCTTAACTTGCTAACATGAAAGGAAAATAAAATATCTCAACAAGGATTTTTATTTTCATGATATGTAAACCTCCAAACTTGCTAAATTCCATGGAAAGTGGAAACAATGCGTGAAGTTTTGTTGAATTAGACTTAAAGCTAACAATGGAAGCTCAATCTGGTAGTTCACTTTTGCTAAACAATTTCTTTTGTATGGATGAAACTTAAAGCTAACACATGAATTTTGGTTTGAATAAGGCATAACATAACTACATGGAAAGTTTTTTTTTTGTTATTTCCCGTGACATAAAACAAACCATTGAAGATTTGCATGAAATATAAAGCCACCTAAATTAGAATTTTCCTTTCATTTTTATATTTTATTTTATTTTTATTTTTTCATGAAACAAAACATAAGCACATAGAACTTTTTGTTGTATGGAACATATATAACACATGAAGGATTTCTAATTAGTAAAACATAAACATAGTACATGAAATGTTTTCTATTGCATGAGATATACACATAAGCACATGAATTTACTATTTTCATGGAATATAAAATAAGTCACATAGGTATTATCTAGCAAAATATATAAGATAAGCCACATGCATTTTCTATTGCGTGAAATGTACATCACACATGAATTTCTATTGCATGAAACATAAGAATAACACATGGAGGTTCTATTGCATGAAATATACACACCATAAAGGAAGGGTTAGGGTTCCATGAAGGAGATAGAAGGAGAAGTGGTGAGGAGTTAGTTAGGATTTGGTGATGGTCTTGGGAGAGAGAGAGAGAGAGAGAGAGAGAGAGAGAGAGAGAGAGAGAGAGAGAGAGAGAGAGAGAGAGAGAGAGAGAGAGAGAGAGAGAGAGAGAGAGAGAGAGAGAGGATATTTTTAGGTTATAGTGCTAGGATTTTGTGATTTTGGCATGTAGGAGAAAGAGGGATATATGGTGATGATGTAGCTAGGGTTTTAGGTATGTTAGAGTGAAGGAGATGTATGTTCTAGAGTTATGGTTTTAAGTATTTAAGAGTGAAGGAGATGTCTGTGTTATTGTTAGGATTTCAGATATGCCGGAATTAAGGAGGGAGAGGGAGAGATGAGGCTGGGGTTTTTATTATGTGAGACAGGGAGGGAGATGGAATGATTAGACTAGGGTTTGGGTATAATAGAGTAGGGGATATGGTGAGGGTTAGGCTCGTGTTTTGGTTTGGGAGAGTGGGGGAGTAGTGAGGGTCAGGTTGTTTTAGGGTATTGGTTAGTGGTAAAGAGATGAGTGTGTTTTTGGGTAAATCAGTTTAGGGTAGTGATAAAGAGAGGAGGAGTGAGTGGGGAAAAAGCCTTGATTTTAGGTTTGCATTAAGGAGAGGAGTGTGTATGGGTAAATTTGTTTAGAATATTGATAATGAGAGGGAAAGTAAGTGTGGAGAAAGGCTAGCATTTTATTTGTTGTAAAGAGATGGGTGTGTGGGGTGTTTAAATTTGTTTAGGGTAGTGATAAACAGAGGGGAAGTTAGTGGGTAGAAAGGTCAGATTTTTTATTTATGTTTAAGAGAGGGGGTGTACGTGGGAAAATTTGTTTAAGGTTATCATGAAGAGAGATGAAGTGAGTGGGGAGAAAGGCTAGGATGTTAGTTTGAGATATAGAGAGGGAGAGAGAGAAATCTAAGGTTTCAATCATGGAAGAAGGGGAAGAAAGAAAGTGATTTTTATTAATTTCACAAAATCACTTCATTTTACTTGTTGAAATGAAAAAGAAAACAATCTATATGTTTCCTTGGGTTGAAGTCCTTGATTTCTTGCTTGGATGGAGGGATCTCCTTTGTCTTCCTTGACGTAGAGAAGGGAAAAGAATAATGTGGGATTTTTGCTATGTGTGGAGGAGAGTAAGAACAGAAGAGGGAGAGAGTGTCTCAGATTTGGAGAAGAGAGGGGCTTGTGTAGTTTCATGAAAGAGAGGGAGGATGTGTGGAATAAGGGGTAAAGATAGGAATTTTGTGTGAATGAGTTTAAGTTGGAAGAAATAGGGTGGTAGGACTTATGAGGGAAAGAGAGGGAAAATTCAAACTTTTTCATGGGAGGAGAGTAGGAATTTGAATATGGGGAGATAGTTATGAACATAGTTAAAATGCAAGCTTACTTGGAAGTGAAAAATGAAATGAATTCAATGATGCAATTTATTTTTGTCAAAATGTTCTCAAGCTCAAGACATTTAAAGAGGCAGGGTGGTTAAGGGTGGTTATTGCCAAAATTTTAACATTTTCTCTTTTAAAAGAGAGAAATATAAGGAATTCAATGGTGCAATTGGTTTTGGTTGAAGTGAAACCTATTTCAAGAAATTTCAAGTCAAAGCATGGGCCCCACCTTAGAGGAGAACAAATTTTGTGGATTTTTATTTAAGGATCATGATTGTTATTGATTTATTAAATTCATTATTTTTAGCTCAAATTTACTTTAGTTAAAGTTTGGCTTTGATTAGAGTTAATTTTACGGGACTTAATAGATTTATTCTTTTGATATGAAAATTATCGTTCAAATTATTGTAGGCTTAATGTCCACTCAAATGTCATGTTTTGGTGTGTAGAAGTCCATTAAAAAGGTTTCAATAATTCAGATGTACTAGCACAACTCATTTTCAAAAATAATAAATAATTGAAAAATTTTTAGATACAACTATCTGTTATGCATGCGAATTCAAAGCCAAAAAATTTACATAAAATTATTTTTGAGCAACATCAAACTGATTTGTTCGCTCCACATATGTGATAATAAACACAACTTACAAAATAAAATTATAATTACTGGAATAGTCTGAAGAAAACATTAATTTTAGTGTGCTAGGAGCACTATCCATGCATGAAAAATTGAAGTGATAAGTTTTATATAAAAACTGTATCATATAATCATGAAATATATTTGCATGATCTTTATATGTGATAAGAAATGTCAATTTTCAAGATTTGTGATGATCTATGGAAGAAATTATAAATTTGACCTGTAAATTGTTTAAAACTGATTTTAGGGCAATTTTAAGATTTAACAAAAGTTAATTATTTTTTTTCTACTTTGGTTTGGCTGATTTAAATATCAATTTGGTTAGATTTTAATTTTTGGTTACATTAGGGATAGCTCAAGTTTCAGCAGTTTCAGAGTATAGCTTATCTGGGTTTAGAGTTTATTTCACTCATCTGGTGACACTAGGAGGGATGTTCTACGTCTCAATGAACTTAGATATAAGCTAAGGAAAGGGTTGAATAAGAAAATGAGCTTAGATACCACAAATTTTTAGATTATTTTTATTATAAATAAAATTTGAAATTGCATCAAATTATAAGAAGTGATAAGAATTTTAACTAAGAAATTAATTAATGCTACAAGAAGTAAATTATATCCTTAAAAAATCCAAAATATTTTTTTATTATTCCCAAAATTATTCAAATAAAACTAAAATAAAATTTAGATGATAATTATTTTATATTTGAGATTTTTTAATTTTTATTTTAACAATTGACATTGTTCAGAAATTTTGGCATAAACTTTTGATATCATACCATTGAGGTGTCCATTTGAATGATATGAGATTAAATTTCATGCATACATACTTTCTAATAGCCTAAGACATCCGTGAGAACTTCTTTGTGTGCATTTAGGGTACAAAACTTTAGTTTGAACCGAAACGCTTGTGCCATAGACTAGTGCAACAGTTGGCATCAGTTTTTGTTGTCACACATTCATATCTATTTTAATTTTTTGGGACCATATTTTATTGATACATAGCTTCCCATAACTTAATGGATCCATAAAACCCCTCAAAGGACGCTTCAGGTCAAAAAAGTCGAGCCTGTAAGTAGATACCATTAGTTTGCATCAGTTTTGATATGGTGCATGTTTGATATCCATTTTAATATTTGATCATCATGTTCCATTAATATATAGCCTCTTAAATGATCCAAGGTATTCATAGAACCCTTCCATGAAAATTTTCATAAGTAGTTAGCTCTGCGGGGCCAGACTAGCACCTATGCACCTCATTATTGTGCCTAGATGCTAGGCTCTGATGTGTAGGAGCCCAAAATTAGCATCAAGATGCCAAAAATCAGATAGTGTGGAGCCCTATAACTGCACTAGCCTATTTTCCTAACTTTGGCCCCATTTTCCTACTTGTGGATGAGATTGGGTGGAGGTAGTCGCTAATTGTCTAATGGGATGCTTTTCTAACTTCACACCTCCACCAGTACCAATAGCATCAATCCTTTGTGGATTAAATCACCTTTTTTTATGTCATTTAGAAGGAATTGACCAATATGAGTGCTAACATAGGGTAAACATTAGATATCAGAATTTAAGTAGTTCATTTGAAGATATTCAACACTTGGAGAGAGTTTGGAGAGCTGAGAGTGTTATTTGGAGAGAAAGAAAAAGCAAGTGAGTTATTCCCTTCATTCTTCTCCACCTCCTCAATTTTCTTCTTCCTCTATACTTCTTCATCTATTGAGAGCAAGAAAGAAGTTTTTTATAAAACATCTTCTCAATCACTTCTTTTTTTTAGAGAGAGAAAGAGAGAAGCTTCTTCCTAAATAATTTTTTGGAGCGAAATAAGGAAGTTTGTTACCTTGTGTACAAGTAAAGCTTGGAGAAATTTAGTGTATTTACAATCTTCACAGTGGTGAAAGCTCTGTTAAACCTCTTTTTCTTTTCTTTGAAAGCTTGTAAGATAATGTTAAAGATTTTAGGGTAAGCTGATGTTAGAGAAAACTTTATGTTAGGAAAGTCCTTTGCTTTGTTTAATTAAGTTCCTTGAGTGCTCTTCCAAAGCCTTATTCTTTAGCCTATTTTAAATGAGGTGTACTAATATTGTCATTCATATCTGGTGGCCTTATCTTGATAGAAATTTGAAGCCACAAAATCTAGTGAATGAAAAAACCTACTTAATCATCATTCCCAAGTTTATGAAGGCTTTATTTTTCCAACCACTTAAACATTGTTGCATTTAATCCATCAGCTTTTCACAGTTTATGGTCATGAGTCTAGAGTGGTTAATCAAAATGCCCAAGTGTTTCCAATAAGGAGGCTTTTCTATGACATTTAGGATTTGACAAAATTATTATTTCTGGGAATCAAAGACAGTTTGTAGAGAAATGGTTGGTAGATTTGGTTGGGTTGGCTTAGAGGTTAGAATCCTTATAGAATTCCTTTAAAGAAGCACCCAAGTATTCAATATTTGCAAGTGTAGCTCTTCCAAATACAAGTAGGTCATCCGCATATATAAGATGAAAGAAGTTCTCCTGAGAGTGATTCAAGCTAGTAATTGTCATATATTTTTTAAACTCTAGAGAAACCATCCATAGTAATAGTAAAGGTATGGAGATAGGGGCACCCTTGTATCAGCCGAGTGGAAGAAGAAAAATAATCATGTAATTCCTCATTAATAATCATAGAGAGCTTAACCAGGTTAATAGAAGCTTTTATCCAACCAATAAATTTCATGGGAAAGCCATGCTTATTCAGCCACTAATAAAAAAGCTCTTATTAACACTATCAAATGCTTTCTTAATGTCAAAATTTGAACAAAATTTTATGGAGAGTTAGAAGAGTTGAATCCTTTAAGCATCTTGTTAGCCAACATAAAGTTATCAGCAATTTCTCTTCCTTTAATGAAAGCGGCCTAAGAGATGAGAATAATACTGGCAAAACCATTTTCTTCTATCACCAACAAGTTTGACAATGAATTTGTAGATAGTGTTATTAAATGAAATAGGTTTGTAGTCGTTAAACCTTAGCATGGAGAGATTATGGAATAAGAGTTAAAGCAATATGTTTAATTCTTTCAGAAAATTTAGATAAGTAATGAAATATTGAATAGCATTTAGGCAAGCTTCCCTAGTAATGTCCCATGAATCCTTGAAAAACATGGAATTAAAACCATCCGGACCTAAAGTCTTATCAGAGCTAACATGAAAGAAAGCTAATTTGCTATCCTTATGACCGGTGCTGCTACAAGTTCAAATTTTCAAAAGGTAGTTTCAATTCAATTTCACTGTAAGATCAATTTAATAATTAAGCAACCACTCGTATACAAATTTATACGTATCGTTCAAGTAATACATGGCTCTAGTGGAGTCCTGGTTATCGATCCCACGAGGAAGTTTGGAACAATTCAAAATATAGTTTAGCAATGAAATTCAATACTCAATTCACAATGCAAGTTCAAGAAATATTTAAGTTGCTAATGGAATGATTGCTAAAAGCTAAGTTAACTAAAATTAATTTCTAAATTAACTAACACAGACTAAGTTTTGTATTGAAAGGTTTAAATATGGAAAAGCAAATTTCGCCTCACAATGATATTATGATGAGTGAATGATATTGATTGATAAACTTTTGTAGTTTGCCAAGTAGTAGCATTTATATTTTTTACCCCCTTAAGAGTACCCCCTCTTAAGAGTTATTTAAAGAACATTGGCAAATCATAGGCTTAGTTCCTAAATCCATGGTTAGGCTGGCAGGATACTAGGTCTCACTTCAGCGCTCCCATTTCCCTTCACCTGAAGGCTGAAATTAGCTTTAGTTACCAAACACTAGAACCAAATTGAGGATTTCAGCCTGTCACCCTAAAATCTTCAATTCAACGCCCATCAAAACAAATTTCCCTATTTATTTGCACTCAACCCCCATGAACTACTTACCGCAGACTTTTAATATTGCAAGAACTTATGAACTAAAATTTATATATATTTATAATGATTCTGTAAAGTCCAAACATTCAACGCAAGTATACGTATTGTATCAAGTAATACAGGTTTATAATGGAGTCCTAGTTATCGATCCCACAGGGAGGGCACGATTCTTACAATAGATAATGTAATACTGAAATCCAATACTTAAATTGTAATTAAAGTTTAATGTTTACTTCTACTAACAAGATGCAGAAAACAATAAAAATTAAGCAAATTATAATTACTTATAATATCTTTAAAACACAATTAATTAACAGACACACACTAAACTATATATTTGAAAGGTTTTGATATATAAGAAAAGTATATTTCCTCTTGCAACGAGTATATGATGTGTGGATGATATGGAATGATTATTTATGGTATTGTGCCAAATAAGAGCATAAATGTTTCTTTACCCTCAAAAGAGTACCCCCTCTTCCAAGCATGAAAAGGACATTGACATATCCTAAGTTTAGTTACTAAATCTAAGGCTAGACAGGGAGGATACTGGCTGTCACTACGGAGCTCCCACTCACCCATTACCTGAAGGCTAACCTTTGAGTTTAGTTACTAATCTTAGGACCAAATTGGGGATCCCAGCCTGTCACCCTGAAAATTTCAATTTGAAGTCCATCAAAACACATTTCCGTATTTATTTGCACTCAATTCCCATGAACTACGCAATTCATTCATGGACAATGAATGGATTCTTCATTGTTGTTGTAGGACACTAAATCCTTCCAGAGTTAATGTTCAACAACAGATTTTAACAATTCAATTGGCCAGATCGAAAAGTAAATTAAGTTCAAAATGAAAAACCATCACAATTTCTTCATCACTTTAAAAGGACTTCAAATCCACATGATCACATCATCACATCTCTATGCAAGAAGAAAGACAAAGGAGACTACTCAGAATTCATAAAGAAGACACAATAAAACATGGATTTTATATATAAAAGAAAAGTCATACAAACCACAAAAGCAAATATAATTTATCTCTTTCTCTTCCCTAATGCAAATCCCTTAAAGTTCCTTTGAATCCTTTTCTCTCTTCTTTGCAACACTCAATTCCTTCTTTAGAATGGAAAGGAAGAAGCAATTTCTCACTTCACTCCTTCTTCTTCACTCCTTAAAGAAGAACCCCTCTCAAATTCTAACTTCTACACTCTTCTCTTCTAAGCCCTAACACTCAACACACACTCTCCCTCTCTAGAACCACATTAGAACTCCAGAACACACACTATTTTTCGTACAAAAACAGTTACTTATAAGTTAGAAACGAAATTCCAAGAGTTTCCTTAGGCACCCCTTCAAGAAGTCGCAAAAACTCTTTAAATTTGAAATCTACCGACATCGGGAGCCGGTGGCGCCGATAGGGCACCTACGGCACTCTATCATCCAAATTTCTTCTAAGCTCTCGAGAAAACGGCGCCGGCGGCGCCAAAAGCTATTTTCCTCCTTTTTGCTCCTTTTCGCTTCTTTTCACTCCTTTTCGCTTCTTTTCGCTCCAATCACCTAAAATCATCATACCTGCAACAAATCATGAAAAATACCTTTCTTTAAAGTGCAATATCACCAAAATTGGGTAAAATTATATAGTAAAAATAGTATATATTTTTGGTGCAACAATTATGTAACTCATTCATGGACATTAAATAAATTCTCCACTATTATTGTAGAACACTTAATCCATTCAGATTGAATGCTTCACAACAAGTTTTAACAATTCGATTGGCCAGATCAAAAATTAAATGATGTAAAAAATGAAAAATAATCACAATTTCATAACATTTAAATGGAACATCAAATCTACATCACCACTTCACCACATCACATTGCAAGGAGAAAGACAAGGAAAACTACTCAGAATTCATGTGAAAGATACAATGAAACATGGATTTTATATATAAAAGCAAAGTCTTACAAACCACAAGAACTAAATACAACATATCTCATTTTCTTCCTAAGCAAGTTCATTAAAGTTCCATTGAATCATTTTCTCTCTTCACAACAACACTCAATTCCTTCTTTAGAATAGTAAGGAAGAAACAAACTCTCACTTTCCTCCTTCTCCTGCACTATCTATAGAAGAATCCATCGCAAAACAAGACTTCTAAACACTATACTCACTTCTACACTCACGCTCCAAAACCCTAACACACTTTACTCTTTCCCAAAATATAATTCTTCCCCCCTCTCCTCTTCAAATATGCATCCATAACTGACTAAAATAAGTTAGAAATTAATTCCCTAAGAGTTTCCTCAAGAAACTCTTCAAAACTCATCCAAATGCATTGAATTTGATCTCCACTAACTTTGAGTGCTGTCAACGCCTTATTACCGAATTAATTACAATGCACTATGGATTTGGGCACCGGCGGCGCCCATTCTAGCGTTGTTAGAGCCAGTAGGCTGAATTTTTCATTTTGCCTCTTTTTGTTCCAAATTTGTTTCTTTTTTGTTTTCTTTCGCTCCAAACACCTAAAATCATCATACCTGCAGCAAAACATGAAAACTATCTTCCTTTAAAGTGTAATATCACCAAAAATGGGTACAATTTATACATATAAACACTAACATATTTTTGGTGCATCACCTTATTAGAGAAAGATTCAATAAGAGGATAAGCTTCATAACTAATAAAAATTTTATCAATGGGAATGTCTAGAGAGGGGTTGGGATGGGCATTAAAATTTTTTAAAAGGCTGGAATAGAAACGTACAACCAAATGAGTGATTTCTTGTTGTCTTTGTATGAATATTATCAACAAGGAGCTCTTTAATGCACTTCTTGTTCCATCTAACTTTACTTCATTGGTATATGTAATTAAGGTCATCTTCATCATAGTTAGCTAGGTGCAATTAGCTCTTTATTCAAAACAAATGCATTTAGAATTATAGCCTCATTAAGCTTTTTTTAGGTATGAAGGATTTGAGATAGCAGCTCCTTAGATAGAGGCTGAGATTCAAAAGAAGGCTAATATCTCCTTAAGTGGCTTTCAAATCATTAATGAACTTAGTGCTGAAGTTTAAAGATGCCCATTTGACATTCAAAGGAGCTTTTCTAATATTCTTCAGGTTATTCCTAGGAGCAAAAATGGGATCACCATCTACCTGAATGTTCCATGCGTTAGCAATAATAGCATAAAAACCTTCACAAAATCTCTAGTATTTTTTATACATGAATGTACTTCTAGAATTGAAATGAGTCCCAAAATGGAAGAGTGATTTTAAGCATAAAACTGCATATTATACGAGGAATAAGGAAACGTAGAAAGCCAATGATCATTAACCATGGCCCTATCAAGAAGGCATCTAATAAAATTATTAATTTGTTGGTTGAACCAACAGATGGAGTATTCTGTGTTGGGAAGCTCAATTAGTCCTGATTAAAAGATACAGGAGTTGAAATCCCTAAGTTTGCACTGTAGTGGTGAATTGTCACTAATTTTTCATTAAGATTCTTAATGCGGTTGAAATCTTTGCCTATGATCCAAGGTATTGGAATGTTGTTAGCAAGAGAGTTAATTAAGTGCCATAGAGCTTTCCTTCGAAATACATTATTATCCACATAAACAAAAGTGATTAGAAATGTAACAGATGGTGTAGCTAATCTGACCATGGCAAATTTAGCATGGATGCTCAAGGCATTAAAATCTAGGAACCATCCCATTTCACCCATATGCGGTCATTATTAGCGGCGTGTAAATTATGAATGTGGTTTTCATTATTGAAGATATTGTAGGGTTTAGAAA
This sequence comes from Papilionanthe hookeriana x Papilionanthe teres, assembly GCA_022702705.1. Lineage (NCBI taxonomy): Eukaryota > Viridiplantae > Streptophyta > Magnoliopsida > Asparagales > Orchidaceae > Papilionanthe > Papilionanthe hookeriana x Papilionanthe teres. The sequence continues at coordinate 91,996,146 of CM040422.1, forward strand.
AGAAAGGGATAGAATAGTGGTGAGGTTGAGCTCTATCATAAGTAGACAAATGAGGTCAAAGATATAGTTTTCTGTGAAGATTTTACAATCAGTAATCCTATAATTAATGTTACAAGCTCTAACGTTGCAAATAACTATGTTTATAAAAGAAACATAGGGATGAGATTTTTTAGGGAGGGAGGTTCCAGCTTCTATAGGTCTTAGAAGAGGAAAGATGAGTATCAGGGGGAGGAGGAGAGGGGGTGAGTTTTGCAGATGATGTAGTGGTTAGAGCTACATGATCAGGTGAGGGAGGTGGCTCGGCGGGAGGGGAAGAATGTGGCACGAGTTAAGGGGATGTATATCAAGGTTCTGGGGGAGCAGGTTTGTTGTGAGGGAGTCAGTTTGAAGGTCAACTATGAGGAGGATGGTTGGAAGGGTTTCTACTATGACTGCTGCCACAATTAAGTGGTTTAATGGGAGGGGGCTTAAAGTTCCATGATTTTGGTCATGAGATAGGGGCATGGCAAAAGGAGTTGCATGTCATACATGGAATTAGCTTCTAATTGTAAAATATGGGTTCCATATTATCTTGTTCATTAACATTCAAACTAAAAATATTTGAAGGGTAGAAAGGATGTTGAATTGTATGCTTACCAGAGTAAAAGTCTAACACTTACCTTTTGAAGTTAAGGGATCTACTACTAGAGAGATCGTAACAGTGCTTGCAACTTTAGAAATATCATTCATTGTCCAACCACATAGGGGGAAGTTAGGCAGTTTAATCTATATTGAATATCTGAGAAATCCTCCTTTATTGGTACAATGTATGGAGTCCATTTTCTGAAGATGAAAGGCTTGTCTTTGATGAACCAAGGACTGCCTTCGAAAACCATATGCATCTCTTCCATAAAAGAGAAATTAAACAGAAAAACCGTTTGTGAGAGATATAAACTCTACCATACCTATGAGTTCCCAAATTTTATTAATAGCTTGTAATAAATTCCCAAAGTAAGGTAGCTTTCCAAGGGCATAGCTCAGGATAGCAAGATTCCAACACTTTGATCCATTTTCGACTTCCTATGCTAAGAAAATAATTTTCTCTTATGTGGGAGGAACAAAAGAAAGGTTGAGGGAATTGGATTGGTGTGAGACGAGGGAAAGGATCCATAGCAAACAGGTCCAAAAGACCCTGTCGGGGCTCCAAATGGGAGGAACTAGGGGCGGCGACAACAACAATGATGAGGGAATTGGAGGAGGCAATGAAGGAGAAGAAAAATCATAGTCGCCCATCGTGCTTTTCTCTAACGGTCCCTGGTTTGAATCTGCTAGAAAATCAATAAATGATTTTGAGTCTCGAAATCAATTTAATAAAAAATAAATCTGGGGTTCACTAAGACACCTTTACTAATAAGAATATCATTGGTCATTGTTCTTCAAACCAACATGAATGATTTTTCAAGTAAGTAAAGGTAACTTGATAGAATGTCCTTAAACTACATCAGATTGTGACACTCAACTTTAGGAAGATCCTCAAACTCTAAGAAGTAAACAGATTTATGAATATAGTGATCGAAACTCCTCCAAAAACTAGGTAATAATTATCAATGATAGGGATATTATAATCATTCAAATGGTCGACATTGGGGAATGAAATTATTTGCCATAAACAATGATATCATAAACTTTAATATTATTTGAGAACTGAAACTAGTTGAAAACATGGCTGCCAAATAAATCATAATTAAAAGAAAATTTACAAAAATACCACTAAAATCTTATGTATTTACATATCTAACAAACTAAGTTTGATAATTACACTCATAAACTTTTTTTTTTTTAACAAACCTATTGCATTAAAAGTTGTATTTCAATGAAAAAAAAAATAACAATGATGGCATATACTATTAAAAATTTGATTGATATACATGTAAAAACATAAATGTTTAGGCTTTAGAAATGTAAAAACATTAAAAAAATGATATGTACGTAAATGCTCCTAAATAAAAATATTTTAAATCAAACGAAACCATCCATGCCACGAGCCATTATTCCATATGGAGAACGCACGCATCCGCACGCATCTCCTCCTAATACCCATCCAGTACCCTCCAATACTCACCAATACTCACATAATAGCCAATACCCAACATCCAATACACATTCATACCCAGCCATACCCATTCATACCCATCTATATCCATCCAATACCCAAAAAATCCGCACCCAATGCTGCGCACGTGCTCCGGATGAAATAATTCACCCCATGCCACAGCTCTCAATACATCACGTGTGCTACAGTGAACGATTTTCCAGTACCTCGAATCTCTCCGCATAATATCAACGTGAGTCCTGCCGTTGCCTAGCAATGGTAGCAGAACTCTTTATCGTATGCCGAATGCAGGACCCGTGGGTCCTATGCAAAATAATTTACATTTTCTCGGTGGCCTTGGTGGATCCCACTGCCTTGTGTTTTGAGAGAAAGAGAGCATGGACGGCGGCAGGGCATGATGCTCCCCGCCCCATCTTTTTGATTTTCTACTGTCAAAAAAATGGCGGAATTCTAAAAGTGGTTTTTCCACTCTTTACTTTTAGCTGCTGGGAGAAAAATAATAGTTTTGTTAAATATTTTCTGATGATCGAGCAATCCATTAAATCATCCGTTTAACAAGTTTTGTTGCACAAATTATAAATATGAATTTTAAAGCATGAATACAATATATAATAAAGCACAGTGAATAAATATATTGTTATGTTCTGTAAATGATTATTTGGGATCACTTTTGATACAAAACAATAATTTTTTATTATACAACACGAATTTCGAGGTACAACACGAACCTCAGTGTAACCTTTTGAGCAAGAAACTTTTAAATATTGATAAAAAGTCATCCAGAACTCTGATATAAAAACTTTTTCAATCCGAGTCAAATCAAGCCGAGATAAAGTCATTAAATCAATCTTGAAAGTTTTCTGGACAAATTTGGATGTTCAAACAGATGTTGACACTAGCAAGACTATGCTCGAGTCGAACGTCTCGATAAGACGAATCCAATGAGCCTATAATCACTCAATCTGACATTGTTAAGGCCATCAATTGCCTCTTAAACGCCGTCTGATTAAGGGAAGTCCTCTGAACCGACCGATCAAAATAACTGCATTAATTGCACCCAAAACACAATAAATAGACCCTTATCTCTCACATGAGGGGGGAGTGTCTAGAGAGAGTTTGAGGAGAAGCTGCAGCTTAGCACTACGGCCTACCGATGTCGATCATCGCCGACTTCCGTCGACTTTCGTTGACCACCGCCTATCGTCCTCAATCACTGCCTACAATCGTCGACCATCGCCTACCGTCATCTACCATCGCCGACTTCTGTCGACTTCGATCAACCACCACCTACCGTTGTCAACTTTCTTCAGCCTCCATAGATTATTACTAATCATCGTTAATGACCACCAATTAAACGCCATCATTCGACGTTATAGTCTGAAACATCTAATAAACCTTTTACGTCTATGGGAGAAGCAATTTTTGTAAACATAAAAAAATAATGAGTTTTCACAACTGATCACACCCTGTGTTTTTTCCCTTTACGGGGTTTCCACGTAAAAGCTTCTTGAGTCGTCAATTGTTTATATTTTATCCGTGTGTATGTTGAATTTTCATACAACGTTAAGACAATAATCCGTTACTCTACTGCCACAAATTTTCTAGCACGCATCAACTTTATTTTGATTTTTTTTTTTGTTTTTATCATTTGACGTTTTTGTTTTTATTTTATTTACGTTTTAAAATAAATTTTGTTTTAAAGTCTTATGAATTTTCTGATTTAAGAAACATTAAAATTTAAAAGTTTGATATTCAGTATTCTTTTGAATTTACATGTTTTAAAAATATAAATAAAAAATATGTTATTCTGTCAAAATTAATTTTTTTATATTTTCATAATCTTTATTGTTGATTAGTTTAGCGTATTTGGTATAATATATTGTAAAAATGAATAATTCGAAAATATAAAAAAAAAATTTCTATTTCTAAATAAATAAAAATCAGATTATTTAAAGATATATTATTAGAGTGACATAAAATTCTTTGTGATCTGACATTTCTGTAAACTAATTGTACATAATTTTAGGTCTAATTCTGGAGACCAGCACTAAGTAACAATAAGAGAAAAAACTTGCTAGATGATTTATTTTACAAATCTGTTAATTTTAAGTCTAAGAAAAAGCACCCAATTTATAATATACCCAAAAGCGGAAGCAATTTAACCAAGTTGAAGGATAAACTAGGTTATAATTGTGATAATCATACTTAGTATGTGAAGATAAAAGATGAAAAAAAAGTAAAATCAACATAAACAGTAACAATTATTACCCGACGGACAAATGAGTTCTTATGCTTGAACGAAGCAGCTAAAAAACGCAAGAAAAATAAATATTGAGTTATCAGGTATGTTTTGTCCTGTTCGGAGCAAATATTATGTGAGAACTCAAAACATGTACATTGATGGTATTATAACACTATTATGTTGATATTGTGATGAATGTCATCACAATACCACAATAATACCATTAAATACATATGTATCGAACTTATCTATCCACACATGCGTTTTAGAATTTGTTTGGGATAACTTTTTGTCCATCTTACTTTACATACCATTGCTTTCTTACAGTTTTTTAGAAATTTCTATGGTAGAAGCTGTTTTTTAAACATATTAAAGTGTGGTGGCTAACAGAAAACTACCGTCTCATTGCTTGAAAAATAATATAAATTTATAATAACCGCCATAACTTTTTGAGAAATAATTTCTTCTGCAGCAACTTCATAGCCACTTATTCAAACAGTTACAGCTGCCGCAGATTGACCCTTAATTGTCCTCCAAAAAGTGATTCTACTTTATGGTGGTCATAATTTTTTTTTTACTGATTTTATTATTTGATTTTATTAGAAAATTAAAAATATCATATCCTCAAAACTTTTATTAGTTGAAAACAAAATATAAATTTTCAAGATATTGAAATATAGTGCTCATCTTACGAAAAAATTTAGATTTACAACACACATGTAAAGAGGCCAAATTGATAGCAATTACAAGGTTATTGATTATCAAATTTTATATTCAATTTTGAGATAAGCTTTAAGCTACATTTTTTTAATGCAGATGATAAATGGATATGTGTGTAAAGGGATGGATAAAGTGCCCTCTTTTAAAAATAAGACAGTAAAACAAACAACCGTGGGACTCACTTTATAGAGCAAAACAATCATTCTTGCATCCTAGCAAAAGCAATCCTGGGCAAATGCATAGCTATAAAGATCAAATTTCAACTGAGTTGAAACAATCTGAATCAGGGTGCAACAAACTGCAGAAGCAAGGACACTAGAGCAAAAAAAATTCTAGCATTTTAAGATTGGTGAACTATTTCCAAGTACTTTTATAAGCAACGAAACTACGGGCCAACAAAAGGTTTAAGCCGCACTGCCGTAGGTCCTCATTCTATTAAGCGATAACCAAATCTGTTGATCCAAAAGAAAAAAACTAGAGGTGAATTTAGGCTTGGAGGAAGCTCACTCCTTTTTAAATCACTCCCGTATTTGATGATCTAGATAAGAAATTAAGATCAAGCAATGAAACATCCACAAACTAATGAGATTGATTGGAAGAGCTGGTGTTAGCAGCAGTGTCAATGTAATCGTGGCTCCAAGGAGAAAGATGTGGAAAAAGTATTACTTGGGGACATAATATGTGCCAATGATTATAGATTTGACAGCCTTACGGTATTTGTTTTTAAAGCTTATTAGTAACTAAGGGTAATTTGATATTTTATGTTTATTCAGGCTTAGAGGGTAAGTGAGGAGTGTGAGTCAACATAATGTCAAATATTTTAAATCTTTTATATTTTATTATTGTTTTGTGAATTTTTTCTTTTCGGTATTATCCTCGCATAATAAGTAGCCTCATAGCCTTAGATTCGTGACCCGAGTGTGGTTCAACTTTGAAGGCGGCAAATCGGATGTTTATTGTCGGAGTTTTTTTGACGCAGGTAATATGTATGCAAATTTATAGGACTTCGGTGACAGGTCTAGCAATCTGGAAGTCCGGCAGTCCGGTGGCGGTCTGCGCCAGAAGAAAAATAATATCGCATGGAACAAGGAAAGGGCCGGCTGATTTATTCCCTTTTGCTTTTGGAGGAATTTCGGGAATTAGGTGGAATAGCGTTGATTAGAAAGGTCACAAAAGAGAGAGAGAGAGAGAGAGAGATAAAGGCGAAAGATTTCTAATTTTTTAAACAAAGGTAATAATCTGTTTGTCTTAGCAGGGAAGTGCATCTCTGGAACAGTGAAAAAAAAAGAATTTCAAGAGAGGAAAAAAATGTGGAAATTTCAGACAATTTTTTTAGTGTTTGAAATTTATTTATCTTTGGTGATTTTTTTGGTTGTTTAGTTGTTTTCTTTTTTTAGGTTCCTGTTAGAGTTTTTTCGAGAAAAATATTTCAATAGTGAGAACAATGAATAATACAATGATGTCAAGTTCTTCAACGTCAACTATGACGATTGAAAAATGGATTCATCAGGTAGTTATAGATCCATTAAAATCGATATGAAGAAATTTGACAACGAAGGACTTTTGGCATATTGCGATGCAAAATGATGGATGCATTATCTTCTTTAAATATGGAGGAAGTCCAAAATAGCGAGAAATGTCTTGAATATATGTAAGAGAGAGATTGGCTGAAGACGAAGCAGAGTGCTTGAGGCTTGATCCAAAAATGTTTTTACCAAAGAGATCAAATACGGGGTGATGATGGAGACTGCTGCAGGAAAATTGTGAATAATATTGGACAACAAATATCTCACGAAGAGCATGAAAAATCTTCTCCATATGAAGCATCTACTCTATATATTTCAGAAGAGATGAGAAGTTATTATTAACGAGCCTTAAATGATTTCACAAAGCTGTTAGTATATCTAATAAATTTGGATGAGGAGGTTGGAAAAGAAGACAAGACGCTCCTTCGATTGAATTCACTTCCATATTAGTATGAAAACTTCACTATGACAATCATTCATAAGAAGAAAATGTTGAATTATGACTAAGTGACCACGACACTTCCAAATATGAGTTCCGTAGAAAGGACAGTGAGTATGCAAATATTGAGTCATTTGAGGTACTTATACTTCAATGTGACAGATCTAAAAAGAAGAAGAAGATAAAGAAGAAGAGTTTGACAATGAACGGTGGCAACAACGACACTTCTAAAAAGAATGACAAGTCTCGTGGGCGCAATCTTTAGAAAAATTAGTTTGCTTTCTATTTAGAGATTAGTCATTGGAAGAAAGGTTATCTGAAGCTGAATGAAAAGGAAAAGGAAGCGGCATCTGGGATGAAAGCCAATATCAGGGAAAAAATGTAAAAATACAGATTTAGATGTATCGTTATTTGTAGTTTCTCACATTATACTTACAAATGATTCATGTTGGATTCTGGGCATAGGTGCTACCTATTACATTTATCCTTATTAAGGATACTTTGGTACGTACGAGGAGTTGGACAGTGGAGTAATGACTATGGACAACGATCAAACTGGTCGTACTATTGGTGCAGAGAGTATATTAATGAGGATGCATAATAATGCGTAAGTGAGCGAACTGATATTAAACATATTTCAGATATCATGAAGAATTTCTTATTAGTTGGGGTTTTATAGTCCATGAGCTACAAGGTAGTTATTTTGGCAAGATTTATGTGGATATGTCGTGGAGTAACGGTTTGGTGTTATTACAACCTTTTCTATCTTCATGGTAGTACAGTGACTGTAATAAAGTTTTGGCTGATGATTCTTCTGATGTCATTATGTTATGGCATATATGGCTAGCTCTTGCTGGAGAGGCTTCACTTCAAGCTTTGTTTAAAGAAGGATTGATCAGAAGAACGAGCAGCTGCAGGCTTGATTTCTATAAATATTGTTTATTTGTTAAGAAGACACGAGTATCTTTGGGACTACAATCTACAATACAAAAGATATTTTAGAGTATGTTTACATAGATTTTTGGGGCCTCACGAAGACAATATCATTTATTGGGTGGAGATACTTTCTCTCTTTTATTGATGATTACTACATGTATGTTTGAGTGTACATCATGAAGTGCAAAAGCAAAGTGCTAGAGATTTTCATATCGTGTAAAAATTGGATCGAGACTAATACTGGAGAAAAGGTCTTATATATTTGATCTGAAAATGGGGGTGAATACACTTTGGATGTGTTACTGCAAAAGTGTCAGAGAGTTAAGATATAACATCACTTCACTGTTCGAGAGACACCATAACAAAACAGGGCAGCGAAGTGCTGAACTGGACTTTGTTGGAGAAATTTTGGTGTATGTTGTTCAATGTTGGGTTAGAGAGAGCCTATTCAACTGAGACCGTAGAATATTTCTTTCACATCCATCTGAGTTTTTGCAGCTTTTAAGAATAAGACCCCAAAGAAGATGTGTTTAAGTTATCCTGCTAGAGATTATGAGCACATGAGAGTATTTGGATGTCCAGCTTATTACCACATGTAGAATGATCAACTAGAACCATGAGTAAAGAAGGTGATATTCAATGGCTTTAGGTGTGGAGTCAAGGGCTTCAAGTTAAATGACCAGCCAGAAAGAAAGGTTGCCATTAGCAGGGATGTTACATTCAATAAGGCAATCTTGTTGAAAAATTAGAACTAAAACCGTTTGAAAAGTTCTATTGGAATCACAGATATGCAGTAGCACTTAGAATTTGATGCAACATTGTTTATTCGACAAATCTGGTCCATTCTGACTTAGATATCTGATTCAGTTTCAGCTCAGGAATTATCTGTTGATAGTACTCACGAGGAGATGAACAAAGATGCTGAGAATGATGAGATTCTACTCAGAATTACATTGCTAGGATCAGGACCAGCTGCCAAAATGTCCCAAAACCATTCTGGTTGAGGGATCACATTGTATTTGCACTTTCAATTATGGAGGTAGAAATTGCTTGTTATTACAAAGAAGTGGTAGAGAGCCTAGAATATGATCCTTCAAAAGTGACAATGGATGAAGAGATGAGATCTCATTGGAAAAATGGTACTTGGATGTTGGTGAAGCTTTTTCTGGAAAGTAAAGCCATCATTTGCAAATGGGTGTATGCCAAGAATAAAAGATCTCATGGAGCTAATGTGTGATACAAGACAAAATTAGTAGCAAAAGTTTTTACGCAAAGAGAAGATTTTGATTATGATGAGGTGTTCTTCTCAAAAGTCAAGCATCCCTCAATCTGAGTTTTCTTAGCAGTTGTAGCACGACCTGGTCTGATCTTGAAACAACTCAATGTAAAGATTACATTTCTACATGGGGAATTGCAAGAAGAGATCCACATGTCACTTGGATATGGAGCATCAAAGACTTGAGTTTGCCAACTAGATAAGCTTTTATTATGGTTGAAGCAGCTACAACGGAAGAGGTATAAGAAATTCAATCAGTTCATGAGGCGACAAGAGTACATTAGGGGCCAGTATGATCATTGTGCATCTTTCAAGAAGTTTTCCAATGATGAGTTTATTTTATAAGTTGATGTTGCGTTGATTGCATCTACTAGTCTAATTGAGGTTGATAAGATTAAGAATCAATTGTCTAAGTATTTTGAAATGAAAGATTTGGGTGAGGCTCAAAGAATTCTTAGCTTGAGATTCTCATGAACTAGGAATCTCAAAAGGTTTTTCGTTTGCAAGTAGCTTTTGTTCGAACGGTGCGGAAGAAATTTGGGATTAAAAACTTGAGCAAGGCAATTAGTCTACCCATTACATCTCACATTCAGTTGAGTTTAGATCAGTGTCCTAAAGATGATCATGAAAGAATAGATATGCAATCAGTTCCTTATTCTAGCACAATGGACAGTCTGATGTATGTCATGGTTTGCACCAGACCAGACATTGCACAAGTAGTTGGTGTTGTAAGCAAGTTAATGCATGATCCAAGGAGGAAACATTATTTGGCTGTGATAACTATTCTAAGGAATCTGAAGGGTACAATTGATGTTGGCTTAGTGTTTGGGAGATAGTCGTCTATTGTAGATTTATGTATAGGGTATATTGACTTAAACTGTGTAGGTGATATGTATAAGCGGAGATCTATGACTAAATATTTATTAACATTGACAGGAGGTCGAGTCAGGTAGATGTTGGTTCGTTAGCCTATTTTTATTTTTTCTACTATGAATGCTAAGTACTTAATAGTCACGGAGGCGATCAAGGAGACAATATCGATGCATTGCTTATTGACTGACGTAGAGTTGATCGAGAGCCTCTGTCAATGTTCTAAGACAATCATAGTATAATATTATTGACCAAAAATCTAGTTCATTACGCTTGTACCCAACACATTAATGTGAGGTACCACTTTATTTGAGACTTAATTGAAGACAATAAGGTTCTCTTGAAGAAGATAGATATAAGAAGAATCGAGCGGACTTGCTCTCAAAGGTACTACCATTGTTGAAGTTCACATACTTTAAGAGTTTGGTGAATATCCAAGCTCAGGATTGATTGCGCAGTCGGGCATTTTGAAGAACTGCGCACGGGAAGATCCCTTCGGGAGGAAGGGTACGTAGGCAACAAACTTGGTGCAACCTAAGTGGAGTTTGACATTAATTTGGTTATCTCTCACTTCTTAAAGTAAGAGATAATGTGGAGATTGTTGTATTTTTTTACTTATTTGTCATTAAGAGTAATTTGGTCTTTTAGCTTTATTTACTTTTATGCCCTAATTCTCATTTATAAAATAGACTTATTATTCATGAGAGGGTAACATGGTGAGAAGTGTGAGTTGTAACCCAAAAACTTTTTCTTTCTTCCATTAAGTGCCAGTGAAATCTCCCTCCTAAAAAACGTACTTGAATCAACTTAATTCCGAACTACGTAAATCTTTTTTGTTTAATTGTTGTGTGAATTTTTTTATTTTTGTATGTATTATAGTTTTATTTATCATTGCATCTTCATAATACTATCAATTCTCACTTACATTATTCACACTTAATATTTCTTTTAAGATGTCTTTGAAGGTGGGAGACGTAAAAATGAATGGTAGGAAGCGTTTTTTCAGAACACTAGAAACAGTTTTAATTGTTTTTTCTGGCATTTTAAAGTTCTATTCCAACATGTTTAATAATCAAACTTTTAACACTAAATAAAAATGAACTAACGTAAAATTAAAATTTATTTGAAACGGCCTCTAAATTATTAATCAATCCATTCATTACTCTTCATGAGTGACTGATCCCAGAACTTTTTTACAGGCTTTTAATAACAAGTCATTTCGCCATCTTGTAAGGTTGATATGACATTTTATTCGTTGGCCCACATTGTCCATGCATTTTAATTGCATTATGTCAGACCAACTCTTATCAGTTGCAGTCAGTTATTTTTTCTTTTGAACGCTAATCAAAATTATGTTAATGGTTTGTACCTTTCATTGCGAGTTAAGGAAGAGGGAAGGACTTCCGCCAAATCGCCTATGCATATCAGTGTTCATCAGTTTTAGTTGTCTTTAAATCGATGAATTTCATTTTTTCTACCATCAAATGAATAAGTGTTTGTTCACATACATGTTCTTGTATATATATTTAAGCGTCTTTTTCTTAACATTCCCACTAAGTCCTTCGGAATGATCTCCTAATCTAAAAAATATCCCATTATTTATGATTATTTCTTGTATTTAATGCTCAATAGCATTTGATGGGAACCACCAAGTCAAGTAAATGATCACCTCAAAACTTATCTTAAAGTACTTCATAATGTCGCGGCATTAACATACATTGTGATGATGAGATGATTATTATTATTTTGTTGTCTTCTAAAGATCGTGCGCTTGTCATTGAAGGGCAAGCAAAAGATCATGTGGCCATTAAGAAAAGAAGTTTCGGAAGGCTGATAAGCTGATATTAAATTCAATATTAAACAGAAGAATTAATAGAATAAAATAGGTACAAATTGGTGGAGAAAAACATCTCATTACATTGATAATTTAGAAAAGAAGCTATAGTATGAAGGTATCTAATGATTAGACTTTTTTTATTATTATTATTATTTTTTTTTGACAATAGTTTAAGCTTTCTAAAGATTTAGATGAGTTAGTTAATGGAATATCCTGATGTAATAGTACGCCCTCTTCAACTACAAATTAATAACTCCAACTAAAATTAGTTTGGAAAGACCACCCATCCATTTCCTCTAAGACTTAGACAACATGAGATGGATAAAAAATAAGTTCATGAAATTATTTAAGAAGTTAACGATAAATATTTCTTTCACTGAAGTTTTGGAACAGATGCCAAGTTATACAAAGTTTATGAATAAGATATTAAATAAGAAAAGGAAATTTGGGGATTACGAGACAGTTGCACTAAGTGAGGAGTTCAGCGTTATACTTCAGAAAAATTTTCCTCGGAAAATTAAAGATCATTGTATCTTTACAATTTATGGTGCAATTGGAAAAAGATTATGTGGAAAAGCTTTATGTGATTTAGGAGTGAGCATTAATGTGATGCCTCTATCTATATTTAGAATGTTAGGTTTAGTCGATATTTCTCCCATTATTGTAACCCTTATGTTAGCTGATCAATCTATCATTTATCCAAAAGGAGTTATAGAAGACGTGCTTGTTAAAGTGGATAAATTTATCTTTCTTTTAGACTTTATTGTATTAGATATGGAGGAAGATAAAAAAATTTTAATTATTTTAGGTAGAACTTTCGTTGTTACTGGACAAGCTATGATAGATGTGCAAAAATGAGAGTTCACTATGAATATTAATGACCATGAAGTCACCTTTGATGTATTAAAGACTATGAAATATCCAGCTGAGAGAAAAGATGATGATTGTTTTTAGATAAATGAAATTGCTTATCTAAGTAAAGACCATTTTCAAGAAAGTTTTGAGAGTAAGTTAACAGATGAAATTGAAATAGACTTTCATGATGATTCGAAAACGTTATCTAAAGAATATTGTATGTATGTTTAAGAGAGGTGTGAAATGATGGATGCTGCCAAAAAAAGTAAATTTTTAATCCCATCTGTTGAAAAATCTCATGAGCTTAAGGTGAATGTACCCCATACAATTTTAAAGACTATCTGTTTAGAGAATTCATCTACACAACCAGTCTTTATATCTTTAGATGTGACTTAATCACAAGAAAAACCTGAACTGAATGATGAACAAGATAAAATTATATAACTAAGACTTATAAGAGAATTTGAGGATATATTTCAAAAGAAATTTGAGTTGAGAAAAGATGATAATGATATTGAAAGACCAATTGAAGAAATTCTTATGGAATCAGAAAAACTTATTTCCTCAACTAATATAGATATAGAAAGAACACCTCCAAAATTTACTCAGTATCAAGGGGAAGAATTGGAAGGTAATTTGAAACAGAAGAGTAACATAGAAGATATTGATCCTGAATTTGAATTATCTAAAGAGAATCTGATCCAAAAGTTGAGAGATATTAAAGTATCTTATAAAGATCCATTTCTTATAAATTTCAAGGATGATATTAATATGCAATTTCAAAAAATCAATAGAAGAATATTGGATCTAGAAAAAAATATGAGGAACAATGATATAAATCAATCTGAAAAAGAAAAGTTGAATGAAAAATAACAATTTGAGAATTTTGTAGGAATTCCTGGATCTGAAAAGGATTGGGCGATTGATCGAGGCACTTAATTGGAATTTTGATCCAGGGGGAATTATTTGTCGGGTCCGCGACATTAAAACTAAGCGCTTTATGGGAGGCAACCCATAGTTATCAGCGTGTTTTGATTTAATGTGCTTGAGAGTCATGATTGTTAGTGTTGTATGGAGTTTGGATTAATGGATTGACTTGATCTTTATGTGTCATTATGGATTGATAAGTTTGATTGTTGATTGGTAGATGTTTGGATTGTTAGTAGTTTGATTTAATCTTTGTGTATCATAAGGGAGGTGATTCCTTAACTTCTTATTATGGTTAGACTTGTATTTTCTCTTGTAGTAGTTGTATTGACAAGTTCACTATAACTCGGGTCTTACCCGGACTTGAGTTTTACAGGAGTATCATGAATTTGAACAATGACAGCTTCATCTCAATTTTATTACATCCTTTCTCAAACTTTTTTTTTCATTTGATAGGATTCATGAACCTATTTAATGAATAACTTGTTGACGTTCTTACACTATGATTTATACTAGTTAGAGGTGCTTAATTATAGGGATTAGATGATGCCTGAGATTGGTGTCCGGAAACCAATTTATCAGGGATAATCTTATCTTTGGGATTATTATCTATAAAATCATTTGAAAGTACCTAATTTACTAGTGTAGTGATTCCGTTAGAAATTGGAGGTAAGGTAAGGAGATTGGATGAGTTAAAGGATGAATTGACCTCATTTATCTTATGTGTGTTAATGTTTGTGTTACAATTTTATATAATAATTGAAGAACATTTTTATATTCCCTTGCTGATACCTGCTATGATAATTAAACTTTTATTTAATGAATTTCATTTTGGAATGATTAGTTTAGATTTACTCTCTGCTGCATATTGTATTGTCCTAATGAATACTTGTAAATGGTTTTGATAGACCTTTGTGGTAGATAGAATTTCTAAATTGTTTTTCTTCATGCATATATTTTATGTACTGAATACTATATATGTTAAAAATTAAGTTTGGGGGTAGGAAGAAAAATAAAATCTTAATGTGAAAATACTTTCTTTTAGTGTAATTTTATTACTAGCATATTTTAGGTTAAATTTACTTTCTCCTACAGTCATTCTATCATGATTATGCATGTATATGAATTTGATAGAATGTTGTAGTAATAAGTAGATTCAACATTTACTTTTTCTTCCTGCAATATTTTATGGAATTCATTGCAAAATATTTTAAAATTTAAGTTTGGGGGAAGAAAAATTTTTAAAATGTAACTTTATTTGTCCTCAATAGCCTGTATTTAATTTGATATCACTTTTAAAATGACTTGTGGTATGTGGTGTTACCTTTAGGTTACTATAATTTTAATTTTAGGATTTGTAGAAAAACAACTTAGTTGAAATCCTATGTGAAGAAACTGTTCTAGAGTTAAGATATTTTGTAGAAAACATTGAGAAAATGATTTTTGTTATTTATGGTAGAAAGGAGTTGAATATTTGAAAAGCTAAAATTCTTAGATTTATACTTAATGAGAATTGAACCTTTATTAAAAACCTTTTTCGAACTAATACTTACACTGATAAAAAGTGAGGGAAAGTTTTGAGTTTTGGATTTTAGAGAGAGGATAGTGAAATTCAAAATTATTAAAAGTCTATCTAGATATAGCAATCCTCACATAAAAAAATATCAAAAGAAAGGGATTGAAAATTATCCCAAAAGAAAAGAAAAAAAAGAACAAAAAAAGATAAAGTAAGTGAGGAGAAGCTTGAGGAGAAGCCTAATAAAAAATTGGTTTCATTTGAATCTTTTTAAATGAAAAGATTTAAAAACAATCCTTAGCTTATTCTTAATTCAAAAGATATTGTTTAAATTGGTATAGATAAGGAGCTTAAATTTCATTTTTATACTTTATATAAATCTTTAGTTTAACAATTTTTAATAACTTTTGAAGTAAATAAAAAAACCAGGATTCCTAAGTTGAATATGAGATATTCTTACACTCTAGTCCTAGGTTGATTTGCTAGAATTTCTCCTTTACTATACAATAACATTTCTGAGATGAAATTATAGGAAACTCTATTGAAACCCACATCCACAAGTCAATATATTTGGTTTTTAAAGTTATAGTGTTACTTGAGGACAAGTAACAGTTAAGTTTGGGGAATTTTGATGCACCAAAAATATATACAGATTTTACTATATGATTTTACTTATTTTTTGTGATATTACACTTTAAAAGGAAGTTATTTTGTATGTTTTTTGGTTTTAGGTACAAGAAATGGTGATTGGAGCAAAAGGAAGAAAAAACGGTGCAATTTGTAGCAGAAACGAGTAAGAAAACAAATTTTGTCTTGACACCTTTCGATAAATCTTTCTATGCTTAATTTTCTTTACACTTCTTGCATATTTTTAAATGAGATTACACTTTAAAGAAATGTTATTTTTATGCTTATTTTGTAGGGCTACCTGTTAGGAACGTAACGCAACTGAAACGAGGCAAAACGGAGCTAAAACGGAGCCAAACGGAGTGAAACGGTGGAGCTGCGCAAAAATCTCACAGACGGCGCCCTCGAGCTCGCCGACGGCGAGATTTTCCTAAGAAGACCTAAAAACGACAGAAAAGCTCACTGACAGCGCCCTCGAGCCCGCCGAGAGCGCCCGAGATAACTATGGACTGACTTTTGATGATTATGGACTGAAATTCAACTTATTTGGATGCTTTTTGAAAGGTTTCTTGTGGCAACTCTTTAAACTTCGTCCCTACACTTTAAAAGAATGAATTTAGGTCAGAAAAGAGAAGAGGAATGCTAGGAAAAACTTAAAGAATGTTTAAGGTTTTAAATTTGGAGTAAAAATGTAGATTTTTACCCATTTGGAGAGATTGGAGAGGTGATTTTGAGAGAATTTGTAAGGGATTGCATTAGCACTGCATGGATTGACGAGAGATTTTGTGGGAGAGATCTTCATATTTCTTTTAAAGGGTTAAAGCTAAGTATTGTTCTTTATTATCTTATGATTTTGTAAACACTTACCTAGTGGATTTGTTTTGGTTAAATGAAGTTCTCGTTGTGTTTCTTCGTGCTTTGTGACGTATCTCTCTTACTCTTTCTTCTTCTTTGGAAATAGTGACATGAGAAGATTATGTCATTCTTTTTCTTTTATTTTGCTTTTGTAATGAGTAGAATTCATGTGTAAGATGTTGAGATACATGCTAGAGAAGTTTTATATATAAATGTGATGGTTTTTACTTGCACTTCATTTACATTGCAATTAAGGTCTGCTGTAATGTTAAAATTCCTTATGAAAATATACAATACGAGAGGGTTATGCTTTCTACAACTATGTACGAACCACATTTAAATTCCATGGATGGTGAAGTTCATGAGGATTGAATGCAAATAAATACGGAAATATAATTATTGGACGTAGAAGTGGAGATTATAGAGTGACAGACTAAAATCCCTAATTCAATCCTATTGTTTGAGTACTGAAGCGGAGATGTTAGCCCTCAGGCGAGGGGAATATGGGAGCTCCGAAGTGAGAGCCGGTATCCTCCCAGCCTAGCCGCGGATTCAGTAAACAAGCATAATATTAAACAATAAGGGTAAAGAATATGATTGCTCATATTTGGCACATACAATTTTTAATGCATCTCATTCCTATACATTATCTATTTCATTACATAAGAATAGTAGTTTTTAGTATCTCAAAATTTTCCAAACCAATTCATCTAAAAAGGGTTGTCTTTAGAATTAACACTTGCATTTAGGAGTAGTTGCTAGATAAAACATCATTTTAATCAGCATTCCAACCTAAGGAGTAATTGTAGTAGACTAGAATTTGACTAAAGACATTTTATCTCGCTTCCCTGTAGGATCAATAATCAGGACTTCACTAGAGCCCTGTATTACTTGAGTGATACAGATACTTGCGTTGATATAAGTGACTTTATTATTAATCAATTGCACTCATTTTCATCACCTCAAAAAGTCACGGTCAGTTGCCTCGCATAAAGTCTTTGGTATAACGTCGTCAGCCCGACATATTTTCTATTTTACTACGAATGGGTTAAAAATAGCACATCTTTAAAAGATGGCACATTTCTTCATAATAGGGCTTCAATCTATGTCCATTTACCTTAACTACTGAATTAGTTTTTAAATCTTTAATGTCCACTGCTCTATAAGGGTAAAACTTCTCAACCACATATGACCCTATCCATTTGGATTTTAATTTTCCTGGAAAAAAATTTAATCTTGAATTGTATAATAAAACTTGTTGTCCAGGCTCAAAATTCTTTCTTAATATTCTTTTATCGTGCATAATCTTCATTTTCTCTTCATAAATTCGAGCACTTTCATAAGAATCATTTCTCATCTCATCTAGTTCATTTAATTGTAATAATCTTTTATCTCCTGCATCTCTTAGATTATAATTAAACTCTTTAATTGCCTAATAAGTTTTATGTTCTAGTTCAACAGGCAAATGACAAGGTTTTCCGTAAATGAGCCTATAAGGTGACATTCAAATAGGAGTTTTATAAGCAGTCCTATAAGCCCATAACGCATCATCAAATCTATCAGCCCAATTAGTTCATTTTAGATTAACCGTTTTTTTCTAAAATTCTTTTAATCTCTCGATTTGATATCTCTGTTAATCCACTAGTTTGAGGATGATAGGCTGTTGAAATTTTATGTTTGATTCCAAATTTACTCACTAATCTTTGAATTAGAAAATTCTTAAAGTGACTTCCCCCATCAGTGATGATTATCCGTGGCATTCAAAATCTAGTGAAAATATTTTTGGTTGAAAGTTTTTCCACACTTTTAACATCACATTGAGGTAAAGCAATCGTTTCAATCCATTTCGAAACATAATCAACAGCTAATAAAATATATATTTTTCCTAAAGAAGGTACAAATGGTCCCATGAAATCTAAAACCTAAACATAAAAAATTTTCACTTCCAAAGTGAAATTTAGTGGCATTTTGTTTCTTCTAGAATTATTGTCTATGCTTTGCCATCGATCACAGGATTTAACAAAATTGTTAACATCCCTGAATAATGTAGGCCAATAAAATCTAGATTGTAAAATTTTAAAAGCAGTTTTATTAATTCCAAAATCTCCACAAAATTCAGAGTTGTGACATTTTTGAATAATCTCATAAGTTTCTTCATAAGGAACACATCTTCGTATAATAGAATCCTTACATTGTTTAAAAAGATATGGATTATCCCAAAAATAAAATTTAGCATCATGTAAGAATTTCTTTTTCTGATATTGATCTAATCTATACGGCATAATGTTACTAGCTAAATAATTAACTATATCAGCATACCATGGGATTAATCTAACAGAAACAGTATAATGTTGTTCATCAAGAAAATATTCATTTATTTCATCTTTATCATTCATTTCATTATTTTCAATTCTAGATAAATGATCGGCAATTTGATTATCAGGCCCTTTTCTATCGATTATTTGGAAGTCAAATTCCTGCAACAGAAGAATCCATTTAATCAATCTTGGTTTAGCTTCTTTTTTAGTCATAAGATATTTAATAACAGAGTGATCTGTATGCATTATACATTTATTTCCAAGTAAATATGATCGAAATTTGTCAAAAGCATATATTATAGCCAATACCTCTTTCTCAGTAGTAGTGTAATTAATTTGAGCTTTATTAAGAGTTTTACTGACATAATATATAACTTTAAACATCTTATCATATCGTTGTCCGAAAGCGGCCCCAATAGCATAATCACTTGCATCACACATTAATTCAAATGGTTTTTCCCAATTAGTTGCAATAAAGATAGGTGCAGTAATTAATTTCTCTTCTAACAATTAAAGGCTTCTAGGCAAATTTCATCAAATTTGAATTTAGTATCTATTTCTAAAAGATAGCATAGAGATTTTGTAATCTTGGAAAAATCTTTAATATATCTTCTATAAAATCCAGCATATCCAAGAAAACTTCTTATACCAGTAATAGAAGTTGGGGGTTGTAATCCAGCAATAACTTGAATTTTTGCTTGATCAACTTCCATACCGTTTTTAGAAACCTTATGACCAAGTACAATTCCTTCTGTGACCATAAATTGGCATTTCTCCCAATTCAGAACTAAATTTGTTTCTTGACAGCGTTTCAATACTTTTGATAAATTGTATAGGCAAGTATCAAAAGAAGTTCCAAATACCGAGAAATCATCCATAAAAATTTCAATTCCTTTTTCAATTAAGTCACAAAAAATAGCCATCATACACCTTTGAAAAGTGGCAGGTGCATTGCATAATCCAAAAGAAATTCTTAGGAAAGCAAAAGTTCCATACGTACATCTAAATGTAGTCTTTTCTTGATCTTCAGGAGCAATAAGTATTTGATGATATCCAGAATATCCATCCAGAAAACAAAAATAAGAATGTCCAGCTAATCTATCCAGCATTTGATCTAAGAATGGAAGAGGAAAATGATCTTTCCTAGTGGCATCATTTAATTTTCTATAATCAATACAAATCTGCCAACCAGTAACTTGTCTTGTAGGTATTAATTCATTATTCACATTTTTAACAACAGTTACTCCTCCTTTCTTTGGAACACAGTGGATAAGACTTACACAAGGATTATCTGATATTGGATATATAATATCAGCATCCAACCATTTAAGCATTTCCTTCTTGACAACTTCTTTCATAACTGGATTTAATCTTCTTTGAGGATCAATTCTGGGTTTACTGTGAGCTTCTAGTTATATTTTGTGCATACAAATTGAAGGACTAATTCATTTAATATCTGTTATAGTCCATCCAAAAGCTCTTTTATATTCTCTTAATACGTCAAGCAGTTTTACTTCTTGATTAGCAGTCAATTCAGAAGATATAATAACATGTAAAGTTAAAGAATTCCCTAAATTGGCATATTTCAAATGAGAGGGTAATTCTTTTAATTCCAATTCAAGAGTTTTATCAATAGATGGTTTGAATTCATTACTTTCAGAATTATCTAATATTTCTCAATTTTCATTAATGTAATGAATTTCTCTTACTTCAGTTTCTTCATAATCGCTTTCATCATTTAAATTTTTACGATCTATAAATTCTTCTTCTTTAAAATGAATCTCACATTTTTCTTGAAACTGTTGTTCAATAATGTAATCCAAAATGTCCATTCTATAACACTTTTCCTTGTTAGGATACCTCATTAATTTAAGAACATTAATTGTTACTTCTTGATCATTAATTCTCATGGTTAACAACTCTTTTTGCACATCAATCATAGCTCGACCGGTAGCAAGAAAAGGTCTTCCTAGGATAATAGGAATCTCTTTATCTTCTTCCATATGAAAAATTATAAAGTCAACAGGGAAAATAAATTTATCCACCTTTACCAGAACATCTTCGATTACTACTCTAGGGTGAGTAATAGATTGGTCTGCTAATTGCAAGGATACAGTTATAGGAGAAATTTCTCCTGGATCATATCTCTTATAGATGGAAAAAGACATGAGATTAATACTCACTCCTAAATCACATAAGACATTTCCTTGAAATTTATCTCCTATAGCACAAGGTATTGTAAAACTTCCAGGATCTTTTAGTTTTTGTGGAAGTTTTCTCTGAATAATTGCATTGCATTCTTCACTTAGTGCTACAGTTTCAAAAGCTTCAATTTTTCTTTTCTTCTTAGGAATATCTTTCATAAACTTTGCATACTTTGGCATTTGTTCCAAAGTTTCAGCAAATGGAATATTAATAGTAAGCTTTTTGAATACCTCGAAAATTTAGAAAATTGTTGATCCAATTTTTGCTGCTTAAGTCGTTATGGAAATGGAGGTGGAAATTTTTCATATTCATCTTGAGATAGTAGTTGTTTTTCTGTTTCAGGTAGTTGTTATTTAAGTTTATCCATTTCTACTACTTCAGTTTCTTTCTGAATCTTACTCTTTTTTCTATCATTTAGTTCTTTTCCACTTCTAAGTAACACAGCTTTAATTTACTCAGGATCTTTTCCATTTTCTGTTGGATTTACTTCAAGAGTGCTAGGTAATGTTCCTTGCGGTCTATTATTTATAACATTTGCAATTGGCCCATTTGGTTTTCAATATTTCTTATTGCAGCATTTTGACTTTGCAATTGACTCCCCATTTGTAAAATTAATTCTTCTATAGACAATTTCTTTTCTTTAAATTATTGATTATTAAAGCCAGGAGGATAAGAAGGTTGATAATTAGAATTATTTTGATTATTCCAATTTCCAGTTGTGATAGGTTGGTTGTTACCCCATTGAGGATTTGCATTATTCCAATTAAAATTAGGGTGATTCTTCTAACCTGGATTATAATAATTAGAATATGGGTTATTAGTTTTGCTAGCAATAGCTTGTAATATTTCTAAATTTTGATATTCTTCAGTATTTCTTGACTTATCATTTAAGTGTGATAAATTAGACAAACTATCCAATTTATTTGATATAGCAGCCACTTGAGAAACTAAAATTGAAAATGCTTCATTTTCTTGTATACTAGCCACTCTTTTAGGATTAATCCTATCGGAAGACCATTGGAAATTATTAGTTGTTATTTCTTCAATTAAAGAATAAGCTTCATCAAATGATTTAGACATTAAAGAACCACCAACAGTAGCATCAATAATAGATTTAAGAGAACCTATTAATCCATTATAAAATGTTTGTATAATTAACCAGTCTGGTAAAAAGTGATGTGGGCATGTCTTAAGAAGTTCTTTGAATCGTTCCCAAGCTTCATAAATAGTTTCCTCATCAAGTTGAGTAAATGAAGTTATGTCATTTCTAAGTTTTGCACTTTTCGATGGTGGAAAATATTTAGCTAAAAATTTTTGAGCCATTTCTCCTCAAGTTTTAATAGATCCTCTTGCTAATGAATTAAACCAAATCTTAGCTTTATCCCTTAAAGAAGAAGGAAAAAGCCTAAGTCTAATACTATCATCAGAAACATGATTACATTTAAAGGTAGCACAAAGTTCTAGAAAATTAGCCAGGTGTAAATTAGGATCTTCAGTAGGAGACCCTCCAAACTGATTATTTTGAACCATTTGTATAATTGAAGGTTTTAATTCAAAAAAATTTGCAGCTACAGCAGGTAATTGAATGCTTAAATGAATTTCATCAGCTGTAGGGTTAGCATATTCTCTTAGAGGACTTTGCTGATTTTGATTTTCATTTTTAATATTTTGATAAATATTATTTTGAGGTATATTAGCCATTTCTTGCAAATTACGAAATCTACTCTTCTTTATAATTTTTTCCTATAGTACGCTCTAATTCAGTTCCTGAACTTCGCATAAAAATATAAGAAAGATTTTTAATTTATTTAAATATATATTTTTTTTCTTTCTTCTAATTAATTGTAATCTCCGACAACGGCGCCAAAAACTTAACCCGACCGCAATTACGTAAGTAAATTAGCTTATTAAATTATGATCAAACTTGACTCCAAATCTGATTAGGCGGTTAATGTAAGATAATTAAAGATTAAGGTTTTGATAAATAAATATAAATCACACACTAGGGGTACTACGCAAGTATAAGTATCGTTTCAAGTAAAATAGAGTTTTCTTTTTAAAAACCCCAAATAACGATCCCACGGGGATTAATTTAATTAAAAGAAAGAAAACTAATATTTAAAATCTTTTTTAATTTAAAACTAATTAAAATATGCAGAATATGAAAATTAACTAGTGATATAACAATAAACAAATATTTTTTCCCCATACAAATTATTTCATGATTAATAAGTAGATCAAATTAGTTGAGAACTTGAAAATGTGGTTTTATGACAAATAGAAGTATATATATCCTTTACCCTTTGGTCCAGGTCATAAAGAACATTAACTAGTTTTTAAAGATTGGATTATGATGTATTATTAGTAGTAAGGGATGAATTTCTAGACTCTCATTACTAGGTTCCTGCCCCCACGAATGGTTGCCTATGGTATGTCCTACTAGTGGCCTGTCACCTCTTTTCTAAAACCAAATTGATTGAATTTAGCCTGTTAAACTAAAAACAAAATCAATACTATGCCCATTAAAGATTATCTCCATATTTATTTGCACCTTCCCTTTAAGAGAAATGTGATACATAGAAGTTAAGAATTGCTTGGCCCACAGTCAGATCTTAAGAATTCTCCACAGTTTTTAACAAAACAAGAGGCCAATTTGTAAAGTAAATTAAGATTAGGTACAATATCATCACAAATTTTTATAAAATAGGAAATTAAATTCTCAAATCTAATTTAAATCTATTTTTAATTCATTTCATATTCGTAGGAAGAAAGAAGAGAAGACTACTTAGAAAGAATAGAAATTACACCACAAATCATATTAATAAAACTTAAATCCAAAGCACTAAACTTAAGAAACAAGATATAAATACTTATCTGAAATGTAATCCAAGCAATCCTTTGAAGTTTCTCTGATTCCATAGACTCTAACAGGACTTTGACTCTTCAATTCACACTAAAAAGTAACTAAAATAAAGAAGAAGACACTTAACACTCTTAATTAATTCACTAATCACTCACTCTAACACACTTTGTACACTCCACACACACCTTGTTGTATAAATGGTTCTCTAATTATAGATCTCTAGAAATGACCAAGGGTTGCTTAAGGCACCTCTTCAAAATTTGTCCATATTCATTGATTGTTCTAGAATTTAATGGTGGCACCTAGGCGCCAGTTCTGGCGCCCAGACGCCAGGATCACTGCCCGAATGGACGCACCCCTTCACATTTAGGTCGCACCTCTTCGTTTAATAACTGCTCTCCCTTGTCTATTTTCATTGCATTTGGTTTATAATATGTGGGAAAATGTCCAGGGGCTTCTAGATTGGTTTGAAAGCATTAATAACCATCCAATAACCATCAATAAATCTCTAGAATTAATCTCCTGTGTCTTGGGCCTAGGCCCCAGATATGGCGCCTTGGCGCCATAATAAGTTTATTTTCTCTTTTTGGCTCATTTTGCTCCTTTTTAAGTCTTTTTCTTTATGAACTCATTTTGTTGTACCTACAACCAAAACATAATAAATACCTTTCATTAAAGAGTAATATCCTTAAAATATTAATAAAAATTTGATATAAAATTCTCTGTAATTTTAAGGCGGATCAGATGGCTATGGGAAGAACATGGATTCAAGAATAATCTTGATGTCTTCACAGACTATCCCATGATTTGGCTCTAATTTAGGATATTCATTTGGTGTTTCATCCTGTCAATTTTTATTATTTAGGACTTATATTCACTTGATAGCGATCATGTGAATGGCCTGGAAGATCGGAGGATTTATGTCATACCCGATGACAACCTCGGAATCCTAAGCCGAGTTAGGGCTTATGTTGCACAACATGGTTACGCAAGGGCCTAAAGAAAAGGTGAGGATTTCTGCTGCACTAGGCTGGCTACCTCAAAGTCCTATGGCTTGTTGTTTTAATTTCTAAGGAATTGTTTTGCTGATGTAGAAAAGTTTTGCTGTTGAAGATGGCCGTCCTACCCATTATGCATACTTCAAGCTCCTCGTCGTAGCAGGTTTAGTTTAAAGAAGTGGCAATTGAAGATAGAAGAGAAGTGTCATGTTTTGGAAATATTTAAAATTGAGATGTCTTAATATTTTATTAGGGGAACATTAAAGTTGATTATAGCAACACCGGTTAAGATCCCACGGTTCCATTATCCCAGCATCGCTATTTTCATCGGATTCACTTAGTCCAACTGAATTTACTAAACTCAACTTAAATAGTTTCATACTTTCATTTAGACTGTGGGAAACCCCGTTAGCAACACGTAGGTTATAACTTCCGAGGGATTCTCGATCATCCAACAATATATTTTAATTTAGTTACAATTGTGATTTTTGTTTTTGTTTGTGATTAAATTTTGAGTACTTTTATATTTTGAATGTTGTGGCAGTGAATTATATCTTATTTTGATTTTTTAATTTTTATTTTGGTTTTGGTTTTATGGCTATCCTAAAAAGTTTCAGTTTTCATGCAGGGTGGCATTTTTGTTTAACATGCAAAGTTGCAAGGAAAGAAAGTGTAGTAAAATGCAGGTAAATAAATTACAATAAAATAAAAGCATACCTGGTAGGTCTTCCCGTCATCTCCACCTGAAAATCTAGTATTCTTGCAATAAACATTTATATTTTGCAGGAAAGTAAAACCCTATGGATAGGTTCGTCATAGGCCTACCCAAACTCTATGTCATAACTTGATGGGTCCTATTCATTTATTTAAGAGATATTTTTCCTTTAATAGATATGATAGGTACAATAGTCCTACAAGGTGTCTAGAAGACCTGTGAAAAGATTCAAGAGAGACTCAGACATTTCACAACTTTTGAACTTCCTTGAGGTCATTTTGGACTTATCATAGATATTAAATGGTTTATCTATTTCATACCCTTATGCTCAATGAGCCAATGTTTTAGTTATCCCGAAAGGTGGGGTAATTATCATTTGGTACTTTACTTAGGAATTATGTGAGTGGGCCTTTAGAGGCAAAATTAACTTATGGAAGAATTTATCAAATTTTGATAGGCTTGTAATGTTTCAAAAGTAGTTTAAAATTAACTATGTTTTCTTTTCTAATTCTTATTAGTTAATTCCTTTGATTAAGCCTAGCTCCCTACCAAGCCCTTAAAATTTTAGTGAATGTTTTTATGTCTGTAGAAAAGGAAATTTCATGATTATGATTCTGATTCTTATCAAAATATTGAATTACTATTGTAAACATAAAATGAAGGGGTATCCAATTAGTGGAATATTAACTTCCAAAATCAACCCCTAACCTTAAGATTTCTTTTTAATTTCATTATCTTCCAAATTATGATAATTAAGAAAATTTAAATATTTAATTTTGATGTAAAAAATTTGCAATGAGTTTCTACCATTTATCCCTTGGTGTTTCAATCATCCAACATAATAACTAAGGTCGTTTATTGCCCTTTTCCCATTTTGATTGAGCCTTAATATTGACTAAGGCCAGATTTTTCCAAAATTACAATTTTACCCCTAAAGGCCTTTATCACTTCATAATTCATTAAATTTAGCTCAAATGACTTTAAAATTTTTATTGGAGCCCACTTATGGATTAATTAAAACATTAGAGGAGAAAATATGATTTTGCAAATTTAAATTTAATTTATGTATTTATTTTAATGCAAAAATGGGGGTTTTCTATGAAAATTCAATAACTTGTCCAAAACGAAGCATATGACTTTGAAATTTTTATTAGAGTTAGACCTAGAGCAGAGTACCACTTGGACCAAAGTTCATGATTTTTTTAGTTTAAATTTAATTATTAGAATTATTTTAAGTTTTGGATTTTTTATTAATTATAAAATATTTTAAAGGTTGGAAATTTAATTTTATATTTTTCTTAAATCTCTCTAAGGTCAGGGAACCAGAGAAACAAATTTTATATTTTTATAATTTTTATTTTAATTATTAGAATTATTTTAGTGGAAAATTAATGATTTTTTTAAATTAATTTAAGCCTTTAAAAATTAATATTTTGATTTTGAAGCTACCGAAAATTATGTGGATAGTTCCTAAGTGATTAGGAAACAAAATGCGATGATTTAGTGATTTTTAATATTTTTGTGATTTTTATTATTATTTAATTATTTAAATATTAAAATATGATTAAAAATGAAGATTTTGTAAAAATTCCAATTTTATTTTTAGAAAAATCTTCTGATCATAAATAACTCCTAAAACCAATTTTACAAATTTTTTGTTGTATTTTAATTTTTAAAATTATTTTAATGTTCAAAATTATCATTTCACTTAGAAAATTCATTTAAGTGACCAACTGAACTGCAAATGCCATGAAATTTTTATGGGGAGTTCTATGACCTTTAAAGTACAGTAGAGAATTGTTTTTAAGTTATTTTCATATTTAATGAACTCAAGTTAATTTAAATTATGTTTTAAACCATTAGGTCATTTCTAATGATTTAACCCACGAGAATTTTATTTTAGGGTCCTCTGATCATAAGAGATATACAAAAATTTATTTTGCATTTTTCTTATCATTATTTTAATTATCATAATTTCTATACCAAAACAGTAATAATAACTTAAGAAATCGAGATATTCTCACAGAGATCTCCCCCGACCTTAAAAAAATCAGGGAAAGTCCCTTATAACAGATAGAACAAGACCACCAAAGCTCAAACCATGATGAAATGTCTACTTTAATTGAGAATTAAAATACTATAGAGAGTATTAAATTAATTAAAAATCATACATGCATCAAATAAATTTCCAAACATGTCCACATTATTCTCCTCTGTTCAATGAGCAATAAGGTATTTTTTCTTTATTTTTATGATTTTTCTACACCATGTTATGGATTTTTAAAGTTATGGTAATTTAATTAATTCAAAATTCCCCTATTTTTCTACTTAACAACGCGACACTTATTGGATCCTCAGCAGTTCCCAAAGACCACGCGACACCCTTCTATTTCACGTCGCCATCTGACCAGATGTCCACACGGCCGCTCTTCATGTATTCGATCTCCATCTGACTCCATCCTGGCCGTCTAGGCATTACACGCGCAATCGAACGTCGCTCCTTCATCGTCTTCAACTGGTTTATCCCGGGAGTCGTCCATCTTCTAGACCTAAAATCTCTCTCGATACTTAACCAAATCATATGGGGTTTGTTTCTAGAGCTTCATCTAGCCTAGACGAACCTATCCACATGGTTTATACGGTATGAAATACAATATACAATTATGGAGGACGAAGAAAAGCTCAGGAGGAAGAGTGAGTTCAATATTCAGTTAGTCTAATGAACCTCCAGATAAAGCCTTTTGCCCTGGTGAATTGTGTAGACATGAATTCGATCAAGCCCGATTTTAAGTGTTGATCAAAGTCTGGTGCAAGGGGCTTCTGTGATGGGGCTTTGATGGAGGATCTTCTTCTTTCACTGCTGTGAAGGTGTGGGTGTAGTTAATTAAACTTTGGTGCACTGTGGAGCTGTGGTGAAATGTGACCTAGTTTCCGGCCAAATTTGAGCTCTAAAATTGAGCTCCGGCAGTGGGAATTAGAGGGGGAAAATGGCTGGAATGATCTTAGGGAGGTATGGAGGAGCTCTCGTGAAGTTTTGGCAGAGTTTGGTTAAGAAATTTTCAGCACCTTAATTTTGGCCGTGAGGGGTGATTTTTATAGCCATGGGCAATTGGCTGAGCTCAGGGCCTGGCTTTGGGTGTATTCAACTACTTAGGTGGAGGGCAGATCAGCTCCAATGGCCAATCAGAGCTGGACAGCTTGGGAGGTGAGTTCGGGTTCAAATGGAGAGGGGGGCTCTTAGTTTTGGCATTTTCTGGCCACTAGGCCGGCCGGCCAGGCCAGGGGAGTTGGCCAGTCGTCATGTGGTCAGGTGGGCAGGCATTCAAGTGTCATGAGTTTAAATGGTGAAGGGATTATTGCAAATATCTCTTGATTTAGCCATTTAAAGGAGGAGATGTCCTAATTTGGGGGACCTTTGGTTCATGGCTCAAGTAGAGTGGGCTAGGTAGGTCTAGGGTGGTTCCTAGGGGTCACTTAGTGGCTGTGGTGGACCTAGGTTTGTCACATTTGGGATGATTTGGTCACATTGGGCTATAGGTTCAATTTAGGTCATTTGGGTTCAAGTTAGGCTAGCTTGGGTTTGAGCTTGGGTTAGACCCAAATGATTATTCAAAATGGTGTGTATGATTGTCATGAAGTGTTAAGAAGAGGTTTGGAGTGGTGTTGAATTGATTTGGCAGGTCAATTTGGCTTGGTTCGGTACTTTAGTCAATTTAGGGCAAATTGCCTAAGATTGGGTTTAGGTTGGGCTAGAGTGTGGTTTAGACCGAATTAAAGGTTCCAAATGGTCTATGGAGATGCCATAAAGAGTTCCCAACATTAATTGGGTGGAGTTTTTGTGAGTAGGTGACCCACGTTTTAATATGTTTGCAATTTATGTTTATAGCAACGACACCAAAAACTTGATTCTGCTTTAATATATATATATATATATATATATATATATATATTTAATTATATGATTGAATGTTTAAAGTGGATTCTACGCAAGTATACATATCGTATCAAGTAATACAGGGCTCTAGTGGAGTCCTGGTTATCGATCCCTCAGGGAAGTTTTTAACAGATTTGTTATGAGCTAAATTTAAAGGAATTACTTACTAATATAGTAAACAACAATTTAAAGTAACTAAAGCAAGCTAAAGTAAACTAATGCTTGAAATAAAGTTGATTTAAATAATTCAGAAAAAGTATCATTCTCCTTGTTTTTAGAAAATTAAGTGAATGATGATTTTAAATAGAATTCTTAAATTGTATTGTGACAAATAGGAGCATTCCTATTCTTTACCCTTTGGTCCAGGTGTAAAGAACATTAACTAATCCTATGTTTGATTACTGAATCTGCGGCTAGGCTGGGAGAATACTGGCTGCCACTTTAGAGCTCCCACATTCCCCTCACCTGAGGGCTAACATCTACTCTTCAGCTCTCAAACGATAGGACCAAATTGAATATTTTAGTCTGTCACACTAAAATGTCCAATTCTACGTCCGATAATTAATATTTCCCTATTTATTTGCACCCTCCTTCCAAGGTTTTTGACTTCCCTAAATATTGGATGTAATTTTTACTATAGTTGATAATTCAACATATTTTAAGAACTCAATTGGCCAGATTGAAAGTAAATTAAGTTTTAAGTAAAAATTATCACAATTTATTTTAATATATTAGGTACTTCTATTTAAGTTCATCAATTCACATAATTTTCATAAACAAGGAGAAAGACTAAGAAAACTACTCAGAATGCATGGGAATAAAACAAAGCATGGATTTCATTTAAAGTTAACAACAACAATAAACAAAGATACTTATCTTAATTTCCTCCCCAAGTAGACTCCTTGAAGTTCCTTTGACTTTTCCTTCTAGTACAGCAAACTTCTAAATAACACTCAAATAAACTAAAGTAACTCACTAATGATAAACAACAGACACACTTATAACAACAAAAAGAGACTCAGACTCTCTAAAATAGACACACCTAGACACTAGAATTCAGCCTCTATTTATAGAGGTAGGCAAAGGTCCAAGGGGTGCTTAAACACCTCTTCAAAAAGTGTCCAGGTTCAAAGTATTTGCATTTTGAACTGTCTCACCGTCGGCGGGAAACGATCTCGCCGTCAGCGGGGCTTCTAGAAGGTCTTCAAACTGCGTGATCTCGCTGTTGGCGGGCTCGGGCTCGCTGTCGGCAAGGTAGTTATAAATCCTTCAGAAATTTTCTTAATAATATCGCTGTCGGCGGCCTCGATCTCCCCGTCGGCGACTTAGTTCAATTTGCATGAATTTTTTCCTTTTTGATTCAAATTCGCTCCATTTCATACTTTTTGCTTCCATCACTTATAAATCTTCATTCCTGCAGTAAAATAAAGAAAATACCTTTCTTTAAAATGTAATTTCATCAAAAAATAGATAAGAATTTCTTAATGAATTTTTCTGTGATCAGTAGGGCAATCAATTAAGGAGATTTTGGGCATGTGGCATGTTTAGGTCAAAATTGGGTATTTTGGACTTCAAGTGGATTTTGGTGAGACTTGGGCTCATATTGGGGAAAATTGATGGCTCAATTCAGTTTAGGGGAGTGTTATGAAGGGTATATGATTGAAATTTGGGAGGAATTGGTTGACGTTGGGTCAATTTGGGGATTTTGGGTCTGGAATGAAATTAGACTCAAATGTGGGTCAATTTAAGTTTGGATTTAGTTTATATTGGTATTGGGATGTTGAATTAAAGTTTGGAATTGAAATTGGGCAAGATTGGGATCAGTTGGGTAGTCATTGGGTTTAATTTGGGCATTTTTGGGTTAAATGGGTCAAATTGGGGTTTTTGGTTAATTTGGGTTAAATTGACCAAATTGAGTCATGTGGTAGTTGATAGAAATGAAATTGGGAATTTTAGGAAGGTTTTAGAAATTTATGGGAATTTTTGAAATTTTTGGAATTTTGGACTAAGAGGGGCATTTTGGTAATTTTTGGGATTTTTGGGAAAATTTTGCAATTTTGGGTAATTTTGGATAATTTGAGTGGTATGGAGTATTTTGAAATGATTTTTGAAGTAAAATGGGTAGTTTGGGTGATTTTTGAAATTTTGAAGAATTTTAGGGTTTTGGGGTTTTTTGGGTATTTAGGGTATTTTGGGGCAAAGATGTTAGAAATTTAAAATCTTTGAAAAAATTAGGATTGGTTGAAAGTGAGTAATATGATATTGTTTAGATCGAGCCATGGACCAAGGGTCACCCTCATTTGGTTCTCTATATGTTGGTACTAGTCAAACCCTAGCCTGAAGCTAAAAGCTTGGGAAAACCACTTACATGAGTGTCCAAAGAGTTAGGGAATCAAAGGAGATGTGTCTTGTTTAGGGTTGTGAGGGTACAGTGTAAGTGTGGTGTAAACTACAGACCTCCGAGGGTAGATCCTAAGGTCTGACCACCTATAGAAGACTTCTCATGGGCTTTCTTATGCTTGGTCTCTTCCCCCCAAAAGCTGGAGGATATGCCTTAACCATATGAAAACTCCTAGTGAAGTGAGAAAAGTTTGAATTTCTATGGGGGGTTTCATGACTAGTCTTCTAAGAAAGTCACCAGGAGAGTTCTATGGCTAGACCCAATACTATTTTAAAGACAGACTAGACCTCAACTAAAATTGTGGTCAACATGTGGGGGATCAAATAAAAGGTTGAGGGAATTGGTTTGGTGTGAGAGAAGGGAAATGATCCATTGCAATCAGGATCGAAAGCCCTTGCCTGGGCACTAAATGTGGGGAACCAGGGGCGGCGGCAGCAATGACAATGAGGGATTTGGAGGAGGCTATGAAGGGGAAGAAAAACAATAGCCGCCCATTGTGCTTTTCTCTTATGCTTTCTTGTTTGAATCAGTTGGAAAATTGATAAATGATTTTGAGTCTCCAAATCAATTTGACAAAAAAATAAATCTGGGGTTCAGAAAGACACCTTTACTATTAAGAATATTATTGGTCTTTGGTCTTCAAACCAACATGAATGATTTTTCAAGTAACTTGATAGAATGACCTTGAAATACATCAGTTTGTGACACTCAACTTTAGGAAGATCCTCAAACTCTAAGTAGTAAACAGATTTATGAATATAGTGATCGAAACTCCTCCAATAACTATGTAGATAATTATCAATGATAAGGATATTATAAATCATTTAAATGGTCGACACGGGAGAATGAAATTATTTCCCATAAACAATGATATCATAAAGTTTAATATTATTTGAGAACTGAAACTAGTTGAAAACATGGCTGCCAAAAACTCATAATTAAAAGAAAATTTGCATAAATATCACAAAATTGTTATGTATTTACATATCTAACAAACAAAGTTTGATAATTACACATATATGGATAACTGTGTAAAGGGATGGATAAAGTGCCCTATTTTAAAAATAAGACAGTAAAACAAACAACTGTGGGACTCACTTTATAGAGCAAAACAATCATTCTTGCATCATAGCAAAAGAAATCCTAGGCAAATGCATAGCTATAAAGATCAAATTTCAACTGAAGAAATTTTGTACTATATTCTTATTTTGTTTTGACTATTTTGAGTTGAAACAATCTGAAACAAGGTGCAACAAAATGCAGAAGCAAGGACACTAGAGCAAAAAAAATTCTAGCATTTTAGGATTGGTGAACTATTTCCAAGTACTTTTATAAGCAACGAAGCTACGGGCCAACAAAAGGTCTAAGCCGCAGGTCCTCATTCTATTAAGCGAAAACCAAATCCGCTGACCCAAAAGAAAAAAAAATTAGAGATGAATCTAGGCTTGGAGGAAGCTCACTCCTTTTTAATCACTCCCGCATTTGATGATTTAGATAAGAAATTAAGATCATGCAATGAAATAACCACAAGCTAATGAGATTGATTGGAAGAGCTGGTGTCAGCAGCGGTGTCATTGTAATCGTGGCTCCAAGGAGAAAGATGGAGAAAATGTGTTACTTGTGGGCCTAATATGTGCGGATAATTAAGGATTTAACAGTCTTATGGTAGAATTTGTTAAAACATATTATTAATTAAGGGTAATTTGATCTTTTATTTTTATTTACTTGTATGTCTTAATATTTTTCTATAAAAAAGGGGCTTAGAGGGTAAGTGAGGAATGTGAGTCAATATACTGTCAAATCATTTAAATTTTTTATGTTTTATTATTATTGTGTGAATTCTTTTTTTTGGGTATCATCCTCGCAAAATAATTAGACTCATAGCCTTAGATTTTCGTGACCTGAGTGTGGTTCAATTTTCAGGGCGTCAAATCAGGTGTTTATTGCCAGAGTTTTTTGGCGCATGTAATATATTGGCAGATTCATAGGATTTCGGCAACGGGTCAAGCCATCTGGAAGTCCGGTAGTCCAGTGGCGTTCTGCGCGGAAAGAACATTAATATCTCATGGAACGAGGAAAACGCCGGCTCATTTATTCCCTTTTGCTTATGGAGGAATTTCTGGAATTAGGTGGAATAGTGTTGATTGGAAATGTTAAAAAAGAAAGAGAGAGATAAAGGCGAAAGATTTTTTTTTGGTTAAAACAAAGGTAATAATTTGTTTGTCCTAATAGGGAGCATCTCTAGAACAGTGACAAAAAAGAGTTTCAAGAGAGGAAAAAAACAATGTGGAAATTTCAGACAATTTTTTTTTTAATGTTTGATATTTATTTATTGGTGATTATTTTTTTGGTGTTTAGTTATTTTCATTTTTTAGATTTGTGTTAGAGAGTTTTTTCGAGAAAAATATTTCAATAGTGGGAATAATGAATAATAATATGATGTCAGGTTCTTCAACGTCAACTATGACGATTGAAAAATGGATTTATCAGCTAGTTATACATCCCATTAAAATCGATATGACGAAATTTGACAACAAAGAACTTTTGGCATGTTGAATGCAAAATGATGAATGCACTGTGTTCTTTAAATATAGAGGAAGTCCAAAATAGCGAGAAATGTCCTGAATATATGTCAGAGAGAGATTGGTCGAAGATGAAGCAGAGTGCTTGAGTCTTGATTCAAAATTGTTTGACCAAAGAGATCAAATACGGGGTGATGATGGAGACTTCTGCAGGAAAATTGTGAATAATATTGAACAACAAATATCTCATGAAAAGCATGAAAAATATTCTCCATATGAATCGTATACTCTATATATTTTAGAATAGACGAGAAGTTATTATTAACGAGCCTTGAATGATTTCACAAAGCTATTAGTACATCTATTAAATTTGGATGAGGAGGTTGGAAAAGAAAAGATGCTCCTATTGAATTGACTTCCAAATTAGTATGAAAACTTCACTATGACAATCATTTATAAGAAGAAAATGTTAAATTATGACGAAGTGACTACGACACTTTCGAATCATGAGTTCCGTCGAAAAGACAATGACTATGTAAATATGGAGTCGTTTGAGGCACTTACACTTCAATATGACAGATCTAAAAAGAAGAAGAAGATATAGAAGAAGAGTTCGGCAATGAACAGCGGCAACGACAACACCTCTAAAAAGAAGGAAAAGTCTCGTAGGCACAATCTTTAGAAAATCAGTTTGCATTCTATTTGTAGACCAATCATTGGAAGAAATGTTATCTGAAGATGAAAGAAAAGGAAAAGGAAGCCGCATCTAGGATGAAAGCCAATATCAGTGTGAAAAAATGTGAAAAGGCAGATTCAGATGTTTCGTTATTTGTAGTTCCTCACATTGTATTTATAGATGATTCATGTTGGAATCTGGGCATAGGTACTACTTATTAAATTTATTCTTTAGTAAGGATGCTTTGGTACTTACAATGAGTTGGATAGTGGAGTAATGACTATGGGCAATGATCAAGTTGGTCGTACTATTGGTGCAGAGAGTATATTTATCAGGATGCATGATAGTGTGTAAGTGAGCGAATCGATATTAAACATATTTAAGATATCATGAAAAATTTCTTATGAGTTGGGGCTTTATAGTCCATGACCTACAAGTAGTTATTTTGGCAAGAGTTCTGAGGATATGTCGTGGAGCAACAGTTTGGTGATGTCATTACAACCTTTGATACCTTCAAGGTAGTGCAGTGACTAGAATAAATGCTTTGGCTGATGATTCTTCTGATGTCATTACATTGTGGCATATGCAGCTAGCTCTTGCTGGAGAGGCTTCACTTCAGGCTTTGTTTAAGGAAAGATTGATCAAAAGAACAAGCACCTGCAAGCTTGATTTCTATAATTATTGTTTATTTGTCAAGAAGACTCGAGTATCTTTTGGGACTACAATTTACAATACAAAAGTTACTTTAGATTATGTTTACATAGATGTTTGGGGCCTCACAAGGACAATATCATTTATTGGGTGGAGAAACTTTTTCTTTTTTATTGATGATTACCACGTGTATGTATTGGTGTACATCAAAAAGTGCAAAAGTGAAGTGATGAAGATTTTTATATCTTGGAAAAATTGGATCTAAACTCATACTGGAAAAAAAGATCTTATGTATTAGAGCAGACAATGAGGGTGAATACACTTTGGATGTGTTATTACAAAAGTGTCAGATAGTTGAGATTGAGCATCACTTCACTACTCGAGAGACACCATAACAAAATGGGGCAGCAGAGTGATGAACTGGACTTTGTTGGAGAATGTTTGGTGTATATTGTTCAATGTTGGGTTAGAAAGAGTTTATTGAGCTGAGACCATAAACTATTCCTATCACAACCGTTTGAGTTTCTGCAACTTTTGGGATGAAGACCCTAAAGAAGATGTGGTCAAGATATCCAGCTAGAGATTATGAGCACATGAGAGTGTTTGGGTGTCCAGCTTATTACCATGTGTAGAATGATAAACTAGAACCATGAGTAAAGAAGGTGATATTCAATGGCTTTAGGTGTGGAGTCAAGGGCTTCAAGCTAAATGATTAGTCAGAAAGAAAGGTTACCATTAGCAGGGATGTTACATTCAATGAGGCAATCTTGTTGAAAAAATTGGACTTAAACCAGTTGGATTCTTCTATTGGAATCACAAACATGCAGTAGAAGTTGGAGTTTAATGTAACATTGTTTATTCGATATAGCTAGTCCACTCTGACTTAGATACCTGATTCAGTTTCAGCTCAAGACTTTTCTGTTGATAGTACTCATGATGAGATGAACGAAGATACTGAGTATGATGAGATTTCTGCTCATAAATATATTTCTAGGAGCAGGACTAGGTGCTAGAAGGTCCCAAAACCATCAATGTTGAGGAATCACATTGTATTTGCACTTTCAACCATGGAGATAGTAATTTTTTGTCACTACAATGAAATGGTTGAGAGCCTAGAATATGATCTTTGGCAAGTGACAATGGATAAAGAGATGAGATCTCCTTCGAAAAATGGTACTTGGATATTGGTTAAGCTTCCTCTGGAAAGTAAAGCCATCATGTGCAAATGGGTGTAGCCAAAAAGAAAAGATCTCATGGAGCTAATGTGTGGTACAAGATAAGATTTGTAGCAAAAGGTTTTAAGCAATGAGAAGAGATTGATTATGATGAGGTGTTCTCCTCAAAAGTCAAGCATCTGTCAATCTTGTTCTCTTAGCAGTTGTAGCACAACATGGTCTGATCTTGAAACAACTTGATGTGAAGATCACATTTCTACATTGGGAATTGCAAGAAGAGATCCACATGTTAGTTGGATATGGAGCATCAAAGACTCGGGTTTGCCAACTAGACAAGCCTTTGTTTGGATTGAAGCAGCTACAAACGGTAGAGGTATAAGAAACTCGATCAGTTCATGAGGCGACATGAGTACATGAGGAGCCAGTATGATCATTGTGCTTCTTTCAAGAAGTTTTCTAATGATGGGTTTATTTACTTGCTTTTATAAGTTGATGTTGCCTTGATTGCATCAGATAGTCTGATTGAGGTTAATAAGATTAAGAATCAACTATCCAAGAATTTTGAAATTAAAGATTTGGGTGAAGCTCAAAGAATTCTTAGCATAGAGATTCTCATGAACAAGGAATCTTAAAAGGGTTGTCTTTTGCAAGGAACTTATGTTCGAACGGTGAGGAAGAAATTTGATATTGAAGACTTGAGCAAGATAGTTAGTCTACCCATTACATCTCACATTTAGTTGAGTTTAGATTAGTGTCCCAAGACGATCAGGAAAGAACAGATGTGCGATCAGTTCCTTATACTAGCGCAGTGGGCAATCTGATGTATGTCATGGTTTGTACCAATCCAGACATTACACAAGTAGTTGGTGTTGTAAGCAAGTTAATGCATGATCCAGGGAGGAAACATTAGCTTGATATGAAGATTATTCTAAGGAATCTAAAGGGTACAGTTGATGGGGCTTAGTGTTTGGGAGACAATCATCTATTGTAGATTTGTATGTAAGTTATATTGACTTAAACTGTGTAGGTGATATGTATAGGCAGAGATCTATGACTAACTATTTATTTACATTGACATGAGGTCGAGTCAAGTAGAGGTTGGTTCTTCAGTAAACTTTTATTTTGTCTACTACGAATACTAAGTACATGGTATTCACGGAGGTGATGAAGGAGACAATATTGATGCAGGGCTTATTAACTGATTTAGAGCTGATCTGGAGCCTCTGTCGGTGTTCTAAGATAGTCATAGTATAATATTTTTGACTAAAAATCTAGTTCATTATGCTTATACCAAACCCATTAATGTGAGGTACAACTTTATTCGAGACTTGATTGAAGATAATAAGGTTCCCTTGAAGAAGATAGATATAAGGAGAATGCTCTTAAAGGTACTACCAGTGATGAACTTCACATACTGTAAGAGTTTGGTGAACATCCGAGTTCAGGATTGATTTCTCAGTCGGGCATTTTGAAGAGCAGCGCACGTGATAATCCCTTCGGGAGGAAGGGTACTTAGGCAACAAATTTGGTGCAACCTAAATGGAATTTAATGTTGATTTGGTTATCTCTCACTTCTAGAAGTAAGAGATAAGGTAGAGATTGTTGTATTTTTTGACTTATTTGTCATTAGGAATAATTTGGTCATTTAATTTTATTTACTTGTATGTCCTAATTCTCATTTATAAAATGAACTTATTATTCATGAGAGGGTAACATGATGAGAAGTGTGAGTTTTAACCCAAGTACTATTTAATTATTGTGTGAATTTCTTTATTTTTATATGTATTATAGTTATATTTATCATTGCATCATCTTAATACTATCAATTCGTCCTTAAATTATTCACACTTAATATTTCTTTTAAGACGTCTTTGAAGATGGGAGACGCAACAATGAATCGTAGGAAGCGTTTTTTTAGAACACTAGAAACAGTATTAAATTGTTTTTCTGGCGGTTTATAGCTGTATTCCAACATGTTTAATAATCAAACTATCAACACTAATAGAAAATTAACTAACGTAAAATTAAAATTTATTCGAAACAGCCTCTAAAATTATTGCTCAATCCATTTAATGCTCTTCATGAGTGACTGATCCCAGAACTTTTTAAAGGCTTTTAATCACTAGTCATTTCGCTATCTTGTAAGGTTGATATGACATTTTATTCTTTGGTCCACATTATACATGTTTTCCCTCTCCCTAAGAAATTTTAGGCATTTTATCATCAAAGATTTCAACAAGTTTTGATTAAGTTCATAAGTTGTGTACATCTCTTTTAATTGCATCATCTCAGATCAACTCTCGTCAGTGTAGTCCGTTTTATTTTGTTTTCTTTTGAACGCTAATCAAATTTATACTAGTATTAGGATAGAATCTTGGAATATAGGTACTCTCAATGGTAAATTAATGGAATTGGTTGGTATTATGATCCATAGAAAGATAAATATCTTATGTATTCAAGATACTAAATGAGTTGGAGAAAAAGCTAAGGAGATTGATAACTTAGGTTTTTAACTATGGTATTCTGGTAAGAGTCGTACTAGAAATGGTGTAGGTGTAATTATAGATAAGAGTTTGAAAGATAATGTTGTTAAAATTGATAGAGTTGGAGATAAAATTATATCACTTAAGATTATTATTGATACTAATATTTTTAATATTATAAGTGCTTATGATCCTCAAGTTGGTTTAGATATAGACTCTAAAGATAAATTCTGGAATGATTTAGAAGACTTAATACATTTGATACCCCTTGAAGAAAAAATTTTTATTGGAGGAAATTTAAATGGACATGTCGGTAGAGTGGTAGAAGATTTCAGAATTATTCATGGTGGCTACGGTTATGGAGCGATTAATGAAGAAGGTAGAGCCATTTTAGATTTTACTTTAGCGTATGATATGATTATTACTAATACTTTATTCAAGAAAAGAAATGATCATCTTATTGCTTATAAGAATGGATCTAATAAAACACAAATTGATTATTTTCTTATGAGAAGAAGAGATCGTCGAGATTGTAGGGATTGTAAAATCATTCCAAGTAAGGAATTAAGTACCCAACATCGATTATTAGTTCTAGATTTTAAGATGAAGAGTTATAAAATAAAAAAATACTAGGATTCAACATCGTAAAATAATATGGGGGCACTTAAAAGACACAAATAAAATTATTTTTATGAGTAAAATTCAAGATTTAAATATTTGGGATGTCCATGAAGACGCGAATGCTATGTGGGAAAAATTAACTAATACTATTAAAAAAGTGGCTAAAGTGTACTTGGAGAATAAAAAAAAAGTTTCTATAAATAAAAATAGTTGGTGGTGAAATAATAATGTGCAAGAAAAGATAAAATATAAGAAGTTATGTTATAAAAATTGGTTTAAATGTAAAAGCGTAGAGAACTGGGAAAAATATAAAACGGCTCGCAGGGAGTCTAAAAAAATAATCTGTGACGCTAAAAATTCTGCTTTTAGTAATCTTTATAACATGTTAGATACTAAGGATGGTGAAAAATATATGTATAAACTAGTCAAACAAAGAGAAAAGAAAAGTAAAGATTTAACTCAAGTAAAGTGTATTAAAGATAAAAATCAAAAAGTATTTTTCTTAGAAAAAGATATTCAACATTGGTGGGTGAGTTATTTTGATAAACTTTTTAATGAAGATGCTGAAAGTATGATCGACCTTAGTGATCTTAATATCGTTAATAATAATAAAACTTTTCATTTTTACCGTCACAA
The DNA here is from genome assembly GCA_022702705.1 of Papilionanthe hookeriana x Papilionanthe teres. Lineage (NCBI taxonomy): Eukaryota > Viridiplantae > Streptophyta > Magnoliopsida > Asparagales > Orchidaceae > Papilionanthe > Papilionanthe hookeriana x Papilionanthe teres. The sequence goes on from CM040422.1 coordinate 92,037,062, forward strand.
TAGTAAAAAAGAAGTTGATGAGGCTTTAAAGAAAACCAATGGGGGAAAGTCTGTAGGACCTGATGATATCCCAATTGAAGTGTGGAAATGTTTAGGTGATTTGGGGGTTTACTGCGTACTAAACTTTTTAATATTATTTTAAAAACTAAAAAGATGCCTGAGGAGTAGAGAAAGAGCATTTTGGTCCCCATTTTTAAGAATAAAGGATATGCACAAGAGTGTGCAAATTACAGAGGAATTAAATTGATGTGTCATACTTTAAAATTATGGAAGAGGATAATTGATCATAGGTTAAGACGCATTACGAAGGTTTCTCATAATCAATTTGGATTTATACGGGGCAGGTCTACCATGGAAGCTATACATTTATTGAGAGGTTTGATGGAGAAGTACAGAGATAATAAGGAGGATCTACATTTGATTTTTATTGATTTAGAAAAAGCTTACGATAAGGTTTCTAGAGATGTTCTTTGGAGAGTCCTTGAGAAGAAATGTGTTGATATGACTTATATTCAAGTCATTAAAGATATGTATGCTAGAGCTGTTACATGTGTTCGAACTGAAGGAGGATTGACTAAATATTTTACTATTTCTGTTGGTTTACATCAAAGATCGGCTTTAAGCCCATATCTTTTTGCTTTATTTATGGATGGTCTTACCGGGCATTTACAAGAGGATGTACCTTGGTGTATGTTTTTTTGCTGATGATATCCTCCTTGTGGATAAGACAAGAGAAAAAGTCAAGGAAAAACTTGAATTATGGAGGTCTACATTAGAGTCTAAAGGTCTTCGTTCGAGTAGAACTAAAACTGAATACATGGAATGTAGTTTTAGTAATAGTAGGTCTAGTGACAGAAATGTAACTTTGGGTGATCAAATTATTAAAAGGTGTGAACGATTTAGATATCTCGGGTCCATTGTTTAAAGCGATGGTGATATAGATGGGGATGTTAATAGTAGAATTCAAGTTGGTTGGTTGAAGTGGAGGAATGCGTCCGGCCTATTGTGTGATAGAAAAGTACCGCTTAGACTGAAAATAAAATTTTATAAGATGGTGGTGAGACCTTCAATGCTCTATGGTGCTGAATGTTGGCCTTTAAAAGAGAAGCATAATGTTAAGTTAAGTGTTGCCGAGATGAGAATGATTAGGTGGATGAGTGGCTTTACTCTTAGAGACAAAATGCGAAATGAATATATCCGTAATAAGTTTGGTGTTGCATCATTGACGGATAAAATTAGAGAGAGTCGCCTTAGATGGTTTGGTCACATTAAACGTCGACCGCCTGATGATCCGATTAGGAGAGTAGATATTTTAAATACAACTTATGTTAAGAAAGACAGAGGTAGACCTAGAAAAACTTGGGCTTATTTCATAAAAAATGATATTAATTTATTAGAATTAAACAAAAATTTGGCACTAAATAGGACGCAATGGAAAAAAAGGATTCATGTAACCGACCCCACTTAGTGGGATTAAGGCTTTGTTGTTCTTGTTGTTGTTGCTGCTAATCAAAATTATGTTAATGGTTTGTACATTTCATTGCGAGTTATGGAGGACGGAAGGAATTCCGCCAAATCGCACATGCATATCAGCGTTTATCAGTTTTGTCGTAAATAATCAGCAGATAATAATTGTCTTTAAATCTATGAATTTGAATTTTTCTACCATCACACGAGTAAGTGTTTGTTCACATACATGTTCTTGTATATATATTTAAGTGTCTTTTTCTTAACATTCCAACTAAATCCTTCGGAATGATCTCCTAATTTAAAAAATATCCCATTATTTATGATTATTTCGTGTATTTAATGCTAAATAGCATTTGATGGGAACCAAAAAGTTAGGCAAATGATCACCGCAAAACTTATCTTAAAGTACTTCATAATGTCGCGGCATTAACATACATTGTGATGATGAGATGATTATTATTGTTTTGTTTTCTTCTAAAGATCATGCGCTTGTCATTGAAGGGCAAGCAAAAGATCATGAGGCCATTAAGAAAAGAAGTTTCGGAAGGCTGATAAGCTGATAATATTAAACAGAAGAATTAATAGAATAAAATAGGTACAAATTGGTGGAGAAAAACATCTCATTACATTGATAATTTAGAAAAGAAGCTACAGTATGAAGGTATCTAATGATTATACTCTTTTTATTTATTTATTTTTTTTTTACAATAGTTTAAGCTTTCTAAAAACTTAGCTGAGCTAGTTAATGATATATCCTGATGTTTTAAACATCTCCAGATACATAAACAAAAAAATTTATTATTGTGATTAAATACAAATGCCCCAGTCACCAATAAGAATATGGGTGACCAGTTTATCACTATATTAGAGTAGATGTTAGTATATAACAAGTTTATAAAGGGAATTTATCATTTATGTTGCTTGTAAAGTATACATATGAGTTTCTAAAAAATAACATTCACAGCATTGGGTTACACTTGAGATATGACATCAAGAACAAAAAATAATAAGAATAAAATTATTTGGAAAATGTAAGTAAAAATTCTAATAAAAGTGGATTTATTAGATATATAGAAATAATTTAATGTGCATCACAAATTAGAGCTTAGCATCAAACAAAATTAATAATAGTATGCCCTCTTCAACTACAAAAAGGAAAAAAAAAAAAAGCAGTTATGGTATTATTTAGAGATACTTTTGAAGGACATTTTGACCACGTTATGTCGATGATAAATGTTCCTTTCCAACCCTTTTGGCCACGTTAGGTCGATGATAAATATTCCTTTCTAACTCTGATAATGTCAAGCTTATTATTAACAGTGAAAACATTTTGAAATAAATTAGTTGAGAAATTTCACTGATAACTTTATTATTTAAATTATTTAAGGTTTTTCATGCACTCCTTTGCACCTCGAGTCATAGTTTAAACGACATTCCATTCCATTATATTATTAATAATTTCATAACCCGTACTAATGTTTTTGGACATTTTAGCTCAAGATATTTATGTCTGATTGAGATAAATTATTAATCCATATCATTACAAAAACATTTGTTCTATTGGGTACTAACTTTGGATAGCAGTAGCACATAAAATTTGAAGGTTTTATATTGTAATGTTGGCTTTGTTCTTAAGTTGATATAGTAATAGAATGACTGCTTTCACATAAAAAACATGTTTTTTTTTTTGAAATAAAAAGCAATCTCCCACATAATTTTATTTTAGATATGGGTCAGTACGAAATTACCATGACAGATTATTGATTTATAAGAGTAATTATTCAAAACAAAACTATCATATTATAAGGATTGTATAACGCAAGATTTAAACCTCTTCAAATTTAGTTATATTGGAATGGTGGGATAATTTATGTCACCACCAGTGAATGTTCAACTTATTGTGGCACTTGGTTTACAATCAAATAAAAATACATGATATTCATTTGGCATGGCTGACTTAGATAAGAAAATCTTATATCTAAATATTTTTTATTATAGTTTCGAGATTGATTGTTCTTGTAATTTTGTTAATCCTTCGAGTAAAAAATTCTATATTTGTATTCTAGGTAGATAAAAAAATTGGAATACTTGATAATTCTAAGATTGTAGGAGCAGTGAAAAGGTAGAGGGAGGGGCTGAGAAGTATACTTAAATGATATTCATGTTTCGCAATAAAAATCCATTAAAAATTACTATATTTACTTCAATTTTTTTTAAAAGGATTTTCTATTATAGTTTCATGATTGATTGTTCTTATAAGTTTGCTATTCTTATACAACAACAACAACAACAACAAAGCCTTTGTCCCACTATGTGGGGTCGGCTACATGAATCCTTTTTCTCCATTGCATCCTATTTAGTGTCATATTTCCATTTAGTTCTAATAAATTAAGATCATTTTTTATACAATAAGCCTAAGTCTTCCTAGGTCTACCTCTACCTTTCTTAACATAAGTCAAATCTAAAACATCTACTCTCCTAATCGGATCATCAGATGGTCGACATTTAATGTGACCAAACCATCTAAGATGACTCTCTCTAATTTTCTCCGTCACAGGAGCTACACCAACCCTATCACGGATATATTCATTTCACATCTTGGGTCTTACTGTAAGGCCACTCATCCACCTAATCTTTCTTATCTCACCAACACTTAACTTAGTATTATGCTTCTCTTTTAAAGGCCAACATTCAGTGCCATAGAGCATTGCAGATCTCACCACCATCTTAAAAAATTTTCCTTTCAGTCCAACTGGTACTTTTCTATCACACAAAAAGGCTGAAGCATTCTTCCACTTCAACCATCTAGCATGAATTCTACTATTAATATCCCCATCTATATCATCATCACTTTGAACAATAGATCTGAGATATCTAAATCGTTCACACCTTCTAATAATTTGATCACCCAAAGTTACACTTTTGTTACTAGTGCTACTACCACTAAAATTACATTCCATATATTCAGTTTTAGTTCTACTAAAATGATGGCCTTTAGACTCCAATGTAGACCTCCATAAATCAAGTTTTTCCTGGGCTTTTTCTCTAGTCTTATCCACGAGAAGGATATCATCAGTAAAAAGCATACACCAAGGTATATCCTTCTATAAATGTCCAGTAAAACCATCCATAACTAAAGCCAAAAGATATGTGCTTAAAGCCGATCCCTGATGTAATCCAACAGAAATAGGAAAATATTTCGTCACTCCTCCTTAAGTTCGAACACAAGTAACAAATCAAGTATACATATCTTTAATGACTTGAATATAAGTCATATTAACAAGTTTCTTCTCAAGAATTCTCAAAAGCATATCTCTTGGAACCTTATCGTGAGATTTTTCTAAATCAATAAAAAACAAATGTAGTTCCTCCTTATTATCTCTGAACTTCTCCATCAAACCTCTCAATAAATGTATAGCTTCCATAGTAGACCTGCCTGGCATAAATCCAAATTGATTATGAGAAATCTTTGTAATACATCTTAACCTATGTTCAATTATCCTCTCCCATAAATTTAAAGTATGACGCATCAACTTAATACCTCTATAATTAACAAACTCTTGTGCATCACCTTTATTCTTAAAAATGGGGAACAAAATACACTTCCTCCACTCCTCAAGCATCTTTTTAGTTTTTAAAATAATATTAAAAAGTTTAGTAAGCCAAGAAACTCCCAAATCTCCTAAATATTTCCACACTTCAATTGGGATATCATCAGGCCCTACAGATTTTTCACCTTTGGTTTTCTTTAAAGCCTCCACAACTTCTTTTTTACTAATGCAACGGTAAAAATAAAATATTTTATTATTATAAAAATATTAAGATCACTAAGGTCGATCGTATTTTGAGGAACTTCATTAAAAAGTTTATCAAAATAACTCACCCACCTATGTTGAATATCTTTTTTTAAAAAAATCACTTTTTGATTTTCATCTTTAATACATTTTACTTAAGTTAAATCTTTACTTTTCTTTTCTCTTTATTTGGCTAGTTTATAAATATTTTTTACCCTCCTCGGTATCTTACCTATTATAAAGATCAATAAAATCCAAATTTTTAGCATCACATATTGATCTTTTAGACTCCTTGCGGGCTATTTGATAATTTTTCCAGTTCTCTAAGTTTTTACATTTAAACCAATTTTTATAACATAAATTCTTATATTTTATCTTTTCTTGCACATTATTATTCCACCACCAACTATTTTTATTTATAAAAATTTATATGTTAACCTCCAAGTACATCTTTTGCTACATATTTAATAGTGTTTGTTACTTTATCCCACATAGTGTTTGCTTCTTCATGAACATACAAAATTCTGGAATATTGAATTTTACTCATAAAAATAATTTTTTCTGTATTTTAGGTTCCCCCATCTAATTCTACGATGATGAGTCCTAGTATTCTTTATTTTACAAGTCTTCATCTTAAAATCTAGAACTAATAATCGATGTTGGGTACTTAAAACCTCACTTGGAATGACCTTACAATCTTTACAATCTCGACGATCTCTTCTTCTCATAAGAAAATAATCAATTTATATTTTGTTTGATCAATTCCTATAAGTAATAAGATGTTCATCTCTTTTCTTAAATAAGGTATTAGTAATAACAAAATCATACGCTAAAGCAAAATCTAAAATTGCTCTACCTTATTCATTAGTCACTCCAAAACTGTAGCCATCATGAATATTTCTGAAATCTTCAACCACTTTACTGACATGTCCATTTAAATCACCTCTAATAAAAATTCTTTCTTCAAGAGGTATCATTTGTAATAAGTCTTCTAAGTCATTCTAGAATTCATCTTTAGACCCTATATCTAAACCTACTTGAGGAGTATAAACACTTATAACATTAACTTTATTAATTTTTACAACATTATTTTTCAAACCATTATCTATAGTTACACCTACACCATTTCTAGTGTGACTCTTACTAGAATACCAAAGTTTGTAACCTAAGTTATCAATCTCCTTAGCCTTTTCTTCAAATCATTTAGTTTCTTGAATTAATAAGATATTAATCTTTCTACGAGTCATAATATCAAATAATTTCATTAATTACCATTTAGAGTACCTATATGCAAAGATCCTATCCTAATATTAGTTTCATGGACTAACTTCTTTACCCACATCTATCCGTAATGTGGAAACCCTTGCTTATTTGACATAACACCCTGGAGCCAGTGTAGTAACCCTTGCACACTTTTCACTATATACAGGTTATACAACACATCGCTTCTAGGGAACACCCTGGAACTTAGACAATGATCAAAAGGACTCATGTCATGATTTTTTTGATAAGTTTTATGCTGGTTGTCGACTACCTAACTCAAACCTCCACTTTCACTTTCAGGGACCAGCAATGGAAGTGCTATAATTTTTCTATTCTTATAAGAAAAAATAAAATTAAGTGCATATTCTAAGTAGATAAAGAAATTGGACTATACTTAATAATTTTATGGTTGTAGGAATATGATAAGAGTGAAATATGTGATAATTAGATGGACACTTTCTCATGTTTTACTTTGTTTTATACTATAAAATGCTTGAGAAAGTTAATTTTGTCTTAATTGTTTAGGGGAGAAATAAAACTAAGGATTTTAGACCAACACACTTGGGTTAACAAGATAGTAAATTTGGAGAGAAAAGGATTGAAAACAAGAACAATATGAGGATTTCATACCGGTGCACTTGCGTCGTCAAGACGATGAGTTAAGCGTCCTCATGCTTAGCTTAAAGTACCCACACTGGATCCCACATGCGAGTGCCTGCTTATCTGTTCAACATGCAGTGCACCCGCACCATAGTCGTAACGCACCTGCACTGTTCCAAGCTCACTGACGTTGAACGCGACGCACTTGCACCAATTTATAGAATTCAATTTTGGCAAGTATTTTATTGCTTTTGTCGAGCTTTGCTTATAAATTAACTCGTAAGGCCAATATTAAGGATTCATTCGTAGCTGAAGGTTGTAAGTTTTGATCAGATAAAGCATTCCCCTCATAATTCTCTCATTCCTTTGGATTGAAACCTCAAGAGGAGTTGCTTCCTTTGAGTTATTCGTGAGCTATTGAGAGATCTATTATATGAGAGGGAAAGGCGATAATCTTGTGTAGAAGATAAGCTTTATTTTAAGTTTTAACTCTTATTTATTTCAAGAAATGAAGATATGCATGAATTTCGTGTCTATGGTTTTCTCGATAATTTGTGGTTAGTATTTTCTTCACGTCTCTATGATGTAGGGGTAGTGGTTTTCATTGTGATTTTTTGAGATGTTTTTTCTATAGAGTTTTTCGTGCTTTCATAGTCATGTTTCTGGTTAACCATCATTTTTAATTTACTCATAGTCCGTCCAACAAGGATGTTAATATGTTTTGTAAAAATACAACATCTAACCATTGTGTAGTGGAAATAAAGGTTACCACAAAATTTTGAGAAAACTGACATGTTCTATTGGAATTTTGCAATCTTCTAGGGGTTTGAATTATCATGTGGGATGTCATAGGGATTGTAGGGATTGAGTAAATCTCAGTTTCATGAATTCCATGCTTCTTTTGACCTAGACATTGGCATAAGAAGTAACATATCCTTGATTGACAGTGATCACGTGAGAAAACATTTAAGAAATCTACGATCACCACGATCCTAAAATCACAGAGCATGAGCCTCATCTATCTTCAAAAATCTCTTAAAATCATTTCCCACTTTTTTGTCTCTGCCACCTGCGATCTATTCTGATTCATATGCTTAGAGCATAATAAACCTTTTCTGTGAAATCGCCAAGCTAGATTCATTAAATTTGTAAACTAGAAATGTTTATGTAGGAATAATTCTTAAACTTTCTCTGTGGGATTGATATGTGATGCTATTTAAACACATTATTACTTGAACATATACTTGCATTGTGCGACCAACTTACATTGTAGTAAGTATTTGTGCTCAAGATTTTGGCGCCATTACCGGGGAAGGGCGTTAATAATTGTGTTTATGCTTTTAGGAGAGCTTTAGTTGAATAATATTGGATCTAAGTTTAGCATTTTTATTTAATTGTTTTCTTTTATGTTTTCAATTTTATGTATTGTATTTGTGTTTCTATTCTATTCTCGTAGGTGCTGAAAAATTAAAAAGCCAAAAGCCTGAAGATGAAGCTAAAAAGGCTTGTCCTCAAGATGAATTTCCTCAGTCAATAATAGAGTTGAAGGTTGACATCACCTCTTCAAGAAAATATCCTCTTTCATGGATTGATCCTCAAGATATATTTAAATCAAGATGTTTCCCAAAGATGAGAAAATAACTATATACAAAACTCCAATCAGAGTATACTGATACAAGGTCGTGCACTGAGGCTTGTAAAATGCTGGTACTACCTACCAATGTGCTATAACAAAGATTTTTGACAAACTAATCCATAACAAATTAGAATGCTATGTTGATAACTTGATGGTGAAGAGTAAGAAAAAAGGCCATCTATATTATTTGAGAGTTGTTCTCAAATGCCTACGTTTATATGATCTGAAGATGAATCTTTTAAAACGCGTCTTCAACATTCCGTCTAAAATATTCTTAGGGCTTGTAGTAAACATTGGGGGAATTGAAGTAGATCTATAGAAGATTAAAGTAATATTAGAAATTTCGCCTCTCAATAGTATAACTCAACCAAGATCCTTTCAGGGTAGATTGAAATATCTATGATGGTCTATATCCAATCAATTTGTTAGGGGCACCGATTTTTTGCTTTAACCAGAAGAACATAGTGTTACATTGGAACAAAAATTGTTAGCAAGACTTTGAAAGCATGAAACAAAACCTAATGACATCACCAGCATGGGTAGCACCCATCTAAGGTCTGCTAATAACTTTTCATATCAGTGCTTTGCTAAATCATGTGACAGCTTACTAGCCAAACTAATGAGACAGACAAGGAGAATGTCAAATATTATTTAAGTCATCAAGTTATCCCAACAAAAAGGAACTATCCTTTTATTTAAAAAACATTATCTAGCCTTGGCTTTTGTTGTCAAAAAATTAAGGCATTACAATCTCTCTCATAAAATAGATCTTATTTCTAGATCTAATCCATTGTAATATTTAATAACTCACTCAACTCTCTCTAAAAAATTAGCCTGTTGGTCGATGATCTTATTGCAATTTGATGTAACCTTCATTCATTTCCTGCTAATAAAAGCCAAGATCTAGTATATTTCTTAGCTTAAAATCCCTTACCTGCCAATTCTTCTTTAAATGATGATTTGTGTGCCAAAAAAATTGTGATGTTAGAAGATCAAGACAAAACATGCTATGGGTTAAAAAGAATCTAATATAAATGTGTTTATCATTTGGAAGGTAAGGGCAAGAGTCATATTCATAACCCCTAAAAGAGGAATGACGAGATTCTCATACCATTTATCAAAGCTGTGCACTAATAATAAAATAGAAAATGAAGCCCCGATCACTGGTATACACTTAATAATTATAATCAATACTTAAGATGTAATAGTCTTCAGAGAAATAGACTTAGTGAACAATCATAATACTAAAATATAAAAAGTTTTTAAACCAAGACTTGATCATGATTACCGATACACAATGAATTTACTTTAAAGGGTTCTAAATGTCATTTTGTACTGAATATACCATGGTTGTAACATCATTGCGAATGCTTTGGCAAACTTTGCTAAGGAGATAATATGATTGGAAAAGGAGGAAATGCTGATTGAAGTTCAAGGTTGCCAGTTCCTCTCTCCAGTAGATATGGATTACTTTAATCAAGGTAAGGAACAAATTAATGTAGTCACAATTGAAGAGTCCGTTTGTTGGAGACAACCACCTTCAGATTTCTTGTGGGAAGATAAACTATCTCAAAAAAAATCAGTAGCCCATCAAGTTAAATTTAGATCTTTATCATATGCCCTCATAAATGACACACTTTATCAACTATCTTTCAATCATATATGGTAATGTAGCTTAGAGAAGCACAAGCCCTAGAAGATCGTTAAAGCTGTACATTTAGAAATATGTGGAGCTCATCAATCTAGTTTTTAGAAAGAAAAGATCAAGGGAATGATGATTTATTGGCCAATGATGATCAATGATTGTATGGAGACTTGGAATGATCTCACTAATGTCAAGTGCATGGTGTAGTTTTGCATCAGCTATCAAACATATTACACCCTACCATTGACTCATAGTCACTTGAATTTTGAAGCACAAATTTCATGAGACTTATTGAACCTCAATTTAAAGAGCATATGATTTACTGAAAAAGACTTTTATTTCTCAAAGGTGGCAGAGGCCATTACTTTGAGCGAAGTGAATGCTCACCATGTAACACATTTCTTTAAAAATCAGATCACATACTAGTTCAATGTTCCAGTACAGATTATATAAACAATGGACCTACTATCAAGAGTACAAAGCTGAAAAACAAGAGAAGCGTAACTATTAAAGACATTCAACGATATAAAATCCTAGAGAGAATGGACCAATTGAAGCATCCAACAAGACTTTAGTGCGAAGCTTAAAGATGACACAAGAAAGAACTAATGATAGTAGCATGAGTAGTTTGTGTAAGCTTTATTTGCTAGTTGAATTGCATAATGAACCCCTACTCATTCCACTCCATTTGCCCTAGTTTATGGGTACACAGGCATACCACCATTAGAAGTGCATAGTCCATCACTATAGGTTCCTACTTGTTGACCCAACCTGCAATTACACAAATAATTATACTTTTAAAAGATAGGTAAACTCGACCCTAAATTAAGCAGCTACTGTTCAAGATTTAAATATTTTTTTAAGAAAATAATAAATACACTAGGGGTACTACGCAAGTATATGTATCATTTCAAGTAATATAGAATTTTCTTTTAAAAAACCCAAATATCGATCCCATAGGAAAATATTGAGAATTAAAAGAAATTTAAAATACCAAACATAAAAAGGAAGTGGTAATTTATAAATTTTCTTTTAAAACTAAATAAGAGTAAAATTAAATTTACTAATTTTGGTAAGTTATGTAGGAAAGTTTTTAAGCAAATGAATAAAATACTTAATTAAAGATACATTCTCCTTACAAATATTTCGTAATAAGTAGAAGATTTCAAATTGTTTAGAACTTGAAAAAAATGTTGTAATGTGACAAATATGAGCATAATTATTCTTTACCCTTTGGTCTAGGCATAAAGAACATTGACTAATCTAAAGGTTGGTTGAGCTGTGTTATTAGTAGTGCTGAGTAGACTCTAATCTCTCACTTCTAAATTACCCACTGTGCCCTCTCTATAGGACCTACTAGTTACCCTTTTTCCTCTCTTTAAACTAAATTGATAGAATTTAGCTTGTCACTCTAAAAACATTCAATTCTTTGCCGATTAAATCTTATCTCCCTATCTATTCGCAATCCCCCTTAGATGGTTACTTCTGATCTTCCAATGTGAAATGTGATACTTACAAGTTATGAATTTTTAGACCACGGTCAGGTCTATAAGATTTCTCCACAGGTTTTAACAATACAATTGGTCAGGTTGTAAAGTAAAAGAAGTTCAGGTAAAATGTCATCACAATTTTTAGATAAGAAAAAGAAAAGTTCTTAAACAAAAATCCAATCCACTTCTATTAATTACATTATATTCATAAGGAGAAAGCTAAGAAAATTACTCAGAAAGTATTCTATTAACACAACAAAACATATTCATAATCAATAAATCCAAAGTACACAACTTAAGAGTTAAGTTACAGATACTTATCTGGAATGTTCACAAAAGCAATTCTTCGAATTTCTCTGACTTCGCTGACTCTTACAGAACCCTAAAATTCAGGAATTCACAAATGCTCACTAAACACTTACAAACTGGAACTTAAAGTGAAAGAAACTAAGAATAATTGAGAAAGACTCTAGAAATGACTCCATTTTACTGTAGAATTAATTCCTATTCTTAAAAAATGACCATGGCTTGCCTCAGACATCTCTTCAATATTTGTCCAAATTCATTGAATCTTCTAGAATATAACCGTCGTGCTTAGGTGCCAGTTTTAGCTCACCTAGGCGCCTATGCGCCTGTTCAAATGATTCATCTGAGCGCTTATTGCTTCAAGGGACACATCTCTTTATTCAAATGTGTCTAGATTGATTGGATACTTTATTTGAAACTTGCATTATCATTTGGGGCCTTCTAAAACACCATGGAACCGCCAAAATTCAAAAATTAACTACTCCAACCATCTTTGGCGCCTAGGCGCCAGACTTAGTTTGTTAATTTTGTTCATTAAACTCCAATTTTTGCTCCTTTTTGCTCATTTTCATCCTTAAACTTAACTTTTTAAACCTGCAACCAAAAACATTAAAATATCTTTCATTAAAGCATGATATCTTTAAAAATATAAGAATAATTTATCCACAAAAATGGTTAATTTTAAAGTAGATTAAATCCCTCAAACTTAAATGTTACTTGTCATCAAGTGACACTAAACATTAAATAAATTATGTGAATGAGTTTCTTTGGGAGTTTCCAAAATTTTATTCTAGAAGTGTAGTGGTCTGATTTATAAAATTTTTTAGTACTTGAGCCCAATTTTAAAGTTTAGAAATTTCTTAAGTGAAGGTGAATGAGAAATATGAGTTCTTATCTTATTCAGAAATAGTTGTATATTTTAAAAAATATAGGGTTAAGTGATTTTATTTTCTTTACTTAAAAATTCTTACTAAAAATAATAATTCTAACTATTATATTTATAAGCTTTAAGATTTTCTCAAGTCTTATACTCTAGAAAGATCAGGTGTGGAACCAATTTTTGATTAGGCCCTTATGTCTTCAAGCTTCTACTTCCTTTTTCACATACTATTTTTCACTTTCCTTTTCTTTTTGTTATTTTTATTTTTTTTCTTTTTATTTATATAGCAAGGATTACTGTATCTGGATAAACCTTTAATAATTTTTAATTCCATCCTTCATTTTCTAAAGCATAAGATAGATATATATCTTTAACTTAAAAATATAATAATATATATTCCCAAATGAAGGAATAAATAGTCCCATAAAATCTAATCCCCAAACATCAAAGATTTCAACTTCCAATGTAAAATTTAGGGGAATTTTATTTCTTCTAGAAATATTACCTACTTGCTGACATCGATCACATGTTTTAATATATATATTAACATCCCTAAAAAGAGTAGGCCAATACAATTCAGATTGTAAAATCTTATGTATTGTTTTGTCAGTTCCAAAATGTCCCCCAAATTCAGAATCATGACATCTCTGAATAATTAATTCAATTTCTTCATAAGGTACACATCTCCTATTAATTAGATCCTTGCATTACTTATATAAATATGGGTAATCCCAAAACTAAAATTTATCATCATAGATAAATTTTTTCTATCGTTGCTTTGGTAATTCGTGTGGTAAAATATCACCTAAAATATAGTTCACAATATCAGCATACCACAGTAACTTCCATTCCTTAATATTGTAAAGTTGTTCATTAGAAAAAGTTTATGTAATTTCTTTTTCAAAACCAGATAGTTCATGTTGTTCCAGTCTAAATAAATGATCAGTTATTTGGTTTTCAGATCCTTTTCTATTTACTATTATGAAGTCAAATTCTTGCATTAGAAGTACCCATCTAATCAATCTTTGTTTAGCGTCCTTCTTTTGTATTAAGTATTTGATAGCAGAATGGTCTGTATGCACTATACATTTAGTTCCAATTAAGCACGACCTAAGTTTTCAAATAGCATATACAATCACTAATACCTCTCTTTCAGTAGTGGTATAGTTAATTTGAGCTTTATTAAGAGTTTTACTAGCATAGTATGTAACTTTGAAAATTTTATCATACCTTCATCTTAAAATAACTCCAATTGCATAATCACTGACATCACACATAAGTTTAAATTGTTTCTCCTAATCAGGTGAAACTATTATGGGGGCAGTGATTAATTTTTCTTTCAATACTTCAAAGACATTTAAACATTCTTCATTAAAATCAAACTTCTTATCTTTTCTAGAAGTTCACACAAAGGTTTAGTAATTTTTGAAAAATCTTTAATATAACGTCTTAGAACCCAACTTGTCCTAAAAAACTTCTTACCCCTCTCACAGTAATTGGAGATGGTAGTTTCACGATAATTTAAATCTTTAAAGGTCTACTTTCATGTCATATTAATAAATTTTATGCCCAAGTAAAATTCCTCCTGCAACCATAAATTGAAATTTCTCCCAATTTAGAACTAATTTGTTTTTCCACATAACTTCAAAACTTTTTCTAAATTATTTAAGCAAACGCCATATGAAGTTTCAAATAAAAAAAAGTCTTCCATAAAAACTTCTAATTCATTATCAATCAGATTACTAAAAATTAACATCATACATTTTTGAAATATTGGAGGTGTGCTACATAATCCAAAGGGAGTTCTTTGAAAAGCAAATGTTCCATAAGGACTAGTAAATGTGGTCTTTTCTTGATCCTCATGAGCAATTTTGTATTTGATGGTAGTCGGTAGGAAAGTGATCTTTCCAAGTGGCAGAATTTAAATTTTTATAATCAACACAAATTCGCCAACTATTGACTTATCTCGTAGTTATTGATTCATTTCTTTCATTAATCATAACTGACACTCCTCCTTTCTTAGGAACATAATGAATCAGACTTACCCACCCACTATCTGTAATAGGATATATAGTTCCAACATCCAACCATTTTAAAATTTATTTCTTCACTACTTCTTTCATATATCTATTTAAGTTCCTTTGCGGATCAGCTCTAGGTTTATGTTGTTCATCCAACAAAATTCTATGCATGCAGATCGATTGACTGATTCCTTAAATATCAGCTAAAGTCCAACAAAAAGATTTTTGTATCTTCTCAAGGTTTCTATTAATTTATGCTCTTATAAATCATTTAAAACTGAGAATACAATAACTAGTAATATAGATAATTCTCCTCAGAACACATACTTTAAATGATTTGGAAGTATCTTCATCTCAAGTTCAAGAGCTTTTATGATAGATGGAATTAAACTTTTATTATCATTTTCTGTAATATCCAACATCTCAAATCTTTCCTGAACATAATCCAATTCTTCATTATCTATCTCATTATATTTATCTTCCATTTCATCTTCATGCTCACGTTTCAAATCTTCTTGTTCAAGTTTCTCTTCATAATTTTCCTTAAAACGCTCATTGTTGACCTCATTTTTGATGAGGTCTTCTCTTCTTCTTTTTAGTACTTAGGATCTAGCCTTAGGCTTTTCCTTTGACTATCTTAGAGGATTAGAATTGGGACCCACCACTTAGAAATTCAAACCACTTCTTAACTCCCTGCAAACTCCACAAAATTGACTGTAGACCCCTAATCACCTAGAGGGTTGAAATCAAATGTGGAAGTTTAAAGGATGAGTTCCTATAGGACTCTTTGGCCTTAGGACTACCCTGGGTGGCCTGGTCTGGTGAAGGGCTGACTTACACATACACTACACTACACTTTCACACACCTCCTAAAAAACACACCTATATCCAACTTGACCTCCTGACTCATGTAGGTGATTCACATGGATGGTCCTTAACCCCTAAGCCCTTAGCTAAGAGGGTTAGGAACAACATAGTGGATGCCTCAAATGAGTCCCTTCATGGCTCATGTGGGCTTGATATTGCTTCATGGCTCAACCAAAAGGATTTCATTCCACTTACATTCACCTAATCTTCAATTTTCCAAATTTTTAATTTTTGACCCCCGGGACCCTACACCCGCCTAGCCTAACCCAAAACCCTTGAAATTACCCAAAATTTGCAAAATCACCTAGATTACCCAAAATTCTCCAAAATCATTCCTAAAAATTTCCTCACCAATCAAATTGATCATCCATAGCCAAAAATATCAAAAATTCCAAAAATACCTCCCAATACCCTCCAAATACCCAAAATACCCCTCTTGACCCAAAAATCCAAAAATTCAGAAAATTCCCAGAAAATTCCAAAAAATCCCAAATATTCTCAATTTCATTTTCTTCAACTACACCATGAGCCAATTTTGTCCATTTACTCCACTATTATCAAAACCCCCAATTTGACCCATTTTAACCCTAAGTGAACCCAATGTCAAACTAAACCTAACCAATTGACCCAAATTCTCATCCAATTCAATTCTAAACTTCAATTAAACATTCCCAACACCAATCTAGACCAAATCCAAGTCCAATTTGATTGACATTTCGATCCAATTTCACTTTTGGCCTTAAAGCCCAAATTGGACCCATGACCCAAACCTAACCCAAACTCACCCAATTCAACTCCAATTAACCCCAAATCTTTTCTAAACCTTCCTTAACATTCCCACAAGCAAAACCTTAACATGATTTGCCCAAAATTTAGACCCAAACCCCACTCAAATTCAACCCAAAGCTAAAAGGCCCAATTTTGACCTAAACCCAAACCTAACCCAAATAAGCCCAAAACCCAAAATCAAAACCCAACCAAAGCCAAAACCTCTTTCAAACACTCCCATAAACATTTACCAATATTTATTTTACATTAATTTCAACCCTAGCCCAACATTGGCCCAAGTTAGCCCAATTTGACCTATATTGGCCCATTCACCAAAGAAGCCCAAATTCAACCCAATTCATACCCAAATCACTCCCAATTTGCTTCAAATCACTCATGACACATCTATGAACTAAACACAACATTTGTTTGGCCCAATCCTTTACAAAATTCCCATCCATAGATTTATTTTCAAACCAAAGGCCCACCTTCTTAAACCTTCCTAAAAGCCCAAATTTCATGCTAAAGCCCATATGACAAATTCTTCTCATCATACCCTTAATTAAAATCATCCCTAAGTTCAAATCAATCATCAAATGATTCCAAATTAAGCCCCATACAAATTCCCATCAAATTACCAAAATTTCTAAGATCCATTTTCATGAAATTGACCAAGCTTTTCCTCAAGCCAAAGACAAGCCATGAAGCCATGCATGAGCCCCATAGGAGCCATGAGAGCCATGGAATCCACTTTCCACCTCACCAAACCATTAATGGTAAGAGAGAGGGTCTCTTTCTTAAACCCTTTTTAAGCCCTTTTTACCTTAAACATGATACACTCTAAACCATGTTTAGCCACCTCAACATGGATGGGGACTTCACTACCACAATTTAGCTGACCCAAATGATTTCCCCTCAGCCCAAGGTTAAGCCTTGGGTGGTGAACCAAGCACAAATACTTGGGTTGACCTAAACCAAGCCAAAATCACCCCTTTCCCATTCCATTCCAGTTCACCACCTTTACACATGGAAACCATGAATTGAACTCACAGGAATCAAGCTCTAACCTCACTGACCCTGAGGGTGACCCATGCCTGCCGGCCAGCCACCTGGGTCGCCGAAAAACACCATGGCCAAGACCTTGGGAGGAGCCAAACTTTGGAATTCAACCTTGCTGAGCTACCCGATGCCCAATGGCCACCATGTCTGTTCTTCCCATGCCCAGAGCAGCTGATCCCAACCCTTGGCCATCCCTGTGAGGCTCTCCAGCCACCTCTATTTAAACCCAACCCCCTCACGGCCATGAGAGGTGAGTTGCACAAACCTTGCCGAAACTCTGCCAAAATTGTTCCAAACCCTACTCCATACTTAGAGTAGTTGATCCCCAGTGTTAATTTGCCCTAATCCCCACTGATAGAATCCAATTTCTCAACTGAAATTTCACCCAAAACCAGGACACTTTGCCACAGCTGAGCCAATCCTCAAATCGACCGGTCCTACACCTTCACTCGGACCAAGAGGAGAAGTTTCCCACCGAAAGCCCCATCTCCGAGCCACCTAGGCTTGCTCCAGCCTCCAAGCTTTGTGATCGACTGTGGTCACTTTTATAGCTAGGCAATTCACTGGACTCGGGAGACTTCATCCGGAGCTTGCTGGGATCCAATCGAAGGTGACACAACCCTCAGATCGAAGCCACACTTCTCTGAGCAAAGGTATGGCCTCACTCTTCTTCCCATGCTTCTGAACATTCTCCATTTTTATTGAGTCAATTTCATGCCACATAAACTGTATAGATGTGTTCGTCTTCTCGAGACAAATCCATAGAGCATAAGAACGTTCAATTTGGTCAAGTATCGAGTGAGATCTTAGGTCTAGAAGACGGACGGCTCTCGGGTGAGGATACTTGGGGACGATGAACGGATGCCGTTCATTTAATACACGCGCGGACGGATGACCAGGATCGCTCCGGATGAGGAGATGGAATGATACAGCTGGCCCCCGAAGCGCTGAGACGGATGGCGGTGTCGAATTAGAAAGCGACACGCGGCATTTCGGAGCTGCCGAGGTTGACGCGGCGCCGCATGGATAAATAGAAAATTAGGGTATTTTCTTATTTATTTAATTCCCTAAACTTCAAAAATCCATAACTTTGTGTAGGAAAATCAGAAAAATAAAATAAAAATACCCTCTCGCTCGCTGAACGGAGGAGAATAATGTGGAAAAGAAATCATTTAATTTCATCAAGTATTTTATTTTTAATGATTTATTTCCCTTCTGCATTGTTTTAATTCTCCATGCATATAGGAAATTCACCATGGCATGAGACCATAGGGCTTTGAAGCCTCCGAATTTGGAAACATTCCCTGAATTTTCCAAAGTCGTAGGCCATCCTTATGAGAAGTTATTGATTTTTCAAATTCATGTTACTGTTTTGAGTATTTTAAATCTAATAATTAGCATGTTGTGAAATAAATTCTAGGAAAATTTGGTGATGTCTCTTATGACCAGAGGACCCTAGGAAAAATAGGTTTTGGATTAGTTTTTTTAAAATAACCCTAATTGGCTTAAACACCCAAAATAGCTCCTTAATTAATTAGAGCTAACCATACATCAAATTGACTTGAAATTAATTCTCCACTGACCTTTAGGATCAGAGGAACCCACCATAAAAATTTGAAGTCAATTGGACCTGGTTAGCCCTACTAAATGGGTTGATTAAGCCATTTAGTCAATTTGAACTTTAAAAATTCATAACTTTCAAAATACCTTTCAAAAATTCACCAAATTGGTTTTGGAGCCTCTCTGATATCAGGGGAATTTAAGAAAATTAAAATTTTAATTTTCTAAAAAAGTTGATTTTTTGGTATTATTTTAATATTTTAATAATTAAAAAATGATAAAAATCATAAAAATAATAAAATTCACCAAAATGTCACATTTTGAATTTTAAACACTTAGGAACAAACCCCATATTTTTCTTAGGTCTATTTAATGAGATATTAAATTTTAAAGCCCTAGGGTAATTTTAAAATTAAATAAATGTATTTTCTAGCATTTTCACTAAAATAATTATAATAAATCAAAGAGAAATTAGAAAATTGTAAAAATTGATTCTCTGATTTCCTTGATATCAGAGAGATTTTTGAAAAATATAAATTTCTTTTTTCAACCTTTATTTTATTTTTAAATTAATTAATACTCCAAAATTTAAAATAATTATAATAAAAATAATATAATTCAAAAAATCAACAAAATTGGTCCAAGTGGTCCTCTGGTCATTAGGAATGTCCCATAATTTTCTTAAGGACAGAAACTTTCCCTTGGTCATATTATTAAATTTTCCTTGGAAATCCTTATTTTCCACCAAAAATAATTACATAAATAAATTAAATACAGAAAAATCACATTTTCTCCTCTCATATCTTTATTGACATATGAGTGAAGTCACATAAAAATTTCAAGTTTATTTAAGCTCAATTTAGTGAGTTATGAAATTATTAAACTTGAAGGGCAAAATGGTAATTAAAATTTTAACCCTTAATTAAAACTTTAGGTTTAATAAAATTAACAAGTAAAATATTTGATCTTAATCTGATTTGGATGATTGAAATTCAAATATTTAAAGGGTAGAAACCTACTAAACAATTTGAAGATAATTAAAATAAACCTTAATTAAATAATTAATTAAATTTGGAAGAATAATAAAATTGGAATTATTAAATAGGGATATTATTAGGAAGAGATTTATTCTTTAATTTAAAGATCCCTAAATTAATCATCTCAATAATATTTAATTCTTAATTAAAATGATAATTCAAATTTAAGTTTTAAAATGTTAAAGGACCTAACCATTAAAATTAAATTAAAGTTAAATTATTAAACTCTTTTTTAAATTTTCAACTAAATTAAAACTAAAAATAAAATTAAATTAAAGATTAAATTAAATTAAATTAAATTAAATTAAAATAAAAAAATAAAATCAAGTTAAAATTAAAATTAATTTAAATTAAATAAATTAAATTAAAAATTAAAACTAAATCAAAATTAAATTAAATTAAATTAAATTAAATTAAAGCATATTAAATTAAATTAAGTTAAATTAAAACATATTAAATTAAATTGAATTAAATTAAATTAAATTAAATTAAAATAAAATAAAAATTAAATAAAATCAAATAAAATTAAAATTAAAATGAAATTAAAATTAAAATTAAAATTAAAATTAAAAATCAATATTAAATTAAAATTAAAACTAAACCAAATTAAATTAAATTAAAGTTAAATTAAATTGAATTAAATAACATCACCTAAGACATAAAGAAATTAAATATAAAGCAACTTGAACACTATTCCAAATTTAAATCCGATAACCGAAATTAAACTAAAGCACAAAACATTTGAACACCAATTCGCTCTCGAAAACTTTGGTTATCATAACTCCTAAACGAACATTAAATGAAATGTTACTTCACTTATAGGATATTCAAATGTCCTAGTTCACCGAGCAAGATAAAAAACTTGAATTCTCGGACGATTAATTCATTTGTATAATTAAATTCATTTGGACTTAAAACAATTCTAGTAATATTGAAAAGATGTTTAAGATTCTTCTTAAGCACTTCCTCAATATGATAGGATACTTACAAGAACAATTGAACTTAAGTATTCTTTGATAAAGAAAATCGTCCTCAAACCAAAACACAAGAACCTAGACGCCATAGGAAATGACTAACTATAGGATTAGGAACTTGGTAGAAAACCATAACCCTTCCCTTAGCTTTACTTAGGAACTTGCTTAAATATTCTAATTGTGTTTTAAGTGCAGCTTGGGATGATGGAAAGACCCTCCAGGCACGCTTTTATTTTATTGCAATTTACCTTATTGCAATTTATTTAATCGCATCGCACTTACTTTTCTTGCATGATAAACAACTGTTGCATGAAAACCCACACTTTTAGGATAATCCCTAAAACCGAAACCAAAACTAAATTAAAAGTCATTGCAAGATAAAATTCACCGCCACAACATTTCAAAATATAAAACAACTCAAAATTTAATCACAAACAGAACACAAAACTACAATTACAACTAAATTAAAATGTCTTGTTGGATGATCGGGAATACCTCTGGATGATGTAACCTACGTGTTACTAGGGGATTTCCACTGGTCTAAATGAAAGTGTGGAACACATTCAGTTGAGTTTAGCAAATTCATCCGGACTAAGTGAATCCGATAAAAATAACGATGCCGAAGGATGGAACCGTGGATCTTAACCGGTGTTGTTATAATCAACTTTAAGATTTGTTTTAATTAAAACATAAAAAAAACTTGGAAATTATGATTTTCTCTAAACCAAAACACTTTTCTCATCTCCTGATTTATGACTTCTATAACTAAACCTCTGCAACAACAAGGAGCTTGGAGCGTAGTGGGCAGCACGGCCATCGTCATCAGCAAAACTCGAGTCTACTTCAGCAGAAACTTTCCTAGAATTAAATAACCAATCCATAGGATTTCGAGGTAGTTTTCCTAGTGCAACATAAATCCTGAACTCTTCGTTAGGCATTTGCATAATCATGTCATGTGAATTAAGCCCTAACTGGTCTTAGGACTCCGAGGCAGTCGTTTGGTACGACATAAACACTCACATCTTCCAGGCTATTTGTGTGATTTTATCATACAAAAATAAGTCCTAATTAATTAAAATTAGCAAGATTAAAACATTAAATAAACATTAGGACTTTCCTAAATTCAAGCCAAACAATAGGATAGTCGGGAAATTACCGAAGTTCACTTCGAATCTGTGATTTCTCCTACCTTTCTTTCTTTGAATTCCCAAAACAAAATGTTCCAAACTCGATCTATTCCCTATTGAAATTCCAAAATTCAATCCCTTGAAAACTTAAACTTTGAAATTCTTGAGAGCGTAATTACCGATTATTATCGAGAGTTTTCTTAGGTGATTCCCGTCACTTAAGATGTAATTAACTATAGTGGGCTTGCCCTTATAGGGAATTTTAAGAACCTGTGTAATTTAAACCCCGTTTAATGCTTTCATATTAAGCAGGGGAATTTGTCGGCTTATAAAATTGGTTCGCGGACCAAACGGATGTCACAAACCTTTCTAGTTTATCTAATCGAGCCCCATTATCAAGCAGTGTGTCTATTCTTCGGGATAGATATACGGTTTGTGGTGCGGCGGTCGTTTATGTGAGCTATTTGGGATGTGAAATCAGTTTGATTTCATATCTTAATATTTTCAAATTTAAAATTATTTTCAAAAATCAAATACTAATTTTCAAATTATTTATTTAAATTAAATTAAAAATTTGCCGCACAATTTCTGTAGGAGATCCCTTTTCAAAATAAAACACATAACCTAAAAAATAATGCCGACAACTTCTGGCGACTCCGCTGGGGACAATTCCTCTCTCCATTTTAATCAGACACTTCTGCTTTCAAAAATCGGTAGTGTATCCATATTCCTAGTGGATCAAACTACCCTTTTTTCCGTTGGAATACTATGTTCATTTCTACCTTGAACAAGTATAGCCAACATTCTCTTGGATTTAGGAGCCACTGTTTAGACACCCCTAAACAGAGAGGTTCCGAGATCCTTTTACCTCATTTCTGAGGTGGGGTGGACCCCCAATAGGTGTTAGTTTAGGAGTGATCCTTCGAGTCGAGAGGTCTTGCATAAGACTTTCTTTTCCTTTCCAACTCTGAATCGAATTCATTACCTTCTCTACACCTTTGAACATTCCGTTCTAAATAAATAAACCCTCTAATGAATGACTCTTTTAACAAATAACTCCTTCTTATAAATACATGAACAAGAATGTGTTCGGACTCTTTTCGATTTCTTTCTTTTCATCCCGATGAGAAGAAGCATAACTCGGGACCGACAATCGAATCTACCCCGTAAATGGAAGCCCCAAAGCCGATTTTCTCCTTCACCAATGGACTGGACTTCGCTGTTTACAAGGATGAGCTGCCCGACAAAGGGATCATTCGGTTTGGACAAGGATTCGAGAACACAAATTTCAAGATCACCGACGTTACCCTTTTCGCGCTGACGAACAAAGTATCTGAAACTGAGAGACCTTTGATCGAGTTCAACCTTAAGTCAACTCAAGAGTTTCCTCCCCGTAAAAGTTTCCAACCGAGAGGAGTACCGCCGTCCACGTAAGGACCGTTGTTGCTACCCCCACCGGTCTAGTTGTCTCGCACCTACCCCGGCTTCGCCAAATTAAAGGGGAAGGAAATCCGAACTATGGTGAACCCGTTACCGTGGAGGGTACAGACCTTCCCGCGAGACCTTCGTTTTTGAAATCGGGTCCAGCTCAAGAATTCCATCACTAACACGGACCCAAAGAAGGAACGAAGTAGGAAGATTGCTAGGAAGGCCGTAGCCGCCGAAGTTGCTTTCCCGGAGGAAATCCGCAAATCCCCGAGTACACACCACTACCCGAATACATACCATTGCCCGAAGATACACCCTTTTGGAAGCAAGTAGATTCCACCCCTTTCCGCCACACTCGACGAGGAAAATGTCCGCAGGATTGTTTCTACATTACCTCGACCAAGCATACTACAGCGACAACGAAAGAAAAGGGCTAGGATCACACCATTCGCCCGACTACAGTACCGTGATCGAGAAGTTAAGAAAGAAGGAAAAGTGCCCCGTGTCGAAATTCTAAGAAGGATAGGGCGGGTGCCGGCCAAATCCCGTCTTGGGCCCCGAGTAGAACCTCGCCATCGTTGGCGTAAAAGCCAAATAAAAGAATGAAGGCTAGTCCGCCTATCGTTGTTTCGTGGTTACAGATTAGGGAGGATACCACCTTCCAAGCATTTGGCCGACGTGACCATCCGGTCCTAGACCTTCCGTCGCTAGAAGGATGGTATGGCGTCCCACTACTCGGACAACTAAGATCGAAACAACGACTCGAAAAGGAAAGTATCGTCGGAGACTTGAATCCGAAGAAAGTGCTACCGCAAGAAAGGGGACTCATGAGAAGGGAACCCGACGCCTATCACACGACAACTACAAGGATGCGCGAAAGGACCGCTAGAGGATGCTATGGAAAAGTCGAGGACCGATATTCGACGATTAGCAAAAGAAAGAGAAGAGAAATTTGGAGATTAGATTGATTCATCGAATTCATGGATGATGAGTATGCGAAATCAACATGGTCGAAACACGAGCTTCGTCGCCTTCACAAGGTGCTCCTGCAACCGCGTAGAAGAGAGGAGCCGAAGTAATGAAAAGGCAAGCCTTCAAGAGAAAGACGATACGATCGCCCAAATGGCGAAGAGGATGGAAGAGATGGCTGTAGCCCTAGCCACTCTCCAAAGTCAAGTGCAACCCCAAAGAGAGACACCCCAAGAGGTCATTCACATCGTAGACAGAGGAAAGGAGATTACGTCTGTCAACAGGGATGATCAGCTAAAGAAAGATGCGACACAAAGCATGATTCCTGAAAAGGATATCAAGAGCTTGATAGAACAGAAGGTGCGAGAAGCCTTAGCACAATCAAAGAGAGGGACATCAATTCGGACGGGTAGACCTTACCTTGAAGAATTCGACGCTGTCCAATACCCGAAAGGCTTCGTACGACCTCTGTTCAAGACCTTTGATGGAACCGGGAACCCCCGACAAGATGTTGCACACTTTCATGCCGCTTGTTGCAATGTCGCGAAGCGATGCTTTACTCTTCCGACAATTCGTCAGCAGCCTGTCAGGGATCGCCTTCGATTGGTATGCAAAATTACCGAATGGTTAGGTGAAGACATTCTCAGAACTAGAGAACCTCTTCATCAAGCAATTTGCCGGAGCTCAGCACCACATCACTATAGGTGATTTAGTGGTAGAGAAGCAGAAGTCAAACGAAACTTTTGTGGATTACATACTTCGATGGAGGAACCTAAGTATGAAGTGTGAACCACAACTACAAGAACAACATGCAATCGACATCTTACTTAAAAGCATTCACGGCCCGATAGCACTTCTCCTCAAGGGATTTACTATTAAGACTTTTGAGAAGTTGTTAAGCAAGGCCGGAGCTTGCAAGAGGAGGCGAAGCAATTAAGTTTCGCCGACAAGACGTACAAGCAAAAACCCGTGAAGACTTTTGAAAAGAAATCCGGATCATTGCAGATAGCCGACAAACGCAAGCAACCGATACAAATATCGTCCGAACGGCCGCAAAGCAACCTCAACAGAATTATCAACAACCTCGACCCAACTATCAGCTCATCTCAACAAGTATGAACAACCGCCTCGTCCGCAATGTACATTAAGGGAGCTTCGAGCAGTGGAATATCCATTCAAGAATGAGGCAAGGCCGAAAATGTTCCGT
Organism: Papilionanthe hookeriana x Papilionanthe teres; assembly: GCA_022702705.1. Taxonomy (NCBI): domain Eukaryota; kingdom Viridiplantae; phylum Streptophyta; class Magnoliopsida; order Asparagales; family Orchidaceae; genus Papilionanthe; species Papilionanthe hookeriana x Papilionanthe teres. The sequence continues at coordinate 92,063,163 of CM040422.1, forward strand.
AGTCTGATGAAGACTCTAGATTTCCAGCTTCCAGAGCCTAAGAGACCAGAAGAAGTCAACAAGAAAGGTGATCCCAACTTTTGCCCTTACCACCGGATGCTTGGGCACAAGATAGAAGATTGCATTACCTTTAAAAGTTGGCTCAATGACAACCTTCGGAAAGGGAATATAACAATCCCGAAGGAGTACATGAAGGAACCCCAGAAAGGAGGTTCCGTCAATGTTGTCTCAGCTGATCTCATTGTTCCGATAGATCCCTATGCGACTGACGATGGATGGACTACCTCTTGGACAAGGTCTTCAAAAAAGATTTTAGACAGCATCCAAACCGCTTCGGTGCGAGCTTCAATTCAGAGTTCGAAACCTGTCAAGTCGGCACTATCACTTGCGATAGAAGAACCACCTCAACGAGAGACGTTTGAAGAGAAGAAGAAAATTGATGGAGAAGAGAAGACCGAGGCTCCTAAGGCTAGACTAGGGGCTGCTTATCTTAGGATAGTTGTTTCGGATTCGGGGAGAAATCCTCGAACCTCCGACTCGTATGATTATCTGCTCACTTCGGTGGGATCTTATAATGATAAGGGTGATGGCGTTGGCTACGTTTTGACTGTTTCTGACGATTACGTAACTAGCGACGATCAGGACATCGATTTCAATACAAATGAGAATTCTCAAATCATACACAATCTCGACGATCACAATGACAAAGAAGACATCCACAGAGGAGGCTATGAGAGTTCAACAAGCAATGAATCTATTTGTGAGTTTCGAGGAGCTCCAACTACAATAGAGTTAGAGCCTTCGTACTCGAAGCTAATCCGAAGAACCCGTCATTCCGATTCGAGAGGAGACACCAACGAACTCAATACCGGATTCGAAGAAATCACGAGAGTTAGCTTAAGAAGTGGAAGAGTTCTACCTCCGAGAATGGGTCCAAAGGACAAAGGAAAGGTGTGGTTGTTCAAGAAGAACTAACCCCGGCAGAAGAAATACCCATTCCGGAAGAAATCGAGACACATGGAAATAAAGTGGACTACAACGTGCTAGCCCATCTTAGGAAACTACCGACCAACCGAGCATCTACGACGCTCTCATCTTATCAAAGGAGATGAGATAAGCTCGATCAAGGCCTTACTTGATCCGGAAATTTGCTTCGCTCAAATGGCCGGAGATTCCTTAGATGAGGTTCGCTCGTTAAAGGAACAACGAGGTGTTACCTTCACGAACAATGACCTACTACTGGGGACATCGTATCACAACCGACCGTTGTACATTTCAGCCTACAATTGGGAAGTTTACACTCTCCAGAGTATTGGTGGATCCAGGAGCATTAATCAATATAATGAGTCTTCGAACACTAGCATATTTGGAAATGATGCTCGCGAGCTCGAAGCCGACAAAATGTTATTAAGAGGATTCAAACCGTAAAGGAGAAAGAGCCCTTGGATCAATAACACTACTAATGAAGACCGGTGACTTAGCAAAGACAACCGCAAAATTTCACATAATTGATTCGAAACATCGTTCAACGCTCTATCGGGCCGACCATGGATACATGAAAACAGGATGGTACCATCATCTCTACATCAGTGCATCAAATACTACGATGGAGGAGAACAGTGCATCAAAGGTGACTTGCAACCATTCTCCGTACATGAAATCGGGATCCATGAAGATGCAGCTTATTATGCACCTCCGAAGAAAACAATCTTCTCCAGAGATACCATAACGAATGAAGTGAAGAAAGTTCGGGACAATGAAGAACCTGAAGTTCTAGTCCAACAGTCACTCACCACTCCCTTACGGCGAGATGGTGAAGGTTTCTCCACAACTCGCATCCGAGGTCGAGGCCGGGGACAAGGTCGTGGTAGAGACGTTAGGACAGTTGGACAGAGGAAACCAGCCATCAATTTTGATTGGGAAGACAGTTCTGAAGAAGAAAAAGAGATCAAGCAAGAAGCAGCGACAATAAGTCGAAAGAAGCCGCAATTCAAGATCTCTCTCGAAGATGAGAAGAATGAAGAATATAAATCAATGTACGAGAAGATTAACCACTATGTACATACTATGACCCTAACCCCGATTCATTCTAATAAGGTAGAGGGTATGGTGGTCAAAGAGGTACGTAGCGGCAGTGCAAAGCCAATCAAATTCTACCGTGGTGCTCCTTCCTCCAAAACTGAAAATAATGTACAATTTGAAGATGTCACTTCATCAGAATTAATGGAATTAACTTTTGAGTGGTACTCTCCCCGTGTTCAAAATTTAATTCAGCCGTGGTTTCTTACCTCGACAATGGACAAAAGGTCAATCACAACATTTTGAAAATTTATGGAATAACTCCGTCGTCCACCCAGCTCAAAGCATGGTCTCGGATTCGGCACGCAGATCGGCCGACGATACCGAATTTTGTTTGGTTGTCACTTGCGAGTCTAATAAAGACCGCATGGAAGCTACGAAGAATTCGAAGATTTACAAATCGGAGACGCTCCACCGTAATTTGAAGAAGAGATTAAATCTACAATAGATGAGTTAACGGAAGTTAACTTAGGTACTAGCGAAGAGCCTAGACCTACCTTTGTTAGAAACTTACTCAATAAAGAAGACTCCGAAGAAATAATCAAGTTATTAATGGAATTTAAAGACTGTTTTGCTTGGAACTATGACGAGATGCCAGGACTAGCTCCAGAGGTCGCAGTCCATAAGCTAGGAGTGGATCCTACTTCTGTCCCGGTCAGGCAATGTCCTAGAAGAATGCATCTAGAAATCGAACAACAAGTCATAGCTGAAGTTAAAAAAGCTGATAGACGCTAAATTTGTCCGTGAAGAACAATACCCGACTTGGTTAGCCAATGTGGTGCCAGTCAGAAAGAAGAATGGTCGATCGGAATTTGTGTGGACTTCGCAGATTTAAACAAGGCATGTCCAAAGGATGAATTCTCTACCGATCCCGTAATCTAATGAGCGACATTGCTTGGACACATGAGATATTCTCATTCATGGATGGATCTTCGGATACAACCGGATAAAAATGGCTCCGTAAATGAAAAGCTTACAACATTCGTAACGCCGATCAGAGTATATTGCTACACAGTGATGCCATTTGGACTGAAGAACGCAGGAGCAACATACCAGAGAGCGATGACAAGAATTTTTGATGATCTCATCCACAATCAAGTCGAATGCTACGTGGACGACGTGGTCATCAAAAGCAAAGTAAAGGACAACCACTCGTATGATTTGAGAATTATTTTCGAACGATTAAGACAATTTAACCTTAAGATGAATCCCTTAAAATGCGCCTTTGGCGTCACCTCCGGGAAATTCTTAGGATTCGTTGTCCGACATCGTGGAATTGAAATCGACCCGGAAATGATTAAAGCCATCTTAGAAATGCCGCCTCCCAAAACCTTAAAGCAACTACGATCTTTTCAAGGGAAGCTGGCATATCTTCGACGCTTTATCTCAAACTTGTCGTGTAGGTGTCAGCCTTTCTCGGCACTAGTTAAAAAGGACGCCAAATTTATTTGGGAAGAGAAATACCGTAAGGCCTTCGAAGACATTAAACAATATTTAATGACACCTCCCGTCTTAGCAGCCTCTGGCCTCGTGTAGACCACTGATACTTTATACCGCGACTTTAGACGACTTCTCTCGAGCCCCGTTAGCCTGTGTCAATGATGAGGGTAAAGAAAATGCTCTTTACTACTTAAGCCGTCATTTACTTCCGACGGAAATAAGGTATCCCGCAATCGAAAAGCATTGTTTGGCCCCGATCTTCGCCGCTCAAAAGCTCGAGCACTACATGCTTTCTCATAAGGTCAACCTGATCTCGAAATTTAATCCATTGCAATACTTGATGACTCGTCCAACGCTTTCCGGCAGACTTGCCAGATGGTCAATGATATTATTGCAATTCAATATAACATTTGTGCCTCTTCGTGCCGTAAAGGGACAAGTCCTAGCAGACTTCCTCGCAGCACACCCTTTGCCGGCAGAATCTCCTCTCAATGACGACTTGCCAGATGAACAAATAATGAATCTAGAAGACCCTGATGATCGACGTTGGGAATTATATTTCGACGGAGCATCTTCAAGCACACAAAGACGAAGAATCGCAAGTGATAGTGCCCGTGAAGGCAGTGGATCGATTAATCTTTATAACACCGCAGCGGGGATGTTAAGATACTCCTACAACTCGACGTAACCATGTACAAACAACGAAGCAGAATACGAAGCCCTCATAACAGGACTGGAATTAACTATTCAAATGGGGATAACAAACATCAACATCTACGGGGATTCGATGCTAATCATTCAACAGATCGCCGGACAGTACAGGATTTTAAAGCCAAGACTCGAGCATTACTTCCAGTATGCCATACAGCTGTTGGAACAGATTCTGAATGTGACAATCTACAAAATTTCCAGAAAAGAAAATGCTTTAGCAGATGAGTTAGCTCACCTCGCAAAAGAATTTGCTTGTTTGCAAGGTGAGTCGATAGAAGTGTCAGCTCACTGGACGTCGGTCCTATCACGACTCGACCTGTACACAATACACAAATCGAAAAAGAAAAAGGATCGACTAGCAGAAGTGATGTAAAACACGAAGATCGGCGACAACCATTAATCGTACTACCCGCAAACAGAAAACTACCGGACGATAGGTCGTTAGCCCATCGTATCAAGAAAAGAACTCGTCCTACACATTAATAAACGACACGTTATACGAAGGTCTTTCGATCAAATGTGGCTAAGATGCCTAAGCGGGTCCGAGGCCCGTGAAATTGTTAAAGAGGTGCATTCGAGACTCCGTGGTGCTCACCGATCGGTCCGAAGATGAAAATGAAAATTAAAAGACTATGGTACTACCGGCCCTCGATGATGACCGATCGCATGAAAATCGCCAAGAGCCGTCACCAATGCCAAGTGCACGGAGTAGTTCTACACCAACCTCCAAATGTGCTACATCCGACAATTGCGTCGCGGCCATTTCGAATGTTGGGTCACGTATATAGTGGGTCCAATAGAACCACCATCTTCAAAAGGACATCGCTTCATTCTTGCGGCTACGGATTACTTTTCCAAGTGGGCGAGGCAGCTCCACTCGTAGAAGTGAAAGCACACCACGTGCTACGCTTTTCAAAAACCAAGTTGTCTACTCGTTTCGGAGTGCCGCGCAGATCATCTCGTATAATGGGCCGCATTCGAAGCACACAAATCAACAATTTTGTCGGAGACATGGAATCGACCGGCGATATTCAACAATTTACTATCCAAGAGCAAACGGCCTCGCCGAGGCTTTTAATAAAACTCTCGTTCAAATCTTAAAGAAAACTTTGGACGATAATAAGAGAAATTGGCACGAGAAGTTATTAGAAGCCTTATGGGCCTACCGGACAACCTTCGTAACTCCTACTCAAGCCACACCTTACGCTCCGGTGTATGGGTCCGAGGCAAGTAGTTGCCCTTAGAGGTCCAAACCTTCCTTCATTCGTAATTGCAGTTGCAAACAAGATCACGACAGAAGAGAATGCCAAATTACGACTAGAAGAATTAGAAAGCCTGGAAGGGAAAAGACTTGCAGCACAGCAGAATTTAGAACTATACCAAGCTAAGATGGTTCAAGCCCATGACAAATTGGTCCGCCCGAGAACCTTCAAAGTTGGTGACTTAGTTCTCGTTCTCAAAGACCTATTCTCGCACACCGCAAGATAGGAGGAAAATTTGAACCCACTGGGAAGGGCCGTTTGTGGTCGAAGCAAGATACTCAGGAGGCTCCTACCAGCTAGTGAATTGCCAAGGAGAACGACATATGCTTCCGATCAATGGACGATACTTGAAAAAGTATTACGCTACCTGATGTTTCGAAGGAATGAATTCTTCATCCCTAGAAGCACGGGCGAAGTAGTTACTTATGACTGGGTCCGAACCCAAAAATAATAAAAAATGTGCTAAAATAAATAAAATCATGATAATAAAGTTTTCCTTGTTTTCTCTTCCAAATCAAAATCTCTTCCCTGATCTTATCCCACTTCATTCTTGTTAAATTTAAAAATATAAAAGTAATAAAAAAATGTGTCTTTAATAAACATTTTCTTAATGTTCTTGTTCTTAGTACAGCCCCTGATCCTTTTCCTTATCTTTTCACAGGGAAATGTTGAACGGGCGGTTGGTCCTGAACTTTAGAAATGGCGTAAGCCTTGCACTCGACGAAAAGAGGGTGAAAGATGGAGCGATAATCGAGATCGACTCGTACTTCGCACCAGCGAGTCTCGCAATATGAGGAAAGTGACTAGGTCCCGCCGATCGAGAGGAACCGCCTACCAAACAAGAATGAAAGTGGGTGGCCCAAGCCACCAATCCAAGAAGAAGAAAAGGAAAACAAGCACCGAAGAAGACAAGAAAATCAAGTCCGTAGTCGCTATAACGCAGGGCGAGCTTGTCGCGCCGCGCCCACAGAGATTCAGGAAGTACGAAGAGCTACTCTCACAGCAACTCAACGAAGAAATAAAAATCGCCGTATCCGCAAGATGTTAACTAAATTAGCCGCGGACCAGCGCGACGAGGCAGTTGCTACTGCCAATACATATACTTCAAGGACGCCAGTTCACCAAGTACCTGAAGGAAGGAGGCCAGCTCCTAGGATAACAGAAGAAACCAGGGAAATCTCAAGAAGATCAGAAGAAAGAAGGCTACCACGCCACCAGATAGAATCACCAGTAATGCATAACCTTGTTGCAGAAGCAACCCCGGAGGATGTCCCGACGGACATCATCCCCGAGGAGCCGAGGTATGCAGGAGAACTTGAAGGGAGTGAGCCGTATATCCCACAATACGTCACCAAACCTCGCCATTTGAGGATTATTCCAGAATACGTGCTGGAAAGAATGCAGAATGTCGAAAAGAAAACTTTTGAATACTTCAAGAGAATCAGAGGCAGAAGGATCAATATACTAGAAGGCCTCGAGCTACATACAGACGTGTTCTCAGAATATGAACAACAACAAATCGTGGACTACATCCGGGATTTGAAAAGAATGGGCTGAGCTGGCCGCCTAAGAGAAAACACTTACTCAGAACCCCGAAGATGGATGCCAGGGAAAGGAAGAATTACAATACAATGTGGATGCTGCTACAACTTCGTAGAAGACAGGAAGGGAAACCCACCGGGAATACTCCATCATGGCCAGGTGGATCCAATGCCATTGGTCATCAAAAGAATGGTAAAAAGATTGATAACATGGAGGGTACTGCCGGCAGATTGCATACCCAACATTTGCGTCATTAATATTTACAAGCAGGGTGACTGCATACCCCCGCACATAGATCACCACGACTTTATCAGACCTTTTTGCACAGCTTCTTTCTCGAACGAGTGTAATATCATGTTCGGATCCGACCTCCGGATAAGCAGGCCCGTGTGAGTTTCGAGGGCCGCAAAGATACCATTACCGGTAGGTTCCGTCATGATACCGAAGGGCAACGGAGCAGATGTCGCTAAACATTGCATACCAGGAGTACCGTGAAGCGGATCTCGCTACTTTCGAAGGATGGACGACAGGAAGACACCTTACCACTTCTAGCCGGACCCGAGCTAGAGAGCCTCCGCCTTACGAGCTCGCGAGTTGCATGGAAAATATCACACCTCCAACGTACATCCATACGGCACCCTTGCCAAGGATGGCTTGGAAGGTGATGTTATTGACCATGTACCTCGCTATTCAGACATGGATTTTTGACAGATACCTTTTTGGATGGATCGACAAAGATCATACATAGTCTGTTTTAAGTCTATATGGATTGTATGAGATGTATTCCAGATCGAGTTGTATGATGTATCTTCAACATGATTGGAATGAAAGTGACCATGTCACATCTTTGGCTTTCACCTCTTTTGTGCAAGTTGACCGAGAAACGCCATTAAAGTTAAATGAACTTCGAACAAAGAACAGAAAAGAAACAAAAAGAATAAAAGAAAACTTTCCTTAAAAATCTAAAAATGATGAACACCAAATTCACATGAACATTAAATAAACGATAAAATAAATTTGAATCATTAAAGGACAAACAAAATTAACATAAATTTCAAATCAAATCTCAATCAAAATTCAAATCCAACTTTCTAAATCTCTAATCAAATTTAAATCAAAATTCAAATCCAACTTTCCAAATCTCAAATCAAATTTAAATCAAAATTCAAATTCAACTTTCCAGATTTCAAATCAAATCTCAATCAAATTTTAAATTCAACTTTCCAAATTTCAAATCAAATCTCAATCAAATTTCAAATTCGATCTTCCAGATCACAAATCAAATTTTTAATCAAATTTCAAATTCAATCTTTCCAAATTTCAAATCAAATCTCAATCAAATTTCAAATTCAATCTTTCTAAATTTCAAATCAAATCTTAATCAAATTTCAAATTCGATCTTCCAGATCTCAAATCAAATTTTCAATCAAATTTCAAATTCAATCTTTCCAAATTTCAAATCAAATCTCAATCAAATTTCAAATTCGATCTTCCAGATCTCAAATCAAATTCTTGGGGTTGAGGATTTTACATCCGAGACTGCATTGCTTTAGGATTATTTCCCTATCACAATGAAATACATCAAAATCAAATTCTTGGGGTTGAGGATTTTACATCCGAGACTGCATTGCTTTAGTATTCTTTCCCTATCGCAATGAAATACATCAAAATCAAATTCTTGGGGTCGAGGATTTTACATCCGAGATCGCATCGCTTTAGGATTCTTTCCCTATCGCAATGAAATACATCAAAATCAAACTCTTGGGGTTGAGGATTTTACATCCAAGACTGCATTGCTTTAGGATTCTTTCCCTATCGCAATGAAATACATCAAAATCAAATTCTTGGGGTTTAGGATTTTACATCCGAGACTGCATTGCTTTAGGATTCTTTCCCTATTGCAAGAAATACATCAAAATTCAAATTCTGGAGTTGAGGATTTTACATCCGAGATTGCTTTGCTTTAGGATTCTTTCCCTATCGCAATGAAATACATCAAAATCAAACTTTTAGGGTTGAGGATTTCACATCCGAGACTGCATTGCCTTAGGATTCTTTCCCTATTGCAATGAAATACATCAAAATAAAACTCTTAAGGTTAAGGATTTTACATCCGATACCGCATTGCTCTGAGATTTCTCCTCATTGTAATGATTTAATCCAATCAATTCAATTTTCTTTTGAGGTTGAAGATGCTACATCTAAAACCACAAAATTCTAATTCCCATTTCAAATCAAATCCCTTTAAATTAATCTAGAAAAAACTTAAATCTAAACTGAAACTCAAACTAAAATCTAAGCTCACACATCAAAACTTAAATTGAAACAAAATAAAATCTAAATTTAAATTCCCCCAGGTCATGTGATTTGGGATTCACCTCCTTTTCTTTTCCCCAGCGAGAGTTCAGGAATCTCCAGTCTCAGAGATATACTTGACACTCCCAGCAGAAATTCTTCTACTTCGTCCTAAGTTTGTCACTTGGACATCCGTGTTGGTTTTGTTGATCTCTTCGATCAACGCCAATACGCGCGTGTGCTTCGGTTAGCTCACCACACCTATTGGGGTCCATTTGTTGACCTCATTTTTGATGAGGTCTTCTCTTCTTCTTTTTATTACTTAGGATCTAGCCTTAGGCTTTTCCTTTCGACTATCTTAGAGGATTAGAATCGGGACCCACCACTTAGAAATTCAAACCACTTCTTAACTCCCCGCAAACTCCACAAACTCGACCGTAGACCCCTAATCACCTAGAGGGTTGAAATCAAATGTGGAAGTTTAAAGGATGAGTTCCTATAAGACTCTTTGGCCTTAGGAGTACCCTGGGTGGCCTGGTCTGGTGAAGGGCTGACTTACACATACACTACACTACACTTTCACACACCTCCTAAAAAACACACCTATGTCCAACTTGACCTCCTGACTCATGTAGGTGATTCACATGGAAGGTCCTTAACCCCCAAGCCCTTGGCTAAGAGGGTTAGGAACAACATAGTGGATGCCTCAAATGAGTCCCTTCATGGCTCATGTGGGCTTGATATGGCTTCATGGCTCAACCAAAATGATTTCATTCCACTTACATTCACGTAATCTTCAATTTTCCAAATCTTCAATTTTCCAAATCTTCAATTTTCCAAATCTTCAATTTCCAAATCTTCAATTTTTGACCCCCGGGACCCTACACCCCCTAACCTAACCCAAAACCCTTGAAATTACCCAAAATTTGCAAAATCACCTAGATTACCCAAAATTCTCCAAAATCATTCCTAAACATTTCCTCACCAATCAAATTGATCATACATAGCCAAAAATATCAAAAATTCCAAAAATACTTCCCAATACCCTCCAAATACCCAAAATACCCCTCCTGACCCAAAAATCCAAAAATTCAGAAAATTCCCAGAAAATTTCAAAAAATCCTAAATATTCCAAATTTCATTTTGTTCAACTACACCATGGGCCAATTTTGTCAATTTACTTCACTTTTATCAAAACCCCCAATTTGACCCATTTTAACCCTAAGTGAACCCAATGTCAAACCAAACCTACCCAATTGACCAAAATTCTGGTCCAATTCAATTCTAAACTTCAATTAAACATTCCCAACACCAATCTAGACTAAATCCAAGTCCAATTTGATTGACATTTGGATCCAATTTCACTTTTGGCCTTAAAGCCCAAATTGGACCCATGACCCAAACCTAACCCAAACTCACCCAATTCAACTCCAATTAACCCCAAATCTTTTCTAAACCTTCCTTAACATTCCCACAAGCAAAACCTTAACATGATTTACCAAAAATTTAGACCCAAACCCCACTCAAATTCAACCCAAAGCTAAAAGGCCCAAGTTTGACCTAAACCCAAACCTAACCCAAATAAGCCCAAAGCCCAAAATCAAAACCCAACCAAAGCCAAAACCTCTTTCAAACACTCCCATAAACATTTCCCAACATTTATTTTACATTAATTTCAACCCTAGCCCAACATTGGCCCAAGTTAGCCCAATTTGACCTATATTGGCCCATTCACCAAAGAAGCCCAAATTCAACCCAATTCAAACCCAAATCACTCCCAATTTGCTTCAAATCACTCATGACACATCTATGAACTAAACACAACATTTGTTTGGCCCAATCCTTTACAAAATTCCCATCCATAAATTTATTTTCAAACCAAAGGCCCACCTTCTTAAACCTTCCTAAAAGCCCAAATTTCATGCTAAAGCCCATATGACAAATTCTTCTCATCATACCCTTAATTAAAATCATCCCTAAGTTCAAATCAATCATCAAATGATTCCAAATTAAGCCCCATACAAGTTCCCATCAAATTACCAAAATTTCTAAGATCCATTTTCATGAAATTGACCAAGCTTTTCCCCAAGCCAAAGACAAGCCATGAAGCCATGCATGAGCCCCATAGGAGCCATGAGAGCCATGGAATCCACTTTCCACCTAACCAAACCATTAATGGTAAGAGAGAGGGTCTCTTTCTTAAACCCTTTTTTAATCCCTTTTTACCTTAAACATGATACACTCTAAACCATGTTTAGCCACCTCACCATGGATGGGGACTTCACTACCACAATTCAACTGACCCAAATGATTTCCCCTCAGCCCAAGGTCAAGCCTTGGGTGGTGAACCAAGCACAAATACTTGGGTTGACCTAAACCAAGCGAAAATCACCCCTTTCCCATTCCATTTCAATTCACCGCCTTTACACATGGAAACCATCAATTGAACTCACAGGAATCAAGCTCTGACCTCACCGACCCCGAGGGTGACCCATGCCGCACGGCCAGCCGCCCGGGTCGCCGGAAAACACCATGGCCGAGACCTCGGGAGGAGCCAAACTTTGGAATTCCACCTCGCCGAGCCGCCCGATGCCCAATGGCCACCATGGCCGTTCTTCCCATGCCCGGAGCAGCTCGATCCCAACCCTCGTCATCCCTCGCGAGGCTCTCCAGACCACCTCTATTTAAACCCGACCCCCTCACGGCCATGAGAGGAGAGTTGTACAAACCTTGCTGAAACTCTGCCAAAATTGTTCCAAACCCTACTCCATACTTAGAGCAGTTTATCCCCAGTGTCAATTTGCCCTAATCCCCACTGACAGAATCCAATTTCTCAACTAAAATTTCACCCAAAACCAGGATACTTTGCCACAATGAGCCAATCCTCAAATCGACCGGTCCTACACCTTCACCGGACCAAGAGGAGAAGTTTCCCACCGAAAGCCCCATCTCCGAGCCACCCAGCTTGCTCCGCCTCCAAGCTTTATGATCGGCCGTGGTCACTTTCATAGCTAGTGCAATTCACTGCACTCGTGAGACTTCATCCGGAGCTTGTTGGGATCCAATCGAAGGTGACACAACCCTCGCATCGAAGCCACACTTCTCCGAGCAAAGGTATGGCCTCACTCTTCTTCCCGAGCTTCCGAACATTCTCTATTTTTATCGAGTCAATTTCATGCCACATAAACCGTATGGATGTGTTCGTCTTCTCGAGACGAATCCATAGAGCATAAGAATGTTCAATTTGGTCAAGTATCGAGTGAGATCTTAGGCCTAGAAGACACACGACTCTCGGGTGAGGATGCTTGGGGATGATGAACGGATGCCGTTCATTTAATACACGCACGGACGGACGATCAGGATTGCGCCGGATGAGGAGACGGAACGATACAGCGGGCCCCCGGAGCGCTGAGTCGGATGGCAGCATCGAATCAGAAGGCGACACGCGGCGTTTCGGAGCTGCCGAGGTTGACGCGGCACCGCGTGGATAAATAGAAAATTAGGGCATTTTCTGATTTATTTAATTCCCTAAACATCAAAAATCCATAACTTTGTGTAGGAAAATCAGAAAAATAAAATAAAAAATAAGCTCTTGCTCAGTGAACAGAGGAGAATAATGTGGAAAAGAAATCATTTAATTTCATCAAGTATTTTATTTTTAATGATTTATTTCCCTTCTGCATTGTTTTAATTCTCCATGCATATAGGAAATTCACCATGGCATGAGATCATAGGGCTTTTGAAGCCTCCGAATTTGGGAACATTCCCCGAATTTTCCAAAGTCGGAGGCCATCCCTATGAGAAGTTATTGATTTTTCAAATTCATGTTACCGTTTTCGAGTATTTTAAATCTAATAATTAAGCATGTTGTGAAATAAATTCTAGGAAAATTTGGTGATGTCTCTTATGACCGGAGGACCCTAGGAAAAATAGGTTTTGGATTAGTTTATTTAAAATAACCCTAATTGGCTTAAACACCCAAAATAGCTCCTTAATTAATTAGAGCTAACTATACATCAAATTGACTTGAAATCAATTCTCCACTGACCTCTAGGATCAGAGGAACCCACCATAAAAATTTGAAGTCAATTGGACTTGGTTAGCCCTACTAATAATGAGATATTAAATTTTAAAGCCCTAGGGTAATTTTAAAATTAAAAAAATGTATTTTCTAGCATTTTCACTAAAATAATTATAATAAATCAAAGAAAAATCAGAAAATTGTAAAAATTGATTCTCTGATTTTCTTGATATCAGAGAGATTTTTAAAAAATATAAATTTCATTTTTCAATCTTTATTTTATTTTTAAATTAATTAATACTCCAAAATTTAAAATAATTATAATAAAAATAATATAATTCAAAAAATCACCAAAATTGGTTCAAGTGGTCCTCTGGTCATTAGGAATGTCCCATAATTTTCTTAAGGACAAAAACTTTCCCTTGGTCATATTATTAAATTTTCCTTGGAAATCCTTATTTTCCACCAAAAATAATTACATAAATAAATTAAATACAGAAAAATCACATTTTCTCCTCTTATGACTTTATTGACATATGAGTGAAGTCACATAAAAATTTCAAGTTCATTTAAGCTCAATTTAGTGAGTTATGAAATTATTAAACTTGAAGGGCAAAATGGTAATTAAAATTTTAACCCTTAATTAAAACTTTAGGTTTAATAAAATTAACTAGTAAAATATTTGATCTTAATCTGATTTGATGATTGAAATTCAAATATTTAAAGGGTAGAAACCTACTAAACAATTTGAAGATAATTAAAATAAACCTTAATTAAATAATTGATTAAATTTGGAAGAATAATAAAATTGGAATTATTAAATAGGGATATTATTAGGAAGAGATTTATTCTTTAATTTAAAGATCCCTAAATTAATCATCTCAATAATATTTAATTCTTAATTAAAATGATAATTCAAATTTAAGTTTTAAAATGTTAAAGGACCTAACCATTAAAATTAAATTAAAGTTAAATTATTAAACTCTTTTTTAAATTTTCAACTAAATTAAAAACTAAAAATAAAATTAAATTAAAGATTAAATTAAATTAAATTAAATTAAATTAAAATAAAAAAAAATAAAATCAAGTTAAAATTAAAATTAATTTAAATTAAATAAAGTAAATTAAAAATTAAAACTAAATCAAAATTAAATTAAATTAAATTAAATTAAATTAAAGCATATTAAATTAAATTAAAACATATTAAATTAAATTGAATTAAATTAAATTAAATTAAATTAAAATAAAATAAAAATAAAATAAAATCAAATAAAATTAAAATTAAAATGAAATTAAAATTAAAATTAAAATTAAAATTAAAAATCAAAATTAAATTAAAATTAAAACTAAACCAAATTAAATTAAATTAAAGTTAAATTAAATTGAATTAAATAAAATCACCTAAGACATAAAGAAATTAAATATAAAGCAACTTGAACACTATTCCAAATTTAAATCCGATAACTGAAATTAAACTAAAGCACAAACCATTCGAACACGAATTCGCCTCGAAAACTTCTGTTATCATAACTCCTAAACGTAACATTAAATGAAATGTTACTTAACTTATAGGATATTCAAATGTCCTAGTTCATCGAGCAAGATAACAAAACTTGAATTCTCTGACGATTAATTCATTTGTATAATTAAATTCATTCGGACTTAAAACAATTCTAGTAATATCGAAAAGATGTTTAAGATTCTTCTTAAGCACTTCCTCAATATGATAGGATACTTACAAGAACAATCGAACTTAATTATTCTTCGATGAAGAAAATTGTCCTCAAACAAAAACACAAGAACCTAGACGTCATAGGAAATGACTAGCCATAGTGATTAAGAACTTGGTGTAAAACCATAACCCTTCCCTTAGCCTTTACCTAGAACTCGCTTAAATATTCTAATCGTGTTTTAAGTGCAGCTTGGGATGATGGGAAGACCCTCCAGTGCACGCTTTTATTTTATTGCAATTTACCTTATTGCAATTTATTTAATCGTATCACACTTACTTTTCTGCATGATAAACAACTCGTTGCATGAAAACCCACACTTTTAGGATAATCCCTAAAACCGAAACCAAAACTAAATTAAAAGTCATTGCAAGATAAAATTCACCGCCACAACATTTCAAAATATAAAACAACTCAAAATTTAATCACAAACGTAACATAAAACTACAATTACAACTAAATTAAAACGTTTTGTTGGATGATCGGAATACATCGGATGATGTAACCTACGTGTTACTAACGGGATTTCCCACTGCCTAAATGAAAGTGTGGAACTCATTCAACTGAGTTTAGCAAATTCATCCGGACTAAGTGAATCGATAAAAATAACGATGCCGAAGGATGGAACCGTGAGATCTTAACCGGTGTTGTTATAATCAACTTTAAGATTTGTTTTAATTAAAACATAAAAAAAACTTGGAAATTAAGATTTTCTCTAAACCAAAACACTTTTCTCATCTCCTGATTTATGACTTCTATAACTAAACCTCTCGCAACAACAAGGAGCTTGAGCACAAGTGGCAAAGACGGCCATCGTCATCAAGCAAAACCCGAGTCTACTTCAAGAAACTTTCCTAGAATTAAATATCCAATCCATAGGATTTCGAGGTAGTTTGCCTAGTGCAACATAAATCCTCAACTCTTCGTTAGGCATTTGCATAATCATGTCATGTAAATTAAGCCCTAACTCGGTTTTAGGCTCCGAGGTAATCGTTTGGTACGACATAAACCCTCACATCTTCCAAGCTATTTCGTGTGATTTTATCATACAAATATAAGTCCTAATTAATTAAAATCGGCAAGATTAAAACATTAAATAAACATTAGGACTTTCCTAAATTCAAGCCAAACAATAGGATAGTTGGGAAATTACCGAAGTTCACTTCGAATCTGTGATTTCTCCTACCTTTCTTTCTTTGAATTCCCAAAACAAAATGTTCCAAACTCGATCTATTCCCTATTGAAATTCCAAAATTCAATCCCTTGAAAACTTAAACTTTGAAAATCTTGAGAGCAGAATTACTGATTATTATCGAGAGTTTTCTTAGGTGATTCCCGTCACTTAAGATGTAATTAACTATAGGGGCTTGCCCTTATAGGGAATTTTAAGAACCTGAGTAATATAAACCCCGTTTAATTCTTTCATATTAAGCGGGGAATTTGTCGGCTTATAAAATTGGTTCGCAGACCAAATGGATGTCACAAACCTTTCTAGTTTATCTAATCGAGCCCCATTATCAAGCAGTGTGTCTATTCTTCGGGATAGATATACGGTTTGTGGTGCGGCGCTCGTTTATGTGAACTATTTGGGATGTGAAATCAGTTTGATTTCATATCTTAAAATTTTCAAATTTAAAATTATTTTCAAAAATCAAATACTATTTTTCAAATTATTTATTTAAATTAAATTAAAAATTCGCCGCACAATTTCTGTAGGCGATCCCTTTTCAAAATAAATCACATAACCTAAAAAATAATGCCGACACTCATCTTTTAAGTAGTCAAAAATTTCCATTCGAAAGTATTCATCATTTTTTCTGTTGCAGGGTATTTCATAGCTTTTGATATATTAAATGTCACTTCTTGACCATTCTCTCTCATAGTAAACTCTCCTTTTTAAACATCTATCATAGCTCTTCTAGTTGCAAGGATATATCTTCTCAAAAATATAGAAATTTCCTTATCTTCCTCCATATAAAAAACAATAAAATCCATTGGAAAGATAAATTTATTAACCTTTACTAAAATGTCTTTAACAACTTCTTTAAGATAAGTAGTAGAATGATAAACTAACTGAGGGTTACTGAAGTAGGAGAAATTTCTCCTATTCCCAAGCTTTTGAATGTTGATAGAGGCATGAGATTTATACTAGCTCCCAGATCACATAGAGCTCTTCCAAAAAACTTTTCTCCAATAGCACAAGGAATAGTGAAGCTATCAGGATCTTTAAGTTTTTTAACAAGCTTTTTCTGAATATTGTGCTACACTTTTCACTGAGTGCGACACTCTCATTATCTGCAAAATTCTTTTTCTTATTTAGTATATCCTTCATAAACTTCACATAATTAGACTTCTAAGGCTTCAACAAAAGGGATATTTATACTTAATTTTTTAAGGATTTCTAGGAATTTTGAAAATTGTTTGTCTCTCTTATGTTGTTTCAATCTTTGAGGAAACGAAGGTGGTGACCTTTCTACAGTAATTTTCATTAGTTTAAGCTGATTCCAAATCAGGATATATATGATCATGTTCTTTATCAATTTCCACATTCTCTTTTTCAACTTCAACGTCTTTCTGCCCTCTTGATTCCAATTATTTTCCATTTCTTAACTTTGTAGCCATAATATGTTCTTTATCTGATGTTTGAGTTAATCTCAACATTATTAGGGATAGTTCCTGATGGTCTATTACTAAGTGCAATAGCAATATGTATCAATTGATTTTCAATATTTTTAATAGCAGCTCCTTGACTTTGCAACAGGTTCCCTTGACTTTGCAATTGATTCCCTTGACTTTACAATTGATTACCCATGTTTAATATCAATTCTTCCATAGACAACTTCTTTTCCGTAAATTGTGGGTTACTATTGAAACCCAGAGGATAAGAAGTTCTTTATTTATTGTTTGCCTGGTTGTTCAAAATTTTCAATGGGTTCACAGAATTGTTCCCCCACTGCGGATTAACCACAACAGTGTTATTATTCCAGTTTAAGTTTGGGTAGCCTTTTCAACCCGGAATATAATAATTAGAATAAGGATTGTTGGGTTTATTCTTAATAACATTTAAAGTCTGATATGATGATTGAGAATCTACTATCCGTCCTAATGAATTTTCCTTTAACACCTGAGGCGTTTGAGAATGTTCATTCTGAATTAATATATTTTCTTTGAAATCAATTGAGAAGCCAATATAGATATTGCATCAAAATCATGAATACTAGCTACTCTTTTGGATTTACCCATTCAAAGGGCTTTTGAAAATTATTAGAAGCCATCCCATCAATTAAAGAATATGCCTTATCAAAAGGTTTTGATATTAATGATCCTCCACCAGCAATGTCAATAATTGATCTAAGAGATCCCATTAATCCATTGTAAAATGTTTGAATTATTAACCATTCCAGTAAAGCATGAGGTAGACACTTCCTAAAAAGAACTTTAAATCTCTCCCAAGCTTCATATAATGATTCCCCTTCAAACTGACAGAAAGATGTAATATGGTTTCTAAGCTTAACAGTTTTTTATGGAGGGAAATATTTTGACGAAATCTTTTGTGTTAGTTCTCCCCAAGTTCTGATAGATCCAGGAGCTAACAAATTTAACCATGAATTAGCTTTATCTCTTAAAGAAAAAGAAAAAAGTCTAAGCCTGAAAACATCGTTTGACTCTCGTCATATTTAAATGTAGCACACAATTCTATAAAACTAGCAAGATGTAAGTTAGGATCTTCATTCGGTGTTCCACCAAATTGATTATTTTGTACCATTTGGATAATAGCTGGTTTAAGCTAAAATGAATTAGCAGCTATGTTAGGATTTTGAATATTTAAATGAACATCATCTGCTACAGGGTTAACATAATCTCTTAAAAGTCTATGTTGATCTTCATATTCATGTCTTTGGTTATCTAGATTGTTCAGCATTTTGATCAAAATTTTAAATTCTTTTTTTTGTATTTCAAATTTTCTAATAATACGCTCTAATTCCGAATCGTAAGTTAATAAACCTTCAGATCCAAAACTTCGCATACATAAATACGAATTAAAGGTTTTTAGATACTACTATATTTACTTTTGCCTCCCTGACAACGATGCCAAAAACTTGACCATAGCTTGCTGACATAAAGTAATATTTCAAAATTATTTTTAATTCAGTTACAAAGTATAATGAATTTAATAAGAAAGCAGCCAATCTATAGGAAGTATACGTATCACTCAAGTAATACAGGGCTCTAGCAGAGTCCTGGTTGTTGATCCCACAGGGAGGAAGAAAACCTTAAAGCGGAGCACAAAAATTCAATATTTAAATTTGTAAAACACCAAAAGTAAATACTAAAGTTACTAAAATTATCTAGAGAATTTAAAATTGCTAAATTTCTTTCTAAACTTCACATTAAAGTTAACTATTTCTACACTAAGTTTTGTAATGTAAGGTTCAAATTTAGAGAAAGTGTCATCCTTAAAATGATAATACAGTTAGTGATTGATATAGATTATTAGAATTATTGTATTGTGCCAAATAGGAGCATACCTATTCTTTACCCCCTTCCATGTGCTATAAAGAACATTGGCTAATCCTATGATTACTCCCTAAATCCGTAGTTAGGCTGGGAGGATACTAGCTTTCACTCCATAGCTCCCACTTTCTTTTGCCTGAAGGCTAACACTCTCTTTAATTTCCAAACACTACGAATAAATTGGAGATTTTGGTTAGTCACCCTAAAATCTCTAATTCTACACCCAATAAACCATATTTCTTTATTTATTTTCACCCAACCACCATGAACTACATCATTCATTCATAGACATTAAATGTAATCTCCACTTTTGTTCTAGAATGCATAGCCCTTTCGGATTGTATGTTTCACAACATATTTTTACAATTCAATTTGCAAGATCAAAAAGTAAATGAAGAACAAAGTGAAAAATCATCACAATTTCATATTTTTCATATGACACATCTAATCTAACCATCACTTCACCATTTATCATTGTAAGGAGAAAGATAAAGAAATCTACTCAGAATTCATGAGGAAGATACAAAAACCAAAGATTTTATATATAAAAGAAAAGTCATACAAACTATGAAAAGTAAATACACTAATATTAATTTCTTCCCTAAGTTAATCCTTTGAAGTTCCTTTGAATCTTTTTCTCTCTTCATAACAACACGCATTTCTCTCTTGAAATAGTAAGGAAGAAGCAATCTCTCACTTTCCCTCTCCTCCTACAACTCTTTTAAGAAGAATCCCTCATAAAAACAACACTTAACACCAAACCCTAGATTCTAAACTCTCTCTAAAAACTTCCTCTTTACTCACACATACTTTACGTCACTAACATAAACAAAAACTCACTCTAACACCTTCACCCCCCAAAAAACCACAATTCTTGCACTCAAAACAAGTTAAAATAGTCTAGGAACAAGTTTTCTAAGAGTTGCCTCAATAATCCTTCCAAAAATCATCCAAATACATTGAATTTAGCCTCCACCGACATTAAGAGCCGTTGGCGCTGGATAGGGCACTACCGGTGCCTTATTAGATGATTAATTCTGTACTCTTTAGAAAAACGCATCGTCAGCTGATGCGATACGACTTTATATATGCTTTAAAATACAAGAATTTGATACCACTTTCTAGAATATTTAATTCCTGGTAAATGGCTTCAAAAACTTTATGTGCGAGGTTTACTTTTATTAATTTATATTTAGATTTTATAATAATTATTATAAAAGTCACAATTTTAAACGCAAGTATACGTATCGTTCAAGTAATACAGGCTCTACAGTGAGTCCTCGGTTATCGATCCCACGAGAATAAGTAAATTTATAAAAAGTAAGAAATGTAAGAAATATTTTGGAATTTTTAAATTAAATGCAATTTATATATACTTATATATATATATATATATATATATATATATATATATAATATATATTTTCAAATTTTATTAACTAACAGTTTTTACTATAAGCAAGTAAGCAGTAATAAAGTAAAGTAAGCAATAATTAAAATTCAATGCAAGTATAAAAACGACTTTCTCCTTCCTTTTCAACTAATCCAAGATTTATAGAATAATTATCTTTTGTAGGGAATTTAGATTATGGTATTGTGCCAAATAGAAGCATTCCTATTCTTTACCCTATGGTCTAGGTGCAAATAACATTGACTAATCTATAGATCAGTTCATGATGTTTTATTAGTAGAATGAGTTAATCTAGACTCACTCTACTAGATGTCCAAGGGTGGCTATGGTCAGCCCTACCAGTGACCTGTTCCCTTTCTATAAACTAAATTATTATAATTTAGCCTTTCACTCTAAAAACTAATTAATTTTATGCCCAATAAATAATATCTTCCTATTTATTTCCACTTCACCTTAAATAATCCGCATATAGCTTGCAATTACCTAAGGATTCATGTGATATCTACAAGTTAAGAATTTATCTCCGGATAGGTCTCAAAATTCT
The DNA here is from genome assembly GCA_022702705.1 of Papilionanthe hookeriana x Papilionanthe teres. Classification (NCBI taxonomy): domain Eukaryota; kingdom Viridiplantae; phylum Streptophyta; class Magnoliopsida; order Asparagales; family Orchidaceae; genus Papilionanthe; species Papilionanthe hookeriana x Papilionanthe teres. The sequence goes on from CM040422.1 coordinate 92,084,713, forward strand.
TCAACAGATTTTAACAATTTAAATGACCAATTTAAAAGGTAAACTAAGATCAGGTATTAATATCATCACAATGTTTTCAAATATTTTAAATTTAATTCTCCTACAAAATTTAATTAATTTATTATCTTTTCATAGTTGAAAGGAGAAAGTTAACGACTCAGAACACATTGAAATAACACAACAAAATATATTTATAAAACTTTGAACCAAAGTACAAATACTTATCTGAAGTGTTCCTTCAAGTGATTCGCTGACTTCTACTGACTCCAAAGCGATGATGAAAGACTCCAACAGCAACAACACACAATAAATACTCAAAATAACCTTACTAGATATAAAATAAAGAGGCACCCTAAGTATGGAAGAGTCTAAATAAAACTATAAAGAGAGAGAAGATGCTAAAATATGTATAGGTACTAAGAGGGGGGGTTGTGTCGGCATATATTTTTATAGGTTTTAAATTTAATTTAAATATGTATAAGATTTAGAAAGTAGCATTTGATGTTGAAAATAACTTTAAGTTTTAAAAATTTAATATATGAAATCAAACCGATCCCACATCCCAAATAGTTTATATAAACGAGCACCGCACTACAAACCGTGTATCTATCACGAAGAATAGACACACTGCTTGATGATGAGGCTTGATTAAATAAAATAGAAGATTTGTGACATCCGTTTGGTCTGCGAACTAATTTTATAAGCCTACAAGTTCCCCTGATTAATATAAAGGAATTAAGCAGGGTTTATATTACCTGGGTTCTTAAATTTCCTTATAAGGGCAAGCCCCTATAGTTAATTACATCTTAAGTGATGGGAATCACCTAAGAAAACTCTTGAAAATAATCAGTGGTTTTACTCTCAAGAATGTCAAAGTTTAAGGTTTTCAAAGAATTGGTTTTTGGAAATTTCAATAGGGAGTGAAATGGAATCATTTTGGTTGAGTCATGAAGCCATATTAAACCCATGTGAGCCATGAGAGGACTCATTTGAGGCATTCATTATGTTGTTCCTAACCCTCTTAGCCAGGGGCTAGGGGTTAAGGACCATCCATATGAATTACCTACATGAGTCAGGAAGTCAAGTATGGTGAGAGTGTGGTTTTAGGACTTGGAGTGTATGTGAGAGTGTAGTGTGTGTACAAGTCAACCCTCACCAGACCTGGCCATCCAGGGTATTCCTAAGGCCAAAAAGTTCTATAGGGAACTCATCCTTTAAACCTCCACATTCGATCTCAACCCTCAGGTGATTAGGGGTTTACAATCAAGCCTGTGGGTTCGCAGGAGTTAAGAAGCGCTTAAATTTCTAAGTGGTGGGTTCTATTTCTAATCCTCTAAGATAGTCAAAGGAAAAGCCTATGGCTAGATCCTAAGCACTAAAGAGGGAGAAGAGAAAAGACCCCATCAAAAAATGAGGTCAACAGGTTGGTGCTATTTTTTCTGTAGAATGGGCTTCTATTTATAGAGCTCTAAATTTGACCAGGGGTTGCTTAAGGTACCTCTTCAAAATTCATCCAAATTCAATGCATCTTCTAGAAAGTAACTGTCGTGCCTAGGCGCCGGGATCTGGCACCTAGGCGCCGGACTCCGTGACCAGGTCTTTTGCATCTCTTCACTTTGAATCGCACCTCTTCGCGATCCAGACCGTTTCCTTGTATCCAAATACATTGTATGACATATCCTTTATATTAGGAGCAACTTCCAGTCTTCTAGAAGATCCAATAACTGCTTAACACCTTCAAAATAGCTGCCCAAAGTCGTCAAAAATCTTGACAGCGTCTGTATCGAACTGGCGCTTAGGCAAGGGATTTTGGAGCCTAGGCACCAGGCTAATAATTCCAAAATTTTGCTCCTTTTTGCTCCTTTTTGCTCCTTTTTCCTTATTTTTCTTCCTTAGACTCTTTTTTAATCATCTACATCCAAAAACATAAAAATACCTTTCATTAAAGAATATTATCCTTAAGAATTGAATAATAAATAAGGCCTAAAAATGTGTATTTTTTAGGTAGATCAAATCCCCCCAAACTTAAACGTTACTTGTCCTCAAGTAACCCTTTTAATTACATAAAATAGATAACATTTGGAATGAAGTTAAAATATTTAATATTCCTTATAATTTTTTGTTTTATAAATGCTTTAGCAAATTATTAACCGAATTTCACTAATTAAGTTTAATTTTAAGAATTAAAGAACATTTAACTACCAAATCATAAGACTTACAATTTTTCATTTATTTCAAGAATAATTGTAGTTTATCATATTAAGGTCACATAGAATTTTACAAGAAAAAGATTTTCATGAAATATTTTTCTAGTAAAAATATGTGTACATAGAAATTAAGTTAAAAGTGTAATTAGTTTTCTTCCTATAATATAATTCAAGTGAAGCCAATTTTTGATTAGGAATTTCCTCAAGCTTCTCCTCACTTCTTTTCATTTTTTTTAAGTGAGGATTGCTATTTTTTAATAGCCTGTTAATGATTTTGAACTTCACTATCCTTAACTTATTTTCAAAAACTTATACATTCTTACTTAATAAATATGACATTAATAATTTATTATTTTTCAAAACATATTTCAATATTTTCTTTTTCAAGCAATAATCTTGATTCCATAGTATTTCAAAATACAATTCTCTTTACTATAAATAGAAAAATTTTGATCTTATTATTCTTTAAGCTAAATAATTCTATTCTTAAAATCAATCAAAATTTTTGAAATTTTAGTTAAGTTTACTAAATTATTTATAAATTCAAAATTTTAGGTAATCTTAAACGCATTTTTCATTCCTTATGTTATGTTAATATATTTTTAAAGAAAATATAAGTTCTTTAAGGACAAATAATATTTAAATTTGATAAATTTTTTCCCTTCCCCCCAAACTTCAGATTTAGTATAAATATAAATCATGAAATTTTTTAAAGCACGAGAGAAAGAAATAAACAGGAATTAATCTAAGCACAATAATGATGTAGTAAGGAGAAACTAACTTCTACTTCTACACATGCTTTAATATGAATATAACAGAAATGATTAAGCATATATAGAAAAGTTTTGCAAAGCAGAAGTTACTTTCTAAAAAAAATCTTTTTATTTTTATTTTTTTAATTTTTAATCATGTAAACATACTAACTATTCATGAACACTAAATAGTAGGCTGAAACAGAAATAAACTTATATAAAAATCATTCACATTTCAGTCTTAAACACACATCAGATAATCTAAAATCAATTTCAACATAAAAAGTTCACATGAACACTAACAACTAACATCACACTAAACAACACAAGAAATAAGATACAAAAAAAAAAAAATAATAGAACTAACAATCTCCAAAGGTAAGTCATGCTACTAATCACTGTCTGTAGCTTCATCATCGTCATCACCAAAAGAATCTCTATATCCTTTGGATCAACATATAGTGAAAATCTGGGACAAGTAGGGAACTAAATATCATGCTCACCCATCCGAAATCTCACTAAATACTCAGAATACTTAGCATCGTAATCACTCTTTCTTTGTGTATACTCAGAAAGATGATCAATCTTCTTATTTATCGAATCTACTCTACAATGAGTTAGGATTAACTCATTCTGCTGCTCTATAAATTAATCATGTATGGTTTCCTAAAATGTAGATGGTGGCTCAGCAGAAGTAGATGGTCTAGAAGTAGAAGCTCTACCTGAAGTAGGTAATGAACCAGAAGGTGCAGTAGAACTCTTACCTCGAAGTCCATCATAGATACTGACACTCTCTCTTCCTATAAGCTTTACAACTTGAGCTTTTCCTCAGAAAGCTCAGCAACTAGTCTAGCACTTTGACATAGAGAATAGATCAGAGATGGAAAACAAAGTCCAATAGAGGTGCTTGAACGAGCAGTAGCCTCTACAGAATCATAAATAATGCTCCCTACATCAATAGGCTTCTCTCTGAATGCAGTAGTCGAGAATTGCTCTATCTTTGGTAACCTCGCTCAGATGATTGGATGGAAGGAGACGAGCAGAAATAAAGTAGTGCCATGCCTTTGAAATACCATTAAGCTTAGAAGATGAAAAATTTACCCTTTTTCCACTCTGAATCTTCCAGGCTCCAGTACTATCAGTCAGGTAGGCAATGATTATATCCAAATCTCCCTTAGATGGAGATAATCTAGAGTAATAACACTTTATATTTGGCGGCAGGCCATAGAAAATTTTGATGCGTTCATGAGTGAATCCTACTCCAACTCCTCGAAAAAAATCTCGTATTCTTCAACATCCACGAAATTAGCATAAAACTCTCTAACAATTTGGATAACGACAATAGTAATGAAATAGCAGAATCATTGGCAGTTGAGCGCAACGATTGTCTCTTCAATTCTTCTTCCAGGATTATAAAAAATTCACTCCGAGATAAATTTCTGAGTCGTAGCAAAATCATTGTATCGAAAGTGTGCAACAGCAGTGACGAACTTGCTACGATCAAAATTTTCTCGTTCCTTTCCTCGCTTAGATTTGGGTGACATCTAAACGTGAAAGAAAAACGCAAAATAAATTCAACAGATCTAGGAAAATAAACTAATTTAAGCTTCTCAAACATGAAAGAGCTTAAAAATTTCATGGATTTAACCTTAAAAATCAAAATTTTTCTCAAAATTTTGGTTTTTCTCAATGAGAGCAAAATCCATGGTAAAAATAAAAAGTAATGAGTTTAGAATGTAGATTGACCTCGGGATGAAGAAATCGGGTGATTTCAAGCTCAAAAACTTAAAAATCCAGCTTTAAAATGGGATCGCTAGAGGGTATTTTCACGAAAACCAGTGGAGAAGGAAGATTAGGCGTCAAAATTGGCGTGGGGGATTTAAGAAGATGAGTTTTTGGTTTCAGGCCGAACCGACGCCTAGGCGCCAGACTCGCCTTTCCAAAAATTCGATTTAAATTAAATAATTTCTACCAAATCTTATCAAATTTGACTCCTAATTAATCTTATGAGAGTATTAATCCAATTTATATCCTCCAAATATTTTCATAATCAATTTAAAATGATAGTATAGATCCAAAAAATGTATCCAAATTCTTCAATTCCAATCCCTAATTTCCATTCCAAGTTCAATAAATTTCAGAACAAGATTGTATAAAGGTTCATCATTTTATAAATAACACAAACAACAACATATTCAAAGCAAACATTCAAATCCAACAACACAAATTGAACAATTAAGCAAACACGCAAATTCAATATTCAACACACTAACACAAGACTCCATCATAACTAAGACACACATAAGATCTATTTGACTCTGATCTTCAATTACCATCTCTTTCGCAATGAAGTTTGCTAGGACCGAAGGGATAGAACACCAATGCCCTTCGAAATTCCAAAGTCGTCTTTTCATCAATCCACTTGTTCTTCGCATACATTTCTACTTGAGCGTCATGATAGGCAGTCATATGATTAGATTGAATTTTGGTTTTCCATTCCAAGTGTTCGTATTGGTGGTACATCTCATGGAGACGATTACCAATACTTTAAAGTTCCGCTTCAATCTTATCCAATCGACTAAACATTTTCTCCATACTAACATATTAAAATCATTAAAATAAGGCTGAGGATCTTTAGGAGATTTGTCTCTTACCTCATTTCCATGATTTCCTCTATCCATTGCCTTCAAATCCTTCTTAACTCCTCCAAAATGGATTGCTCTGGTCGAAATTAAGGTTACTATGGGATTAGGGACGAAGAATTGGCTATATATAAAGAAATTTCGTGTGAAAATCTGAAGAATTTCCATTTTTCCACGATCTGTAACCATGGTGCTTAGGAGTCGGAATCTGGCGCCCAGACGCAGGATCTTTGATACGCAGGGCATTCTGGCATTTAGGCGCCAACTTTTGGTACCTAGGCGCAGGAACCTCAATCGACTCTGATTCGCCTATCGTCAAATTTTGCAAGTTTTGGTCGTAAAATACGTCTAACAAACGGGTATGATCAACACACAAACATAATTACAAAAAATTCAAATCAGAAACAATCACAAACGAAGGTTAACTTGATCTCCTTTTTACTCACATTTGACATGGAGTGGTCCAAGTCCAAATTCTATATACTTCTAGAAAATGTTTAAATTAAGCCAATACAGTATTGTTAGTCATCTATTTCCAGAAGTTATATAAAAATTTAGTCAAGACCAAGGCATAACCTTACAACAATAATTTAACTCACACTAGTAAAAATGGGTTGCCTCCCACAAAGCGCTTGGTTTAACGTATTCAGCCCGACCTAATTAATTGAATTAATTGGGTAGACTCAGCTCATAAGCCTCTTTGTAATTTAATTTCATTTCTCCCATATAAGGCTTCAGCCTTAATCGTTAACTTTAAATACTTTTCCAGCTTTGGGATTTTTAATATCCACAAACTCCATAAGGGTATACTTTCTCAATTATAAATGGTCCCATCCATTTAGATTTTAATTTTCCAGGAAAAAGTTTTAAACGAGCATTAAATAATAATAATTCTTGTCCAGGCTCGAATATTTTCCTTGAAATCATTTTGTCATGCAATTTCTTCATTCTTTCCTTAAAAGTTCTTGTATTTTCATAAGACTCATTTCTTATCTCTTCCATTTCATTCAGTTGTAATAATCATTTTTCTCCTGTAGTATTCAAATTATAATTGAACTCCTTTATCGCCCAATAAGCTTTATGTTCAAGTTCAACAGGTAAGTGAAAATGTTTACCATAAATTAACCGATAAAGTGACATTCTGATAGGTGTCTTATAAGTTATTCTATAAGCCCATAATGCAGTATCAAGTCTATCAACCCAATCAGTTCTTTTAGGATTAACAGTCTTTTCCAATATTCTTTTAATTTTTCTGTTTGACACTTGAGCCATTCCACTTGTTTGAGAATGATAAGTAGTTGAAATTCTATGTTTAATTCCAAATTTCTTCAGCAATGATTGAATTCTTATATTTCTGAAATGACTTCCCCCATCTGTGATAATTATCCTGGGCATTCCAAATCTTGTATAAATCATTTTCTTTAAAAATTTCTAAATACTCTTGGAATTACAGTTAGGTAATGCTACAGCTTCGATCCACTTTGAAACATAATCAACTGCTAATAAAATATAAATCTTTTCAGATGATGGTACGAAAGGTCCAATAAAGTCTAAACCCCATGCATTGAAAATTTTGATTTCTAATATAAAGTTTAGAGTCATTTCATCTTTTTTGGATATATTTCCTATTCTTTGACATCGATCACAAGTTTTCACAGAATGTCTAACATCTTTAAATAATGTAGGCCTATAAAATCCATAATTTAAAATTTTAAATGCAGTTTTATCCACTCCAAAGTGTCCTCCAAATTCAGAATCGTGACATTTTTGAATAATTACAAAAGTTTCTTCATAAGGTACACATTTTCGAATCACGAAATCTCTTCCTATTTTAAATAAATGAGGATCTTCCCAAATATATGATTTACAATCATTCTTGAATTTTTTAATGTATTTGCTATTCAACTCATATAGTAAAATATTGCTAACCAAACAGTTTACTATATCTGTATACCAAGGCATTTGTAATCCTTGAATGACATATAATTGCTCATCCAGGAATTTCTCATTTATATTTTCTACATAAATCTTCTCGTTATTTTTTTGATTCTTGATAAATGATCAGCAATTTGGTTGTCAGTTCCTTTTCTATTCACAATTTCAAAATCAAATTCTTGTAAGAGTAAAACTCATCTGATCAATCTAGGTTTAGCATCCTTTCTAGACATTAAATACTTAATAGCAGAATGATCAGTATGCATGATACTTTTTGTTCCTAGAAGATATGGTCTAAATTTATCAAAGGCATGTACTATTGCTAAAAGCTATTTTTTGAGTAGTAGTGTAATTTATTTGATTTTCAGTAAGAGTTTGCTAACATAGTATATAACTTTGAAAATTTTCTCATATTTTTGTCCTAATAGAGCTCCGATTGCATAATCACTTGCATTACACATTAATTCAAAAGGTTTATTCCAATCAGGTGCAACAATGACAAGTGCAGTGATTAATTTTTCTTTCAAAATATTGAACACATTCAGAAAATCTTCATTAAATTCAAATTTAACTTCTTTTTCCAATAAATGGCAAAGAGGTTTAGCAATTTTAGAAAAATCCTTTATATATCTCCTGTAAAATCCAGCATGACCTAGAAAACTTCTCACATCAGAAGCAGTAGTAGGTGATTGCAGTTCACCAATAATTTTCACTTTTTCCTGATCAACTTCCATTCCTATTTGTGAAACTTTATGTCCAAGTACAATTCCTTCTATGACCATAAATTGACATTTTTCTCAGTTTTGAACTAAATTTGTTTCTTCACATTTCTTCAAAACTTTCACTATATTTTCCAAGCAAGATTCAAAAGAAGTTCCAAAAACTGAAAAATCATCCATATATATTTCAATTCCTTTGTCAATCAAATCACAGAATATTGACATCATACATCTTTGAAAAGTTGCAGGTGCATTGCATAAACTGAAAGACATTCTTCTGAAGGCAAATATTCCATAAGGACTAGTAAATGTTGTCTTTTCTTGATCCTCAGGAGCAATAGGTAATTGATGATAACCAAAATATCCATCTAGAAAACAGAAATATGAGTGTCCAGCTAGTTTATCCAACATTTAATCAAAGATAGGTAAAGTAAAATGATCCTTTCTAGTGGCGTTGTTTAATTTTCAATAGTCAATGCAAATATGCCATCCAGTAACTTGTCTTGTTGGGATTAATTCATTTTTTTCATTAACAAAGACAGTTACTCCTCCTTTCTTTGGAACAAAATGAATAGGACTCACCCATTGGCTATCCGAAATAGGATAAATAATTCCAGCATCTAACCATTTCAAAATTTCTTTCTTGACATCCTCTTTCATAATTGGGTTTAATCTTCTTTGAGGTTCAATAGTAGGTTTACAATTTTCTTCCATTAAAATCCTATGCATACAGATTGAAGGGCTTATTCCTTTTATATCTGCAATAGTCCAACCAAAAGCTTTCTTATAATTCTTCAGAACTCCTATTAATTTCTCTTCTTGATCTTTGCTTAATTCTGAAGATATAATTACAGGTAAAGTTAATGAATTTCCATGAAATGCATACCTTAAATGTGTAGGTAACATTTTTAATTCCAGTTCAAGGGCTTTTTCAATTGAGGGTAAAAGTATATCATTTTTAGTTGTGTCTAAAACTTCTCAGTTTTCATGAATATAATGAGTTTCTTCAGAAAAATTTTCTTCATTTAATGACTCATTATATAACATAGATTCTTTATCTTTATCATCAGAAATGACCTTACATTTTTCTTGATAATGCTTTTCAATTATATAATTAAAAATATCCATCTGATAGCATTTTTCTTTATCGGATACCTCATCGATTTCAGAACATTGAATGTTATCTCTTGATCATTAACTCTCATCGTTAATTCTCTATTTTGCACATCAATCATAGCTCGCCCGGTAGCTAGAAAAGGTCTCCCTAAAATGATAGGTATTTCTTTATCTTCTTCCATATCTAGAATAATGAAATCCACAAGGAAGATAAATTTATCTACCTTAACAAGAACATCCTCTTTAACTCCTTTAGAATAAGTAATCGATCGATCAGTTAACTGAAGAGTTACAGTGGTAGGAGAAACCTCTCCAAAATCTAACCATCGAAAGATTGAAAATGGCATGAGATTAATACTAGCTCCTAAATCACGTAAGGCTTTTCCACAAAATTTTTCTCCAATAGCACATAGTATAGTGAAACTTCCAGGTTTTTAAGTTTCTGAGGTAATTTCTTCTGAATTATTGCACTACATTCTTCACTTAATGCAACAGTTTCATAAGCTTCAAATTTTCTCTTCTTACTTAAAATATCCTTCATAAATTTTGCATAGCTTGGTATTTGCTCCAAAGCTTCAGCAAAAGGAATGTTGATGGTAAGTTTCTTAAAAATTTCAAAGAACTTAGAAAATTGATGGTCAAGCTTCTACTATTTATGTCTTTGAGGAAAAGGTGGTAGTGGTCTTTCAACTTACACTTCAATAGGTACAACAGTTTGATCTTTACTTGGAGAAAGGGTATCTTTAGGTTTTTCAATCTCTTCAATTTCTTTCTCTTTTTCAATCTCATTCCGTGTTTTCTCTTTTAATTCCTTTCCACTTCTGAGTTGTACAACTTTTTTTTGTTGTGTTCTTTTCCAGATCCTTTAGGATTAATTTCGACATTGCTAGGCAGTGTTCCTTGTGGTCTGTAATTAATGAAATTATTGATTTGACCCATGTGATTCTCAATATTACGAATAGTAGTGTTTTGACTTTGTAGCTGATTGCTTAGTTGCAAGATCAATTCTTCTATAGACAACTTTTTCTGCTAATTGTTATAACCAGGAGGATAAGTTGGTCTATAGTTTGAATTTCCTCAATTGTTCCAATTTAGATTAACTTGATGTCCATTTCTCCAATTAAAATTAGGAAGATTTTTCCAACCAGGATTATAATAATTAGAATAAGGGTTATTAGTTTTACTAGCAATACAAGCATTCCTATTATTTACCCTTTGGTCCAGGCATAAAGAACATTGACTAATCTATATATCAGTTCAGGATGTTTTATTAGTAGAATGAGTTAATCTAGGCTCACACTACTAGATGTCCAAGGGTGGCTATGGTCGGCCATACTAGTGACCCTTCCCTTTCTATAAACCAAATTATTAGAATTTAGTCTGTCACTCTAAAAACTAATTAATTTTATGCCCAATAAATAATATATTCCTATTTATTTTCACTTCACCTTAAATAATCCGCTTATAGCCTGCGATTACCTAAGGATTCATGTGATATCTAAAAGTTAAAAATTTATCTCAGGATAGGTCTCAAAATTCTTCAACAGATTTTAACAATTTAAATGGCCAATTTAAAAGGTAAACTAAGATCAAGTTTTAATATCATCACAATGTTTTAAAATATTTTAAATTTAATTCTCCTACAAAAATTAATTAATTTATTATATTTTCATAGTTGAAAGGAGAAAGTTAACTAACTACTCAGAACACATTGAAATAACACAACAAAATATATTTATAAAACTTTGAACCAAAGTACAAATACTTATCTGAAGTGTTCCTTCAAGTGATCTGCTGACTTCTACTGACTCCAAAGCGATGATGAAAGACTCCAGCGTCAACAACACAATAAATACTCAAAATAACCTCACTAGATACAAAATAAAGTAGCACCCTAAGTATGGAAGATACTAAATAAAACTAAAAGGGGAGAGATGATGCTAAAATAGGTATATGTACTAAGAAGGGGGGGGGTTGGTGCGATTTTTTTTATAGAATGGGCTCCTATTTATAGAGCTCTGAGTTTGACCAGGGGTTGCTTAAGGCACCTCTTTAAAATTCATCCAAATTGAATGCATCTTCTAGAAGATAACTGTCGCGCCTAGGCGCCGGACTCCGTGACCAGGTCTTTCGCACCTCTTCGCGATCCAAACTGTTTCCTTGTGTCCAAACATTGTATCAAATGTCATATATATTAGGAGTAACTTCTAGTCTTTTAGAAGCTCCAATAATTGCTTAACACTGTCAAAATAACTGGCCAAAGTCGTCAAAAATCTTGACAGCGTCTGTATCAAACTGGCGCTTAAGCGCCAGATTCTAGCGCCTAGGTGCCAGGCCAATAATTCCAAAAATTTGCTCCTTTTTGCTCCTTTTTGCTCCTTTTTCCTTCTTTTTCTTCCTTGGACTCTTTTTTAATCATCTACATCCAAAAAAATGAAAATTTCTTTCATTGAAGCATAATATCTTAAAGAATTGAATAATAAATTAGGCATAAAAATGGGTATTATTTTAGGTAGATCATCGACTCCCATTTGGGAGCCATCAGTGCTAGAACTTTAAATTCCTGGTTTTTGTCTTTTTCTCACTCGTAATTCATTCCTTTTCTCTTCTCTTTGCTCCATTCACCTAAAATCATGATACCTGCAATAAAACATAAAAGATACATTCCATTAAAGTGCAATATCACAAAAAATGAGTGCAAAATGTATATAAAAAATTAATTATATTTGTGGTGCATCAAATATCACTCCTCTTACGTTTGTAGACAAAAATCTTGTAGTTATTACAATTTTCTAGTCTCTATGTCTTTGTGTTTACATATTTTCGGTTGTATATAAAATTTGTGAGATATTATTATTATATAGTCAGTCATTGTAAATCTTTCATTATCTAATTTAAAAACATTTGAGATTTGTTTCCTTTATTCAAGGAACAAAACTTCTTGTGATTAACTTAAAGAATACTATGTGACTTGTTTGCCTTAAACAGGATGATGTTTAGATGTCTTAAAATTAATGATATCTTAATAAAAATCATAAAATTTCAATAATTGAAACTAAATCACAATAATAAATAAACTTTTCAATCAAATGTTAAAAACAAAACAAATATTTGCAATAAAACCAAAATCAAAAATTTTAAATTAAAAAAGCCATTCAAATAAATTACAATCAAAATTTCAAAAAAAAAAGTTTTCCATTAAACACTTCAAATAAAAATAAAAATTTCAGACAAACTTTACAAACAAACCTTTGCAAACTAAACCTCAAACAAGTTCTCAAGTAAAACCTTTTAATTCAAACTACAAATAATAAAGCAAATTTAAAACAATAAAATAAACTTCAAGCAACAAAACAATCTTCGAACACCCAAAAAACTTCAGAAAATCATTCAAACTATCTAAAAAACCAAAACAAAAACATTCTTACAAAATTTTAAAAAGAATAATGAGAACCATTTTGATTGGTTCTTTGGTGGATGTCAATTCACATGTGCTTCCTATCCTGATCTAATCATCTTTTTCACCATGTAAGTTGAATCTGAGTCCTTAAGCTTTCCATCCAAATATAATCAATTTTTAATTAGATGAGTATCCTTTTTAATTGGTTCTTAGGTGGATCTGAGTCTACATGTGCTTTCTATGCTGCTTCAATCACACTGTTCACTACTTAGGTTCGATGTGAGTCTTTGTGATTTCTATTCTAATGTATTCAATGTTTAATCAAATGAGTATCCTTTTTTATAAGCTCTTGGGTGGATATGAGTAAATATATGCTTTCTATCCTGATCCAACTGTCTTATTCACTGCAAGTTATGAGCTTTCCACCTAATGTGTTCTAGTAACTTCCAAATCAAACAAACTTTATGAATAAAATAAAATTTCCAAATCAAACAAACTTTCCAAATCAAACAAACTTTTAGAATGAACAAACTTTCTAAAATAACCAACTCAAATAAAAAATGAATAAGTATATTTTTTATTAGCTCATATGATATATATGTCTTTGTGGTCTTCAATACTGAACTAATCGACTTGTGCACCTTTTCAACTAGATGTAATTCCCTGTGCTTTTTATTCTAAAGGTGCATAGGTGTTTTTGAATCCCTTCCTTCCTTAATGTATGTGATTCTTGTGCCTATTTTGATGTTGCTGAAAAATTTCCAAATACTTTTCCTATTGGAGATCCGTCAATGTTAGAGAAATCTGTTTAGGTACCATCATGTTCTAATATGGTTTGATTGACATCAAGTTAGTCAAGGCTAACTCTAAATCAATTATTTAGGCCAATAAATTCTAGTAAGGACACCTCCTTTCTCAGTTTCTCTTTTTATCAAGATCAATAGGTGTTCGATAACTTTCAATTGGGCACCATCATGATGTGATTAGGTTTAGTTGAATGTAATACAGTAAAATGTTGATGATGCAAATCAATTCTTTGAGTCTCTAATTTTAAGTGATGGATATGCTATTTGTCACTTTCTATACCATTTTACCATAAAAAAACTATGTGCTCTTCTCTTTCGCTCATCATTGTTTGAGGAATCTCGCGTGGGCACCATCTTAAAGTGAGGGGGTTGACTAACCTTGATTCATTGAAATACTATTATCTAGGTTGGGTCATTGGGTGAGTAAGTTCGAGTAAAGGTTATCATCCTTAAAAAATCCTTTTCTCATAATTGCTCACTAGAAAACCATGTTTCTCTTCTCGAGGTATGTTAGCTTTATCGAAACACCTACCTTGACAGCAACTATCAGCTTAATTGAGTAAGTTTAGTGTATCACCATCACAACTACCTCGGTGTTAGTTATTGGTAGAAAAGAGGTTGGAATGTCGTACCAAGTATAGTGTGGAGTAAACATACCATGGGCACACAGGTTTGGTGTTTATTTTGAATTATCAAATTTAATAAACTCAACACTTTAGACTCATAAATCTGGAATTAGACGTGGGCTCCTTTTTGAATATTTAAGTCTAAATAAAATTTTTATCAAGAATCTTTTCTTTTCCTAGGCTTGCATGCCTCGGTCTGGTGAAATGCTGATTAATCAAATCTATGCCTCGGCTCAATAAGTCTAGTGTAAGAATTGTGTAGAAACTCACTAACATTGGTCATTGAATGCCTTGGATTAGAGGGTCAAGCTTAGTCTAACATTGATGAGCTTTCCACAAGTTCAACCATTTAAATCAATAGTTTTTGTAGAAATCCTATTCAGGCACCACCACGATTTGATCTTGTTCATTAACCTTAAACTAATCATGACTATTTTTATAGGTTAATTCTTTGGTATAGTAAGTCTAAGTAAGGGTATATTCCTTAACACATTCTTACTAGGTATAATTCAACAAATATTAAATATTTTCCTTTAATTGGTCCATTAATTTATTGAGTAAACCAACCTCAACAAAAACTTTTGTCTTGACCTAGGCTTTAGTTTAGCATGAACATTATTAAATAAGTTAAAGTTATTTAGCCAAATAATTAGACATGCAATGTATATTTTTAGTGTGGACAAAACTTTATAGTCCTACTTGCTTCTTTGGTGGAAGAGCACGCCCTTTGTGGCACCATCCCAAATCTTCCTCCAAGTTCATTGCTATGCTGAAATGCCAAGTTCTGCTGAACAATGCCTTAGCTAATAAAAACCAAGATGTGAGACAAGGCACTTTGAAGACATTCCTATTTGAGCCATTCAAATCCATATAAATGATAATTGAGTCCTCTCCTTTCTGACTCACCGGTCATGTTTCACTGTATTTGACTTAGTTGGTCAGTGCCTTGGCTAAGTAAATTTAGTGTAGATCAAAATTACTACTCGCTAGTGTTAGTAATTAAAAATTGCAGTAGACCACTTAAAAACCTACTACCCCTGGTAATCTCCAACTTTAAAGTAGCTTCAAGAGTGACGTGACTCCACGTAGGTAATTTATCCTATTTTAATCACCCCTTTTATGTTTTGGTTTGAATGTGAGTCCTTGTGCTTTTCTTCCAAAGGTGTTGAGGTTTGTCAAATCAAAAACTGCCTCTCTAATTAGTTCTCAATATAGATCTGAATTCACATGCATTTTTTGATTTGATCTAATCATACAGTTCAACTCTTTGGTCCAATGTGTGCTTACATGATATTCCATTTTAAAGTCTTTAAGTAATAAATGAGTTATAAACCTTCAAAAAATTGTATTTCTTACTTTCAAACAAATGAATTTTAAACCCTCCAAAAAATGAATTCAAACAATCATTAAAGAAATTTCAATCCCTCAAACTAATGAATTTAAAAATTTGAAATAAATGAATTTTAAATATTTAGGCAAATGAATGTTAAATATTCAAACAAATGGTTTTCAATTCTTAAAAAAAAAGAATTTCAAAAACACTCAAATTAATGAAATACAAACATTCAAGGAAAGATATATTAAATCCTCCAATGAATCAATCTCAAAACTTTAGAACATAAATCCTAAAATAAAACCCCTAAATTGTAAAATCTTAAACATAATAAAAAATTTTCTCAAGAGCCAATTTTGTATAGAGCTTTAAAATCCTTCAAATCTAAATGAGAACTTCAATCCTGATATTTTCTCCTAAAAGGAAAATAAAGATGTGTTGACCTCACTTTTGTTGAGGTCTAGTCTTTCCTTAGAATAACCTAGAGTTTAACAATAGAACTTTCTTGATGACTATCTTAGAAGACTAGCAATGGAATTCTTACCCCATAGAAAATCAAAACACTTCTTTGGTTCACTTGGAGTTTTTAAATGTTTAAAGTCTAACCTCTAAGTACTTAGGTGGATGAGACCAAGCATAAGAAAACTCAAAAGAAGTTCCCTACAGGATGGCCAAGCCTTAGGACTGACCCTGTTTTGTCTGGAGCTGGCACACACATTTCCACATTACACTCTCACACACTACCTCACAACCCTAAACCAAAATTCTCCACACTTGATCCCCTACTCTTTTGGAAACTCATGTGAGTCAATCTCTTAGCCCCAGGCTAGGGTTTGACTAGTACCAATACATGGAGGATCGAAATGGGGAATTTGCTTGGTCCATGGCTCAAATGGGTTATCAATTTCACTCAACCCCAATTTTACTAAAAATTTTAAACTTTGATCCCTTGCCCATGAAAAACGCCAACAAACTTCCAAATTGCCCCTAAACCCAAATTTTGCCCAAATTTCCGAAGATCAACCAAAATTCTTAAAATCACTAAAAAATCACCCCAAAACATTTTTCACCATTTAAAACACCTAAAAAATCTCTAATTTACCAAAACTCCCAAAATATCCCTAAAATGACCAAAATACCCATCCTAGGCAAAAAATTCCAAAAATTTTCCAAAACCTCCAAATATTCCCAATTTTAATTTTGAACCAACACATCAACCCAATTTAACCAAATTGACCCACTTTTAACAAAAGCCCCAAATAGCCCCTTAAGGTCCAAAGTGCCTAAATTACCTTCAGTGTCCACATAATTGACCTCAATTCCACACAATTTCAATTCTAAACTCAGCTTCACATTACTCAATATCATCCCAAACCAAATCCAACTACAATTTAACCCACATTTGAACCCAATTTCAACCAAAAGCAAAAAACCCCAATTTTTGACCATGTGACTAAATCTCTCCAAATTGAACCCAATGTTAATAAGTTTCTCTCAACTTTGAATCCTACAATCTTCATGACATTCCCCTAAAAAATATTAAACCATAAATTGCCTCCAATTTAAGCCCAAACCTCACTTAAGTACAACCAAATCCAAAAATCCAAATTTTGCCCCAAATTGGTCACTTGTTCAAAATCCATCAATTGAATGCCCTCACCTAAAAATTGACACCCACTTAATGTTGAAAACTATTCAAGACATCCACCTAACCATTTGAAGCCATCAATTAGCCTTTAACCCCACTCTAGCCTAACCTAAATTCAAGCTAACCCAACACGCCCAAAATTGATCAAATACCTAAATCAAACCAAATTGATCCCCAAAACCTATTCAAAGCCACCCTAATCGTCTTATGAACACTTTGTGACAATCATATACATCATTTTGAACAATCAATTGGACCTAAGCTAAGCTTGAAACCACCCTATCCCAACCTGAACTCACATGGCCGAAAATTGAGCCCTTGAGCCAATTTGACCCAACCTAGCCAAACTGATTAAACTAAGCTCGCTATAGCCAGTCATTGGACCCCTAGGCCTGAGCTAGATCCACTTAACCCACTCTAACATAGCCATGGACCAAAGGTCCCATGATTTAGGGGATACCCTCTCTTAAATGGGTAAAACTTAAAGAGATTTGCAACATGCGCTTAACCACTAAAGCTCAACCTCCTTATGACTTGCCCTCTAGATCACCTGACCAATGGCCACCTCCCTTGGCTTGGCCAGCCAGCCTAGTCACAGGAGGAGGCAAAACAAAGAGCCACCTCCCATGGACAAATCCCAAATTGACCCATCTGAGCTGTCTCACCCTCATTGGTTAATTGCTCCTTGTTGCCCTCTACCTAAGCACTTAAACTCAGCCAAACCCCAGCCCTGGCAGCCTCTCTAAGCTCCAATATTTAAACCACCATCCTTGATGGCCACAGAGTTGTATGCATAAAACTTAGGGGAAACTCTGTCAAATTGGTCGTAGAGCTGATTGCAACCTCCCTAAGCTCATCCCAACCACCTCCCTGCCATTTCCCCCATTGCTTGAGCTCAATTTTGAAGCTCAAAAGCTTGTCAAAACCAGGACACATTACATTAACAGTCTACACATAACCAAAATTAAACTAGTTATGCCCACACCTTCACAGCAACTCAAGAAGAAGTTCCCCCATCAAAGCCCCATCACAGAGAGCCTCCATACCAGACTTCGATCAACACCTGAAATCGAGTATGGTCGCACTTGGGTCCAGACATTTCACCAGGGAAAAAGACTTTATATGAAGTTTGTTGGAACCAATCAAAGATGTTACAACCATCTGGTTAAAGCTTCCCTTCTTAAATAGAGGTATTAAACTCTCCCCCTTTCTTGAGCCATTTTCAATTCTCCACGCATGCTGAGATGATTTCATGTTAGGTTAACTGTATAGATAGGTTCTTCTAGGTTAGATGAGTCCATAGAAACAAACCCCAAGCAGTTTAGTTGAGTCTAGCTCGAGATCTTAGAGTTTTAGTGTGGACGGTTCTGTCTGCACGCCAGTTACGAACGAAGACTATCCACCGTTGGATCGCACATGTAGCGAACATATGTCCAGGATGGAGTAGGACATGAGTGCGGTGCATAAATCTTGGACGCGTGGCTACCCAGACAAATGGCAGTGTCAAACCAGGGAGCGCCACGTGGTCTTTTGGAGCTGCTGTGGTTGCGCTGGCGCCGTGTCACTTAAGTAGAAATTAGGGATTTAATAAATTTATTTAATTCCTAGAAAGTTAAAAATCCATAACTTGGTGTAGAAAAATCAAAAAAATTAAAAAAAAGTACCCTCTTTCTCAATTAAAAGAGGAGAACAATGTGGAAGTAGTTTCAAGATTATTTGATGTATATTTTCTTTTTAATTAATTAAATACTGTTTTGAGTATTTTAATTCTCCATTTGCATAGACATTTAACCATGGCTTGAAACTTAAAGCTTTTGTTCTCTCTATCATGGGGGATCTTTCCTGATTTTTCTAAGGTAAGGGAAGATTTTTGTGAGGCAATTTCTATTTTTCAAGTTATTATGTCTTTTTTGGCATAAAAATTTTAATAATTAAAATACTGATCAGAAAAATCCAAAGTAAAATTTGATAGGTTCATTATGACTAGAAGAATATTAGAAAAATATAAAATGGATTCAATTCACTAAGTATAACCCTAATTATAATTAAGCCCTAAATTCTAAAGAAAAATAAATTGGATTAAATTTAAAAAAAATAACATAAAAATTATCCTCCATTGTAATTTAAGGTCAGAGAAACTTACCATAAAATTTTCAATTGAGTTGGAGTTAATTTAAACACTTAAATGAATTTCTCAAGCTAAATCACACCTTTGATATTTATATAATTATAATAATTTAAATATACTTTAAAAAATCACTAAATTATTTTTGCGAGTTCTCTGTTATAAGTGGAGTCTCTGAAAAATAAAATTGTAATAAAAATAAAATTTAAATTTTTAAAACATTATTTTAATATTTAAATAATTAAAATTTAATAAAAATGAAAAGTTAATTAAATTAATGAAAATGTTTAAAATTTTCTCTTGATCACTTGGGAATAATTAGAGTAATTTTCCTAACTCTCTAAATAAAGATATTAAATTTTAAAGGGTATAAATAAATTTTTAAAGACTAAAATGGAATTTCCCTAATTTCTCATTAAAATAATGCTAATAATTAAAATATAGTTCATAAAAATATGAAATTTGATTCTCTAGGATCCCTGACCTCAGAGAAATTTAAGAAAAATATATAACATAAGTTTTAAAATTAAATAATATTTTATATCGATTTAATACTCCAAGAATTGAAATAATTATAATAATTATATTGAAGTTCAAAAAATCATGAAATTTGGTCCAAATGATTCTCTGGTCTATGTGAACCTCCAGTAATTTTCTTTGGGACATATGTTTCATTTTTACTAAGTTATTGAATTTTCTTTGAAAATCCCTATTTTGCATAAAAATAATTATATAAATTAAATTAAATTAAGAAAAATCATATTTTTCTCCTCTAATACTTTAATTTAATCATAAGTGGGGTAATATTAAATTTTAAAGTTATTTGAATTAAATTTAATGAATTATGAAGTGATATGGCCTTGAGGGGCAAAAGTGCAATTTGTATGGTTTAACCTTAATTAAACATTTAGGCTTTATTTAAGGGGAAGAAGGGTAATGGATAATCATAATAAAAATGTTTAAATGATTGAAATACATGAAGGGGATAAAGGGTAGAAACTCATCTCATTTTTGTCACATTAAAAGATAAGCTTATAATTTTGTCAATCATATTAATTTGGATGAAAAATAAATTAAACAATCCTTGAGGTTAGGGGTTGACTTTGGAAGTTGATAACTCACTAATTTAACACCCTTAGTTGATGATAAAATAATGATCCAACACATTAACAAGAATTATGTTCATGTAGCTTAACTTTTCCAAAATTTATAAATATACACACCTAAGTTTTAAGGGCTTGGTAGTAAGACCAGGCTTAATCAAATATTGACTAATGAGGTTTAGAAAAGAAAACTCAACTAATTTTAAACATATTTAAAACACTACAAGCCCATCAAAATTAATTAAACTCTTTCAAAAATTAAATTGTCTCTAAAAGCCCCACTTACATAATTCATAAATAAAATATCAAGTGATAGTTACCCCACGTTTTGGGATGATTAAAACATCAATGTTTATTGAGCATAAGGGTATGAAATGGATGAATCACTTAATATCTATGATAACTCTAAATGAACTTAAGAAAGTTCAAAAGAGTATCTAGGTATTCCCTCAACTTTTTCACAAGTCTTCTGGACATCTTGTAGGACGACTGAGCCTATCATACTTATTAAAAGAAGGCATCTCTTAAATGATCAAAAAGGACCCACCAAGTTATGACATAGGACATAGTAGGCCTTGATGAACCTATCTATAGGCTTTTCTTTTCTGCAAATTATAAATGTTTATTGAAAGGATACTAAAGTTTCAGGTGGAGGAATGAAAAAACTCGCCAGATACACTTTTATAAGTTTATAGTACCTTTCTTTATTGTACTTTTCTTGCTTATGAGCTTGCATGAGAAACAACAATGTCACTCTATATGAAAAACAAAACTTTTAGGATAGCCACAAAACTAAAACCAAAATCAAAATTAAAATCAAAATAAGATAAAATTTACTGCCACGACAATCAAAATATAAGACATCTCAAGATTTAATCACAAAAAAAAACAAAAATCACAATTACAACTAAAATAAAATTCCTTTATGAGATGATCGGGAATACCTCGTAAGATGCAACCTATGACTGTTAATGAGATTTCCTACTATCCAAATGAAAGTATTGAACTCATTTAGTTAAGTTTAGTAAATTCATTTGGACTAAGCGAATCTGAAGAAAATAGTGGTGCCGGAATGAGGGAACCGTGGGATGCTAACCAGTGTCACTATAATCAACTTAAATATTTCTCCAATAAGACATTAAACATTTCCAAAACATGACACTTCCTTTTTCTTTTCAATTGACACTTCTTTAAATTGAGCCCGCTACGACAAGGAGTTTGAAGTACCCACAGTGGGCATCACAACCATCTTCAATAGCAAAACTCCATAGAACTAAACAACAAGCCATAGGATTTCAAGGTAGCTTACCTAGTGCAACATAAACCCTTTATCTTTTTAGACCTTTGCATTTCATGCAACATAAGCCCTAAACTCTCCTTAGGTTCTGAGTTCGTCTTTGATCCATGAAAAAATACCCATTTTTAAGCCTTAGCTTTTATCAAATTTTAAAGGATATTATGCTTTAATGAAAGGTATTTTTGTGTTTTTGGATACAGGTGATGGAAAAATGTTCAAGAAGGAAAAAGAGTGAAAAAAGAGCAAAAAGGAGCAAAAAGGAGCAAAAATGGAGCCAAAATGCAAAATTGTCAAAATTATTGGTCTGGCGCCTAGGGGCCAGAATCCAGCGCCTAAGCGCCAGGTCGATACGGGATCTCTCAAGATTTTTGACGACTTTTGGACTGTTATTTTGATGGTGTTAGTGGTTATTGGACCTTCTAGAAGACTGGCAGTTGTTCCTGGTTTATAGGATATGTGATAAAATGTATTTGGACGCTTGAAAACGGTTTTAATCGCGAAGAGGTGCGATCCAAAGTGAAGAGCTGCGAAGAACTGGACGCAGAGTCCGGCGCCTAGAGCCAGATTCTGGCGCCTAGGCGCCAAATTCCAGCGCCTAGGCGCCAGACACACCTTCTAGAAGATTCATTGAATGTGGACACATTTTGAAGAGGTGCCTTGAGGCAACCCTTGAAGCCTATAAATAGGAGGGTACTCCTTCAGAAAAAATCACCCCCTATCTAGTAGCCCCATCTAGAGAGAGAATTAGAGAGATACTTTAGGGCCACATTTTACTATCCTTCATGAATTAGTTAGTTATTTTATTTAGAGTTTGTATTAAGAGTTTAAAGAGTTGGTGCTTTTGAAGTTTATTTGCTTTGGAGTCAGAAGAATTCAGAGGTTCAGTAGGAGAAACACTTGAGATAAGTATTTGTAATTTTATTCAAAGTTTCATTATCATGTTTTGTTGTTTAAATTCAATTTGTTCTGAGTAGTTAGCTTAGTTTCTCCTTTCAATTATGAAAAGATAAATAAGATAATATAAAATTCGTCGGAGAATTAAAAACTATTTATATTTTAAAACATTGTGATGAAATTTATAATAGATCTTAATTTACTATTTAAATTGGTCATTTAAATTGTTAAAATCTGTTGAAGATTTTTGATACCTAGAAGGAGATGAATTCTTAACTAGTAGATATCACATGAATCCTTGGGTAGTCGAAGGCCTTGTGCGAGTTATTCAAGGTGAAGTGCAAATAAATAGGAAGATATTATATAATGGGCGTAGAATTGATAAGTTTTTAGAGTGACGAGACTAAATTCTTGTGATTTGGTTTATAGAGAAGGAAAGGGTCACTAGTAGGGCCGACCATAGCCACCCTTGAACATCTAGTAGTGTGAGCCTAGATTAACCCATTCTACTAACAATACATCCGGACTTGATCTATAGGGTAGCCAATGTTATTTACACCTAGATCAAATGGTAAAGAATACGAATGCTTCCATTTGGCACAATACCATAAATTTATATTCTCCACGAATATTATCATTATCTTAGAAAATCTTGGATTAATTGAAAGCAAGAAAGTTGTTTTTTTATTGCTATTGACATCAATTATTTGATTACTGCTCGTGGGATCGATCTAGTAAATTAAAAATATCAAATTTATAACTATAAAAGAAATACTTAAAAATAAAATTAAAATATTTAAAAATCCATAACTCACTCCTCGTGGGATTAATACTGGGGTCTTTGTTTCAAAGCCCTATATTACTTGATATGATACATATACTTACGTAGTACCCCTCGTGTGTAAAATATTTTCGATAAAATAATATTTGTATACACTAGCCGCTATTATTATCTATTACATATATTTGAAAGCATTAATTATTATATTTTTCATCAGCGGATTGCGGGTCAAGTTTTTGGCGCCGTTGCCGGGGATTGAATTTTTAGTACGCATATATTTAGCGTGGGTCAAGTTTTTGGCGCCGTTGCCCGGGGAGGAGCAGAGGCAAATTTTTTAGATTTTAAATATTTTTATTTTATTTTATTAATTTTCTTTTATTGTAAAAAATATAAAATACCAATATATATATATATATATATATAATAAAATTTTTTTTTACTAATAAGTAGAGATTTTATTTCTTGTTAATTTACTTTTTATACATAGTGCTCGATCTGAAGGATTATTACCTTTAGATTTTGAATTAGAAAGAATAGTTAAAAGAATTAAAAAAGGAAAACAAACTAAAAAAAATCCAAGAGATGGCTAATTTACATAACAATTTACAAAACCCAATTGAAATTATTGAACAAAATGTTTACAAAAGATTAAGGGATTATGCTAACCCTATAGTTGATGAACTTCATAGTAGTATTCAAATACCTACTGTAGATGCTAATTTTTTTGAGCTTAAACCATCTATCATTCAAATGGTTCAAAATAACCAATTTAGAGGAACACCAAATGAGGATCCAAATTTACACCTTGTTAGTTTTTAAGAATTTTGTGCTACCTTTAAATATAACAATATTTCTGATGACGCTTGTTGACCTCATTTTTGATGAGGTCTTTTGCTTCTCTCTTTGGTACTTAGGATCTAGCCTTAGGCTTTTCCTTTAACTAATCTTAGAGGACTAGAAATGGAACCCACCACTTAGAAATTCAAACACCTCTTAACTCACTACAAACCCCACAAGCTTGATTGTAGACCCTTAATCACCAAGAAGGTTGAAATCAAATGTGAAGGTTTAAAGGATGAGTTCCCTATATGACTCTTTGGCCTTAGGACTACCCTAGGTGGCCTGGTCTGGTGAGGGTTAACTTACACACTCACTACACTCACACTTTACACTCTCACATACACAATCCAAATCCTAAAACCACACCTTACCCTAACTTGACTCCCTGACTCATGTAGGTAATTCATATGGTTGGACTTTAACCACTAAGCCCCTGGTTAAAAGGGTTAGGAACAACATAGTGAATGCCTCCAATGAGTCCTCTCATGGCTCACATAGGCTTAATATGACTTCATGGCTTAACTAAAGTGATTCCATTTCACACATATTTGATCAATCTTCATTCTTCCAAAATTTCAATTTTTGACCCCAGGGACCCTACACCCATCAAACCTACCAAAAGCCCTTGGAATTGCCCAAATCCTCCAAAATCTCCAAATCACCCAAAAGTCCTCAGAATCAATTCTAAACATTTTCCCCACTCAAATTGACTATCTCCAGCCAAAAATACCAAAATTTCTAAAAATACCCCCAATACCCAACCCAAAGCCAAAATGCCTACTTTTGACCTAAACCCAAACCTAACCCAAATGGGCCCCAAATCCCAAATCAAAACCCAACCAAAGTTGAAACCTATTGGTAACACCCCCATAAACATTTCCCAACATTAATTTTACATCAATTTCAACCCTATCCTAACATTGACCCAAATTAGCCCAATTTGACATATATTGGCCCCTTTACCAAAGAAGCCCAAATCCAACCCAATTCAAACCCAAACCACCTCAAATATATTTCAAATTACTCATGACACATCTCTAAACCAAACCCAACAATTATTTGGCCCAACCTTTTACAAAATTCCCATCCATGAACTTATTTTAAAAACTTAAGGCCCACTTTCTTAGGCCTTCCTAAAAAGCCCATCCAAAATGATTTCAAAAGCCCAAAATCCATCTTAAAGCCCACATGACAATCCTCTATCATCATCCATTTGATAAAACCATCCCCTAAGTTCTAAATCCATAATGAAATAATTCCAAATTAAGCCATATGCCAAATCCCATCAAATCACCCCTAAATTACCAAAATTTCTAAAACCCTTTTTCATGAAGTTGACTTAACTTTTCCTAATCCAAATGTGAGCCATGAAGCCATGCATGAGCCACATGTGAGCCATGAAAGCCTTGGAAACTTCACCATACCCAAAATGGCAAGAAGAGGGGACCCTTTAATGATCCTGTTAAGAGTGATTAACCATCTCCCCTAAACCTTGCTTAAACATAATTGCACTTGGATGGTGACCCCTCCCCACTAATAAGCTGACCTAAACCACTTTCTCTTCAGCCCAAACTAGCCATGGGGAGGTGCACGTAGCCCAATCCATGCATTTGACCAAACTTAGCCAAAATACACCCTTACCCCACTCCACTTTGATTCAAACCCTTTACACATGGCAGCAACCAATTGACTTCACAAACATCAAGCCCTGAGCCTCCTGACACTGAGAGTGACCCATGCCTGCCGGCCAGCCACCTGGGTCGCCGGAAAAACACCACACCCTAGAGCATCATGTGAGCCCAAGCTTGGAATTCTCACCTGCTGAGTTACCCCATGCCCAATGGCCACCATGGCTGTTCTTCTCCTCACCAGAGCAGCTGATCCCAAGCCCTAACTCCCCCTGGGAGGCCCTCCAGCCATGCCTATTTAAACACTACCTCTCTCGGCCATGGAAGAGGTGCTGAAACAAATCACACAGAAACTCTGCCAAAATCATTCCAGACTCTTCCCCACACCTGGAGAACTTGATCCCCACTGAAATCCCCCTGCCATTTCCTCTCTGTGAGCTCAATTTCAGAGTTGAAATTCAAGTCCAAAACCAGGACACTTCACCACAGTGAGCCAATCTCCAAATTGATTGGTCCTACACCTTCACCAGACCAAGAGGAGAAGTTCCCCAGTGAAAGCCCCCTCTCCAGGCCACCCAGTTGCTCCAGCCTCCAAGCTTTGTGATCGACTGTGGTCACTTTTGTACCTAGGCAATTCACTAGGCCAAGGGACTTCATCTGGAGCTTGCTTGGACCCAATAGAGCGTGACAAACTCTCAGATCGAAGCTTCACTTTTTTGAGCAAAGGTATGAACTCTTTCTTCTTCCCGAGCTTCTGGAGATTCTCCATTTCAAATGCCTTAATTTCAATGCATGTTTACCATATGGATGTGTTCGTCTCTTCAAGATGAATCCATAGAGCATAAGAACACAAAAATTTGTTGACAATTGAGTGAGTTCTTAGGGATTTAGTGTGGACGGTCACGGGTTTACACCAGTTGTAGACGATGACTGGGAGCCGTTGGATCGCGCATGTATCGAGCGGATGGCTCAGATGGTGTCGGACCAGGAGATGGTACGTGAACCGCAGGCCCCATGGCAGCTGACTTAGATGGCGGTGCTGAATCAGGAGACGCCGCGTGGCTTTTCGGATCTGCTAAGGTTGACGAGGCTCCACGTGGTTAAGTAGGAAATTAGGGTATTTTCTTATTTATTAAATATCCAGAACTTCAAAAATTCATAAATTTGTGCAGAAAAATCCTAAAAATAAAATATAAATACTCTCTTGCTCAGTGAACAGAGGAGAATAATGTGGAAAAGAAAACAAGTCATTTCATCATGTATTTTATTTTTAATAATTTATTTACTCTCTGCACTATTTCAATTCTCCATGCATATAGAAAATTTACGATGGCATGAGACCATAGGGCTTTTGAAGCCTCTAAACTTGGGAACATTCCCTGAATTTCCCAAGGTCAGAGGTTATCCCTATGAGAAGTTATTGATTTTTCAATTGCTTGTTACTGTTTTGAGTATTTTTATTCCAATAATTAGCACGTTGAGAAATAAATTCTAGGAAAATTTGGTGATGTTTCTTATGACCAGAGGAATCTAGGAAAAATAAGTTTTGAGTTAATTCACTTGGAATAACCCTAATTGGTCTAAACACCCAAAATTGAACTTTAATTAATTAGGGTTAACTATACATCAAATTGAATTGAAAATAATTCTCCACTAACCTTTAGGGTCAGGAGAGTCTCACATAAAAATTTGAAACTAATTGGACTTAATTTGATCCACCAAATGGGTTGATTAAGCCCCACAAGTAAAATTAAACTTTAAAAATTCATAACTCACAAAATACTTTTCAAAAATTCACAAAAATGGTTTTGGAGCTTCTCCGATATCGGAGGAACTTAGGAAAATAAAAATAGTAATTTTCTAAAAAGTTGATTTTTATCATTATTTTAATATTTTTAATAATTAAAAAATAATAAAAATAAAAAAAATATTAAAAATCACCAAAATGTCACATTGTGAATTCTAATTACTTAGGAACAAACCAAATATTTTTCTTAAGTCCTTAGGATAAGATATTGAATTTTAAAAGCTTAATGTAATTTTTAATATTAAAAAATGTATTTTCCAACCTTTTCATTAAAATAATTCTAACAAATCAAAGAAAAATCAGAAAAATATAAAATTTATTTCTCTAGACTCCATGCATTTAGAGAGATTTAAGAAAAATATAAAATTCATTTTCAACTTTAATTTTATTTTAAAATTAATTAATACTCCAAAAATAAAAATAATTCAAATAAATGAAATATAATTCAAAAAATCACCAAAATTGGTCCAAATGGTCCTCTGGTCATTAGGAACATCCCATAATTTTCTAAAGGATAGAAACACTTCCTTGGTCATGTTATTAAATTTTCCTTGAAAACCCCTATATTTCATTAAAAATAATTACATAAATAAATTAAATACAGAAAAATCACATTTTCTCCTCTAATGTCTTAATTCACATATGAGTGAGGTTACATAAAAATTTCAAGTTCATTTTTACTTAATTTAGTGAGTTGTAGAATTATTAAGCTTAAAGGGAAAAAAAGGGTAATTAAAAAATTTCAACCCTTAATTAAAATTTTAGGATTAAGCAAAAATGGGAGGGTAAAATATTTGATTTTAAACTGATTTTGGATGATTGAAACTTAAATGATTAAGGGTAGAAACCTACTAACCATTTCAAAAAAAAATAATTAAAATAAAACTTTAATTAATTAATTAATTGAAATTTTGGAAGAATAATAAAAATTGGAATTATTAAAGTAGGGATATTATTTAGGAGGGTATTTATTCTTTAATTTAAAAATCCCTAAATAAATCACTTCAACTATGCTTAATTCTCAATTTAAAAAAAAATTAGTTAAAATAATAATCCAAATTTAAATTAAACTAAAATTAAATTAAATTAAAAATAAAATTAAATTAAAACTAAATTAAACCAAAATTAAATTAAATTAAAATTAAAATTAAGTTAAAACTAAATTAAATTAAAAATTAAATTAAAAATTAATTTAAATTAAATTAAAATTAAAATTAAAATTGAATTAAAAATTAAATTAAATTAAACTAAATTAAAAATTAAATTAAATTAAAACTAAATTAAATTAAAAAATTAAATTAAATTAAATCAAATTAAATTAAATTGATTTTAAATTAAATTGAATTAAATTAAATCAAAATCATTTATCAACAAACCTAAATTAAATCATTAAGAATTAAATCTAAAAAATAACTTGAACAATATTCCAAACTTAAACTAATTTTTTATAATTAAGTCAAAATTAAAATTAAATTATTAAGTTTAAATCATTAAAATATTTAATAATTGGATTTGCCCTTTTAAAGCTCTTATTGCTATAACTCTTAAATGAGGTATCAAGTGAAGTGTTACTTCACTTATAGGATATTCAAAGGTCCCAGATCACTGTGCAAGAGAACAAAACTTAAACTCCTAGATGATTAATTCACTTGTATAATTAAATTCTCTTGAACTTAAAAAACAATCCTAGAGGTATTGAAAAGATGTTTAAGACTCGTCTTAAGCACTTCCTCAATATGATAGAATGTTTATAAGAACAATTGAATTTAATTGTTTCTTTGATGAAGAAAATCATCCTTAAACCAAAACACAAGAACCTAGACGTCATAGGAGATGACTAGCTATAGGATTAGGACTTTGGTTGACAACCAAAACCTTTACATTAGCTTTACCTAGTTACTTGTTGAAATATTTAAATGCCTTAACATGTGTTTTAAGTGCAGCTTGGGATGACGGGAAGACCCTCCAGGTACGCTTTTATTTTATTGCAATTTATGTTATTGCAATTTACTTACATGCACTGTATTTTACTTTCCTTGCATGATAAACAACTGTTGCATGAAAACCAAAACCTTTACGGTAGTCCCTGAACTGAAACTAAAACTAAATTAAAAATCACTGCAAGATAAAATTCACCGCCACAACATTTCAAAATATAAAACAACTCAAAATTTAATCACAAACAAAATAACAAAACTACAATTGCAACTAAATTAAAACGTCTCGTTGAATGATCGGGAATACCTTGGATGATGTAACCCACGTGTTGCTAACGTGATTTCCCACGGCCTAAATGAAAGTGTGGAACTCATTCAGTTGAGTTTAGCAAATTCATCTGGACTAAGTGAATTTAATGAAAATAACGGTGCCGGGATGACGAAACCGTGGGATCTTAGTCG
This sequence comes from Papilionanthe hookeriana x Papilionanthe teres, assembly GCA_022702705.1. Classification (NCBI taxonomy): domain Eukaryota; kingdom Viridiplantae; phylum Streptophyta; class Magnoliopsida; order Asparagales; family Orchidaceae; genus Papilionanthe; species Papilionanthe hookeriana x Papilionanthe teres. The sequence goes on from CM040422.1 coordinate 92,114,771, forward strand.
GTTCTGTTTAAAAAACTTTAAGATTTGTTTTAATTAAAATATTAAAAACACTTGGATTTTAAGATTTTCTCTAAACCAAAACACTTCTCTCATCTCCCGATTTATGACTTCTAAAACTAAACCTCTGCAACAATAAGGAGCTTGGAGCACGGTGGGCAGCACGGCCATCTTCGTCAGCAAAACAACTCTACATCAGCTAAACCTTTCCTAGTTTTAAACAACAAACCAATAGGATTTCGAGGTAGTTTGCCTAGTACAACATAAATCCTCAACTCTTTGTTAGGCATTTGCATGATCATGTCATGTAAATTAAGCCCTAACCGGTCTTAGGACTCCGAGGTAGTCGTTCGGTATGACATAAACCCTCACATTTTCGAGACTATTTGTGTGATTATATCATACAAATATAAGTCCAAATTAATTAAAATTAGCAAGATTGAAATATCAAGTAATATTAGGATTTTCATAAACTCGAAGCCAAATTATAGGATAGTTTGGGAAGTTGCCAAGATTCTTCTTGGATCCTCAGCTTGTCCTACTTCTCTTCCTTTTGGACTCCTGAAAATAAATGTTCCAAATTTGAGCTAATCCCTTTTCAAATTTCAAAAATCCAATCCTTTGAGAACCTTAAACTTTGAAATTCTTGAGAGCAAAACCACTGATCATTATCGAGAGTTTTCTTAAATGATTCACTTCATTTAAAATGTAATTAACTATAGGGGCTTACCCTTATAGGGAACTTTAAGAACCCGAGTAATATATACCCCGCTTAATTCCTTTATATTAAGCAGGGGAACTCGTCGACTTATAAAATTGGTTCGTAGACCAAACGGATGTCACAAATCTTCTAGTTTATTTAACCGAGCCCCATCATCAAGTAGTGTGTCTACTCTCCGGGATAGATATACAGTTTGTGGTGCGATGCTCGTTTATATAAACTATTTGGGATGTGAGATCGGTTTGATTTCATATCTTAAAATTTTCAAACTTAAAATTATTTTCAAAATCAAATAGTACTTTCTAAATTATATATATATATATATATATATATATATATATATATATTTAAATTAAATTTAAAATCTAAAAATTCGCCGACAATTTCTGTAGGCGACCCCTTTTCAAAATACAACACTCAACCTAAAAATATGCCGACAACTTCTGGCGACTCCGCTGGGGACTAGTTCCTCTCTCCATTTTGATCATATGGTTTTGCTTTTATAAATCGGTAGTGAGTCCATGCCCCTAGTGGACCAAACTGCCTTTCTTTCCATTGGCATACCACGTTCATTTCTGTCTTGAACGAGTATAGCCAACTCCTCTCGGATTTAGGAGCCACTGTTTAGACACCCCTAAACGGAGAGGTTCCGAGATCCTTTTACCTCTTTTCTGAGGTGGGGTGGACCCCCAATAGGTGTTAGTTTAGGAGCAGTCCTTCGAGTCGAGAAGTCTTGCATAAGACTTTCTCTTCCTTTCTAATTCTGAATCGGATTCCTTACCTTCTTTACACCTTTGAATATTCCGTTCCTAATAAAGAAATCCTCTAATGAACGACTCTTTTAACAAATAACTCCTTTTTATAAATACATGAACAAAAATGTGTTCAGACTCATTTCGATTCCTTTCTTTTCATCTCGGTGAGAAGAAGCATAACTTGGGACTGACAATCAGAATCTACCTTGCAGAACATGTCTGCCCCAAAGCTGATTTTCTCCTTTACCAATGAACTTGACCTAGCTGTCTACAAGGAGGAGCTTCCTGACAATGGAATCATCCGTTTCAGCAAGGATTCGAGAATACAGAAGTCAAGATCACTGACGTCACCCTTTTCACGCTTACAGACAAAGTGCCTGAAACTGAAAAGCCTTTGATCGAGTTCAACCTCAAGTCAACTCAAGAGTTCCCTCCTCTACAAAGGGTTCCAGTTGAGAAGAGTACTGTTGTTCGCAGGAGGACCGTTGTTTCTACCCCCGCTGGTCTAGTCATCTCTGCACCTACCCCGGCTTTTGCCAAACTGAAGGGGAAGGAAATTCAAATCTGTGATGAGCATGTTACCGTAGAGGGTACAGATCTCCATGCGAGACCTTCCATTTTCAAAAATGGGTCCTGCTGAAGGGTTTCATCCCTAACACGAACTCAAAGGAGAAACAGGAGTAGAAAGATTGCCAGAAAGGCCAGAGCTGCTGAAGTCACTTTCTTAGAAGAGATCCCTGAGTACACACCATTGTCTGAGTAGATACCATTGCCTGAGTATACACCGCTTTTGGAAGGAAATAGATTCCATCCCCTCTCCGCTGCACCTGACGAGGAAAATGTCCGCAAGATTGCTTCTACATTACCTCAACCCACATACTATAGCAACAGCCGAAAGAAAATGGCTAGGATTACACCATTTGCCCGACTGCAGACTGTGATAGAGAAGTTAGCAAAGAAAGAGAAATGTCCTGTATCAGAGATTTTAAGAAGGATAGGGCGGGTGCCAGCCAAATCTAGTCTTTGGCCTCGAGTAGAACCCGTGAGTGCCACAGAAAAGCCGAATAAGAAGATGAAAGCTAGTCCACCTGTTGTTGTTTCAGGTTTACAGGTCAGGGAGGATACCACCTTCCAGCATTCAGCCGACAGACCATCCGGTCCTAGGCCTTCTGCTGCTAGAAGGATGGTATGGCGTCCTACTACTGGCCAGTTAATACCAAAACAACGACCTAAAAAGGAAAGTCTCGTCAGAAGACTCAAGTCCGAAGAGAGCGCCACTGCGATGAAGGGGACTCCCAAGAAGGAAATCCAACAACCATCGCATGATAACTGCAAAACCGTATGAAAAAGACCACTGGAGGACGCTATGGAAAAGCTAAGAACTGACATTCAACGCTTAACAAGAGAAAGAGAAGAAAAGTTTGGAGATGAAGTCGATTCGTCGGAATTCATGGATGACGAATATGTGGAGATCAACATGGTTGAGACACGAGCATCGTCAGCTTCGCAAGGTGTTCCGGCAGCTGCGGAAAGGGATGAACCAGAAATGTTAAGAGCACAACTTCGAGAAAAAGATGATACAATCTCTCAAATGGCGAAAAAGATGGAAGAGATGGCTGCAGCCCTAGCCACTCTTCAAAGTTAGGCTTAACCCCCAAGAGAAACGCCTCCAGAAGTTATTCATATTATAGATGGAGGAAAAGAGATTACATCCATTAACGGAGACGATCAGCTGATCGCTGAAAATTTTATTAAGAAATTCATACCTTTTTTTTTGATGAAATTGCACTTTAAAGAAGGGTATTTTCTTTATTTTATTGCAGGAATGAAGAATTTAGGTGATAAAAATAAAAATCATAAAAAGGAGCAAATTTGGAGAAAAATCATGCAATTTGTGCTGAGTCGCCGACGGTGAGATAGTTCAAATGGTGCAGATACATTGAACCTGGACACTTTTTGAAGGGATGCTTTCACACCTCTTGGTCCTTTGCTCACCTCTATATATAGAAGCCGAAATTAAGTCTTTAGTGTGTTTTAAGTATGTTAAGTCCAGTTTTGTGTGCAGTTTTTTGTCTTAGTGTGTGTCTTTGAGAGTTATAAGTGAGTTATTTTGAGTTATTTACTGATTTAGTGAGTTAGTGAGTTTTTAGTGAGTTTTGCTGTACTGGAAGGAAGAGTCAAAGGAACTACGAGGAGTCTGCTTGGGGATAAATTGAGATAAGTATTTGTATTTATTGTTTTTAACTTTAAATGAAATCCATGCTTAGTTTAGTTTCCATGCATTCTGAGTAGTTTATTTAGTCTTTCTCCTCGTTTATGAAATTAAGTGACTTGATGAAATTAAAATAGAGATACTTTTATATATTAATAAATTGTGATAATTTTTACTTAAAACTTAATTTACTTTTCAAACTAGCCATTTGATTTGTTAAAATATGTTGATTATCAACTATAGTAAAAATTACATCTGATATTCGGGGAATTCAAAAGCCACGGAAGGAGGGTGCAAATAAATAGGGAAATAATATCATCGGGCGTAGAATTGAGCATTTTAGTGTGACGGACTAAAATATTCAATTCGGTCCTATTGTTTGAGAGCCGAAGTGTAGATGTTAGCCCTCGGGCGAGGGGAACGTGGGAGCTCGAAGTGGCGATCGGTATCCTCCCGGACCTAGCCGCAGATTGAGTAATCAAACATAGGATTAGTCAATATTCTTTACACCTGGACCAAAGGGTAAAGAATAGGAATGCTCCTATTTGTGACAATACCTTGAAATTATCTATTTAAATTCATCAATCACTTAAATTTCTAAACAAGGGGAAAGATACTTTTTCTGAATAGTTAAGACTTATTTAGCAATTAGTTTAATTTCCTGCACTTTCAATAAGTATTAATTTTCTACTTAGTTAATTTATCTAATTAGAATACTTAGTTTACTTTATTGCGCTTAAATTCAGAATTCCAATTTTTTGTATATTATTATTATTATTATTTTAAAATTAGCTGTTATTTAATTTTCTCTTTCCCTGTGGGATTGATAACCAGGACTCCACTAGAGCCCTGTATTACTTGATACGATACATATACCTGCGTAGCATCCACAACATAAACAATCAAAATTCTATACATATAATATAGCGGGGTCAAGTTTTTGGCTTCGTTGCAATCAAATTAAAATATCATAATATAAATTTGTGGGTCGTCAGCCAAAGAAGGATTCTACCCATAATATGATTCCAGAGAAGGACATCAAGAACATGGTAGAACAGCAGGTGCGAGAAGCCTTAGCACAGTCTAAGAGCGGAGCATCTATTCAGACGGGTAGACCTTACCCCGAAGAATTTGATACAGTACAATACCCAAAAGGCTTCGTACCACCTTTGTTCAAGACTTTTGATGGTACCGGAAACCCTCGACAGCATGCTGCACATTTTCGCGCTAGTTGTTGCAATGTCGGTGGAAGCGACGCCTTACTCTTCCAAATATTCGTCAGCAGCCTGTCAGGGATCGCCTTCGGTTGGTACGCAGAGTTACCGAATGGTTCGGTAAAGACATTTTCAGAATTAGAGAACCTCTACGTGAAACGGTTTACCGGAGCTCAATACCATATCACCATCAGTGATCTAGTGGTGGAGAAACAGAAACCAAACGAAACTTTAGTAGACTACATACTTCGATGGAGGAATCTAATCATGAAGTGTGAGCCACAGCTACAAGAGCAAAGATGCGCTCCGTATCTTGCTTAAAAGCATTCACGGCCCAATAGCACTTCTCCTTATGGGATTTACGATTAAGACTTTCGAGAAGTTATTAAGCAAGGCCGGAAGCTTGCAAGAGGAAGCGAAACAACTAAGTTTCGTCAACAAGACATACAAACAGAAACCTGTGAATACATTTGAAAAGAAATCAGGGATCGTCGCAGCAGTCGATAAGGGCAAGTAGCCAATGCAAATACAGCCGGAGCAGCCGCAGCCCAGCTATCAACAACCTCAGAAGAACTACCAACAACCTCGACCCGGTTATCAGCCAACTCAACAACATGAGCAACCGCCTCGCCCGCAACGCACGTTAAAGGAGCTTATAAATAGAGAATATCCATTCAAGAATGAGGCAGTGCCAAAGATGTTCCACAGTTTGATGAAGACGCCGGATATTCAACTGCCAGAACCCAGTAAGCCAGAAGAAGTCAATAAGAAAGACCATCCCATCTATTGCCCTTACCACCGGATGCTCGGGCACAAGATAGAGGATTGCATTACCTTCAAGACTTGGCTCTATGACAATCTCCGAAAAGGGAACATAACGATTCCGAAAGAATACATGAAGGAACCCCAGAAAGGCGGTTCCGTCAATGTTATTTCAACGGATCCCATTGTTCCGATAGACCCTTACACGACTGATGATGGATGGAGTATTGTCTGGACAAAATCATCGAAGAAAATTTTGGACCACATCCAGGCCGCTTCAGAGCATGCTTCAACTCAAAGTTCGAAACCTGTCAAGTCGGCGCTATCGCTTACGATTGAAGAGCCACCCTAGGAAGAAAAGATCATAGAAAAGAAGGAGATCGTAGAAGAAGAAAAGACCAAGGCTCTTAAGGCTAGACTAGGGGCTGCTTATCCTAGGATGGTTGTTTTCGATTCGGGGGAGAAATTCCTCGAACCTCTGACTCTATATGTTTTTTTGCTCGCTCCGGCGAGATCTTATAATGATAAGAGTTATGGCGTTGGCTACGTTTCGACTGTTTCTAACGATTACGCAACTAACGACAACCAATCTAATCCGGATCTCGATTCCGATACAAATAACAATTCTCAAATCATACACAACCTCGACAATCACAATGACAAAGAAGACATTCACCAAGAAGGCTACGAAAGTTCAACAAGTAATGAATCTATTTGTGAATTTCGAGGAGCTCCAATCACAATAGAGTTAGAGCTTTCAGATTCCAAAGCGACTCCAGAAGAACCTGTCATGCCAATTCAAAAGGAGACACCAGTAAACTCAGTACCAGATTCAGAAGAAATCACAGAAGTCAACTTAAGGAGCAGAAGGGTTCTACCTCCAAGAATGTGTCCAAAAGATAAAGGAAAACAGGTGGTTGTTCAGGAATAATCAACCCCAACAGAAGAATTGCCCATTCGGGAAGAAACTGGAACACATGGTAACAAAGTAGACTATAACGTGCTAGCCCATCTTAGGAAACTACCAGCCAAACTAAGCATCTATGACGCTCTCATCTTATCAAAAGAGATGAGGGAAGCTCTGATCAAGGCCTTACTTGATCTAAAGATTTGTTTAGCTCAGATGGCTGGAGATTCCTTAGACGAGGTTTGCTCATTAAAGGAACAGCGAGGTGTTACCTTCTCGGACAGTGATCTACTACTTGGGACAGCCGATCACAACCAACCGTTGTACATTTCAGTCACAATCGGAAAGTTTACGCTCTCCAGAGTATTGGTGGATCCAGGAGCGTCAGTCAACATAATGAATGTTCAGACATTAGCATACTTGGAATTTGATGCTCGTGAGCTTGAAGCGGACAAGATGTTACTAAGAGGATTCAACCAGAAAGGAGAAAGAGCCCTCGGATCAATAACGCTGTTGATGAAGACCGGTGATTTAGCAAGACAACCGCAAAATTCCATATAATTGATTCTGAAACATTATTCAACGCGCTACTGGGCTGACCGTGGATACATGAAAATTGGATGGTACCGTCGTCTCTGCATCAGTGCATAAAATACAACGATGGAGGAGAACAGTGCATCAAAGGTGACTTGCGACCGTTCTCCGTACATGAAATTGGAATTCATGAAGATGCAGCCTACTACACGCCTCCAAAGAAAACAAACTTCTCCAGAAATACCATGCCCAACAAAGTAAAAGATGTTCAAAAAGACGAAGAGCCTGAAGTTCTAGTCTAACAGTCACTCACTACTCCCTTACGGCGAGATGGTGAAGGTTTCTCCAGAACTCGCATCCGAGGTCGACGCCGGGGACGAGGTCGTGGAAGAGAAGTTGGGACGATTGGACAAAAGAAACGCTTCATCGAAGTTGATTGGGAGAACAACTTTGAGGGAGAAGAAGAAGTCAAGAAAGAAGCAGCTACAATAAACCAGAAGAAACCACAATTCAAGATCTCCCTCGAAGATGAAAAGAATGATGAATATAAATCAATGTACGAGAAGATTAACTACCATGTACACACTATGGCCCCGACCCCGATCCGACCTAATAAGATCGAGGGTATGGTGGTCAAGGAAGTGCATGGCAGTGGTGCTAAACCAATCAAATTTTACCGTGGTACTTCTTCTTCCAATAATGAAAAGGGTGTACATTTTGAAGATGTTACTTCTTCCGAATTAATGGAATTACCTTTTGAGTGGTACTCTCCCTGTGTTCAAAATTTAATTCAGCGTGGTGTCTTACCTCGACAATGGATAAAAGGTCAATCTCAATACTTTGAAAAATTATGGAATAATGCCGGTCAGCCTCTCAATTCAAAGCATGGTCTCGGATTCGGTATGGTAGGATCAGTTGACAATACGGAATTTTGCTTGGTTGTCACTTGCAAGCCTAATAAAGACTACTTGGAAGCTTCAGAGGACGTCGAAGATCTACCAATCAGAGATGCTCCACCAGAATTCGAAGAAGAAATCAAATCTACAATAGACGAGTTAATGGAAGTTAACTTAGGTACTGGCGAAGAGCCTAGGCCAACCTTTGTTAGCTCCTTACTAAATAAAGAAGATTCCGAGGAAATGATCAAGCTATTAATGGAATTCAAGGACTATTTTGCTTGGAGTTACGACGAAATGCCAGGATTAGCTCCAGAAGTCGCAGTTCACAAGTTAGGAGTAGACCCTACTTCTGTTCCAGTCAGACAAGCTTCCAGAAGAATGCGTCTAGAAATTGAGCAACAAGTAATAGCCGAAGTTAAGAAGCTAATAGACGCTAAATTTGTCCGTGAAGAACAATACCCTACTTGGTTAGCCAACGTGGTACCAGTTAGAAAGAAGAATGGTCAGATCAGAATCTCCGTAGACTTCAGGGATTTAAATAAGGCATGTCCAAAGGATGAATTCCCGTTAACAATTCCAGAACTGATGATCGACATCGCTTCATCAAATGAAATCTTCTCTTTCATGGATGGATCATCAGGATACAACCAGATAAAGATGGCACCAGAAGACGAAAAGCTCACGACATTCAGAACGCCGATCGGGGTGTATTGCTACACAGTAATGCCATTCGGACTAAAGAACGCAGGAGCAACATATCAAAGAGCGATGACAAAGATTTTTGATGATCTCATTCACAACCAAGTTGAGTGCTACGTAGATGATGTGGTCATCAAAAGCAAATTGAAGGAAGATCACCTGTATGATTTGAGAATTGTTTTTGAGCGACTAAGGCAATACAACCTTAAGATGAATCCCTTAAAATGCGCCTTCGGTGTCACCTCCAGGAAATTCTTAGGATTTGTTGTCCGACATCGCGGAATTGAAATTGATCCGGAAAAGATTAAAGCTATCTTAGAGATGTCGCCTCCCAAAACCTTAAAACAGCTACGATCCTTTCAAGGGAAGCTGACATATCTTCGACGCTTTATTTCGAACTTGTCTGGTAGGTGTCAGCCCTTCTCGGCATTAGTTAAAAAGGACGCCGAATTCGTTTTGGAAGAGAAATGCCAACGGGCTTTCGAGGACATTAAGCAATACTTAATGACACCTCCTGTCTTTGCAGCCCCAGTCTCGGGTAGACCGTTGATACTTTATACCGCGGCTCTAGACAACTCCCTTGGAGCCCCCGCTAGCCTGTGTCAATGATCAGGGAAAAGAAAATGCTCTCTACTACTTAAGTCGTCGTCTGATTCCGACAGAAGTAAAGTATCCTCCAATTGAGAAGCATTGTTTGGCCCTGATCTTCGCCGCACAGGAACTTAGGCATTACATGCTTTCTCATAAGATCAACCTCATTTAGAAGGTTAATCCATTGCAATATTTGATGACCCGACCGACACTTTCTGGCAGACTTGCCAGGTGGTTGATGATATTATTGCAATTTGACATAACTTTCGTTCCTCTTCGTGTCGTAAAGGGACAAGTTCTAGCTGACTTCCTTACAACACACCCTTTACCGGCAGATTCGCCTCTTGACGATGATTTGCCTGACGAACAGATAATGAGCCTAGAAGACACTGATGATCGACGTTGGGAACTATACTTCGACGGAGCGTTCTCAGCACAGAAAGATAAAGAATTGCAAACGATAGTGCCCGGTAAGGCAGGAATCGGACTAATCTTTATAACGCCGGAGCGGGAGATGTTAAGATACTCCTACCACTTAACGGAGCCGTGCACAAACAACGAGGCAGAATACGAAACACTCATAACAGGACTAGAACTAACCATTCAAATGGGAATACCGGACATCAACATCTACGGAGATTCTCAGTTGATCATCCAACAGGTCGCCGGACAATACAAAATTTTAAAGCCAAGACTCGAGCAATACTTTCGCATGCCATGAAACTGTTGGAACAAATTCCGAATGTAACAATCTACAAGATCCCCAGAAGAGAAAATGCTCTCGCGGATGCACTAGCTCGCCTTGCAAAGGAATTTGCCTGCTTGCAAGATGAGTCAGTTGAAGTGTCAGTTCAAGGACGACAGGTCCTATCACAGCTCGACATGGGTATGATACAGGAATCAGAAAAAGCAGAGGAATCAGTTGCAGCAGTAACGGAAAGCACAGAAGATTGGCGTCGACCGCTAATAGACTACCTGCAAACAGGTAAATTACCGGACGATAAATAATTAGCCCATCAAATCAAGAAAAGAACTCTGTCTTATGCATTAATAAACAATACATTATACAGAAGGTCTTTGATCAGATGTGGCTAAGATGCCTGAGCGAGTCTGAGGCTTGTGAAATCGTTAAAGAAGTACATTCAGGACTTTGTGGCGCTCATCAGTCGGGTCCAAAAATGAAAATGAAGATTAAAAGACTAGGGTACTAGTGACCCTCAATGATGACCGACTGTATGAAAGTCGCCAAGAGCTGTCAACAATGCCAAGTGCATGGAGTGGTTCTACACCAACCTCCAAATGTGCTACATCCAACAATTGCGTCATGGCCATTTGAGTGTTGGGGCACAGATAAAGTGGGTCCGATAGAACCGCCTTCTTCAAGAGGACATCGCTTCATCCTTGCAGCTACAGACTCCTTTTCTAAATGGGCAGAAGCAGTTCCACTCAGAGAATTAAAGGCACACCACGTGCTACAGTTTTTCAAAAATCAAGTTGCCTACCGTTTCAGAGTACCGTGCAGAATCATTTCATATAATGGGTCCGCATTCAGAAGCACAAAAATCAACAATTTGGTCAGAAGACATGGAATCGATTGGCGATACTCAACAATCTACTACCCAAGAGCAAACGGCTTGGCCGGGACTTTTAATAAAACTCTCATTCAGATTTTAAAGAAAACTTTGGATGAAAATAAGAGAAATTGGCATGAAAAGTTATTAGATGCCTTATGGGCCTACATGACAACTTTCAGGACTCCTACTCAGTCTACGCCTTACACTTTAGTGTACGGGTCCGAGGCAGTTTTACCTTTGGAGGTTCAGCTTCCATCACTCAGGACTGCAGTTGCAAATAAAATTACTACAGAAGAAAATGCCAGATTACGACTGGAAGAACAGGAAAACTTAGAAGGGAAAAGACTTGCAGCGCAACAAAATTTGGAATTGTACCAAGCTAAGATGATCCAGGCCCATGAAAAACTAGTCCACCCAAGAACTTTCAAAGTTGGTGACTTAATTCTTGTTCTCAGAAGACCTATTCTTGCACATCGCAAGATAGGAGGCAAATTTGAACCAACTTAGGAAGGACCATTTGTGGTCGAGGCAGTCTACTCTGGAGGCTCCTACCAACTTGTGAATTGCCAAGGAGAACGACAAATGCTTCCAATCAACGGATAGTATTTAAAGAAGTATTACGCAACCTGATGTTTCGAAGGATGGCCTCTAAAATAGAGTTTTCTCCCTAGAAACACGGGTGAAGCAATCACTTTGTGACTGGGTCCGAACCCAAAAACATTAAAATGGATAAAAAAAAATCATCACAAAAAAAAATAATATGTGCTAAAAATAAAATATGTGAAATCATAATAAGTTTTACCCTTCCTTTCAAATCAAATCTTGTTCCTGGTCTTTCCTCATCTTTTCTTACCTTCCTTTAAAATTAAAATAAGTGAATAAGAATCTTCAATGATGAATATTTTCTTAATGTTCTTATTCTTAGTATAGCCCCTGATCCTTTCCTTGTCTTCTTCGCAGGGAAATGTTGAACGGGCGGTTGGTCCTAAACTTTAAAAATGGCGTGAGTCTCGCACTCGATGAAAAGAGGGTGAAGGATGGAGCAGTGATAGAAATTGATTCTGACTTCTCACCAGCTAGCCTACAGTACGAAGAAAATGATTGGGTCCCAGTGGACCGAGAAGAGCTTCACAGCCAGACTGTGATGTAGATGGGTGGCCCAAGCTGCCAATCCAGCAACAAGAAAAGAAAGACAAACATCGAGGAAAGCAAGAAAATCAAGTCAGTAGTTGCCACGACAGAGGGCAGGTTCGTCAGCGCCGCGCCCGCAGAAATTCAAGAAGTGTGGAGAGCTACGCTCACTGCTACTCAAAGAAGGAATAAGAATCGCCCTATCCGCAAGATGTTGACTAAACTAGCAGCATATCAACACGAGGAAACAACCACCTTCGCCGACACACACATTTCAAAGATACCGGTTCATTAGGAACCTGAAAAGAGAGAACAAGCTCCGAGAACAACATAAAGGATAAGAGGAACTCTGACAAGATCAGAGGCAGAGAGATTGCCTCGACGCCGGACAGAGATACCATATCTAAAGAACCTTGTTGCGGAAGCAACCCCGGAGGATGTCCCGACAGAGACAATCCCCGAGGAGCCAAGTTATGTAGGAGAACGCGACGGGATTGAGCCATACATCCCACAATACGTTACTAGGCCTCGTCATTTGCAAATCATCCCAGAATATGAACTAGAAAGAATGCAAAATGTTGAGAAGAAGACTTTCGAATACTTTGAAAGGATTAGAGGCAAAAGAATCAATATTTTGGAAGGCCTCGAGTTACACACAGGTGTATTCTCAGAGTACGAGCAACAGCAGATTATGGATTGCATCTTAGAACTTCAGAAAATGGGTCGAGCAGGCCGTCTGAGAGAAAAGACTTATTCGGAACCCCGGAAATGGATGTCAGGGAAAGGAAGAGTCACAATACAATGCGGATGTTGCTCGTAACTTTGCAGAGGACGTAAAAGGAAATCCACCGGGGATACTCCGTCACGGTGAGGTGGATCCAATGCCAAGAATAATTAAAAGAATGGTGAAAAGAATGATAACGTGGAGGGTACCGCTAGCGGATCGCATACCCAACAGCTTGCATCATCAACATTTATCGAAGGGCGACTGCATACCTCCACACATAAACCACCATGACTTTGTCAGACCTTTCTGCACAGTTTCGTTCGTCAACCAATGCAATATCATGTTTGGATCTGACCTCCGAATAGCAGGCCCGGGTAAGTTTCGAGGGCCGGTTGAGATACCACTTCCGGTAGGTTCCGTCATGATATTACAAGGAAATGGAGCAGACATATCAAAACATTGTATACCGGGAGTACCAGTGGAGCAGATCTCCATCACTTTTAGAAGGATGGACGACAGAAATGCACCTTACCACTTCCAGCTAGATCCAGAATTGGAGAGTCTCCGGCCCTACGAGCTGTGAGTTACACGGGAAATAGCACACCTCCAATGCACATCCATGCGGCATTTCTGCCAAGGATGGCTTGGAAGGTGATGTTATTGACCGTGTATCTCATTATTCAGACATGGATTTCTAACAGATACTTTTTGGATGGATCAACAAGAATCATACATAGTCCGTTTTGAGTCATGGATTGTATGAGAAATATTTCAGATCGAGTTGTATGATGTATCTTCAATAAGATTGGAATGAAAATGACCATGTCACATTTTACCTTCACCTCTTTTGTGCAAATTGACTTGGAAACGCCATTAGAGTTAAATGAATTTTGAACAAAGAACAAAAAAGAAAAGAGAAATAAATAAGAATCTTTCTTAGAAATCGAAATATTCAAAAGAACTTCAAATCCACATGAACACCAAATAAAATTCACGTGAACATCGAATAAACAAAAAAAATAAAATTGGATCATTAAAGGACAAACAAGATGAAAATCAATTTCAAATGGAATTACAATCTCAATCTATCTCTTTCAAATCCTTCAATTCTTCCTCAGATCAAAATCTACTTCAAACTACTTTGAAACCCTCTTTCGGGATGGTTCTTCCTCACGGAAAACTCACACTTTAAATTTCAAAAATCCCACACCCTTTTCGTCACGTCGAGATCCCTTGGTTTTCTGTGATCTCCTTTCCCTCTTGTGTGGAGATTGACTAGGTCTATTGACACGGAGCCACGAACTTTGTTCGATTTGGTTCTGATGGCATGAGACTGGGTCCTTCTTCATACATTACAACTTCCGAGACTGGTACCTAAATTCTAGTTCTCATTTCGAGGTTGGTACCTAAATTCCGACTCTCCTTTCGAGATCGATACCTAAATTTCGATTCTCATCCAAATTGATACCTAAATTTCAATTCAAAACTTTCGAGACTGATACCTAAATTCCAGTTCTCATTTCGAGGTCGGTACCTAAATTACGACTCTCTTTCTGAGATCGATACCTAAATTTTGATTCTCTTTCGAATTGATACCTAAATTTCAATTCAAAATTTCAGAGACTGGTACCTAAATTCCAGTTCTCTCCTTTCGAGGTCGGTACCTAAATTCTAACTCTCTTTTCGAGATCGATACCTAAATTTCGATTCTCATCCGAATTGATACCTAAATTTCAATTCAAAACTTCCGAGACTGGTCCCTAAATTCCAGTTCTCATTTCGAGGTCAGTACCTAAATTCCGACACTCTTTCTGATATCGATACCTAAATTTCGATTCTCTTTTGAATTGATACCTAAATTTCAATTCAAAACTTCCGAGACTGGTACCTAAATTCTAGTTCTCATTTCGAGGTCGGTACCTAAATTCTGACTCTCTTTCTGAGATCGATACCTAAATTTTGATTCTCTTTCGAATTGATACCTAAATTTCAATTCAAAATTTCAGAGACTGGTACATAAATTCCAGTTCTCTCCTTTCGAGGTCGGTACCTAAATTCTGACTCTCCTTTCGAGATCGATACCTAAATTTCGATTCTCATCCGAATTGATACCTAAATTTCAATTCAAAACTTCCGAGACTGGTACCTAAATTCCAGTTCTCATTTCGAGGTCGGTACCTAAATTCCGACTCTCTTTCTGAGATCGATACCTAAATTTCGATTCTCTTTTGAATTGATACCTAAATTTCAATTCAAAACTTCCGAGACTGGTACCTAAATTCTAGTTCTCATTTCGAGGTCGGTACCTAAATTCCGACTCTCTTTCTGAGATCGATACCTGAATTTTGATTCTCTTTCGAATTGATACCTAAATTTCAATTCAAAATTTCTGAGACTGGTACCTAAATTCCAGTTCTCATTTCGAGGTCGGTACCTAAATTCCGACTCTCTTTCTGAGATTGATACCTAAATTTCGATTCTCTTTCGAATTGATACATAAATTTCAATTCAAAATTTCCGAGACAGGTACCTAAATTCCAGTTCTCTCCTTTCGAGGTCAGTACCTAAATTCCGACTCTCCTTTCGAGATCGATACCTAAATTTCAATTCTCATCCAAATTGATACCTAAATTTCAATTCAAAACTTCTGAGACTAGTACCTAAATTCCAGTTCTCTCCTTTCGAGGTCGGTACCTAAATCCCGACTCACTTTCTGAGATCGATACCTAAATTTCGATTCTCTTTCGAATTGATACCTAAATTTCAATTCAAAATTTCCGAGATTGGTACCTAAATTCCAGTTCTCATTTCGAGAGCAATACCTAAATTTCGATTCTCATCCGAATTGATACCTAAATTTCAATTCAAAATTTCTGAGACTGGTACCTAAATTCCAGTTCTCATTTCGAGATCGATACCTAAATTTCGATTCTCATCCGAATTGATACCTAAATTTCAATTCAAAATTTCTGAGACTGGTACCTAAATTCCAGTTCTCATTCCGAGATCGATACCTAAATTTTGATTCTCTCCCAGGATTGATACTTAAATTTCAATTCCAGCTCCGTTTAAACTTTCGAGATCAGTACCTAAATTCTGACTCTCATCTTTCTTTTGTCAATACCTAAACTCTGATTCTCACTCCGAGGCTGGAACCTAAATTCCAGTTCTCTGCGCAATCCCGAGGTTGAAATCCAGGTTTTAATTCTCACTTCAAATCCAAATTTCAAATTCAAAATGTCCTTAAATCGATTTTAAATTAAACATCAAATCAAAATCCAAACTCACACATTGAAACTTGAAATTTAAAAAATAAACCGAAATCTAAATAGAATTCCCCAGATCTTGTGATTTGGAGCTCACCTCCTTTTTCATTCCCCAGCGAGAGTTCAAGAATCTCCGGTCTTGGAAACATACCTGACACTCCCCAGCGGAAACTCTTCTACTTCGTCCTAAGTTTGTCACTTGGACATCTATGTTGGTTTGGTTGATCTTTTCATTCAACGCCAATACGCGCGGTGTGCTTGGTTAACACACCACACCTATTGGGGGTCCATTTGTTGACCTCATTTTTGATGAGGTCTTTTGCTTCTCTCTTTAGTACTTAGGATCTAGCCTTAGGCTTTTCCTTTTGACTAATCTTAGAGGACTAGAAATGGAACCCACCACTTAGAAATTCAAACACCTCTTAACTCCCTACAAACCCCACAAGCTTGATTGTAGACCCCTAATCACCTAGAGGGTTGAAATCAAATGTGAAGGTTTAAAGGATGAGTTCCCTATAGGACTCTTTGGCCTTAGGACTACCCTGGGTGGCCTGGTCTGGTGAGGGTTAACTTACACACTCACTACACTCACAATCTACACTCTCACATACACAATCCAAATCCTAAAACCACACCTTACCCCAACTTGACTCCCTGACTCATGTAGGTAATTCATATGGATGGACTTTAAGCCCTAAGCCCCTGGTTAAGAGGGTTTGGAACAACATAGTGAATGCCTCCAATGAGTCCTCTCATGGCTCACATAGGCTTAATATGACTTCATGGCTCATCTAAAGTGATTCCATTTTACTCATATTTGATCAATCTTCATTCTTCCAAAATTTCAATTTTTGACCCCGGGGACCCTACACCCATCAAACCTACCAAAAGCCCTTGGAATTGCCCAAATCCTCCAAAATCTTCAAATCACCCAAAATTCCTCAGAATGAATCCTAAACATTTTCCCCCACTCAAATTGACTATCTCCAGCCAAAAATACCAAAATTTCTAAAAATACCCCCAATACCCAACCCAAAGCCAAAATGCCTACATTTGACCTAAACCCAAACCTAACCCAAATGGGCCCGAAATCCCAAAATCAAAACCCAACCAAAGTTGAAACCTATTTGTAACACTCCCATAAACATTTCCCAACATTAATTTTACATCAAATTCAACCCTAGCCCAACATTGGCCCAAATTAGCCCAATTTGACATATATTGGCCCCTTTACCAAAGAAGCCCAAATCCAACCCAATTCAAACCCAAACCACCTCAAATTTATTTCAAATTACTCATGACACATCTCTGAACCAAACCCAACATTTATTTAGCCCAACCTTTTACAAAATTCCCATCCATGAACTTATTTTAAAAACCTAAGGCCCACTTCCTTAGGCCTTCCTAAAAATCCCATCCAAAATGATTTCAAAAAGCCCAAAATCCATCTTAAAGCCCACATGACAATCCTCTATCATCATCCATTTGATAAAACCATCCCCTAAGTTCTAAATCCATAATGAAATAATTCCAAATCAAGCCATATGCCAAATCCCATCAAATCACCCCTAAATTACCAAAATTTCTAAAACCCTTTTTCATGAACTTTACTTAACTTTTCCCAAGACAAATGTGAGCCATGAAGCCATGCATGAGCCACATGTGAGCCATGAAAGCCTTGGAAACTTCACCATACCCAAAATGGGAAGAAGAGGGGACCCTTTAATTATCCTCTTAAGAGTGATTAACCACTCCCATGTCTCCCCTAAACCTTGCTTAAACTTAATTGTACTTGGATGGTGACCCTTCCACACTAATTAAGCTGACCTAAACCACTTTCTCTTCAGCCCAAACTAGCCATGGAGAGGTGCACCTAGCTCAATCCATGCATTTGACCAAACTTAGCCAAAATACACCCTTACCCCATTCCACTGTGATTCAAACCCTATACACATGGCAACAACCAATTGACTTAACAAACATCAAGCCCTGAGCCTCCTGACCCTGAGGGTGACCCATGCCTGCCGGCAGCCACCTGGGTCGCCGAAAAAACACCACACCCGAGAGCATCATGTGAGCCCAAGCTTGGAATTCTCACCTGCTGAGTTGCCCCATGCCCAATGGCCACCATGGCTGTTCTTCTCCTCACCAGAGCAGCTGATCCCAAGCCCTAACTCCCCCTGGGAGGCCCTCCAGCCATGCCTATTTAAACACCACCTCTCTCGGCCATGGAAGAGGTGCTGAAACAAATCACACAGAAACTCTGCCAAAATCATTCCAGACTCTTCCCCACACCTGGAGAACTTGATCCCCACTGAAATCCCCCTGCCACTTCCTCTCTGTGAGCTCAATTTCAGAGTTAAAATTCAAGCCCAAAACTAGGAAACTTCACCATAGTGAACCAATCTCCAAATTGATTGGTCCTACACCTTCACCAGACCAAGAGGAGAAGTTCCCCAGTGAAAGCCCCCTCTCCAGGCCACCCAGTTGCTCCAGCCTCCATGGTTTGTGATCTGTTGTGGTCACTTTTGTACCTAGGCAATTCACCAGGCCAAGGGACTTCATTTGGAGCTTGCTTGGACACAATCGAACGTGACACAAGTCCCAGATTGAAGCTTCACTTCTCTGAGCAAAGGTATGAACTCTCTCTTCTTCCCGAGCTTCTGGAGATTCTCCATTTCAAATGCCTTAATTTCAATGCATGTTTACCATATGGATGTGTTCGTCTCTTCAAGAAGAATCCATAGAGCATAAGAACACAAAAATCCGTAGAGAATTGAGTGAGTTCTTAGAGTTTTAGTGTGATCGGTCACGGGTTCACACCAGTCGTAGACGATGACTGGGAGCCGTTGGATTGCGCGTGTATCGAGCGGATGACTCAGATGGTGTCGAACCAGGAGACGGTACGTGAACCGCGGGCCCCATGGCAGCTGACTCAGATGGCTGCGCCGAATCAGGAGACACCGCGTGGCCTTTCGGATCGGCTATGGTTGACGCGGCGCCGCGTGGTTAAGTAGGAAATTAGGGTATTTTCTTATTTATTAAATATCTAGAACTTCAAAAATTCATAACTTTGTGTAGAAAAATCCTAAAAATAAAATAAAACTACCCTCTTGCTCAGTGAACAGAGGAGAATAATGTGGAAAAGAAATCAAGTCATTTTATTAAGTATTTTATTTTTAATAATTTATTTACTCTCTGCACTATTTCAATTCTCCATGCATATAGAAAATTCACCATGGCTTGAGACCATAGGGCTTCTGAAGCCTCTGAACTTGGGAACATTTCCTGAATTTTCCAAGGTCAGAGGCCATCCGTATGAGAAGTTATTGATTTTTCAATTGCAGGTTACTATTTTTAGTATTTTTATTCCAATAATTAGCATGTTGAGAAATAAATTCTAGGAAAATTTGGTGATGTTTCTTATGACCAGAGGAACCTGGGAAAAATAAGTTTTGAGTTAATTCACTTGGAATAACCCTAATTGGTCTAAACACCCAAAATTGAACTTTAATTAATTAGGGTTAACTATACATCAAATTAACTTGAAAATACTTCTCCACTGTCCTTTAGGGTTAGAAGAGTCCCACAAAAAATTTGAAACTAATTGGACTTAATTTGATCCACCAAATGGGTTGATTAAACCCCATAAGTAAAATTAAACTTTAAAAATTCATAACTCACAAAATACTTTTCAAAAATTCACAAAGATGGTTTTGGAGCTTCTCTGATATCAGAGGAACTTAGGAAAATTAAAATTGTAATTTTCTAAAAAAGTTGGTTTTTATCATTATTTTAATATTTTTAATAATTAAAAAATAATAAAAATCATAAAAATATGAAAAATCACCAAAATGTCACATTGTGAATTCTAATTACTTAGGAACTAACCAAATATTTTTCTTAAGTCCCTAGGATAAGATATTGAATTTTAAAGGCTTAATGTAATTTTTAATATTAAAAAATGTATTTTCCAACCTTTTCATTAAAATAATTCTAATAAATCAAAGAAAAATCAGAAAAATATAAAATTTATTTCTCTAGACTCCCTGCATTTAGAGAGATTTAAGAAAAATATAAAATTCATTTTCAACTTTAATTTTATTTTAAAATTAATTAATACTCCAAAAATAAAAATAATTCAAATAAATGAAATATAATTCAAAAATCACCAAAATTGGTCCAAATGGTCCTCTGGTCATTAGGAACATCCCATAATTTTCTAAAGGATAGAAACACTTCCTTGGTCATGTCATTAAATTTTCCTTGAAAACCCCTATATTTCATTAAAAATAATTACATAAATAAATTAAATACAGAAAAATCACATTTTCTCCTCTAATGTCTTAATTCACATATGAGTGAGGTTACATAAAAATTTCAAGTTCATTTGAGCTTAATTTAGTGAGTTATAGAATTATTAAGCTTGAAGGGCAAAAAGGGTAATTAAAAAATTTCAACCCTTAATTAAAATTTTAGGATTAATCAAAAAGGGGAGGGTAAAATATTTGATTTTAAACTGATTTTGGATGATTGAAACTTAAATGATTAAGGGTAGAAACCTACTAACCATTTCAAAAAAAAATAATTAAAATAAAACTTTAATTAATTAATTAATTGAAATTTTGGAAGAATAATAAAAATTGGAATTATTAAAGTAGGGATATTATTTAGGAGGGTATTTATTCTTTAATTTAAAAATCCCTAAATAAATCACTTCAACAATACTTAATTCTCAATTAAAAAAAATAATTAAAATAATAATCCAAATTTAAATTAAACAAAAATTAAATTAAATTAAAATTAAAATTAAATTAAAACTAAATTAAAACAAAATTAAATTAAATTAAAATTAAAATTAAGTTAAAACTAAATTAAATTAAAAATTAAATTAAAAATTAAATTAAATTAAAATTAAAATTGATTTAAAAATTAAACTAAATTAAATTAAATTAAAATTAAAATTAAATTAAATCAAATTAAATTAAATTAAACTAAACTAAATTAAAAATTAAATTAAATTAAAACTAAATTAAATTAAAAATTAAATTAAATTAAATCAAATTAAATTAATTTGAATTTAAATTAAATTTAATTAAATTAAATCAAAATCATTTATCAACAAACCTAAATTAAATCATTAAGAATTAAATCTAAAAAATAACTTGAACAATATTCCAAACTTAAACTAATTTTTTATAATTAAGTCAAAATTAAAATTAAATTATTAAGTTTAAATCATTAAAATATTTAATAATTTGATTTGCCCTTTTAAAGCTCTTATTGCTATAACTCTTAAATGAGGTATCAAGTGAAGTGTTACTTCACTTATAGGATATTCAAAGGTCCCAGTTCACTGTGCAGGAGAACTAAACTTAAATCCATGGATGATTAATTCACTTGTATAATTAAATTCTC
Organism: Papilionanthe hookeriana x Papilionanthe teres; assembly: GCA_022702705.1. NCBI lineage: Eukaryota > Viridiplantae > Streptophyta > Magnoliopsida > Asparagales > Orchidaceae > Papilionanthe > Papilionanthe hookeriana x Papilionanthe teres. Next base: position 92,136,178 of record CM040422.1, read on the forward strand.
TTAAACTTAAAAAACAATCCTAGAGGTATTGAAAAGATGTTTAAGACTCGTCTTAAGCACTTCATCAATATGATAGGATGTTTATAAGAACAATTGAATTTAATTGTTTCTTTGATGAAGAAAATCATCCTTAAACCAAAACACAAGAACCTAGACGTCTTAGGAGATGACTAGCTATAGGATTAGGACTTTGGTAGACAACCAAAACCTTTCCATTAGCTTTACCTAGGTACTTGTTGAAATATTTAAATGCCTTAACATGTGTTTTAAGTGCAGCTTGGGATGACGGGAAGACCCTCCAGGTATGCTTTTATTTTTTTGCAATTTATGTTATTGCAATTTACTTACATGCACTGTATTTTACTTTCCTTGCATGATAAACAACTGTTGCATGAAAACCAAAACCTTTAGGGTAGTCCCTGAACTAAAACTAAAACTAAAATAAAAATCACTGCAAGATAAAATCCACCGCCACAACATTTCAAAATATAAAAGAACTCAAAATTTAATCACAAACAGAATAACAAAACTACAATTGCAACTAAATTAAAACGTCTCGTTGAATGATCTGGAATACCTCGGATGATGTAACCCACGTGTTGCTAACGGGATTTCCCACGGTCTAAATGAAAGTGTGGAACTCATTCAATTGAGTTTAGCAAATTCTTCGGACTAAGTGAATTCAATGAAAATAATGGTGCCGGGATGACGGAACCGTGGGATCTTAATCGGTTCTGTTTAAACAACTTTAAGATTTGTTTTAATTAAAATATTAAAAACACTTGGATTTTAAGATTTTTTCTAAACCAAAACACTTCTCTCATCTACTGATTTATGACTTCTAAAACTAAACCTCTGCGACAATAAGGAGCTTGGAGCACGGTGGGCAGCACAGCCATCTTCGTCAGAAAAACAACTCTACATCAGCTAAACCTTTCCTTGTTTTAAACAACAAAGCCATAGGATTTTGAGGTAGTTTGCATAAATCCTCAACTCTTCGTTAGGCATTTGCATGATCATGTCATGTAAATTAAGCCCTAACCGGTCTTAGGACTCCGAGTTAGTCGTTTGGTATGACATAAACCCTCACATTTTTGAGACTATTTGTGTGATTATATCATACAAATATAAGTCCAAATTAATTAAAATTGGCAAGATTGAAATATTAAGTAATTCTAGGATTTTCTTAAACTCGAAGCCAAATAATAGGATAGTTTGGGAAGTTGCCAAGATTCTTCTTGGATCCTCAACTTCTCCTACTTCTCTTCCTTTTGGACTCCTGAAAATAAATGTTCCAAATTTGAGCTAATCCCTTTCAAAATTTCAAAAATCCAATCCTTTGAGAACCTTAAACTTTAAAATTCTTGAGAGCAAAACCACTGATCATTATCGAGAGTTTTCTTAAATGATTCACTTCATTTAAGATGTAATTAACTATAGGGGCTTGCCCTTATAGGGAACTTTAAGAACCCAGGTAATATAAACCCTCCTTAATTCCTTTATATTAAACAGGGGAACTTGTTGGCTTATAAAATTGGTTCGTAGACCAAACAGATGTCACAAATCTTCTAGTTTATTTAACCGAGCCCCATCATCAAGCAGTGTGTCTACTCTCCGGGATAGATATACAGTTTGTGGTGCGATGCTCGTTTATATAAACTATTTGGGATGTGAGATCGGTTTGATTTCATATCTTAAAATTTTAAAATTTAAAATTATTTTCAAAATCAAATACTACTTTCTAAATTATATATATATTTAAATTAAATTTAAAATCTAAAAAATTCGCCTACAATTTCTGTAGGCGACCCCTTTTCAAAATACAACACTCAACCTAAAAATATGCCGACAACGCTATTAGACTTAGACTCTTTCCTTTTTCTTTAAGAGATAAAGCAAAGATGTGGTTGAACTAATTAGCAAAAGGTTCTTTTAAAACATGGGCTGAAATGGCGTAAAAATTCCTTGCTAAATATATTCCTCCTTCTAAAACTGCTAAATTAAGAAATGATATTACTTCATTTAGTCAATTTGACGGGGAGAGAATTTATGAAACATGGGAATGATTTAAAGAACTATCAAGAAAATGTCCTCATCATGCTTTACCTGATTGGTTAATTATTCAAACATTTTATAATGGTTTAATTGGATCACTAAAAACAATTATTGATGTCATTGCTATGGAGGTTCTTTAATGTCTAAATCATTTGAAGAAGCTTATACTTTAATTGAAGAAATGACTAACAATAATTTTCAATGGTCTTCTGAAAGGATTAATCCTAAAAGAATGTCAAGTATTCAAGATAACGAAGCCTTTTTCTATCTTAGCTTCCCAAGTAGCTGCAATATCTAAGAAATTAGATAATTTTGCCATGAAGATATCACATAACAACTCATCTAATATTGAAGATTCTCAAACTATTGAAACTTTACAAGCTATTGCTAGTAAAAATAATCCGTATTCAAATTATTATAATCCTGGATGAAAAAATCACCCTAATTTTAACTAGAATAATCAACAACAACAATGGGGTAATAATCAATCCCATCTAAATGGAAATTGGAATAATCAAGTAAATTCAAATTATAAACCACCTGGATTTAATAATCAACAAAAAAAGTTATCAATAGAAGAATTAATTTTACAAATGAGTAATTAATTACAAAATCAAAATACTGCTATTCGTAATATTGAGGATCAAATGGGACAAATCGCTAATTTAATTAATTACAAACCTCCAGGAACACTTCCTAGTAATGTTGAAATTAATCCAAAAGAAACTGGAAAAGAACATGATCATGTTAAAGCTGTACAACTTAGAAGTGGAAATGAATAAAAAGAAAGAATGCAGAATGAAATTTAAAAAGAGATTGAGATTGAAGAGATTGAAAAACCTAAAGAAACTCCTTCTCCTAATCAAGATCAAACTAATATTTCTATTAATGTGGAATTTGAAAAACCACTACCACCTTTTCCTCAAAGATTAAAACAACAGAAGCTTGATCATCAATTTTCTATGTTCTTTGAAATTTTTAAGAAACCTACTATAAACATACCTTTTGCTGAAGCTTTGGAACAGATGCTAACTTATGCAAAATTTATGAAGGATATATTAAGTAAGAAACAAAAATTTGAAGCCTTTGAAACTGTTGCATTAAGTGAAGAATGTAGTGCAATAATTCAAAAGAAATTACTTCAGAAACTTGAAGATCCTGGAAGTTTTACTGTACCTTGTGCTATTGGAGAAAAATTTTATGGAAAAACTTTATGTGATTTAAGAGCTAGTATTAATCTCATGCCATTTTCTATTTATCGAAGGATGAATTTAGGAGAGATTACTCCCATCACTGTAACCCTTCAGTTAGCTAATAGATCTATCACTTACCCTAAAGGAGTTATAGAGGATGTACTTGTTAAAGTAGATAAATTTTTCTTCCATGTGGATTTCATTGTACTTGATATGGAAAAAGATAAAGAAATACCAATTTTTTTTGGGAGACCTTTTCTAGCTACCGGACGAGTTATGATTGATGTGCAAAAAGGAGAATTAACTATGAGAGTTAATGATCAAGAGATTAAATTCAATGTTCTTAAATCGATGAAGTACCCTGACAAAGAAAAATGCTATCGAATGGATATTTTTGATTTTATAATTGAAAAACACTATCGAGAAAAATGTAAAATCATTCCTGAAGAAGAAACTGAATTTTTAATTGATGAAAATGAGAACTAAAAGAAGAAGAATTATTTAAAGAAACTCATTATATTAAAGATAACTGGGAAACTTTAGTCATAACTCAAAATGATATACTTTTACCCTCAATTAAAAAAGCCCCTGAACTGGAATTAAAAATGTTATCTTCACATTTAAAGTATGCATTTCTTGGAAATTCATTAACTTTACTCGTTATTATTTCTTCGAGCTAAGTTTAGATCAAGAAGAAAAATTAATAGGAGTGTTAAAGAATTATAAGAAAGCTTTTGGTTGGACTATTGCTGATATAAGAGGAATAAGCCCTTCCATTTGTATGCATAGAATTTTAATGGAAGAAAATTTTAAACCTACTATTGAACCGCAAAGAAGATTAAATCTTATCATGAAAGGTGTTGTTAAAAAAGAAATTTTGAAATTGTTAGATGCTGGAATTATTTATCCTATTTCGGATAGCCAATGGGTAAGTCCTATTCATTATGTTCCGAAGAAAGGAGGAGTAACTGTCACTGTCAATGATAAAAATGAACTAATTCCTACAAGACAAGTTACTGGATGGCGAATTTGCATTGATTATCAGAAGTTAAATGATGCCACTAGAAAGGATGATTTTCCTTTACCCTTCTTGGATCAAATGCTTGACAAATTAGCTGGACACTAATATTTCTTTTTTTTTGGATGAATATTCCGGTTATCATCAAATTCCTGTCGCTCCTGAGGACCAAGAGAAAACAACATTTGCAAGTCTTTATGGAACATTTGCCTTAAGAAGAATGCATTTTGGTTTATGTAATGCACCTGCAACTTTTCAAGGATGTATGATGTCAATATTTTGTGATTTGATTGACAAAGGAATTAAAGTATTTTTGGATGATTTTTCTGTTATTGGAACTTCTTTTGAGTCTTGTTCAGAAAATATTTCCAAAGTTCTGAAAAGATGTGAAGAAACAAATTTAGTTCTTAACTGGGAAAAATGTCAATTTATTGTCACAGAAGGATTTGTACTTGGCATAAAGTTTCACAAAAAGGGATGGAAGTTGATCAAGCAAAAGTAAAAATTATTGCTGAACTGCAACCCCCTACAACTGTTACTGATGTGAGAAGTTTTCTAGGTCATGTTGAATTTTATAGAAGATATATAAAGGATTTTTCTAAAATTGCTAAACCTCTTTGTCATTTATTGGAAAAAGAAGCTAAGTTTTAATTTAATGAAGATTGTGTTAATGCTTTCAATATTTTAAAAGAAAAATTAATAATCGCACCTATAATTATTGCACCTAATTGGAATAAAACTTTTAAATTAATGTGCGATGCAAGTGATTTTGCAATTGGAGTCGTATTGGGACAAAAATATGAGAAAATTTTTAAAGTTATATATTATGCTAGTAAAACTCTTACTTGAAACTCAAATAAATTACACTACTACTGAGAAAGAGCTTTTAGCTATAGTATATGCCTTTGATAAATTTAGACCTTATCTTCTTGGTACCAAATGCATAGTTCATACTGATCATTCTGCTATTAAATATTTAATGTTTAAAAAAGATGATAAACCTAGACTGATAAGATGGGTTTTACTTCTGCAAGAATTTGATTTTCAAATAGTGGATAGAAAAGGAACGGACAACCAAATTGCTGATCATTTATCTAGAATTAAGAATGATGTTATTATTGAAGAAAATATAAATGAAAAATTTCCTGATGAACATTTATATGTTATTCAAGGATGCCAAACACCTTGGTATGCAGATATAGTTAACTATTTAGTTAGCAATATTTTTTCTTATGGATTTGATAACAAATTTATTAAGAAATTTAAAAATGATGCTAAATCTTATATTGGGGAAGATCCTCATTAATTTAAATTAGGAAGAGATTTTGTAATTCGTAGATGCGTACCTTATGAAGAAACTTATGCTATTATTTAAAAATCTAATGATTCTGAATTTGGAGGACACTTTGGAGTAGATAAAACTGCATTTAAAATTTTAAATTCAGGATTTTATTCGCCTACCTTATTTAAAGATGTGAGACATTATGTGAAAACATGTGAGACATTATGTGAAAACATGTGATTGATGTCAAAGGATGGGAAATATATCCAAGAAAGATGAAATGCCTTTAAACTATATATTGGAAGTTGAAATTTTTGATATATGGGGTCTAGACATTATGGGACCATTTGTACCATCATCTGGAAAGATTTATATTTTATTAGCGGTTGATTACGTTTCAAAGTGGATTGAAGCTGTAGTTTTACCTAGCTGTGATTCCAAAAGTGTTTCAAAATTTTGAAAGAAGATGATTTTTTGAAGATTTGGAATGCCTAAGGTAATTATCATAGATGTTGGAAGTCATTTTAAAAATATAAGAATTCAATCATTATTGGAAAATTTTGGAATCAAACACAGAATTGCAACTGCGTATCACCCTCAAACAAGTGGAATGGCTGAAATATCAAATAGAGAAATTAAAAGAATTTTAGAGATGACTGTTAATCCTAAAAGAACTGATTGGGTTGATAGACTTGATTCTGCATTATAGGCTTATAGAACAGCTTATAAGACACCAATCGGAATGTCACCTTACCGGTTAGTTTATGGTAAACATTGTCACTTACCCGTTGAACTTGAACATAAAGCTTATCGGCGATACGAGAGTTTAATTTTGATTTGAATACTACAGGAGAAAAATGATTATTGCAATTAAATGAGATGGATGAAATAAGAAGTGAATCATATGAAAATGCAAGGATTTATAAAGAGAAAATGAAAATATTACATGATAAAAAGATTTCAGGAAAAATATTTGAGCCTGGACAAGAAGTATTATTATTTAATACTCGTTTAAGACTTCTTCCTGAAAAATTAAGATCAAAATGGATAGGACCGTATATAATTGAAAAAGTATACCATTATGGAGCTGTGGATAATAAAGATTCCAAAACGGGAAAAATTTTTAAAGTTAATGGATTAAGACTGAACCCTTATTTGGGAGATATTAAAAAGATTTATAAAGAGGCTTATGAGTTGAGTCTACCTGATTAAAAACTTAATTAGGTCGGGCTGACGACGTTAAACAAAGCGTTTTGTGGGAGGAAACCCATAGTTATTCGTTTTTTTGTGTGTTTTTACATTTTTAATGTAAGGTTATGCCTCGGTCTTATTTAATTTTATATTACTTTAGAAGATTTGATGCTAACAAGTCTTTATTGACTTAAGCTTGTCGGCATATTTTTAGCTTTGTGTGTTTTATTTGGAAAAGGGGGTCGCCTAACAGAAATTGTCGGCGAATTTTAATTTAATTTAAATAAATAATTTGAAAAGTAGTATTTGATTTTGAAAATAATTTTAAGTTTGAAAACTTTAAGATATGAAATCAAACTGATTTCACATCCCAAATAGTTTATATAAACGAGCACCGCACCACAAACCGTGTATCTATCCCTAAGGATAAACACACTGCTTGATGGTGGGGCTAGATTAAATAAACTAGAAGATTTGTGACATCCGTTTGGTCTGCGAACCAATTTTATAAGCCGAAAAATTCCCCGCTTAATATGAAAGCATTAAACGAGGTTTATATTATCTCGGGTTCTTTAAAATTCCCTATAAGGGCAAGCCCCTATAGTTAATTACATCTTAAGTGACGGGAATCACCTAAGAAAACTCTCGATAATAATCAGTAATTCTGCTCTCAAGAATTTCAAAATTTAAGTTTTCAAAGGATTGAATTTTGGAATTTAAATAGGGAATTGATCAAATTTGGAACATTTTGTTTTGGGAATTCAAAGGAAGAAAGGTAGGAGAAATTACAGATTCGAAGCGAACTTCGGTAATTTCCCGACTATCCTATTGTTTGGCTTAGATTTAGGAAAGTCCTAATGTTTATTTAATGTTTTGATCTTGCCAATTTTAATTAATTAGGACTTATATTCGTATGACATGATCATACAAATAGCCTAGAAGATGTGAGGGTTTATGTCGTATCGGACGACTACTTCGGAGTCCTAAAACCAGTTAGGGCTTAATTTACATGACATGATCATGCAAATGCCTAACGAAAAGTTGAGGATTTGTGTTGCACTAGGCAAACTACCTCGAAATCCTATAGATTAGTTATTTAATTCTAGGAATGTTTTGCTGAAGTAGACTCAGGTTTTGCTGATGACGATGGCCGTGCTGCCCACCATGTTCCGAGCTCCTTGTTGTTGCAGAGGTTTAGTTATAGAAGTCATAAATCAGGAGATGAGAAAAGTGTTTTGGTTTAGAGAAAATCTTAACTTCCAAGTGTTTTTTATGTTTTAATTAAAACAAATCTTAAAGTTGATTATAACAACACCGGTTAAGATCCCACGGTTCCATCCTTCCGGCATCGTTATTTTTATCGGATTCACTTAGTCCAGATGAATTTGCTAAACTCAACTGAATGAGTTCCACACTTTCATTTTGACCGTGGGAAATCCCGTTAGCAACACGTAGGTTACATCATCCGAGGTATTCCCGATCATCCAACAGAACGTTTTAATTTAGTTGTAATTGCAGTTTTGTGTTCTGTTTGTGATTAAATTTTGAGTTGTTTTATATTTTGAAATGTTGTGGCGGTGAATTTTATCTTGCAATGACTTTTAATTTAGTTTTGGTTTCAGTTTTAGGGACTATCCTAAAGGTGTGGGTTTTCATGCAACGAGTTGTTTATCATGCAAGAAAAGTAAGTGCGATGCGATTAAATAAATTGCAATAAAATAAAAGCGTACCCAGAGGGTCTTCCCGTCATCCCAAGCTGCACTTAAAACACAATTAGAATATTTAAGCAAGTTCCTAGGTAAAGCTAAGGGAAGGGTTATGGTTTTCTACCAAGTTCCTAATCCTATAGCTAGTCATTTCCTATGACGTCTAGGTTCTTGTGTTTTGGTTTGAGGACGATTTTCTTCATCAAAGAACAATTAAGTTCAATTGTTCTTGTAAGTATCCTATCATATTGAGGAAGTGCTTAAGAAGAATCTTAAACATCTTTTCAATATTGCTAGAATTGTTTTAAGTCCAAATGTATTTAATTATACAAATGAATTAATCGTCCAGAATTCAAGTTTTGTTATCTTGCTCAGTGAACTAGGACATTTGAATATCCTATAAGTGAAGTAACATTTCATTTAATGTTCTGTTTAGGAGTTATGATAACCAAAGCTCTCGAGGGCAAATTGGTGTTCAAATGGTTTATGATTTAGTTTAACTTCAGTTAAAGAGTTTAAATTTGGAATAGTGTTCAAGTTACTTCATATTTAATTTCTTTATGTCTTAGGTGATATTATTTAATTCAATTTAATTTAACTTTAATTTAATTTAATTTGGTTTAGTTTAATTTAATTTAATTTAATTTAGTTTAATTTAATTTAATTTAATTTAATTTAATTTAATATGTTTTTTAATTTAATTTTATTTAATTAATTTAATTTAATTTTAATTTAATTAATTTAATTTAATTTTAATTTAATTTAATTCAATTTAATTTAATCTGTTTAATTTAATTTGATTTAATTTGTTTAATTTAATTTAATTTAATTTGATTTAATTTAATTTAATTTAATTTAATTTAATTTAATTTAATTTAATTTATTTAATTTAATTTAATTTAATTTAATTTAATTTATTTAATTTATTTTATTTAATTTAAATTTTAATTTAATTTTATTTTTAATTTTAATTGAAATTTTAAAAGAGTTTAACAATTTAGCTTTAATTTAATTCAATGATTAAGTCTTTTAATATTTTAAATCTTAAATTTGAATTATCATTTTAATTAGGAATTAAATATTATTGAGATAATTAATTTAGGGATTCTTAAATTAAAGAACAAATCTCTTCCTAATAATATCCCTATTTTAATAATTCCAATTTTATTATTCTTCCAAATTTAATCAATTATTTAATTAAGGTTTATTTCAATTATTTTAAATTGTTTAGTAGGTTTCTACCCTTTAATTATTTAAATTTCAATCATCCAAATCAGATTAAGATCAAATATTTTACATGTTAATTTTATTAAGCCTAAAGTTTTAATTAAGGGTTAAAATTTTAATTACCATTTTACCCCTTCGAGCTTAATAATTTCTTAACTCACTAAATTGAGCTTAAATGAACTTGAAATTTTTATGTGACTTCACTCATATGTCAATAAAGGCATGAGAGGAGAAAATGTGATTTTCTCTGTATTTAATTTATTTATGTATTTATTTTTGGTGGAAAATAGGAATTTCCAAGGAAAATTTAATAACATGACCAAGAGAAAGTTTCTATCCTTAAGAAAATTATGGGACATTCCTAATGATCAGAGGACCACTTGGACAAATTTTTGTGATTTTTTGAATAATATTATTTTTATTATAATTATTTTAAGTTTTGGAGTTTTAATTAATTTAAAAATAAAATAAAGGTTAAAAAATGAAATTTATATTTTTCAAAAATCTCTCTGATATTAAGGAAATTAGAGAATTAATTTTTGTAATTTTCTGATTTTTCTTTGATTTATTATAATTATTTTAGTGAAAATGCTAGAAAATACATTTTTTAATTTTAAAATTACCTTAGAGCTTTAAAATTTAATATCTCATTAAATAGACCTAAGAAAAATATGGGATTTGTTCCTAAGTGATTAAAATTCAAAATGTGACATTTTGGTGAATTTTATTATTTTTGTGATTTTTATTATTTTTTAATTATTAAAATATTAAAATAATACCAAAAAATCAATTTTTTTAGAAAATTGAAATTTTAATTTTCTTAAATTCCCCTGATATCAGAGAGGTTCCAAAACCAATTTGGTGAATTTTTAAAAAGTATTTTGAAAGTTATGAATTTTTAAAGTTCAAAATGGCTAAATGACTTAACCAACCCATTTAGTGGGGCTAACCAAGTCTAATTGACTTCAAATTTTTATAGTGGGTTCCTCTGATCCTAAAGGTCAGTGGAGACTTGATTTCAAGTCAATTTGATATATGATTAGCTCTAATTAATTAAGGAGCTATTTTGGGTGTTTAAGCCAATTAGGGTTATTTTAAATAAACTAATCCAAAATCTATTTTTCCTAGGGTCCTCTGGTCATATGAGACATCACCAAATTTTCCTAGAATTTATTTCAAAACATGCTAATTATTGGATTTAAAATACTTAAAACAGCAACATGAATTTGAAAAATCAATAACTTCTCATAGGGATGGCCTCTGACTTTGGAAAATTCAGGGAATGTTCCCAAATTCAGAGGATTCAAAAGCCCTATGGTCTCATGCCATGGTGAATTTCCTATATGCATGGAGAATTAAAACAATGCAGAAGGGAAATAAATCACTAAAAATAAAATACTTGATGAAATTAAATAATTTCTTTTCCACATTATTCTCCTCTGTTCACTGAGCAAGAGGGTATTTTTATTTTATTTTTCTGATTTTCCTACACAAAGTTATGGATTTTTGAAGTTTAGGGGAATTAAATAAATCAAAAATACCCTAATTTTCTATTTATCTACGCGGCGCCGCGTCAACCTCGGCAGCTCCGAAAGGCCACACGGCGTGTTCTGGTTCGACGCCGCCATCTGACTCAGCACTCCGGGGCCCCGCTGTGTCGTTCCATCTCCTGATCTGAAGGGATCCTGGCCGTCCGTCCGCGCGTGTATTAAATGAACGGCATCTGTTCATCATCCCCAAGCATTCTCACCTGAGAGCCGTCCACACTAAATTCCTAATATCTCACTCAATACTCAATGGATTTTCGTGTTCTTATGCTCTATGGATTTGTCTTGAAGAGACAAATACATCTATACGGTGATCATGCATTGAAATTAAAGCATTTGAAATGGAGAATCTCCAGAAGCTCGGGATGAAGAATTAACTCATACCTTTGCTCGGAGAAGTGTGGCTTCAATCCGAGGGTTGTGTCACCTTCGATTGGATCCCGACAAGCTCCCGATGAAGTCTCCCGGTCTGGTGAATTGCCTAACTATGAAAGTGACCACAGCCGATCACAAAGCTTGGAGGCTGGAGCAACTAGGTGGCCTGGAGATGGGGCTTTCAGTGGGAAACTTCTCCTCTTGGTCCAGTGAAGGTGTAGGACAAGTCAATTTGAGGATTGGCTCACTGTGGCAAAGTGTCCTGGTTTTGGGTGAAATTTTGGCTGAGAAATTGGGTTCTGTTGGTGGGGATTAGGGTAAATTGGCACTGGGGATCAACTTCTCTAAGGATGGAGAAGGGTTTGGAACAATTTTGGCAGAGTTTCGGCAAGGTTTGTGCAACTCTCCTCTTATGGCCGTGAGGGGGTCGGGTTTAAATAGGGGTGGCTGGAGAGCCTCACAGGGATGGCCAAGGGTTGGGATCAGCTGCTCTGGTCATGGGAAGAATAGCCATGGTGGCCATTGGGCATGGGGCAGCTCAGCAAGGTGGAATTCCAAAGTTGGCTCTCATGTGAGCTCTCGGGTGTGGTGTTTTCAGGCGACCCAGGAGGCTGGCCGACAGGCATGAGTCACCATCTTGACCAGGGAGGTCAGGGCTTGGCAATGGTGAAGTTAATTGGGTTTGGACATGTGTAAAGGAGTTGGATCAAAGTGGCTTGGGGGTGTGGCTATTTTGGCTCTAAATGGGTCAACCCATCCTTTTGGGCTTGGTTCACCCTCCAAGGTGGCTTTAGGTGTAAAAGGAATCAGCTGGTTTGGCATGGAGAAGTCCCTATCCAAATATATTTGGATTAAATTTGGGTTAAGGTGAAAAATGTTTAAGGTTAATGACTTTTAGGAGGTGCTTAAAGGACCTCCTCCTTTTTCCATTTAAGAAGGGTTGACAAATTAGAAATTCTCATGGATTGCCAATGGCTCACATGTGGCTTCATGGCTTCATATGGCTTGGGAAAAGATTTGGTCAATTTCATGAAAAAAGGATTTTGTGAATTTTGGCATTTTGATGGGAATTGTTATGAGGCTTGATTTAGAATCATTTAATGATAAATTAGGACTTTAGGAATGATTTTAAATTGAATGTGTGATGAGGGAAAGTGTCATGTGGGCTTTGTCATGAACTTTGGGCTTTTGAATTTATCTTGGATGGGCTTTTAGGAAGGTTTAAGGGAAGTGGGCTTTAGGCTTGAAGATAAATTGGTGGATGGGAAATTTGTAAAAGTTTGGACCAAATAATTGTTGGGTTTGGTTTAGGAATGTGCCATGAGTAATTTGAAACAAGTTTGGAGTGATTTGGGTTTGAATTGGGTTGAATTTGGGCTCTTTTGGTGAATGGGCCAATATAGGTCAAATTGGGCTAAGTTGGGCCAATGTTGGGCTAGGGTTGAAATTGATGTAAAATTAATGTTGGGAAATGTTTATGGGAGTGTTTCAAAGAGGTTTTGGCTTTGGTTGGGTTTTGATTTGGGGGTTTGGGTTCATTTGGGTTAGGTTTAGGTTTAGGTCAAAATTGGGCCTTTTAGCTTTGGGTTGAATTTGAGTGGGTTTTGGGTCAAAATTTTGGGCAAATCATGTTAAGGTTTTGCTTGTGGGAATGTTAAGGAAGGTTTAGAACAGATTTGGGGTTAATTGGAGTTGAATTGGGTGAGTTTGGGCTAGGTTTGGGTCATGGGTCCAAATTGGGCTTTAAGGCCAAAAGTGAAATTGGATCCAAATGTCAATGAAATTGGACTTAGATTTGGTCTAGATTGGTATTGGGAATGTTGAATTGAATTTTAGAATTGAATTGGACCAGAATTTGGGTCAATTGGGTAGGTTTGGTTTGACATTGGGTCCACTTAGGATTAAAATGGATCAAATTGGGGGTTTTGACAAAAGTAGGGTAAATTGACCAAATAGGCCCATAGTATAGTTGAACAAAATGAAATTGGGAATATTTGGGATTTTCTGGAATTTTCTGGGAATTTTCTGAATTTTTGGATTTTTGGGTCAAGAGGGGTATTTTGGATATTTGGAGGGTATTGGGAGGTATTTTTTGGAATTTTTGGTATTTTTGGCTATGAATGATCAATTTGAGTAATGTGGGAATGTTTGGGATTGATTTTGGGGAATTTTGGGTGATTTGGGTGTTTTTGGAGGATTTCAAGGGTTTTGGGTAGGCTAGGCGGGTGTAGGGTCCCGGGGGTCAAAAATTGAAAATTTCGAAAATTTAAGATTGGGTGAATGTAAGTGGAATAAAATCATTTTGGTTGATCCATGAAGCCATATCAAGCCCACATGAGCCATGAAGGGACTCATTTGAGGCATCCACTATGTTGTTCCCAACCCTCTTAGCCAAGGGCTTAGGGGTTAAGGACTATCCATGTGAATCACCTACATGAGTCGGAGGTCAAGTTAGGTATGGGTGTGGTTTTAGGAGGTGTGTGAAAGTGTAGTGCATAAGTGTAGTGTATGTGTAAGTTAGCCCTTCACTGGACCGGGCCACCTGAGGCGATCCTAAGGCCAAAGAGTCCTATAAGCACTCATCTTTTAAACTTCCACATTTGATTTCAACCCTCTAGGTGATTAAGGGTCTACAATCAAGTTTGTGGAGTTTGCAGGGAGCTAAGAAGTGGTTTGAATTTCTAAGTGGTGGGTCCCAATTCTAGTCCTCTAGGATAGTCAAAGGAAAAGCCTAAGGCTAGATCCTAAGTACTAAAGAGAAGAAGAGAAGACCTCATCAAAAATGAGGTCAACAAATGGACCCCCAATAGGTGTGGTGAGCTAACCAAGCACACCGCGCGTATTGGTGTTGACCGAAGAGATCAACAAAACCAACACAGATGTCCAAGTGACAAACTTAGGACGAAGTAGAAGAATTTCCGCTGGGGAGTGTCAAGTATATCTCTGAGACTGGAGATCCCTGAACTCTCGCTGGGGAAAGGAAAAGGAGGTAAATCCCAAATCACATGACCTGGGGGAATTTCAATTTAGATTTTATTTTGTTTTAGTTTAATTTTGATGTGTGAGCTCAGATTTTAGTTTGAGTTTCAATTTAGATTGAAGTTTTGTCAAAATTAATTTGAAGGGATTCGATTTGAAATGAGAATTGGAATTTTGTGGTTTTAGATGTAACATCTTCAACCTCAAAAGAAAATTGAATTGACTGGATTGAGTCATTACAATGAGGAGAGGTCTCAGAGCAATGCGGTATTGGATGTAAAATCCTTAACCTCAAAAGTTTGATTTTTGATGTATTTCAATGCAATAGGGAAATAATCCTAAAGCAATGCAGTTTCGGATGTAAAATCCTTAACCCCAGGAATTTGATTTTGATGTATTTCATTGCGATAGGGAAAGAACCTAAAGCAATGCAGTCTCGGATGTAAAATCCTCAACCTCAAAAATTTGATTTTAATGTATTTCATTGCGATAGGGAAAGAACCTAAAGCAATGCAGTCTCGGATGTAAAATCCTCAACCTCAAAAATTTGATTTTAATGTATTTCATTGCGATAGGGAAAGAACCTAAAGCAATGCAGTCTCGGATGTAAAATCCTCAACCTCAAAAATTTGATTTTGATGTATTTCATTGCGATAGGGAAAGAGTCCTAAAGCAATGCAGTCTCGGATGTAAAATCCTCAACCTCAAAAATTTGATTTTTGATGTATTTCATTGCGATAGGGAAAGAGTCCTAAAGCAATGCAGTCTCGGATGTAAAATCCTCAACTCCAAAAGTTTGAATTTGATGTATTTCATTGCGATAGGGAAAGGATCCTAAAGCAATGCAGTCTCGGATGTAAAATCCTCAACCCAAAAGTTTGAATTTGATGTATTTCATTGCGATAGGGAAAGAATCCTAAAGCAATGCAGTCTCGGATGTAAAATCCTCAACCCAAAAGTTTGATTTGATGTATTTCATTGTAATAGGGAAAGGATCCTAAAGCAATGCAGTCTCGGATGTAAAATCCTCAACCCAAAAGTTTGATTTTTGATGTATTTCATTGCAATAGGGAAAGGATCCTAAAGCAATGCAATCTCGGATGTAAAACCCTCAACCCAAAAGTTTGATTTTGATGTATTTCATTGCGATAAGGAAAGAATCCTAAAGCAATGCAGTCTCGGATGTAAAATCCTCAACTCCAAAAGTTTGAATTTGATGTATTTCATTGCGATAGGGAAACGATCCTAAAGCAATGCAGTTTCGGATGTAAAATCCTCAACCCAAAAATTTGAATTTTTTTGAAGGGTAATTGATTTTGCAAAGATTTGCAGTGTGGGATTTGAAAAGTGTGGAATTTTGGTGTTTCGAGAATTTCATGAAAGTTGTAAAAGACTTTCATGAAGGAAATAGATTAGGAGGGAATATGTAGATGTTTGTACGACTTATTTTTAGGTTTGTGTGTTTTATTTTGAAAAGGGGGTCGCCTAACAGAAATTGTCGGCGAATTTTAATTTAATTTAAATAAATAATTTGAAAAGTAGTATTTGATTTTGAAAATAATTTTAAGTTTGAAAACTTTAAGATATGAAATCAAACTGATTTCACGTCCTAAATAGTTTATATAAACGAGCACCGCACCACAAACCGTGTATCTATCCCTAAGGATAAACACACTGCTTGATGGTGGGGCTCAATTAAATAAACTAAAAGATTTGTGACATCCGTTTGGTCTGCGAACCAATTTTATAAGCCGACAAATTCCCCTGCTTAATATGAAAACATTAAACAGGGTTTATATTACTCGGGTTCTTTAAAATTCTCTATAAGGGCAAGCCCCTATAGTTAATTACATCTTAAGTGACGGGAATCACCTAAGAAAACTCTCGATAATAATCAGTAGTTCTGCTTTCAAGAATCTCAAAGTTTAAGTTTTCAAGGGATTTGAGTTTTGGAATTTCAATAGGGAATGGATCAAATTTGGAAGATTTTATTTTGGGATTTCAAAGGAAGAAAGGTAGGAGAAATTACGGATTCGAAGCGAACTTCGGTAATTTCCCGACTATCCTATTGTTTGGCTTGGATTTAGGAAAGTCCTAATGTTTATTTAATGTTTTGATCTTGCCAATTTTAATTAATTAGGACTTATATTCGTATGACATGATCATACAAATAGCCTCGAAGATGTGAGGGTTTATGTCGTATCGGACGACTACCTCGGAGTCTTAAAACCAATTAGGGCTTAATTTACATGACATGATCATGCAAATGCCTAACGAAGAGTTGAGGATTTATTTTTCACTAGGCAAACTACCTCGAAATCCTATAGATTTGTTATTTAATTCTAGGAATGTTTTGCTGAAGTAGACTCAGGTTTTGCTGATGACGATGGCCGTGCTACCCACCATGCTCCAAGCTCATTGTTGTTGCAGAGGTTTAGTTATAGAAGTCATAAATCAGGAGACGATAAAAGTGTTTTGGTTTAGAGAAAATCTTAACTTCCAAGTGTTTTTTATGTTTTAATTAAAACAAATCTTAAAGTTGATTATAACAACACCGGTTAAGATCCCACGGTTCCATCCTTCCGCATCGTTATTTTTATCGGATTCACTTAGTCCCGATGAATTTGCTAAACTCAACCGAATGAGTTCCACACTTTCATTTAGACCGTGGGAAATCCCGTTAGCAACACGTAGGTTACATCATCCGAGGTATTCCCGATCATCCAACGAGATGTTTTAATTTAGTTGTAATTGTAGTTTTGTGTTCTGTTTGTGATTAAATTTTGAGTTGTTTTATATTTTGAAATGTTGTGGCGGTGAATTTAATCTTGCAATGACTTTTAATTTAGTTTTGGTTTCAGTTTTAGGGACTATCCTAAAGGTGTGGGTTTTCATGCAACAGTTGTTTATCATGCAAGAAAAGTAAAGTCCATTTGCAATAAAGTAAATTGCAAGAAAGTAAATTGCAATAAAATAAAAGAGTACCTGGAGGGTCTTCCCGTCATCCCAGGCTACACTTAAAACACAATTAGAATATTTAAGCAAGTTCCTAGGTAAAGCTAAGGGAAGTATTATGGTTTTCTACCAAGTTCCTAATCCTATAGCTAGTCATTTCCTATGACGTCTAGGTTCTTGTGTTTTTGTTTGAGGACGATTTTCTTCATCAAAGAATAATTAAGTTCAATTTTTCTTGTAAGTATCCTATCATATTGAGGAAGTTCTTAAGAAGAATCTTAAACATCTTTTCAATATTGCTAGAATTATTTTAAGTCCAAATGAATTTAATTATACAAATGAATTAATCGTCCAGGAATTCAAGTTTTGTTATCTTGCTTCGATGAACTAGGACATTTGAATATCCTATAAGTGAAGTAACATTTCATTCAATGTTCTGTTTAGGAGTTATGATAACCAAAGCTCTCGAGGGCAAACTGGTGTTCAAATGGTTTATGATTTAGTTTAACTTTAGTTAAAGGGTTTAAATTTGGAATAGTGTTCAAGTTACTTCATATTTAATTTCTTTATGACTTAGGTGATATTATTTAATTCAATTCAATTTAACTTTAATTTAATTTGGTTTAGTTTTAATTTAATTTAATTTAATTTAGTTTAATTTAATTT
This sequence comes from Papilionanthe hookeriana x Papilionanthe teres, assembly GCA_022702705.1. Taxonomy (NCBI): domain Eukaryota; kingdom Viridiplantae; phylum Streptophyta; class Magnoliopsida; order Asparagales; family Orchidaceae; genus Papilionanthe; species Papilionanthe hookeriana x Papilionanthe teres. The sequence continues at coordinate 92,154,372 of CM040422.1, forward strand.
GATTTAATTTAATTTAATTTAATTTAATTCAATTTAATTTAATCTGTTTAATTTAATTTAATTTAATTTCATTTATTTAATTTAATTTAAATTTTAATTTAATTTTATTTTTAATTTTAATTGAAATTTTAAAAGAGTTTAATAATTTAACTTTAATTTAATTTAATGATTAAGTCTTTTAATATTTTAAATCTTAAATTTGAATTATCATTTAAATTATGAATTAAATATTATTGAGATGATTAATTTTGGGATCCTTAGATTAAAGAACAAATTTCTTCCTTATAATGTCCCTATTTTAATAATTCCAATTTTATTATTCTTCCAAATTTAATCAATTATTTAATTAAGTTTTATTTTAATTATATTCAAATTGTTTAGTAGGTTTCTACCCTTTAATTATTTAAATTTCAATCATCCAAATCAGATTAAGATCAAATATTTTACTAGTTTATTTTATTAAACCTAAAGTTTTAATTAATGGTTAAAATTTTAATTACCATTTTGCCCCTTCAAGCTTAATAATTTCATAACTCACTAAATTCAGCTTAAATGAACTTGAAATTTTTATGTGACTTCACTCATATGTCAATAAAGACATGAGAGGAGAAAATGTGATTTTTCTGTATTTAATTTATTTATGTAATTATTTTTGGTGGAAAATAGGAATTTCCAAGGAAAATTTAATAACATGACCAAGGAAAAGTTTCTGTCCTTAAGAAAATGATGGGACATTCCTAATGACCAGAGGACCACTTGGACCAATTTTGGTGATTTTTTGAATTATATTATTTTTATTATAATTATTTTAAGTTTTGGAGTATTAATTAATTTAAAGATAAAATAAAGGTTGAAAAATGAATTTTATATTTTTCAAAAATCTTTCTGATATCAACGAAATCAGAGAATCAATTTTTGCAATTTTCTGACTTTTCTTTGATTTATTAGAATTATTTTAGTGGAAATGCCAAAAAATATATTTTTTTAATTTTAAAATTACCTTAGGGCTTTAAAATTTAATATCTCATCAAATAGACCTAAGAAAAATATAGGATTTATTCCTAAGTGATTAAAATTCAAAATGTGATATTTTGGTGAATTTTATTATTTTTGTGATTTTTATTATTTTTTAATTATTAAAATAGTAAAATAATACCAAAAAATCAACTTTTTTAGAAAATTAAAATTTTAATTTTCTTAAATTCCCCTGATATTAGAGAGGCTCCAAAACCAATTTGGTGAATTTTTGAAAAGTATTTTGAAAGTTATGAATTTTTGAAATTTAAATTGGCTAAATGGCTCAATCAACCCATTTAGTAGGGCTAACCAAGTCCAATTGACTTCAAATTTTTATGGTGAGTTCCTCAGATCCTAAAGGTCAGTGGAGAATTGATTTCAAGTCAATTTGATGTATGGTTAGCTCTAATTAATTAGGGACCTATTTTGGGTGTTTAAGCCAATTAGGGTTATTTTAAATAAACTAATCCAAAATCTATTTTTCCTAGGGTCCTCTAGTCATAAGAGACATCACCAAATTTTCCTAGAATTTATTTCACAACATGCTAATTATTGTATTTAAAATACTCAAAACAGAAACATGAATTTGAAAAATCAATAACATCTCATAGGGATGGCCTCTGACTTTGGAAAATTCAGGGAATGTTCCCAAATTCAGAGGCTTCAAAAGCCCTATGGTCTCATGCCATGGTGAATTTCCTATATGCATGGAGAATTAAAACAATGCGAAGGGAAATAAATCATTAAAAATAAAATACTTGATGAAATTAAATAATTTCTTTTCCACATTATTCTCCTCTGTTCACTGAGCAAGGGGGTATTTTTATTTTATTTTTTTGATTTTCCTACACAAAGTTATGGATTTTTGAAGTTTAGGGAATCAAATAAATAGAAAAATACCCTAATTTTCTATTTATCCACGGGCGCCGCGTCAACCTCGGCAGCTCCGAAAGGCCACGCGGCGCTCTCCGATTCGACGCCGCCATCTGACTCAGCGCTCCGGGGCGCCGCTGTGTCGTTCCATCTCCTGATCCGATGCGATCCTGGCCGTCCGTCCGCGCGTGTATTGAATGAACGGCATCCGTTCATCATCCCCAAGCGTCCTCAGCCGAGAGCCGTCTGTCTTCTAGGCCTAAGATCTCACTCGATACTCAATGGATTTTCGTGTTCTTATGCTCTATGGATTCGTCTCGAGAAGACGAACACATCTATACGGTTTATGTGGCATGAAATTGACTTAATAAAAATGGAGAAAGTTCAGAAGCTCATGAAGAAGAGTGAGGCCTTACCTTTGCTCAGAGAAGTGTGGCTTCGATCTGAGGGTTGTGTCACCTTCGATTGGATCCCAGCATGCTCCAGATGAAGTCTCCTGGTCTGGTGAATTGCCTAGCTATGAAAGTGACCACAGCCGATCACAAAGCTTGGAGGCCGGAGCAACCGGGTGGCCCTGGAGATGGGGCTTTCAGTGGGAAACTTCTCCTCTTGGTCCAAGTGAAGGTGCAGGACCGACCAATTTGAGGATTGGCTCACCGTGGCAAAGTGTCCCGGTTTTGGGTGAAATTTTAGTAGAGAAATTGGATTCCGTTGGTGGGGATTAGGGCAAATCGACACCTGGGGATCAACTGCTCTAAGTATGGAGAAGGGTTTGGAACAATTTTGGCAGAGTTTCGGCAAGGTTTGTGCAACTCTCTTCTCATGGCCGTGAGGGAGTTGGGTTTAAATAGAGGTGGCTGGAGAGCCTCACAGGGATAGCCAAGGGTTGGGATCGACCGCTGCCGGGCATAGGAAGAATAGCCATGGTGGCCATTGGGCATGGGGCGGCCTCAGCAAGGTGGAATTCCAAAGTTTGGCTCCTCCCAAGGTCTCGACCATGGTGTTTTCCAGTGACCTGTGCGGCTGGCCGGCAGTGCATGGGTCACCCTCGTGTCCAGGTGGGTCAGGGCTGGAGGTTTGTGCAGTCAATTGGCCATGGACATGTGTAAAGGGTTTGAATCAAAGTGGAATGGGAAAGGGCTAGTTTTGGGTCTAAATGGGTCAACCCTTCCATTTGGGCTAGGTGCACCACCCAAGGCTTGGTTTAGGCTGAGGAGAAAGTGATTTGGATCAGCTTGATTAGTGGGGTCAAGTCACAATCCAAGTACAATTAAGCTTAAGCATGGTTTAGTGGAGTCATGGAAGTGGTTAATCACCTTTAGGAATTAAGGAAAGAGTCTCCTCCTTTTGCCCAAAATGGCATGGTGACATGTAAAGAGGCTCTCATGGCTTCCATGTGGCTCATGCATGGCTTCATGGCTCACCTTTGGCTTGGGAAAAGTCAAGTCAATTTCATGGAAATGGATTTTAAGAAAATTTTGATATTTTGATGGGAATTTGTATGGGGCTTAATTTGGAATGGCTTCATGATGAATTTTCAAACTTAGGGATTGATTTTAATTAAGGGTGTGTGTCGGCATATTTTTAGGTTGTGTTGTATTTTAAAAGGGGGTCGCCTAACAGAAGTTGTCGGCGAATTTAAATTTTAAATTTGATTTAAATATATATATAATTTCGAAAGTAGTATTTGACTTTGAAAATAATTTTAAATTTGAAAGTTTCAAGATATGAGATTAAACCGATCTCACATCCCAAATAGTTTATATAAATGAGCACCGCACCACAAACCGTGTATCTATCCCTAAGGATAGACACACCGCTTGAGGGTGGGGCTCGATCAAATAAACTAGAAGTTTTGTGACATCCGTTTGGTCTGCGAACCAATTTTATAAGCCGACAAATTCCCCTGCTTAATATGAAAGTATTAAACAGGGTTTATATTACCTGGGTTCTTTAAAATTCTCTATAAGGGCAAGCCCCTATAGTTAATTACATCTTAAGTGACGGGAATCACCTAAGAAAACTCTCGATAATAACCAATAATTCTGCTCTCAAGAATTTCAAAGTTTAAGGTTTTCAAAGATTGAATTTTGGAATTTCAATAGGGAATGGATCAAATTTGGAACATTTTTGTTTTGTGAATCCGAAGAAAGAAAGGTAGGAGAAATCACTGATTCGAAGTGAACTTCGGTAATTTCCCGACTATCCTATTGTTTCGCTTCGAATTTAGGAAAGTCCTAATGTTTATTTAGTATTTCAATCTTGCCAATTTTAATTAATTAGGGCTTATATTTGTATGATAAAATCAAACAAATAACATTTCAGAAGATGTGAGGGTTTATTGTCGTATCGGACGACTACCTCGGAATCCTAAGACCGGTTAGGGCTTAATTTGCAATGCAAATGCCTAACGAAGAGGTCGAGGATTTATGTTGCACTAGACAAGCTACCTCGAAGTCCTATGGCTTTGTTGTTTAATTCTAAGAAGGTTTTGCTTGAAGTAGGTTCAAGTTTTGCCGACGACGATGGCCGTGTCGCCCACCATGCTCCAAGCTCCTCGTTGTCGCAGAGGTTTTAGTTTTAGAAATCATAAATCAGGGAGATGAGAAAAGTGTTTTGGTTTAGAGAAGTCTTAATTTCCGAGTGTTTTGTATTTCGATTAAAACAAATCTTAAAGTTGATTATAACGACACCGGTTAAGATCCCACGGTTCCATCCTTCCGGCATCATTATTTTTATCGGATTCACTTAGTCCGGATGAATTTGCTAAACTCAACCGAATGAGTTCCACACTTTCATTTAGACCGTGGAAATCCCGTTAGCAACACGTAGGTTACATCATCCGAGGTATTCCCGATCATCCAACAGGATGTTTTAATTTAGTTGCAATTGTAGTTTTGTGTTCTGTTTGTGATTAAATTTTGAGTTGTTTTATATTTTGAAATGTTGTGGCGGTGAATTTTATCTTGCAATGACTTTTAACTTAGTTTTGGTTTCAGTTTTAGGGACTATCCTAAAGGTGTGGGTTTTCATGCAACAGATTGTTTTATCATGCAAGAAGAGTAAAGTGCATCCGCAATAAAGTAAATTGCGAGGAAGTAAATTGCAAGAAAGTAAATTGCAATAAAATAAAAGCGTACCCTGGAGGGTCTTCCCGTCATCCCAAGCTACACTTAAAACACAATTAGAATATTTAAGCAAGTTCCTAGGTAAAGCTAAGGGAAAGGTTATGGTTTTCTACCAAATTCCTAATCCTATAGCTAGTCATCTCCTATGACGTCTAGGTTCTTTGTGTTTTTGTTTCGAGGACGATTTTCTTCATCAAAGAACAATTAAGTCCAATTGTTCTTATAAATATCCTATCATATCGAGGAAGTGCTTAAGAAGAATCTTAAACATCTTTTCAATATTTCTAGGATTGTTTTAAGTCCAAATGAATTTAATTATATAAATGAATCAATCGTCCGAGGTTTTCAAGTTTTGTTAACTCGCCTAGTGAATTAAGACATTCGAATATCTTATGAGTGAAGTAAGCACTTCATTTAATGTTTCATTTAGGAGTTATAATAATCAAAGCTTTCAAGGGTAAATTAGTATTTAAATGATTTGATTTAAGTTAAAAAGTTGCTTTATATTTAATTTCTTTTATGTCTTAGGTGACGTTATATTTAATTCAATTTAATTTAATTGAGTTTTAATTTAACTTAATTTAATTTAATTTGATTTGATGTTTAATTAATTTGATTTGATTTAATTTAATTTAATTATTTAATTTAATTTAATTTAATTTAATTGTTTAATTTAATTTAATTTAATTATTTAATTTAATTTAATTTAATTTAATTTAATTTAATTTAATTGTTTAATTTAATTTAATTTAATTATTTAATTTAATTTTAATTTACTTTAATTTAATTTAATTTAATTTAATTGTTTAATTTAATTTAATTTAATTATTTAATTTAATTTTAATTTAATTTAATTTATAATTTTAATTGAGATTTTAAAAGAGTTTAATGATTTAATTAAGTCTTTTAATATTTTAAATTTGAGTTATCATTTTAATTAAGAGTTAAATGTTAATGATATAATTAGTTTAGGGATTTTTTAAATTAAAGAATAAATCTCTTCCTAATAAATATCCCTTATTTTAATAATTCCAATTTTATTATTCTTCCAAATTTAATCTATTATTTAATTAAAGTTTAATTATTTTAAAATTTGTTTAATGAGTTTCTACCCTTTAATTATTTAAATTTCAATCATCCAAATCAGATTAAGATCAAATGTTTTACTTGTTGATTTTTTTTATTAAACCTAAAGTTTTAATTAAGGGTTGAAAGTTTAATTACCATTTTACCCCTTAAGCTTAATAATTTCATAACTCACTAAATTGAACTTAAATGAACTTGAAATTTTTATGTGACTTCACTCATATGTCAATAAAGACATGAGAGGAGAAAATGTGATTTTTCTGTATTCAATTTATTTATATAATTATTTTTGGTGGAAAATAGAGATTTTCAAGGAAAATTTGATAACATGACCAAAGGAAAGTTTCTGTCCTTAAGAAAATTAGGGGACATTTCTAATGACCAGAGAAGCACTTGGACCAATTTTGGTGATTTTTTGAATTATATTATTTTTATTATAATTATTTCGAGTTTTGGAGTGTTAATTAATTTAAAAATAAAATAAATGTTGAAAAATGGATTTTATATTTTTCAAAAATCTCTCTGATATCAAGGAAACCAGAGAAACAAATTTTGTAATTTTCTGATTTTTCTATGATTTATTATAATTATTTTAGTGAAAATGCTAGAAAATACATTTTTTTTAATTTTAAAATTACCCTAGGGCTTTAAAATTCAATATCTCACTAAATAGACCTAGGAAAAATGTGGGATTTGTTCCTAAGTGATTAAAATTCAAAATGTGACATTTTGGTGAATTTTATTATTTTTATGATTTTTATTATTTTTTTTTATTTTTTAATTATTAAAAATATTAAAATATTATTAAAAATCAACTTTTTTAGAAAATTGAAATTTTAATTTTCTTAGGTTCCCCTGATATCAGAGAGGCTCCAAAACTAATTTGGTGAATTTTTGAAAGATATTTTAGAAGTTATGAATTTTTAAAGTTTAAAATGGCTAAATGGCTTATTCAACCCAATTAGTAGGGTTAACCAAGTCCAATTGACCTCAAATTTTTACGGTGGGTTCCTCTGATCCTAAAGGTCAGTGGAGAATTGATTTCAAGTCAATTTGATGTCTGGTTAATTCTAATTAATTAAAGACCTATTTTGGGTGTTTAAGCCAATTAGGGTTGTTTTAAATGAACTAAGTCAAAACCTATTTTTCCTAGGGTTCTCTGATCATAAGGAACATCACCAAATTTTCCTAGAATTTATTTCACAACATGCTATTTACTGGAATTAAAATACTCAAAACAAGTAACCCGAACTTGAAAAATCAAGAACTCTTCATAGGGATGGCCTCGACTTTGGAAAATTCAGGGAATGTTCCCAAATTCAGAGGCTTCAAAAGCCCTATGGTCTCATGCCATGGTGAATTGTATGCATGCATGAAGAATTAAAACAATGCAGAGAGTGAATAAATTATAAAAAATAAAATATTTGATGAAATTAAGTGATTTCTTTTCCACATTATTCTCCTCTCTTCACTGAGCAAGAGGGTATTTTCATTTTATTTTTCTGATTTTTCTACACAGAGATATGAATTTTTGAAGTTTAGGGAATTAAATAAATTAGAAAATCCCTAATTTTCTACTTATCCGAGTCGGCGCCGCCGCATCCTCGGCGACTCCGAAAGGCCACGCGGCGCGCTCCCATTCGATGCCGCCACCCGAGTCGGCAGCCCGGGCCCCGCGGTTCTCGTACCGTCTCCCGGTCCGACGCGATCCCGGCCGTCCGTGCGCGCGTGTATTGAATGGACGCGCATCCGTTCATCGTCCCCAAGTGTTCTCACCCGAGAGTCGTCCACACTAAATCCCTAAGATCTCACTCAATTCTCAATGGATTTTCACGTTCTTATACTCTATGGATTCGTCTTGAAGAGACGAACACATCTATACGGTTAACATGCATTGAAATTAAAGCATTTGAAATGGAGAATCTCCAGAAGCTCGAGATGAAGAGTTAGCTCATACCTTGGCTCGTAGAAGTGTGGCTTCAATCCGAGAGTTGTTGCACCTTCGATTGGGTCCCGCGAAGCTCCGCATGAAGTCTCCCGGTCCAGTGAATTGTCCGGATATGATTTCGACCAAGCCCGATCACAAAGCTTGGAGGTCGGAGCAACCGGGTGGCCTCGGAGATGGGGCTTTTGATGGTGGACACCTTCTCTTGGTCCGGTGAAGGTGTAGAGCCAATCAATTTGGGAATTGGCTCACCGTGGAGAAGTGTCCTGGTTTTGGGTGGAATTTCAACTCTGAAATTGAGCTTACAGAGGAGAAATGGCAGGGGGATTTCACTGGGGATCAAGTGCTCTAAGGATGGAGAAGGGTCTGGAACAATTTTGGCAGAGTTTTGGCAAGGTTTGTGCTTCTTCTCCTTCATGGCCGAGAGGGGTGGAGTTTAAATAGAGTTGGCTGGGGGGCCTCCCAGGGGAGTTAGGGCTTGGGATCAGCTGCTCTGGTGAGGAGAAGAACAGCCATGGTGACCACTAGGCATGGGGCAGCTCAGCAAGTGAGAATTTCAATGTTGGCTCACATGCGAGCTTTCAGCCATGGTGTTTTCCGGCGGCCAGTGGCCGGCGGCCGTGCAATGGTCACCATCTTGGTCGGTGGGTCAGTGGCTGGGGTTTAGTGTAGGCAATTGGCAAATGCCATGTGTAAAGTGGTTGAATCAAAGTAGAAAGGGGAAGGGGCCATTTTAGCTTATTTTGGTCAACCCATGCAAATGGGTTGGGTGCACCTCCCCAAGACTCGTCTTTGGGCCGAGGAGGTCAGGTGGGTCAACCTCCCATGTGTGGTGGAGTCTCCATCAAGGATTAGGTGGCAAAGCATGGTTTAGAGTGTGACATGCTTAAGGTAAAAAAGGCTTAAGGGAGGCTTAAGAAAGATCCCCCTCTTCTTGCCATAAATGGACTAATGACAAGTCAAAGCCCTCATGGCTTCATGTGGCTTCGAGAATGGCTTGTTCATGGCTCCATTTGGCTTGGGAAAAGGTTGGCTTATTTCATGAAAAAGGGTTTTAGAAATATTTGGAATTTAGGGGGTAATTTGACATGTGGCTTGATTTGGAATGGTTTAATTGATGATTTTGCAACTTAGGGGTGATTTTGATCAAATGGATGATGAGGGGAAGTGTCATGTGGGCTTTAGGATGATTTGGGCTTTTGAATTTTGAAGGAAATGGGCTTTTAGGAGGGTTTAAGGGATGGGCCCTTAAGTTTAAAAATGAATTTATGGATGGGAATTTTGTGAAGAGGTTGGGCCAAATAATTGTTGGGTTTAGCTCATGGATGTGTCATGAGTGATTTGAAACAAATTTGGGGTGATTTGGATTTGAATTGGGTTGAATTTGGGTTAGGTTTGGGTTTAGGTCAAAAATGGGCCTTTTGACTCTGGGTTGAGTTTCGAGTGGGACTTGGGTTCAAATTTTGGGCAAATCATGTTAGGGTTTTGTTTGTGGGAATTTTAAGGAAGATTTAGAAAAGATTTGAGGTTAATTGGAGTTGAATTGGGTGAGTTTGGGTTAAGTTTGGGTCATGGGTCCAAATCGGGCTTTAAGGCCAAAAGTGAGATTGGATCCAAATGTCAATCAAATTGGACTTGGATTTGGTCTAAATTGGTATTGGGAATGTTGAATTGAAGTTTAGAATTGAATTGGACCAGAATTTGGGTTAATTGGATAGGTTTGGTTTAACATTGGGTTCACTTTGGGTTAAAATGGGTCAATTTGGGGGTTTTGACAAAAGTAGGGTAAATTGACAAAATTGGCCCATGGTGTAGTTGGACAAAATGAAATTGGGAATATTTAGGATTTTCTGGAATTTTCTGGGAATTTTCTGAATTTTTGGATTTTTAGGCCAAGAAGGGTATTTTGGGTATTTGGAGGGTATTGGGGGGTATTTTTGGAATCTTTGGTATTTTTGGGTATGGATGATCAATTTGAGTGATGTGGAGATGTTTGGGATTGATTTTGGAAAATTTTGGGTAATTTGGAAATTTTGCAAAAATTTGGGTAATTTCGACGGTTTTGGGTAGGTTTAGTAGGTGTAGGGTCTCTGGGGTCAAAAATTGAAAATTTGGGAAATTGAAGATTGGGTGAATTTAGGTGGAAAGAAATCATTTTGGTTGAGCCATGAAACCATTTCAAGCCCATATGAGCCATGAAAGGACTCATTTGAGGCATTCACTATGTTGTTCCTAACCCTCTTGCCAGGGCTTAGGGGTTAAGGACCATCCATGTGAATCACCTACATGAGTCGAGAGGTTAAGTTGGGTATGGGTGTGGTTTTAGGAAGTGTGTGGAAATGTAGTGTGTAAGTGTAGTGTAAGTCAGCCCCTTCACTGCGACCGAGCCACCTGTAGGGCGTCCTAAGGCCAAAGAGTCCTATAGGAACTCATCCTTTAAACTTCCACATTCGATTTCAACCCTCTAGGTGATTAGGGGTCTATAGTCAAGTTTGTGGAGTTTGCAGGGAGTTTAGAAGTGGTTTGAATTTCTAAAAGGCGGGTCCCAATTCTAGTCCTCTAAGATAGTCAAAAGAAAAAAGCCTAAGGCTAGATCCTAAGCACTAAAAAGAAGAAGGGAAGACCTCATCAAAAATGAGGTCAATAAATGGACTCCAATAGGTGTGGTGAGCCGACGGAGCACACCGCGCGTATTGGTGTTGACCGAAGCGATCAACAAAACCAACACGTATGTCCAAGTGACGAACTTAGGACGAAGTAGAAGAGTTTCGCCGAGGAGTGTCAAGTATATCTCCGGAACCGGAGATTCTCGAACTCTCGCCTGAGAAAGGAAAAGGAGGTAAATCCCAAATCACATGACCTGGGGAATTTCGATTTAGATTTTATTTTGTTTTAGATTTTTATGTGTGAGTTTAGATTTCAACTTGGAGTTTTTTTTTTTTTTTTTTTTTTTTTAGATTGAAGTTTTGTCAAAATTAATTTGAGGGATTTAATTTGAAATGAAAATTGGAGTTCTGAGGTTTTAGATGTAACATCACCGACCTCGAAAGAAAATTGAATTGATTAGATTGAATCGTTGCAATGAGAAGAGATCTCAGAGCAAAGTGGTGTTGGATGTAAAATCCTTAACCTCAAGAGTTTGATTTTTGATGTATTTCATCGCAATAGGGAAAGAATCCTAAAGCAATGCAGTCTCGGATGTAAATCCTCAACCCAAAAGTTTGAATTTTGATGTATTTCATTGCAATAGGGAAAGAATCCTAAAGCAGTGCAATTTTGGATGTAAAATCCTCGACCCAAAAGTTTGAATTTTGATGTACTTCAGTGCAATAGGAAAAGAATCCTAAAGCAGTGCAGTCTTGGATGTGAAATCCTCGACCCAAAAGTTTGAATTTTGATGTACTTCAGTGCAATAGGAAAAGAATCCTAAAGCAGTGCAGTCTTGGATGTGAAATCCTCGACCCAAAAGTTTGAATTTTGATGTACTTCAGTGCAATAGGAAAAGAATCCTAAAGCAGTGCAGTCTTGGATGTAAAATCCTCGACCCAAAAGATTTTGATTTTGATGTACTTCAGTGCAGATAGGAAAAGAATCCTAAGCAGTGCGGTCTTGGATGTAAAATCCTCGACCCAAAAGGTTGAATTTGATGTATTTCAAGGCAATAGGAAAAGAATCCTAAAAGCAGTGCGATCTTGGATGTAAAATCCTCGACCCAAAAGAGTTTGATTTTGATGTATTTCAGATGCAATAGGAAAAGGATCCTAAAGCAGTGCAGTCTTGGATGTAAAATCCTCGACCCAAAAGAGTTTGATTTTGATGTATTTCAGTGCAATAGGGAAAGAATCCTAAAGCAGTGCAGTCTTGGATGTAAAATCCTCGACCCAAAAGAGTTTGATTTTGATGTATTTCAGTGCAATAGGAAAGAATCCTAAAGCAGTGTGCGATCTTGGATGTAAAATCCTCGACCCAAAAGAGTTTGATTTGATGTATTTCAAGTGCAATAGGAAAAGAATCCTAAAGCAATGCGATCTTGGATGTAAAATCCTCGACCCAAAAGAGTTTGATTTTGATGTATTTCAGTGCAATAGGAAAGAATCTTAAAGCAATGCGGTCTTGGATGTAAAATCCTCGACCCAAAAGGTTTGAATTTTGATGTATTTCAAGGCAATAGGAAAAGGATCCTAAAGCAATGCGGTCTTGGATGTAAAATCCTCGACCCAAAAGGTTTGAATTTTGATGTATTTCAAGTGCAATAGGAAAAGGATCCTAAAGCAAGTGCGATCTTGGATGTAAAATCCTCGACCCAAAAGGTTTGAATTTTGATGTATTTCGATGCAATAGGAAAAGAATCCTAAAGCAGTGCAGTCTTGGATGTAAAATCCTCGACCCAAAAGTTTGAATTTTGATTTGATTGATATTTGATTCGAGATCTGGAAGAAATTGAATTTGAATTTGATTGAGACTTGAAGCCTGGAAAGATTGAATTTGGAAATTTGGAAATTTGGAAGGATGAGTTTGAACTCGATTGAAATTTGATTTAAGATTTGATTTGAAATTTGGAAGATCAAGTTTGAAACTTGATCGAGATTGGATTTGAAATTTGATCGAGAATTTGATTTGGAATTTGTAAAGATGAAATTTGATTTTGAAGTTTGGAAAGATGGAATTTGAGATTTGTGTTGATTTCGTTTATCTTTTAATGATTTATTTTATTTTATCGTTTATTTAACGTTCATGTGAATTTGGTATTTGTCATTTTTCAGATTTTTTTTTAGAAAGTTTTCTTTTATTCTCTTTTTTTTTCTTTTCTGTTCTTTGTTCGAAGTTCATTTAACTTTAATGGCGTTTCCCAATCAATTTGCACAAAAGAGGTGAAGGCCAAAAACGTGACATGGTCACTTTCATTCCAATCATGTTGAAAATACATCATACAACTCGATCTCGGAATATATCTCATACAATCCATGTAAACTCAAAGCGGATCGTGTATGATCTTTGTTGATCCATCAAAAGAATCATCTCGTCAAAAATCCATGTCCGAATAGTGAGGTACATGGTCAATAACATCACCTTCCAAGCCATCCTTGGCAAGGATGCCGACTGGATGTACGTTGGAGGTGTGATATTTCCCATGTAACTCACAGACTCGTAAGGCCGGAGGTTCTCTAGCTCCGGGTCCGGTTGGAAATGGTAAGGTATTTTGTTGTCGTCCATCCTCCCGAAAGTAACCGAGATTCGCTCCACCGGCACCCCGGTATGCAATGCTTTGCGATATCCGCTCCGTTACCTCGCGGTATCATGACGGAACCCACCGGTAAAGGTATCTTTATCGGCCCTCGGAACTCACCCGGCCTCGCTATCCGGAGGTCGATCCGAACATGATGTTACACTCATTCAAGAAAGAGACCGTGCGTAAAGGTCCGACGAAGTCGTGGTGATCAATATGTGGGGGTATGCGGTCACCCCGTTTGTAGATGTTGATAATGCGACTATTGGGTATGCAATCGCCGGCAGTACCCTCCATGTTATCAATCTTTTTACCATTCTCTTGATAACTCGATGGCATCGGATCTACTTGCCCATGACGGAGTATTCCCGGTGGGTTTCCCTTCCGTCTTCGAGCAAAGTTGTAGCAGCATCCGCATTGTATTGTGATTCTTCCTTTCCCCGGCATCCATCTCCGGGTTCCGAGTATGTGTTTTCCTCGAGCGGCCTCGCTCGGCCCATTCTCTTCGGATCCCGGATACAATCCACGATTTGTCGTTGTTCATACTCCGAGAATACGTCGGTGTGTAGCTCGAGGCCTTCTAGTATGTTGATTCTTCTTCCTTTAATTCTCTCGAAGTATTCGAAAGTTTTCTTTTCAACATTCCGTATTCTCTCCAGCTCGTATTCGGAATGATCCGCGGATGGCGAGGCCTTGTGACATATTGTGGGATATATGGTTCAATCCCTTCACGTTCCCCGCATACCTTGGCTCCTCGTGGATGATGTCCGTCGGGACATCCCCCGGGTTGCTTCGCAACAAGGTCATGCATTATCGATGGTTCTATCCGGTGGCGTGGTAGCCTTCTTTCTTCGATCTTCCGGAGATTTCCCCGGTTCTTTCTGTTATTCTAGGAGCTGGCCTCCTTTCTTCGAGTTCCTGGTGAACCGGTGTCCTCGAAGTGTATGTGCTCGGCATTAGCAATTGTCTCGTCGCGCCGGTCCGCGGCTAGTTTTGTTAACATCTTGCGGATACGGCGATTCTTATTCCTTCGTTGCGTGGTCGTGAGAGTAGCCCTCCGAACTTCTTGAATCTCCGCGGCGCGGCGGCGACAAGCCCGCCCTCCGCCGTAGCGACTACGGACTTCATTTTCTTGTCTTCTTCGGTGTTTGCTTTTCTTTTCTTGTTGTTGGATTGGTGGCTTGGGCCACCCACTTTCATCACCGTCCGTCCGGCAGCTTCTTCTCGGTTAACCGGGACCCAATCACTTTCCTCGTATCGTAGGCCCGTCGGTGCGAAATCCGAGTCAATCTCGATTATCGCTCCATCTTTCACCCTCTTTTCATCGAGTGCAAGGCTTACGCCATTCTTAAAGTTCAAGACCAACCGCCCGTTCGACATTTCCTCGCGAAAAGACAAGGAAAAGGATCGGGGGTTGTACTAAGAACAAGAACATTAAGAAAATGTTTATTAAAGATACATTTTTTATTATTCTTATATTTTGAAATTTAACGAGAATGAAGTAGGATAAGATCGTGGAAGAGATTTTGATTTCAAAAAGAAAACAAGGAAAACTTAATTATCATGATTTTATTTATCTTAGCACATTTTATTATTATTATTATTATTTTTTTTTTTTTTGGGTTCGGACCCAATCATAAGTAATTACTTCACCCGTGTTTCTTAGGGATGAAGAATTCATTCCTTCGAAACATCAGGTAGCGTAATATTTTTTCAAGTATCGTCCGTTGATCGGAAGCATATGTCGTTCTCCCCGGCAATTCACTAGCTGGTAGGAACCTCCTGAGTATACTGCTTCAACCACAAATGGTCCTTCCCAAGTGGGTTCAAATTTTCCTCCTATCTTGCGGTGTGCAAGAATAGGTCTCTTGAGAACGAGAACTAAGTCACCAACTTTGAAAGTTCTCGGGCGGACTAGTTTGTCATGGGCTTGAACCATTTTAGCTTGGTATAGTTCTAAATTCTGTTGCGCTGCAAGTCTTTTCCCTTCCAAGCTTTCTAATTCTTCGAGTCGTAGTCTGGCGTTTTCTTCTGTCGTGATCTTGTTTGCAACTCGCAATTCCGAGTGAAGGAAGCCGAACCTCTAAAGGTAACACTCGCCTCGGACCCATACACCGGAGCGTAAGGTGTAGCTTCGAGTAGGAGTTCGAAGGTTGTCCGGTAGGCCCATAGGGCTTCTAACAATTTCTCGTGCCAATTTCTCTTATTATCGTCCAAGGTTTTCTTTAAGATTTGAACGAGAGTTTTATTAAAAGCCTCAGCGAGGCCGTTTGCTCTTGGGTAGTAAATTGTTGAGTATCGCCAGTCGATTCCGTGTCTCCCGACAAAATTGTTGATTTGTGTGCTTCGAATGCCGACCCATTATCCGAGATGATCCTCGTGCGGCACTCCGAAACGGTAGACAACTTGGTTCTTGAAAACCGCGAAGCACGTGGTGTGCTTTCACTTCTCTAAGTGGAACCGGCTCGCCCACTTGGAAAAGTAATCCGTAGCCGCAAGAATGAAACGATGTCCTTTCGAAGATGGTGGTTCTATTGGACCCACTATATCTGTGCCCCAACATTCAAATGGCCACGACGCAATTGTCGGGTGCAGCACATTTGGAGGTTGGTGTAGAACCACTCCGTGCACTTGGCATTGGTGACAGCTCTTGGCGATTTTCATGCAGTCGGTCATCATCGAGGGCCGTAGTACTCTAGTCTTTTAATTTTCATCTTCATTTTTGGACCCGACCGGTGAGCGCCACGCAGTCCCGAATGTACCTCTTTAACAATTTTACGGCCTCGGACTCGCTTAGGCACCTTAGCCACATTTGATCAAAAGACCTTCCGTACAATGTGTTGTTTATTAATGCGTAAGACGAGTTCTTTTCTTGATCCGATGGGCCAGCGACCTATCGTCCGGTAGCTTTCCCGTTTGCGTGAGTAGTCCATTAATGGCCGTCGCCAATCTTCGTGTTTTCTCGTCACCGCCGCAATCGATTCTTTTTCTTTGCTGATTTGTGTATTGTGTCTATGTCGAGCCGTGATAGGACCTGACGTCCGTGAACCGACACTTCCATCGATTCATCTTGCAAACAGGCAAATTCTTTTGCGAGACGGGCTAAAGCATCTCGCTAAAGCATTCTCTTTCTAGGAATTTTGTAGATTGTCACATTTGGAATCGTTCCAACAATTGTATGGCATACCTGGAAGTATTGTTCGAGTCTTGGCTTTAGAATTCTGTACTCGTCCGGCGATCCGTTGAATGATTAACCGTGAATCCCCGTAGATGTTGATGTCCGTTATCCCCATTTGAATGGTTAATTCCAATCCCGTTATGAGGGCTTCGTATTCCGCTTCGTTGTTTGTACACGGTTCCGTCAAGTGGTAGGAGTATCTTAACATCCCCCGCTCCGGTGTTATAAAGATTAGCCCGATTCCCGCCTTACCGGCACTATCACTTGCGATTCTTCGTCTTTGTGTGCCGAAGATGCTCCGTCAAAATATAATTCCCAACGTCGATCGTCAAGGTCTTCTAGGTTCATTATTTGTTCATCCGGCAAATCATCATTGAGAGGAGATTCTCGCCAAGCAAAGGGTGCGCCGCGAGGAAGTCCGCTAAGACTTGTCCCTTTACTGACACGCGGAGGCACGAAAGTTATATCGAATTGCAATAATATCATCGACCATCCGGCAAGTCCGCTGGAAAGTGTCGGGCGAGTCATCAAGTATCGCAATGGATTAAACTTCGAGATCAAGTTGACCTTATGAGAAAGCATGTAGTGCCCGAGCTTTTGAGCGGCGAAGATCGTGGCCAAACAATGCTTTTCAATTGCGGGATACCTTACTTCCATCGGAAGTAAACGACGCGCTAAGTAGTAAAGAGCATTTTCTTTACCCTCATCATCGACCCAGCTAACGAGGCTCCGAGAGAGTCATCTAAAGCCGCGGTGTAAAGTATCGCGGTCTACACTGATGCTGGGGCTGCTAAGACGTGAGGTGTCATTAAATGACCGAGAGAAGCACTTGGACCAATTTTGGTGATTTTTCGAATTATATTATTTTTATTATAATTATTTTGAGTTTTGGAGTGTTAATTAATTTAAAAATAAAATAAATGTTGAAAAATGGATTTTATATTTTTCAAAAATCTCTCTCGATATCAAGGAAACCAGAGAAACAAATTTTGCAATTTTCTTATTTTTCTATGATTTATTATAATTATTTTAGTGAAAATGCTAGAAAATACATTTTTTTTAATTTTAAAATTACCCTAGTGGCTTTAAAATTCAATATCTCACTAAATAGACCTAGGAAAAATGTGGGATTTGTTCCTAAGTGATTAAAATTCAAAATGTGACATTTTGGTGAATTTTATTATTTTTATGATTTTTATTATTTTTTTTTATTTTTTAATTATTAAAAATATTAAAATATTATTAAAAATCAACTTTTTTAGAAAATTGAAATTTTAATTTTCTTAGGTTCCCCTGATATCGAGAGGCTCCAAAACTAATTTGGTGAATTTTTGAAAGATATTTTAGAAGTTATGAATTTTTAAAGTTTAAAATGGCTAAATGGCTTATTCAACCCAATTAGTAGGGTTAACCAAGTCCAATTGACCTCAAATTTTTACGGTGGGTTCCTCTGATCCTAAAGGTCAGTGGAGAATTGATTTCAAGTCAATTTGATGTCCGGTTAATTCTAATTAATTAAAGACCTATTTTGGGTGTTTAAGCCAATTAGGGTTGTTTTAAATGAACTAAGTCAAAACCTATTTTTCCTAGTGGTTCTCTGGTCATAAAGAACATCACCAAATTTTCCTAGAATTTATTTCACAACATGCTATTTACTCGGAATTAAAATACTCAAAACAAGTAATCTGAACTTGAAAAATCAAGAACTCTTCATAGGGATGGCCTCTGACTTTGGAAAATTCAGGGAATGTTCCCAAATTCGGAGGCTTCAAAAGCCCTATGGTCTCATGCCATGGTGAATTGTATGCATGCATGAAGAATTAAAACAATGCAGAGAGTAAATAAATTATAAAAAATAAAATATTTGATGAAATTAAGTGATTTCTTTTCCACATTATTCTCCTCTCTTCACCGAGCAAGAGGGTATTTTCATTTTATTTTTCTGATTTTTCTACACGTAGATATGAATTTTCGAAGTTTAGGGAATTAAATAAATTAGAAAATCCCTAATTTTCTACTTATCCGAGTCGGCGCCGCACGCATCCTCGACGACTCCGAAAGGCCACGCGGCGCGCTCCCATTCGACGCCGCCACCCGAGTCGGCAGCCCGGGCCCCGCGGTTCTCGTACCGTCTCCCGGTCCGACGCGATCCTGGCCGTCCGTGCGCGCGTGTATTGAATGGACGGCATCCGTTCATCGTCCCTAAGTGTTCTCACCCGAGAGCCGTCCACACTAAATCCCTAAGATCTCACTCGATTCTCAATGGATTTTTACGTTCTTATACTCTATGGATTCGTCTTGAAGAGACGAACACATCTATACGGTTAACATGCATCGAAATTAAAGCATTTGAAATGGAGAATCTCCGAAGCTCGGGATGAAGAGTTAGCTCATACCTTGGCTCGGAGAAGTGTGGCTTCAATCCGAGAGTTGTTGCACCTTCGATTGGGTCCCGGCAAGCTCCGGATGAAGTCTCCCGGTCCGGTGAATCGTCCGGATATGATTTCGACCAAGCCCGATCACAAAGCTTGGAGGTTGGAGCAACCGGGTGGCTCCGGAGATGGGGCTTTTGATGGTGGACACCTTCTCTTGGTCCGGTGAAGGTGTAGAGCCAATCAATTTGGGAATTGGCTCACCGTGGAGAAGTGTCCTGGTTTTGGGTGGAATTTCAACTCGGAAATCGAGCTTACGGCAGGAGAAATGGCAGGGGATTTCACCTGGGGATCAAGTGCCGTAAGGATGGAGAAGGGTCTGGAACAATTTTGGCAGAGTTTTGGCAAGGTTTGTGCTTCTTCTCCTTCATGGCCGAGAGGGGTGGAGTTTAAATAGAGTTGGCTGGGGGGGCCTCCCGTGGGAGTTAGGGCTTGGGATCAGCTGCTCTGGTGAGGAGAAGAACGACCATGGTGACCACTAGGCATGGGGCGACTCAGCAAGTGAGAATTTCAATGTTGGCTCACATGTGAGCTTTCGGCCATGGTGTTTTCCGGCGGCCCGGTGGCCGCCGGCCGTGCAATGGTCACCATCTTGGTCAGGTGGGTCGTGGCTGGGGTTTAGTGTAGGCAATCGGCAAATGCCATGTGTAAAGTGGTTGAATCAAAGTAGAAAGGGGAAGGGGCCATTTTAGCTTATTTTGGTCAACCCATGCAAATGGGTTGGGTGCACCTCCCCAAGACCCGGTTTTGGGCCGAGGAGGTCGTGGGTCAACCTCCCATGTGTGGTGGAGTCTCCATCAAGGATTAGGTGGCAAAGCATGGTTTAGAGTGTGACATGCTTAAGGTAAAAAGGCTTAAGGGAGGCTTAAGAAAGATCCCCTCTTCTTGCCATAAATGGACTAATGACAAGTCAAAGCCCTCATGGCTTCATGTGGCTTGAGAATGGCTTGTTCATGGCTCCATTTGGCTTGGGAAAAGGTCGGCTTATTTCATGAAAAAGGGTTTTAGAAATATTTGGAATTTAGGGGGTAATTTGACATGTGGCTTGATTTGGAATGGTTTAATTGATGATTTTGCAACTTAGGGGTGATTTTGATCAAATGGATGATGAGGGGAAGTGTCATGTGGGCTTTAGGATGATTTGGGCTTTTGAATTTTGAAGGAAATGGGCTTTTAGGAGGGTTTAAGGGATGGGCCCTTAAGTTTAAAAATGAATTTATGGATGGGAATTTTGTAAAGAGGTTGGGCCAAATAATTGTTGGGTTTAGCTCATGGATGTGTCATGAGTGATTTGAAACAAATTTGGGGTGATTTGGATTTGAATTGGGTTGAATTTCGGGTTAGGTTTGGGTTTAGGTCAAAAATGGGCCTTTTGACCTTGGGTTGAGTTTGAGTGGGACTTGGGTTCAAATTTTGGGCAAATCATGTTAGGGTTTTGTTTGTGGGAATGTTAAGGAAGATTTAGAAAAGATTTGAGGTTAATTGGAGTTGAATTGGGTGAGTTCGGGTTAAGTTTGGGTCATGGGTCCAAATTGGGCTTTAAGGCCAAAAGTGAGATTGGATCCAAATGTCAATCAAATTGGACTTGGATTTGGTCTAAATTGGTATTGGGAATGTTGAATTGAAGTTTAGAATTGAATTGGACAAGAATTTGGGTTAATTGGATAGGTTTGGTTTAACATTGGGTTCACTTTGGGTTAAAATGGGTCAATTTGGGGGTTTTGACAAAAGTAGGGTAAATTGACAAAATTGGCCCATGGTGTAGTTGGACAAAATGAAATTGGGAATATTTAGGATTTTCTGGAATTTTCTGGGAATTTTCTGAATTTTTGGATTTTTAGGCCAAGAAGGGTATTTTGGGTATTTGGAGGGTATTGGGGGGTATTTTTGGAATCTTTGGTATTTTTTGGGTATGGATGATCAATTTGAGTGATGTGGAGATGTTTGGGATTGATTTTGGAAAATTTTGGGTAATTTGGAAATTTTGCAAAAATTGGGTAATTTCGACGGTTTTGGGTAGGTTTAAGTAGGTGTAGGGTCTCGGGGTCAAAAATCGAAAATTTGGGAAATCGAAGATCGGGTGAATTTAGGTGGAAAGAAATCATTTTGGTTGAGCCATGAAACCATTTCAAGCCCATATGAGCCATGAAAGGACTCATTCGAGGCATTCACTATGTTGTTCCTAACCTCTTAGCCAAGGGCTTAGGGGTTAAGGACCATCCATGTGAATCACCTACATGAGTCGGAGGTTAAGTTGGGTATGGGTGTGGTTTTAGGAAGTGTGTGGAAATGTAGTGTGTAAGTGTAGTGTAAGTCAGCCCTTCACTGCACCAAGCCACCTGTAAGGCGCTCCTAAGGCCAAAGAGTCCTATAGAACTCATCCTTTAAACTTCCACATTCGATTTCAACCCTCTAGGTGATTAGGGGTCTATAGTCAAGTTTGTGGAGTTTGCAGGGAGTTTAGAAGTGGTTTGAATTTCTAAAAGGCGGGTCCCAATTCTAGTCCTCTAAGATAGTCAAAAGAAAAAGCCTAAGGCTAGATCCTAAGCACTAAAAAGAAGAAGGGAAGACCTCATCAAAAATGAGGTCAACAGTGTGATGTAGAGCAATTGTCATATGGGCTTTAGCATGAAATTTGGGCTTTTAAGAAGGTTTCCATGTAAGTGGGCTTTTGGTTCAAAAATAGATTTATGGATGGGAATTTTGTAGAATTTTGGACCAAATAATTGTTGGGTTTGGTTTAGGAATGTGCCATGAGTAATTTGAAACAAATTTGGAGTGATTTGGGTTTGAATTGGATTGAATTTGGGCTCTTTTAGTTAATGGGCCAATATAGGTCAAATTGGGCTAAGTTGGGCCAATGTGGGGCTAGGGTTGAAATTAATGTAAAATTAATGTTTGGAAATGTTTATGGAAGTGTTTAAAAGAGGTTTTGACATTGGTTGGGCTTTGATTTTGGGGTTTGGGCTTATTTGGGTTATGTTTGGGTTTAGGTCAAAATTGGGCTTATTGGTTTTGGGTTGAATTTAAGTGGGGTTTGGGTATAAATGTTGGGCAAATCATGTTAGTGTTTTTTTTGTAGGGATGTTAAGGAAGGTTTAGAAAAGATTTGGGGTCAATTGGAGTTGAATTGGGTGAGTTTGGGTTAGGTTTGGGTCATGGGTCCAAATTGGGCTTTAAGGCCAAAAGTGAAATTGGATCCAAATTTCAATCAAATTGGACTTGGATTTGGTTTAGATTGGTATTGGGAATGTTGAATTGAAGTTTAGAATTAAATTGGACCAGAATTTGGGTCAATCGGGCAGGTTTGGTTTCGACATCGGGTTCACTTAGGGTTAAAATGGGTCAAATTGGGGGTTTTGACAAAAGTAGGGTAAACTGACAAAATTGGCCCATGGTGTAGTTGAATAAAATGAAATTAGGAATATTTGGGATTTTCTGGAATTTTCTGAGAATTTTCTGAATTTTTGGATTTTTGGGTCAAGAGGGGTATTTTGGGTATTTGGAGGGTATTGGGAGGTATTTTGGAATTTTTGGTATTTTTGGCTATGAATGATCAATTTGGGTAATGTGGAAATTTTTGGGATTGGTTTTGAGGAATTTTGGGTAATTTAGGTGATTTTGGAGGATTTCAAGGGTTTTGGGTAAGTTGGCAGTGTGTAGGGTCCCGGGGTCAAAAATTGAAAATTTGGAAAATTGAAGATTGGGTGAATGTAAGTGGAATAAAATCATTTTGGTTGAGCCATGAAGCCATATCAAGCCCACATGAGCCATGAAGGGACTCATTTGAGGCATCCACTATGTTGTTCCCAACCCTCTTAGCCAAGGGCTTAGGGGTTAAGGACCATCCATGTGAATCACCTACATGAGTCAGGAGGTCAAGTTAGGTATGGGTGTGGTTTTAGGAGGTGTGTGAAAGTGTAGTGCATACGTGTAGTGTATGTGTAAGTGAGCCCTTCACCAGACCATGCCACCCAGGGCAGTCCTAAGGCCAAAGAGTCCTATAGGCACTCATCCTTTAAACTTCCACATTTGATTTCAACCCTCTAGGTGATTAGGGGTCTACAATCAAGTTTGTGAAGTTTGCAGAGAGCTAAGAAGTGGTTTGAATTTCTAAGTGGTGGGTCCCAATTCTAGTCCTCTAGGATAGTCAAAGGAAAAGCCTAGGGCTAGATCCTAAGTACTAAAGAGAAGAAGAGAAGACCTCATCAAAAATGAGGTCAACAAAGCCGAAAATTATCTCAAAATATATAAAGCTTAGACATTGGATCACTCTATTTCATATATGAGTAAAAAGGAGATCAAGTTAACCTTCATTATGATTGCTTATAATTTGTGTTACTGAGTCTATATTGATCTTACCATTCTAAATTACCTATTTTGGAGAACGAAACTTTGAAATTTGACGTTATGAGAAACAGAGTCGAACATGGTTCCGACACCTAGGCGCCAGATTTGGCTCCTAAGCTCCAGGGTAAACTATGTGTTAATGGGTCCGGTGCCTAGGCGCCAGATTCGGCGCCTAAGCGCCACAGTTACTGGATCGTGTCAAAACAAAAAATCTTTAATTTTTCACACGATTTTCTCTTATAAATTACCCTACCTTCATCCCCAATCCCTATGCAATCATTATTTCAATCCATACACTCCATTCTTGAGAGATTAGAGAGGATTTTTGAAGAAATGGAGAGGATAAATCTTGGAGAAGAGGCTAGAGACAAGGTCTCAAAGGATCCTCAACCCTACTTTAATGGTTTCATCACTGTAAGTTTGGAGAAAATTTCTAGTCGTCTAGATAAGTTCAGCGTAATTCAAAAGCATTGGAGATCGCCTTCATGAGATGTTTCATCAAATTGAACATCTGGAATGGCAGGCGAAACTTCAATTTGATCATCTAGTGGCTTATCAAGATGCTCAAGTGGAGATGTATGCGAAGAACAAATAGATCGACGAGAAAACGGCTAGGGATTTTTCGAGAGCATTAGTATTCTTCCCCAGTAGGCCAACCAATCTTCATTGTAAAGATAATGGGAATTAGATAGTGATGTGGTGAGATTGTGATTTATCTAGTGTGTCGTTGAATCGATTTAGTGAATCGATTGTGTTTGTTTGTGTGTTTGCTTTCATGTTCAATGTGTGTTGTATTTGCTTTCAACTTTGTCTTGTTTGATCGTAGTTAGAACTTGAATCATGTTATGATACTTATTTGAATTGTATTGAGCCCGAAATTGAAAATCATGAATGGAATTAAAAGAGTTTGATTTAAACTTGTGTTTAATTGGTGGATTTAATTTTTAATTTTTTAAAAATTTTGGAAAATATTTTGGAAGATGGAAACTGAAGCAATACTCATATATGAGTAATTAGAAGTTTAATTTATGAATTTTGGTGGAAAATAAAATTTTTAAAGTGATTTTTTTGGAAAGGCGAGTCTGGCGCCTAGGTGCCAGAATTCGGCGCCTAGGCACCGGTTCACCCTGCTTACCCGAAAATCACGATTTAAACCCCATTAGCCATTTTTGACGCCTAAGCTTCATCCCCTTCCTCTTTTTCGCCAAAACCCACCTTCTAAATCCATTTTGAGGTCAAAACATCATGATTTTGAGCCCGAAATCACTTGATTTCTTCATCTCAAGGTCAGATCTACACTCTAATCCATTTATTTTTTATTTTCATCATAGTTTTTCCTATTTTTGGAAAAAAACTGAAATTTTGAGAAAAATTTTGATTTTTAATGTTTCTCCATGAATTTTTAAACTCATTCTAAGTTTCTTAAGCTTAAAAAGAGTTTAAATATTTGATTCCTTAATTTATTTGTGTTTTCTTTCACGTTTAGATGGCACCGAAATCTAAGCGAGGAAAGGCACGAGAAAATTCTGACAGTAGCAAGTTTACGACTGCGGCAACATATTTTTGATATCATGAATTTGCGACGTCCAGAAAATTTATCTCAGAGCGAAGCTTTTACAATCCTAGTGAAATGATCGAGAACACGATCAATGCGCACAACTGGCAATGATTCTATTATTTCACCGCTGATGCTGTTATTCCAGTCGTGCACGAATTTTATGCTAACTTTTTGGATGCAGAAGTCTACGAAGTCTTCGTTAGAGGTGTTGGAGTAGGATTTACTCCCGAAAGGATCGAAGTTTTTTATGGACTGTCACCTACCATCGAGTGCTACTATTCTATATTATCTCCATCTGAGGGAGATCTTGAGATGATTATTGCTTATTTGACTGACGGCACGGGAGCTTGGAAGATCCGGAATGATAAACGTGTAAATTTCAAATCTTCTAAGTTAAATGGTATTTCAAAGCCATGGCATTACTTTATTTCTGCGAGATTTATACCTTCCAAACACCTGAGCGAAGTGACTGGAGATCGAGCTATCCTAAACAACTGCATTCAGGAGAGGAAGCTGATAGATGTCGGCAATATTATTTATGATTCTGTGGAGTCTACTGCTAGATCCAGTACTTCTGTAGGACTAGGATTCCCATCTCTGATTTATACTTTATGTGTGAACAATGGAGTAACTGTTGATATTTCTGAGGAGAAGCTGAAGTCTACCAAGCCAATTGGGCAGGAGAGTGTTAGTATCTATGATCGTCTTCGTGGGAAGAGATCTACAGACCCTTCTACTTCTGCACCTACTCCAGGTAGAGCTTCCACTTCCAGATCTTCTATTTCTACTGCTAAGCCACCGTATAGTTTTTGGGAATCGATGCATGATCAATTTCTAGAGCAGTAGAATGAGTTATTTCTAACTCACTGCAGAGTTGATACTGTGGATAAGAAAATTGATCACCTATCTGATTACACCTAGAGGAAGAGTGAGTATGATGCTGAGTATTCAAAGACTTTAGTTAGATTCTTGAAGGGTGAGCACGATATTTAGTTTCCCACCTGTCCTAGATTTTCACCATATGTTGATCCTAAGGATGTGGAGTTTTCTTTGGTAATAACGATAATGAGGCTACAGACAGTGATTAGTAGCCTGATTTACCTCTGAGATGTGCTGAGTCTATTGTTAGTTTAGTTTTTGTTTTCTAGTATTGATTGTTGTTTGTTGTTTGCTAGTTTAGATTTGTTTATGAGACTTTGTATGAATTGTTTGATGTTGAGACTGGTTTAGATATTTAGTTGCAGACTGAAATTTGAATGAATTTGTGTTCATTTTCGTTTCAGCCTACTGCTATAGAATGAATTTAGTATTCTAGAATAGTTACTAATTTTATTCTATTTTTGTTAGTAATATAGTTATTTAATTCAACTACTGCTATATAAATTTTTTTTTTTAAAAAAAAATATTTTGAGCCTACTTACTTTTATATGCTTCATTATTTATGTAATATTCATAAAAAGCATGTGTAGAAGTAAATTATATTTCTTTCTAGAATATTTTTTAATATGCTTATAAAATTCCTTTGTAAATTATACTTTTCTTTCTCTCATACTTTATTTTTTTATGATATACCAAAACTTAAGTTTGGTGAAGGGAGAATACATGCAAATTTAAATTTTATGTGTCCTTAATAAACTAATATTTTCTAAAAAAAAAAATCTTAACATAACATAAGGAATGAAGAATCTATTTAAGATCACTTAAATTTTTGAAATTATAAATAATTTAGTAGACTTAACCAAAATTTTAATAACTTTGATTGATTTTAAGAATAGAATTATTTAACTTAAAGAAGAATAAGATTAATTTTTTTTCTATTCATAATAGAAATAATTGAATTTTAGAAGTATTAAGAAATAAAAAATTATAACTTGAAAAAGAAAAGATTGAAAGTCTTTTTGAAATTCTATTCATGTTATAATAATTAAGTGAAAATGTAAAATTTTGAAAATATAGGTTAAGGATAGTGAAGTTCAAAATCATTAACAGGCTATCCAGATACAGTAATCCTCACTGTGAAAAAAAAAGAAAAAAATAGGAGAAGCTTGAGGATATGCCTAATAAAAAATTGGCTTCACTTGAATTATCTTATATGAAGAAAACTAGTTACATACTTTACTTAATTTTTATGCATGAATCATTATTTAGGAAGGACTTTTCATGAAAATATTTTTCTTGTAAATAATCTATGTGATCTTAATATAATAAACGTCTATTATTTTCGAAATGAATGAAAAAATTTTGAAGTCTTATGATTTGGTAGTTGAATATTCTATAAATTCTTAAAATTAAACTTAGTTAGTGAAATTTGGTTAATGATTTACTAATGCCTTTATATGATCAAAAATTACAAGGAGTCTTAAATATTTATCTTTCATTCCAAATGTTATACATTTTATGTCATAAAAAGGGTTACTTGAGGACAAGTAACATTTAAGTTTGGGGGATTTTGATCCATGAAAAAAATACCCATTTTTATGCCTTGATTTTTATCAATTTTTTAAGGATATTATGCTTTAATGAAAAGTATTTTTGTGTTTTTAGATATTGGTGATGGAAAAATGTTCAAGAAGGAAAAAGAGTGAAAAAGGAGCAAAAAGGAGCAAAATGGAGCAAAAAGGCAAAATTGTCAAAAATTATTTGTCTGGCGCCTAGGCGCCTAAGCGCCAGGCCGATACTGGATTTGTTAAGATTTTCGATGACTTTTGGACGGTTATTTTGATGGTATTAGCGGTTATTAGACATTCTAGAAAACTGTCAGTTGTTCTTAGTTTATAGGACATGTGATACAATGTATTTGGAAGCTTGGAAAAGGTTTTAATCGTGAAGAGGTGCTATCCTAAGTGAAGAGGTGCAAAGAACTGGATGTAGAGTCCAGTGCCTAGGCGCCAAATTTCGGAGCCTTGGCGCCAGATTCCGGTGCCTAAGCACCAGACACACCTTCTAGAAGATTCATTGAATGTAGATACCTTTTGAAGAGGTGTCTTGAGGAAACCCTTGAAGCCTATAAATAGGAGGGTACTCCTTCAGAAAAAAGTGCACCCTATCTAGAGCCCCATCTAGAGAAAGAATTAGAGAGATAGTTTAGGGCCACATTTTACTATCCTTCATAAATTAGTTAGTTATTTTATTTAGAGTTTGTATTTAGAGTTTAAAGAGTTGGTGCTTTTGAAGTTTATTTGCTTTGGAGTCAGAAGAATTCAGAGGTTCAGTAGGAGAAACACTTGAGATAAGTATTTGTAATTTTATTTAAAGTTTCATTATCATGTTTTGTTGTTTAAATTCAATGAGTTATGAGTAGTTAGTTTACTTTCTCCTGTCGGCATTATTTTTAAGTTGAGGGTTGTATTTTTGAAAAGAGGTCGCTTGCAGAAATTCTCGGCAAATTTTTAATTTAATTTAAATAAGTAATTTGAAAAGTAGTATTTGATTTTGAAAATAATTTTAAATTTGAAAAATTTTAAGATATGACATCAATATGAAATCAAACCGATGTCACATCCCAAATAGTTTATATAAACGAGCACCGCACCACAAACCGTGTATCTATCCCGAAGAATAGGCACACTGCTTGACAATGGGGCTCGATTAAATAAACTAGAAGACTTGTGACATCCGTTTGGTCTACGAACCAATTTTATAAGCCGACAAATTCCCCTGCTTAATATAAATGAATTAATCGGGGTTTATATTACTCGGGTTCTTAAAGTTCCCTATAAGGGCAAGCCCCTATAGTTAATTACATCTTAAATGAAGTGAATCATTTAAGAAAACTCTAGATAATGATCGGTGACTTTGCTCTCAAGAATTTCAAAGTTTAAGGTTTTCAAAGGATAGGATTTTGGAAATTTCAAAGAGGAATGGATCAAATTTAGAACAGTTATTTTCAGGAGTCCAATGGAAGAGGAGTAGGAGAAGCTGAAGATCCAAGAAGAATCTTGGCAACTTCCCAAACTATCCTATTGTTTGGCTCATATTTAAGAAAATCCTAATATTATCTGATATTTCAATCTTGTCAATTTTAATTAATTTGGACTTATAATTGTACAATAAAATCATACAAATAACCTCGAAGATATGATGGTTTATGTCGTACTAAACGACTACCTCGGAGTCCTAAGACCGGTTAGGGCTTAATTTACATGACATGATCATGCGAATGCCTAACGAAGAGTTGAGGATTTATGTTGCACTAGGAAAACTACCTCGAAATCCTATGGCTTGGTTATTTAATTCTAAGAAATTTTTGCTGAAGTAGATTTGTTTTGCTGACGAAGATGGTCGTGCTGCCCACCGTGCTCCAAGCTCCTTGTTCTTGCAGAGGTTTAGTTCTAGAAGATTGTAATCAAAAGAGAAGAGAAGAGTTTGGTTTTAGGTATCTTAAAGTCCAAGTGTTTTTTGTGTTTTAGTTAAAACAAATCTTAAAGTTGATTATAACAGAACCGATTAAGATCCCACGGTTCCGTCATCCCGACACCGTTATTTTCATCGAATTCACTTAGTCCAGATGAATTTGCTAAACTCAACTGAATGAGTTCCACACTTTCATTTAGACCGTGGGAAATCCCGTTAGCAACACGTGGGTTACGTCATCCGAGGTATTCCCGATCATTCAACGAGACGTTTTAATTTAGTTGCAATTGTAGTTTTGTGTTCTGTTTGTGATTAAATTTTGAGTTGTTTTATATTTTGAAATGTTGTGGCGGTGAATTTTATCTTGCAGAGATTTTTAACTTAGTTTTGGTTTCAGTTCAGGGACTACCCTAAAGGTTTTGGTTTTCATGCAACAGTTGTTTATCATGCAAGAAAGGTAAAGTGCATTTGCAATAAAGTAAATTGCACTAAAATAAAAGCGTACCTGGAGGGTGTTCCTGTCATCCCAAGCTGTACTTAAAACACATGTTAAGGCATTTAAATATTTCAACAAGTTCCTAGGTAAAGCTAAGGGAAAGGTTTAGGTTCTATCAAAGTCCTAATCCTATAGCTAGTCATCTCCTATGATGTCTAGGTTCTTGTGTTTTGGTTTAAGGACGATTTTCTTCATCAAAGGACAATTAATTTCAATTGTTCTTATAAACATCCTATCATATTGAGGAAGTGCTTAAGACGAGTCTTAAACATCTTTTCAATATTTTTAGGATCGTTTTAAGTCCAAGAGAATTTAATTATACAAGTGAATTAATCATCCGTGAGTTTAAATGTTATTCTTTTGCTCAGTGAACTTAGGACATTTGAATATCCTTTAAGTGAGGTAATACTTCACTTGATATTTCATTTAAGAGTTATAATAATAAGAGCTTTTAAAAGGGCAAATCAAGTTATTAAGTATTTTTATGATTTAGACTTAATGATTTAATTCTAATTTTTGATTTAATTATAAAAAATTAGTTTAAGTTTGGAATAGTGTTCAAGTTATTTTAGGTTTAATTCTTAATAATTTCATTTGGGTTTGTTATTAAATGATTTTAATTTAATTTAATTTAATTTAATTTAATTTACCTTAATTTAAATTTAAATGCAATTTAATTTAACTTCAATTTAATTTTATTTAAATTTAATTTCAATTTAATTTAATTTCAATTTTATTTTATTTTAATTTAATTTAATTTAATTTAATTTTAATTTAATTTAATTTAATTTAAATTTAATTTAATTTTAATTTAATTTAATTTTAATTTAATTTATAATTTAGTTTAATTTAATTTAATTTGATTTTAATTTAATTTAATTTTAATTTGGATTATTATTTTAATCTTTTAATTAAGAATTAAGTATTATTGAAGTGATTCATTTAGGGATTTTAAATTAAAGAATAAATATTCTCTTAAATAATATCCCTACTTTATAATTTCAAAAAGTTTTATCAATCTTCCAAATTTAATTAATTAATTAATTAAGGTTTACCTTAATTATTCTTAAAATGATTGGTGGGTTTCTACCCTTAACCATTTAAGTTTCAATCATCCAAAATCAGTTTAAAATCAAATACTTTACCCTCCCCTTTTGATTAATCTTAAAATTTTAATTAAAGGTTGAAAATTTTAATTACCATTTTGCCCTTCAAGCTTAATAATTCTATAACTCACTAAATTAAGCTCAAATGAACTTGAAATTTTTATGTGACCTCACTTACATGTCAATTAAGACATTAGAGGGGAAAATTTGATTTTTCTGTATTTAATTTATTTATGTAATTATTTTTAATGGAAAATTGGGGTTTTCAAAGAAAATTCAATAACATGACCAAGGAAATTGTTTTGTCCATAATAAAATTATGGGATGTTCCTAAGGACTAGAGGACAATTTGGACCAATTTTGGTGATTTTTTGAATTTTATGTTATTTATTATAATTATTTTTGGTTTTGGAGTATTAATTAATTTAAAAATAAAATAAAGGTTTAAAAATGAATTTTATATTTTTCAAAAATCTTTCTAATATCAGAGAAATTAGAAACCAATTTTTATAATTTTCTGATTGTTCTTTGATTTATTAGAATTATTTTAGTGAAAAGGTTGGAAAATACATTTTTTAATATTAAAATTTACGTTAAGCCTTTAAAATTCAATATCTTACCCTAGGGACTTAGGGAAAATATTTGGTTTGTTCCTAAGTGATTAGAATTCAAAATGTGACATTTTGGTGATTTTTAATATTTTTTTGATTTTTATTATTTTTTAATTATTAAAATATTAAAATAAGCTTAAAAAATCAACTTTTTTAGAAAATTGCAATTTTAATTTTCTTAAATTCCTCTGATATTAGAGAGGCTCCAAAACCAATTTTGTGAATTTTTGAAAAATATTTTGTGAGTTATAAATTTTTAAAGTTTAATTTTATCCATTTTTACTTAAGAGGTTTAATCAACCCATTTGATGGGGTTAATCAAGTCCAATTGTTTTCAAATTTTTATGTGGTGTTCTCCTATCCCTAAAGGACAGTAGAGAATTATTTTTAAGTTAATTTGATGAATGGTTAACCCTAATTAATTAAAGTTCACTTTTGGGTGTTTAGGTCAATTAGGGTTGTTCAAAGTGAAGTAACTCAAAAATTATTTTTCCTAGGGTCCTCTGGTCATAAGAAACATCACCAAATTTTTCTAAAATTTATTTCTCAACATGCTAATTATTGGAATTAAAATAATCAAAATAGTGGCATGAATTTGAAAAATCAATAACTTCTCATAAAGATGGTCTCTAACCTTGGAAAATACAGGGAATGTTCCTAAGTTCAGAGGCTTCAAAAGCCCTATGGTCTCATGCCATGGTGAATTTCCTATATGCATGGAGAATTGAAATAGTGCAGAGAAAAATAAATAATTAAAAATAAAATACTTGATGAAATTACATGATTTCTTTTCCACATTATTCTCCTCTGTTCACTGAGCAAGAGAGTATTTTTATTTTATTTTTAGGATTTTTCTACACAAAGTTATGAATTTTTAAAGTTCTGGAAATTAAATAAATAGAAAATAGCCCTAATTTCCTACTTATCCACGCAACGCCACGCCATCCTCGCCAGCTCCGAAAGGCCACGCGTCGTCTGCTGATTCGGCGCCGCCATCCGACTCAGTGCTCCAGGGGCCCGCAGTTCATGTCCCATTACTCTGTCCGGCGCGATCCTGGCCGTCCGCTCGATACACACGCGATCCGATGGCTCCTGGTCATCGTCTACGACTGGTGTGAACCCGTGACCGTCAACCTTCTAACCCTAATTTCTCACTCGATTCTCAGCGGATTTTTGAGTTCTTATGCTCTATGGATTCGTCTTGAAGAGACAAACAGATCCATATGGTAAAAATGCATTGAAATTGACCCAAACTAAATTGAGAATCTCTGGAAGTTCGGGAAGAAGAGTGAGTCCATACCTTTGCTCAGAGAAGTTAAGCTTCGATCTGAGAGTTGTGTCACGCTCGATTGGGTCCAAGCAAGCTCCAGATGATGTCCCTTGGCCTGGTGAATTGTCTAGGAATGATTTCGACCAAGTCTGATCACAAAGCTTGGAGGCTGGAAGCAATGGCTGGCCTGGAGAGGGGGCTTTTAGGGGGAAACCTCTTCTCTTGGTTTGGTGAAGGTGTAGGACTAATCAATTTGGGGATTGGCTCAATGTGGAGAAGTGTCCTGGTTTTGAGCTTGGATTTCAACTCTGAAATTGAGCTCACAGAGAGGAAATGGCAGGGGGATTTCAGTGGGGATCAAGTTCTCTATGTGTGGGGAGTAGTCTGGAACAATTTCGGCAGAGTTTCCTTAAGGTTTGTTTCAGCCCCTTATTTGGCCGAGAGGTGGTGGTGTTTAAATAGGCATGGCTGGAGGCTCTCCCAAGGGGAGTTAGGGCTTGGGATCAGCTGCTTAGGTCAACGGAAGAACAGTCATGGTGGCCATTGGGCATGGGGCAGCTCAGCAGGTGGGAATTCCAAACTTTGGCTCCTCCCAAGGTCTCGACCATGGTGTTTTGCAGCAATCCAGGCGGCTGGCCGGCAGGCATGGGTCACCCTCAGGTCTAGGTGGGTCAGGGCTGGGGTTTAGTGTAGGCAATTGGGCTTTGCCATGTGGCAAAAGCTTGGATTAAAATGGCATGGGGGAAGGCCAATTTTGGCTTGATTTGGTCAAGTCCACCTTTTGGGCTTGGTTCACCCTTCAAGGTGGCTTTGGTGTTGTGGGGAGTCAAATGAATCAGCTGGTTTGGCATGGAGAAGTCCTTATCCAAATATATTTGGATTAAATTTTGGTTAAGGGGAATCATGGTTAAGGCTAATGACTTTAGGAGATTAAGGAAAGAGTCTCCTTCTTTTGCCCAAAATGGCATGGTGACATGTAAAGAGGCTCTCATGGCTTCCATGTGGCTCATGCATGGCTTCATGGCTCATCTTTGGCTTCGGGAAAAGTTAAGTCAACTTCATGAAAAAGGGTTTTGTGAATTTTGGCATTTTGATGGGAATTGTTATGAGGCTTGATTTGGGATTGTTTAATTGATAAATTAGGACTTTAGGAATGATTTTAAATTGAATGTGTGATGAGGAAAAGTGTCATGTGGGCTTTAGATTGATTTGGGCTTTTGAATTTGGTGGAAGTGGGCTTTTAGGAGGGCTTAAGGGGATGACCCCTTTAGGTTTAAGAATGAATTCATGGATGGGAATTTTGTAGAAGTTCAGGCCAAATAATTGTTGGTTTTGGTTTAGGGATATTTCATGAGTGATTTGAAATGAGTTTGGAGTGATTTGGGTTTGAATTGGGTTGGATTTGAGTTGATTTGGTAAATGGGCCAATGTAGGTCAAATTAGGCTAACTTGGGCCAATGTTGGGCTAGGGTTGAAATTGATGTAAACTTAATGTTGGGAAATGTTTATGGGAGTGTTTCAAAGAGGTTTTGACTTTGGTTGGGTTTTGATTTTGGGATTTGGGCTTATTTGGGTTAGGTTTGGGTTTAGGTCAAAATTGGCCCTTTTGGTTTTGGGTTTAATTTAAGTGGGGTTTGGGTCCAAATTTTGGGCAAATCATGTTAGTGTTTTCTTTATGGGGATGTTAGGGAAGGTTTAGAAAAGGTTTGGGGTTAATTGGAGTTGAATTGATTTGGTCTGGGCTAAGTTCGGGTCATGAGTCCAAATCGGGCCTTAAACTCAAAAGTGAAATTGGACCCAAATGTCAATCAAATTGGACTTGGATTTGGTCTAGATTGATATTGTGGATATTGAATTGAAGTTTAGAAATGAATTGGACCAAAATTGGGGTCAATTGGGTAGGTTTGGTTTGACATTGGGTTCACTTGGGTTAAGAATGGGCTAAATTGGGGGTTTTAGAAAAAGTGGGATAAATTGAAAAAATCAGCCCATGGTGTAGTTAAACAAAATGAAATTGGGAATATTTCGGATTTTTTGGAATTTTCTGGGAATTTTCTGAATTTTTGGATTTTTTGGCTAAGAGGGGCATTTTGGGTATTTGGAGGGTATTGGGGGGTACTTTTGGAATTTTTGGTATTTTTGGCTATGGATGATCAATTTGAGTGGTGAGGAAATGTTCAAGGTTAATTTTGGGGAATTTTGGGTGATTTGGAAATTTTGGAGGATTTGGGCAATTTTAATGGCTTTTGCAGGTTTGATAGGTGTAGGGTCCCCGGGTCAAAAATCGAAATTTTGGAAAAGAGAAGATTGATCAAATATGAGTGAAATGGAATCACTTTGATTGAGCCATGAAGCCATATTAAGCCTATATGAGCCATGAGAGGACTCATTCGAGGCATTCATCGTGTTGTTCCTAACCCTCTTACCGTGGGCTTAGGGGTTAAGGTCCATCCATATGAATTACCTAAATGAGTCAAGGAGTCAAGGAGTCAAGTTGGGTATGGGTGTGGTTTTAGGATTTGGATTGTGTGTGTGAGAGTGTAGAGTATGAGTGTAGTGAGTGTGTAAGTCAACCTTCACCAGACCAAGCTACCCAAGGTGATCCTAAGGCCAAAGAGTCCTATGGGGAACTCATCCTTTAAACCTTCACTTTTGATTTCAACCCTCTAGGTGATTAGGGGTCTACAATCAAGCTTATGGGGTTTGCAGGGAGTTAAGAGGTGTTTGAATTTCTAGGTGGTAGGTTCCATTTCTAGTCCTCTAAGATTAGTCAAAGGAAATGCCTAAGGCTAGATCCTAAGTACTAAAGAGAGAAACAAAAGACCTCATCAAAAATGAGGTCAACATCTCTTTTCAATTATGAAAAGATAAATAAGATAATATAAAATTCATTGGAGAATTAAAAACTATTTATATTTTAAAACATTGTAATGATATTAATACAAGATCTTAATTTACTATTTAAATTGGCCATTTAAATTGTTAAAATCTGTTGAAGAGTTTTGATACCTAAAAGGAGATGAATTCTTAACTAGTAGATATCACATGAATCCTTGGGTAGTCGAAGGCCTTGTGCGAGTTATTAAGGGTTAAGTGCAAATAAATAGGAAGATATTATATAATGGGCGTAGAATTGATAAGTTTTTAGAGTGACAGACTAAATTCTTGTGATTTGGTTTATAAAGAAGGAAAGGGTCACTAGTAGGGCCGACCATAACCACCCTTGGACATCTAGTAATGTGAGCCTAGATTAACCCATTCTACTAGAAATACATCTGAACCTGATCTATAGGTTAGCCAATGTTCTTTATACCTGGATCAAAGGGTAAAGAATATGAATGCTTCTATTTGGCACAATACCATAAATTTATATTCTCCACGAATATTTTCATTATCTTAGAAAATCTTGGATTAATTGAAAGGAAGAAATTTATTTTCTTATTGCTATTTACATCAATCAATTCATTAGAGCTTTATTATTGCATCCAGTAAATTAAAAATATCAAATTTATAACTATAAAAGAAATACTTAAAAATAAAATTAAAATATTTAAAAATCCATAACTCACTCCTCGTGGGATCGATATTGGGGTCTTTGTTTCAAAGCCCTATATTACTTGATATGATACACATACTTGCGTAGTACCCCTAGTGTGTAAAATATTTTTGATAAAATTATATTTGTATTCACTAGCCGCTATTATTATCTATTACATATATTTGAAAGCATTAATTATTATATTTGTCATCAGCGGATTGCGGGTCAAGTTTTTGGCACCGTTGCCGGTGAATGAATTTTTAGTACGCATCTGATATGACGTAAATCCTCCTATCTTCCAGGCTGTTCACATGATCCAGTGATAGTAAGCCCTAAATAATAAAATTGTCAGACTGAAACATTAAATAAATATCTCAAATTGAAGCCAAACAATAGGATGGTTTGGGAAAACACCAAGATTCTTCTTGGATCTATGTTCTTCCCCTTGCTTTCTTTTCCTTTGGATTCCTTTAATAGCCATTCCAAACTAGAGCCATCCACCTATTGGACTCCCTATTACTAAATTTTCTTGAAATCCTACCTTTTGGAAGATATGAGTAAAAATATTCCTGATATATCAAGAGTATTCTTAGGTAACTTCGGTTGTCTAAGGTATAATTAACTCTAGGAGCTTTCCCTTATAGGAAACTTAAAGACCCAAGATTAATATAAACCATATCTATTTGCTTCATAATAGATAGGGGAAATTCTCGGTTAAAATAAATGGTTCGTAGACCAAACGAATGTCATGGATCCTTTAGTTTATTTGATCAAACCTTACCACCAAGTAGTGTGTCCATTCTTCGGGATAGACACATAGCTTACAGTATAGCACTTAATTATTTAAAATATTGATTATATTGGATCAGTTTGATTTCATATTTTTCAAAATTAAAAAAAAAAGATATTTTCTGAAATTATATATATATTAAGATAAATCCATCTTAAAACCCCTTTGCAGCTAACACGATTTTGAACATTAATGACTTATGATCACAGAAAAATTCATTAAGAAATTCTTATCTATTTTTTGATGTAATTGCACTTTAAAGAAAGGTATTTTCTTTATTTTACTGCAGGAATGAAAATTTATAAGTGATTAAAGCAAAAAGCATGAAATGGAACGAATTTGGATCAAAAAGGAAAATTTCTGAAGGATTTATAACTATCTCACCGACAGCGAGCCCGAGCCCGCCGACAGCAGATAGCGAGGTTTGAAGACCTTCTAGAAGCCCCGCTGACAGCGAGGTCGTTTTCCTCCGACGGCGAGACAGTTCAAAATACAAATACTTTGAACCTGTACACTTTTTGAAGAGGTGTTTAAGCACCCCTTGGACCTTTTCCTACCTCTTTAAATAGAGGCCGAGTTATAGTGTCTAGGTGTGTCTATTTTAGAGAGTCTGAGTCTCTTTTTGGTGTCTTAAGTGTGTCTGTTGTTTATCATTAGTGAGTTTCTTTAGTTTATTTGAGTGCTATTTAGAAGTTTGATGTACTAGAAGGAAAAGTCAAAGGAACTTCAAGGAGTCTGCTTGGGGAGGAAATTAAGAAAAGTATCTTCGTTTATTGTTGTTGTTAACTTTAAATGAAATCCATGCTTTGTTTTATTCCCATGCATTCTGAGTAGTTTTCTTAGTCTTTCTCCTTATTTGTGAAAATTATGGGAATTGATGAAATTAAATAAAAGTACCTAATATATTAAAATAAAATTGTGATAATTTTTACTTAAAACTTAATTTACTTTCAATCTGGCCAATTGAGTTGTTAAAATATGTTGAATTATCAACTATAGTAAAAATTACATCCAATATTCAGGGAAGTCAAAAACCTTGGAAGGAGGGTGCAAATAAATAGGGAAATATTAATTATCTGGACATAGAATCGGACATTTTAGTGTGACAGACTAAAATATTCAATTTGGTCCTATTGTTTGAGAGTTGAAGTGTAGATGTTAGCCCTCAGGTGAGGGGAACGTGGGAGCTCTGAAGTAGCGACAGCATCCTCTCAGCTCTAGCTCGCGATTCAGTAATTAAACATAGGATTAGTCAATGTTCTTTGCACCTGGACCAAAGGGTAAGGAATAGGTATGCTCCTATTTGTCACAATACAATTTAAGAATTCTATTTAAATTCATCATTCACTTAATTTTCTAAAAACAAGAAGAAGGATACTTTTTTTGAATTATTTAAATCAACTTTATTTCAAGCATTAGTTTATTTTAGTTTGCTTTAGTTACTTTAAATTTCCGTTTACTATATTAGTAAGTAATGTCTTTAAATTTAGCTGATAAAAAATCTGTTAAAAATTTCCCTGTGGGATCGATAACCAGGACTCCACTAGAGCCCTGTATTACTTGATACGATACGTATACTTGCGTAGAATCCACATTAAACATTCAATCATATAATTATATATATATATATATTAAAGCGGAATCAAGTTTTTGGTGTCGTTGCTATAAACATAAATTGCAAACATATTAAAAGTGGGTCAAGTTTTTGGCGCCGTTGCCGGGGAAGTAAAGAAATTATTTACTAGAGTAATGGACTTTTTTATTTTATAAAATTGTATGCAAAAATTTGGAAACGTAAACTTAATACCTTACGATTCAGAATTAGAGCGTACAATTAAAAGAATTAGAAAACAAACAAGACAAATTATAAATGTAACACAAATGGCAAATATTCCTGAAAATGAAAATATCAATCAACCAAGACCATTACGAGATTATGCCAACCCTACATTAGATGAAATTCATTTAACTATTCAAAACCCTGATGTAGCTGCTAATTTATTTGAACTTAAACCTGCAATTATTCAAATGGTATAAAATAATCAATTTAGTGGTTCACCTACTGAAGATCCTAATTTATATCTTGCTAGTTTTTTAGAACTATGTGCTACTTTTAAATATGAAGGAGTATCTAACGATGCTATTAGACTTAGACTTTTTCCTTTTTCTTTAAGGGATAAGGCTAAAATGTGGTTAAATTCGTTAGCACTCTGGATCTATTAAAACTTGGGGAGAATTATCACAAAAATTTCTATCCAAATATTTTCCACCATCTAAAACTCGCTAAGCTTAGAAATGATATAACTTCTTTTAGTCAGCTTGATGGAGAGTCAATATATGAAGCTTGGGAGAGATTTAAAGAACTTCTTACGAAATGCCCACATCATGCATTACTAGATTGGTTAATTATCTAAACTTTCTATAATGGATTAGTAAGATCTTTAAGATCAATCATCGATGTTGCTGCTGGAGGATCATTAATGTCAAAACCATTCGATTACGCCTATGCACTCATCGAAGAAATGACAACAAATAATTTTCAATGGCTCGTCGATAGAATGAATCCGAAAAAGATAGCTAGTATTCATGAAAATGATGCAATATCTATGTTAGCTTCGCAAATCGCTGCTGTATCTAAAAAATTAGATCATTTTGGAATGAATTACTCTACAAATATATCAAAAGAAAATTCATCTGGACAACTTATAGAAACCCAATCTCAATATGAAACTATTAATGCAATTAACAACATACCCAATAATCCTTATGCAAATTATTATAATCCTGGATGGAAAAATCATCCTAATTTTAATTGGAATAATAATATAACTAATCAACCATGGATGAATAATATGATACAACCAATAGGAAATCCATCTAATCAAGGAAATCATAATTATAAACCTAATTATCCATCTCGATTTAATAATAATAACCCACAATTTAAAGACAAGAAATTATCGATAGAAGAATTAATATTAAATATGGGTCAACATTTACAAAATCAAGGAAATCAATTACAAATACAAGGAAACTAATTACAAAATCAAGGAACAACTATCAAAAATATTGAAACTCAACTTGGACATATCAGCTATCGCACTTAATAATAGAATACCGGAACATTTCCTAGTAATGTGGAAATAAATCCCAAAGACAAGGGAAATGAACAAATTAAAGCGATACAATTACGAAGTGGAAAAGAATTAGAACCTCGAATTCAGAAAGAACTTGAAAGTCAAAAAGAGGAAGTTGAAATTGAAAAGAAAAAGAATCAATAAGATCCAAACTTAGAAAATCCTTTAATACCTATGAAAATTTCTGTTGAAAAACCTCCACCACCATTTCCTCAACGACTAATTCAACATAAAAAAGACAAACAATTTGCTAAATTCCTCGAAATTTTGAAAAAATTAACGATAAATATTCCTTTCGTAGAAGCTTTAGAATAGATGCCAAACTATGTAAAATTCATGAAAGATATTCTAAATAAAAAAAGAAAATTTACCGATAATGAAATGGTAGCACTTAGTGAAGAGTGTAGTGCTATTATTCAGAAAAAACATCCTGAAAAATTAAAAGATCCTGGTAGTTTCACTATCCCTGCGCTATTGCAGAAAAATTCTATCGAAAAGCTTTGTGTGACTTAGGAGCAAGCATCAATCTAATGGCTCTATCAATTTTTAAAAGATTAGGATTGGGAGAAATTTCACCTACTTCGAGAACTCTTCGATTAGCTGATCGTTCGTTACATATCCTAAGGGAGTTATCGAAGATGTATTAGTAAAATCGGACAAATTTATCTTCCTCGTAGATTTTATTGTCTTAGATATGGAAGAAGATAAAAAAATTCCTATCATTTTAGGAAGACCATTTTTAGCCACCGGAAAAGCTATGATTAATGTTCGTAAAGGAGAATTAACTATGAGGGTAAATGACCAAAAAGTTACTTTTAATATTGCTAAATCAATGAAATATCCTGCGCTAGAAAAAGATGATGAGTGTTTTCGAATGGAAGTACTTGATCATTTACAAAAAGAACATTTTAAGGAATATTATGAAGAAAAATTAGAAAAAGAAAATACTGAATTAATTGAAAAATCTAAGATAAATAAAGAACTAGATTATATTCAAGAGAAATTTGAATTTTTGGATAACACAAAAAACACTGAAAAAAATATAGTTCCATCGATTATTAAACCTCCTAAACTTGAGTTAAAAATTTTACCTAATCATTTAAAGTATGTTTACTTAGGTAATTCTTCAACTCTACCAGTTATTATTTCATCTAAATTAAATGAATCTCAAGAACAAAAACTTTTAGATACATTAAAAAAATATAAGAAAATTTTTTGTTGGACCTTAGCAGATATTAAAGGAATTAGTCCTTCAATTTGTATGCACAAAATTATTTTAGATAATGAACATAAACCTAAAGCATATCCACAAAGGAGATTAAATCCAATAATGAAAGAAGTAGTTAAAAAGGAAATTTTAAAATGGTTAGATAATGGTATTATATATCCTATTTCTGACAGTGCTTGCGTAAGCCCAATTCACTGTGTACCTAAAAAGGGGGGGTGACCGTCAAAGCTAATGAAAATAATGATCTTATCCCTATAAGACAAGTCACTGGATGACGAATATGTATTGATTATAGAAAATTAAACACAACCACCAAGAAAGATCACTTCCCTTTACCATTTCTAGACCAGATGTTAGATAGATTAGC
Source organism: Papilionanthe hookeriana x Papilionanthe teres (assembly GCA_022702705.1). NCBI lineage: Eukaryota > Viridiplantae > Streptophyta > Magnoliopsida > Asparagales > Orchidaceae > Papilionanthe > Papilionanthe hookeriana x Papilionanthe teres. The sequence goes on from CM040422.1 coordinate 92,196,062, forward strand.
CGGACATAAAAATTTTTGTTTCTTAGATGGATATACTGGTTATAATCAAATACAAATTGCTCCTGAGGATCAAGATAAAACTACATTTACTAGTCCTTGTGGAACTTTCGCTTTTCGAAGAATTCCTTTTGGATTATGTAATGCACCTGCAACATTCCAAAGATGTATGATGTCTATATTTAGTAAATTAATTGATAATAGAATAGAAGTATTTATGGATGATTTCTATGTATTTGGAACAACATTTGACACATGCTTAAATCATCTTGAAAAAGTATTTGAAGTATGTGAGAAAACTAATTTAGTTCTTAATTGGGAGAAATGTCAATTTATGGTTACAGGCAGCATTGCATTAGGGCATAAAATTTCGGATAAAGGCATGGAAGTAGACCCTGCAAAAATTCAAGTTATAGCTAAATTACCACCTCCAACTATGGTGAAAGGGTAAGAAGTTTTCTTGGACATTCTAGATTCTGCAGACATTATATTAAAGATTTTTCAAAAATTACTAAACCTCTATGCCAACTTCTTGAAAGGACAAGAAATTTTAATTTACAACTGAATGCCTGAATGCTTTCTAATTATTAAAAGATAAATTAATTACAAGACTCTATAATAGTTTCACCTAATCGGGAGAAACCATTTGAGCTTATGTGTGATGCTAGTGATTATGCTATAGGAGCAGCTTCTTGGCAAAGATACGATAAGATTTTCAAAGTTATATACTATGCTAGTAAAACTCTAAATGATGCTAAAATAAATTATACAGTTACTAAAAGAGAATTATTAGCAGTTGTATATGCTTTTAATAAATTTTGGCATTATCTAATAGAAACTAAATGTATTGTACATACTGATCACTCTGCTATAAAATATTTAATGCAAAAGAAATATTCTAAACCAAGATTAATCAGATGGATATTATTAATGCAAGAATTTGATTTTGAGATCATTAACAAAAAGGGAACTGATAATCAAATTGCAGATCATTTATCAAGATTAGAAAATCATGAATTATCTGATACCGATAATGAAATTATAGACGCTTTTCCGATGAACAACTTTATAATATAAATGGGTTGAAAATACCTTGGTATGCTGATATAGTAAATTATATTGTAAGTGACATTTTACCACCTATGTTAACTTTGCAACAACAGAAAAAATTCATTCACGATACTAAAACATAGTTTTGGGATGAACCATACTTATATAAGCAATGTAAGGATTTAATTATTAGAAGATGCGTGCCTTATGAAGAAACTGAACCAATTATTCAAAAATGTCATGACTCTGATTTTGGAGGATATTTTAGGACAGATAAAACTGCGTATAAAATTCTACAATCTGGATTCTAGTGGCCTACTCTATTTAGAGAAGTACATAGATATATAAAACCTGCGATAAATGCCAAAGAGTAGGAAACATATCGAGAAAAAATGAAATGCCTCTGAATTTTATTTCTTCATTTGGAAACTCATATATATTAGTAGCTGTTGATTATGTTTCCAAATGGATCGAAGCACAAGCTTTACCTAGGTGTGACGCTAAAAGTGTTTTAAAATTTTTAATGAAAAATATTTTTACTAGATTTGGAATGCCGAGAGTGATTATCACTGACGAAGGAACTCATTTTAGAAACAAATATATTCACAAACTAGTAGAAAAATATAATATTATGCATAAGATATAAACTGCTTATCATCCACAAACTAGTGGATTAGCTGAAGTTTCTAATCGAGAGATTAAGCGTATATTAGAAAAATTAGTAAACCCTATAGATTAGACTGGTCTATAAGACTAGACACTGCATTATGGGCATACAAGACTGCTTATAAAACTCCGATTAGAATGACTCCTTATAGGCTTATATATGGAAAAACTTGCCACTTACCAGTTGAATTAGAAGATAAAGCATATTGGGCGATTAAAGAATTTAATTATAATATGAAAGAAGCTGGTGAGAAGAGATTGTTGCAATTTAATGAATTGGAAGAATTAAGAAATGAATCATATGATAGTGATAGGATTTAGAAAGAAAGAATGAAATTATGGCATGATCGGAAGATTAATAAGAGAAATTTTGAACCAGGACAAGAAGTTTTGCTTTATAATACTAGATTGAAATTATTTCCTGGGAAATTGAAATCTCGATGGTTAGGACCTTTCACCATAACTCAAATATTTTCATATGGAACTATAGAAATTGAAGATCCAAAAACAGGACATAGATTTAAGGTAAACGGACATAGATTAAAACCATATTTCGAAGGTAGAAGACCAAATTTTAAAAAGGTTTTAATGCTTAGTCAACCTTATTACTAATTGAATTAGGTCGTGCTGACGACGTTAAACCAAGCGCTTTATGGGAGGCAACCCATAGTAGTCTTTTATTTTAATTATCTACATATTAGTGAGTCTATATTATTAAAAGAAATCTTACTACTCAAAATTTTTTATTAGAATCATCACAAAGTTGAACCAATATGATGAGATCAGAAAATATTCGGACCAGAGCGAAATTGGGCGATTTTTACGAATCTCGTCTACAGCGAGCCCGAGCCCGCTGACGGCTAGATTGTGCACCATGACTTGAGTCAGTTCTATAACTAGCTCGCTGACGGTGAGAAACTTCCCGCCGACAGCGAGGTAGTTGAAATTTTGGTTTCTTAAAGATTTTTCATGCGGTTTTGGACGGATCTAGGCTATTTCTTCATAGGAAATTATCCTAAATCCAAATTTACATTGTTTTCTTCCTTAAGAACAACTAGAGACCAATCCTTTTAATCCGAAATGGCCACCAAACTCTTAGAAACCACAAAAATTGAAGTTTTCAATTGAAGAAAATTTGTCAGTTCAGAAGCGCAGCGTATCTTCAACAAAGGCTTGATGAATAAAAGACTTATTAATGAAAGAGGATTTGTCAACAAAGGAGTAGAGAATTCCACTACAAAAATAGAAGAAATGATAGCACAGCGGCATTGGGAGGTATTTTGTTATACGACATCCGCTGTAGTTATTCCAGTAGTTAAAGAGTTTTACTCTAATTTACATGCGATCAACAATGGAAATGTCTACGTCGGAGGAAGATGGGTAACATTTACTCCTTCAAGGGTAAATGAATTATTTTCTATAGAGAATACCTCTGTTTGTCATTATTCCAACTTTGTGCCTTCAAGATACAATATGAACGAGATCGATAGATATCTGACCGACGAACCTGATGATTGGGAGTTACGCGAAGACGGGTATGTCAGTTTTTCTGCATCAATTCTTAACTCTGTCTCGAAGCATTGGCATTTCTTTATTTCATCAAAATTATTACCTACTATGAGGGTAAATAAAGTTTCAAAGGATAGCACTATTTTAAACTACTGTATTCAAATTGGATTACCTATCGATGTTGGATCAATAATAGTAAAGTCTGCATTTGGATTGATTGTGCATGGGTCAGTGCATGGATTTGGATACCCATCAACTATATTTGCTTTATGCAGTCAGTACCAAGTTTCTTATGAGGCTTGGGAAAAGTACTTTTACCATGGAAACCATTGGATCCTACTGATATGTTTCCAACTTTGGATAACAATGATGAGATTACCATTATTTCTGATAGAGCATCACAGAACAATCCTTTAGCAAGGCCCTTTATCGATAAAACTAATTTCATTCGAAGAAAATTAAAGGATTGGAGAAAGAATTGCAAAATGTGATGAATTCCATCAACAATATCTCCGATATGTTTGATCACATTGACTGGAGAATGAAGGAGCACTTTGATCATACTGGACATCTGGAGGCCAGTTTTATTCATCCACTAAGACAGAAAGGATGGATTAATGAAGAATCTACAGCAGAATTCCCTTACAGGCCTTTCTACAATTTATTCGTCCATCTGCGTCGCATCGGGAATATCAGAGAAGATGTTAGTTCAGACACTGAAGAGTAGGAAAGATTTCTATGTTTATGTCATATAATTGTGTATATATGTGTTGATTTGGATTTAGGTTTTATTATGAGTCGAACTTTGATTCGATCATCTCGTAATTAATGAGATTTTATGTAATTGTTATGTCTCAAAGCATTTAGAGTGTTGTGGTGTGGATTGCGATGCCGAGTATTATGGATTCGAACATTTAAGTTAAGTATGTGTTAAGTTGTTAGTGTGAAATTTGTAAGTCTCATGGATTTCATATATAAAGTTCTATTGTTTGTGTTGTGTGAACTTTTTGTGAGTTTAAGTATCTAATCTTCATACTATTATTAAATTAAGTGATCGGAAGATTGATTAAAGGCAAATCGAGGTTGAAAATGATTGACGAATTTCAAAAATTTAAAAATTTTGGGATCTCGCCGACAGCGAGAAAACTCGCTGACAGCGAGACCGGGCTCGTCGATGGCGGATTTTTCCCGAAACTTTTGCCTTATCAAATTAATTAGCTCGCCGACAGGGAGATCGCTAAAAGACTTATATTTGACCTGTCAACCGACACTATTCATCATCTCTTTCCTCAAATTTTTGAAAAAACCGACCTAGGGCTTGAGAGATCTTGGATTTGAGGCGATTTCAACACTTTTTGACACCGGATTTCATCTTCCCTTGGTAAGAGCTTCACTCCTATGCAAAAATTTTTTATTTTCACCATGGATTTCTTCTACATTGGAGAATTTTGAAAAAATCCGAAATGTGGAGAAAATACTTGGAAGAATTTCATGGAAATTGATTTAAATGGATTTTAGATGTTGTAGGAAGCCTTCTTAGTAATATTTTGGAGTTTAGTTAATATTTTTGCAAATTTCACAGATCGAGAAATGGCTCCACAACAAAAGCGACGGATAGATTATGACGAAACCCTATTCATTAATGCAAGAGCACAAACTCGATATTTTCAAAACATACAAGCAAGAAAATGCATTCAAGATCGAGTTTTCAAGAATCCAGGAGGAGAAGTTGAGCGAATCATTAAGGAGCGAGGATGGGAAAATTTCTGTTTCGTGACCAACAGAGCCACTGTGGAAGTAGTGAAAGAATTTTATACAAACATAACACAGGCTGAAGATGCACTGGTTACGGTTAGAGGATTTTTTGTGGAATTCAACGCTGCTAGAATAAACGCTTATTACAAGGTTAGAGACACCTACACCAGCGAGTATGAAACTTTGGAACTATGGAAGGACCACTGGAAGAGGTGATCGACTTTCTCACTAATGGGAAAGGAGTCTGGAAGATAAAGCAGTGGGAACGGGTAAACTTCCCTCTTTCTATGCTAAATGCAACATCTAAAGCCTGGCTTCATTTTATTTGTTCTACTTTATTACCTACCTACCACCATAGTGAGGTAACAAGAGATAGAACAGTTCTGAATTTCTGTATTCAGAACCAGAAGAGTATTAATGTGGGAAATGTTATTTATAAAAATATATTAGCCACTACTAGAAATAAAAGTGGAGGAGGACTAGGACATCCTGGTCTTATCTATGCACTCTGCCAATTATCTGAGGTATAGGCAAGAGATGATGAGGAATAGATTGAACCTATGAAACCCCTTACTCGGGCTAATATAAAGAAATATGAATCCCACAAAGGATGGAGATCTGGGACAAGGGATTATGTACCTTCTTCAAGTAGAGATATACCCTCTACTAGTTATGAACCCCCTCAGTACACCACTCCTACCCTTCAAGATCTGATGAATGAGTTAACCCCGAGTAAAAAGAGTTTTGAGTTATTTGGAGAAAAAATGGAAAGAAGATTTGAGCATATAGACCAAAGGATCGGAGGCTTGGAAAGAAGACACGATTATGATAACGAATATCTCCAGCGACATTCAGAGTACGAAATTGCATACTAGGAGGCTGAACGTCGATATAGGAGTGGTGATTTAGATGTTGTTTTTCCCGAGTGCCCCCGCTATTCACGAGTACTCAACTCCGCTCGGCCTTCTCACCCTGGAGATCGTGGAGATGACATAGCTTGGGATTTTGATGCGAAGATTAGAGCCTTTGTTTAGTTTATTCAGTTTGTTTAGATTTGTTGTTATTTTGGGAAACTTTATTATTTTGGATGTAATTATTCTGTACTTTCTAGAGACTATGGATGTTGGTATATTTGCTTATGTTATGATATTAGACTTCTTATGTGTGTTAAATTAGTTTGCAATTTTTTATATATATAGGATGTTAGTTTAATTTTTTTATAAGTTATGAATGATAACATTGTTTAGATTGTTTTAATATGTTTTAAAATAGATTAGTTAATTGTATGTGTAGTAATAGATTAAGTTTTCAATTGTTATGTTTGATACATATTTTAAAATTTCATCGCTGCACTTTCTTTTAAATACTATATGTGGAAGAATACTAACAAGACGAGTTCCGTAAGTAATGAAAAGGACTGCAAAAATTTCAAAGAAAAGAAATACCTAAAGCTCAAAGGTATGATGAATTTTACTATATACTTTCCCTTTTTCACTATTTAGTATAAATAGAAAAATTTAACTTTGGGGGAAGGTAAAAATACAAATTTATTTATTAAAATTGTTCTCAATTTCTATTTTCAAAAATTATTATTAAATGATTTGCTATAGTAGTTTTTCAATTCAATAAACATGAATTAATTTATTTAATTATTATATAAAGTTAAATAAAATGCTTCTAGTAATTCAATTAATTAATAGAATAAGATATTTGGTTAAAAGGAATAAGAATATAGTAAACTATTTAAAGTAAGGAAAACTATATTCTAAAAATTGAAAATTCTTAAGTATTTAAGTGAAAAAGAAACGATAGAAACTCAATGAAGTAAAGGCTATGATATATATATATATATAAGCAAGGAAATATTTTAAGTTTCAAATTTAGGAAGAGAAATTGAAGTTCAAAATTATTAACAGGCTATCCAGATACAGTAATCCTCACTTGATAAAGAAAAAGAAGAATAAGGATTGAAAATCAATCAAAAAGAAAAGAAAAGAAAAGAAAAACATAAAGTGAGGAGAAGCTTGAGGAGATGCCTTATCAAAAATTGGCTTCAATGAAATCAACCTAAAGGGTAAAACTTAAGTATATTTCTAAACTTATATTTATGGATTAGTATTTTACTAAATAGTTTTTTTCTTGAACTTCCTATCATCTAAATATCTTAAGTAATTTACTCTTTTTAAATATAGTCATTCCTAAAATAAATAGAAAACTAGAAATCTTAGAAATGATAACTAAATAATCTTATATCTATAAAATTAATTTAATTACTCAGAAATATTTATATTTAAATTTATTATAATGTTATTTAAATTTAATTCATATTATCTGAATTGAAAAATTCTATTATAGAAATCATTATATTTATTTAGTATTAAAATTACTTGAGGACGAGTAATAATTAAGTTTGAGGGATTCTGATCATAGAAAAATTCATTAAGAAATTCTTATCTAATTTTTGATGAAATTGCACTTTAAAGAAAGATATTTTCTTTATTTTACAGCAGTAATGAAAATTTATAAGTGATTAAAGAAAAAAGCATGAAATTGAGCGAATTTGGATCAAAAAGGAAGAAATTCATGCAAATTGAACTAAGTCGCCGACGGCGAGATCGAGGCCGCCGACGGCGAGATTATTAAGAAAATTTCTGAAGGATTTATAACTACCTCACCGACAGCGAGCCCGAGCCCGTAGACAGCTAGATAGCGTGGTTTGAAGACCTTCTAGAAGCCCCGCTGACGGCGAGGTCGTTTCCCGCCGACGGCGAGACAGTTCAAAATACAAATACTTTGAACCTGGACACTTTTTGAAGAGGTTTTTAAGCACCCCTTGGACATTTGCCTACCTCTATAAATAGAGGTCGAATTTTAGTGTCTAGGTGTGTCTATTTTAGAGAGTCTGAGTCTCATTTTTGTGTCTTAAGTGTGTCTGTTGTTTATCATTAGTGAGTTTCTTTAGTTTATTTGAGTGCTATTTAGAAGTTTATTGTACTAGAAGGAAAAGTCAAAGGAACTTCAAGGAGTTTGCTTGGGGAGGAAATTAAGAAAAGTATCTTTATTTATTGTTGTTGTTAACTTTAAAGGAAATCCATGCTTTGTTTTATTCTCATGCATTCTGAGTAGTTTTCTTAGTCTTTCTCCTTGTTTATGAAAGTTATGGGAATTGATGAAATTAAATAGAAATACCTAATATATTAAAATAAAATTGTGATAATTTTTACTTAAAACTTAATTTACTTTCAATCTGGCCAATTGAGTTGTTAAAATATGTTGAATTATCAACTATAGTAAAAGTGACATCCAATATTCGTGGAAGTCAAAAACCTTGGAAGGAGGGTGCAAATAAACAGGAAATATTAATTATCGGACGTAGAATCGGACATTTTAGTGTGACGGACTAAAATATTCAATTTGGTTCTATTGTTTGAGAGCTGAAGTGTAGATGTTAGCCCTCGTGTGAGGGGAACGTGGGAGCTCGAAGTGGCAACAAGTATTCTCCCGCACTCAACGGCGCATTCGCAATTAAACGTAGGATTAGTCAATGTTCTTTGCACCTGGACCAATGGGTAAAGAATAGGAATGCTCCTATTTGTCACAATACAATTTAAGAATTCTATTTAAATTCATCATTCACTTAATTTTCTAAAAAAAAGGAGAAGGATACTTTTTCTGATTTATTTAAATCAACTTTATTTCAAGCATTAGTTTATTTTAGTTTGCTTTAGTTACTTTAAATTTCCGTTTACTATATTAGTAAGTAATTCCTTTAAATTTAGCTGATAACAAATCTGTTAAAAACTTCCCTGTGGGATCGATAACCAGGACTCCACTAGAGCCCTGTATTACTTGATATGATGCTTATACTTGAGTAGAATCCACATTAAACATTCAATCATATAATTATATATATATATATATATATATATATATATATATATATATATATATATATATATATATATATATATATATATATATATATATATATATTAAAGCGGAATTAAGTTTTTGGTGCCATTGCTATAAACATAAATTGCAAACATATTAAAAGTGGGTCAACTTCACATTCACTTATCACCAATATGGCTACCATCCTTTGTATAGTCTCCAACACATATTTGGAGTCAATTTGCTGACCTCATTATTGGTAAACACCATTTGCCTAATTTACACCTAACTAAATTTCACTTGAGTTGAGCCTTGAGCAAACCCTAATTTTATAGAACTGATAATTAACATAATAAAAATAACAACTATTCAAAATAAACTTTAATTATAGCTAATTTTGAGCAAACCCTAAATATAACTCTAAATTTTTCCATAATTAATAAAAATCATGAGATTAATAATTTCTCTTCTGAGGTTGTTCTATGTCCCAAAACTTTAGTTTTAATGTTGCATAATACTTATTATCATAAATAAATGCCTTGTAAACAATTTTGATGATTATTTGAAATAATTTTTACAAATATTCCTCATGTTCAACATTCTTGCATGAGTGGTGCTATCCCACTAAATAAAACTAAAATCATTATTTTAACATAAGCCAATTATGTGATGCAAATTACATTCGTAAGTTGCATAATCTTTATAATCACATATAAGGAGCATGCAAACCAATTTGTTGGTCAGCAAAAATCATTTTTATGTAAAATTATCCACCTAGGGGTTCATGATGAAAAATATTTCAAGTACAACATTTTCAACTAGTAATTTTATATTAAAAGAACCTAGACATTGTATCCATATCATCAAAAGCTTTCAAATTAGCCCATTCGTTCCGAAATCTAATTACATTTGGAGTCCTGTTGAGTTGATTATAACTAGGAGAGAGAAAAATGATAATTTAGCCATAACTCCCTAAAATGACGTCTAATTAAGTTTGAACGTCAAAAAATATTTTTCTAAATTCAAAATACACAATTTGGTTTAATAAAATCAATTTAAAACTCAAACCCAAAATCAACCATTTTATCTCTCCTGACAGTTTGTGCCTAATTTGAGTTGAAATATCTTCACATGGAGTTTATTTTGATTAATACAACTTACATAGACAAATTTTTTACAATTTTCTCTACCTAATTATCATAAGTTAAAATTTTGACCATTACCAACTAGTAACCACATAGTTACCAATTTTTAACCACCGTGCTACTTCAAGTGCCCAGAACTTGAGCTAGAAATTTCCCTTTTCAATATTGTATGAACCATTAGCTTCTTGGTTTAATCATCATGCATATAATATATACTTTTAGTCTTTCATAACTAGCATAACTACCTTAGATAATTAACAAAATACTCCTCTCTTTTTGAAAAATTATTTCCATGTTCTTTAATCTAAGCCCTTCTTCTTTTTTGAACTTCTTCCATCCAACAACTTTTTTATTGCCACCTCACTAATACACATCCTCCTCACTTATTTTTGCACCTCCTCCATCAGCCCTTCATTTTAGCCTCCCAATCCTCCACTTCACCACACAACTACCCCACTAAATCCATTAAAACAACAAGCCCCCTCTCTCTTTCCCCCTAATTCTCTCATTTTTAAATCCTACTCCATCATTCCTCTCTCATCACTCAAAAGAATGACTCTTCTCTCTCCTCATTCTCTCTCAATTTTCCAACTCTCCCCTTCCCTCTCTTTCACCGAACCAAAAACTAAACACCCACTTTATCCTCCCCTTTCCTTCATCAAATTGAGAATTCCTTTAATGAAATAAGGAATGCACAAAAGAAACAAGGAAATCCAAGAAAGTTCCTCAAAATTAGAAAGGTATAACATTGCGTTTCTCTCTCCCAATTTCAAAATTTGCCATGTAATTTAGTGACTCTCCATGCCTTTCAGGTTATTGCATACTTAATTTTAAAATTCACCATATGATTTAATAGTTCTTCATATCGTTCATGTTATCACATGCTTACTTTTAAAATTAATTATGTGATTTAATAGTTATTTATGCCTTTCATGTTATTGCATGTTTAATTTTAAAATTCACCATGTGCTTTAGTAATTCTACATTCTGTCATGTTATTCCATGTTTAATTTCATTTTTACCCTGAAGGTTGTTTTTTTTTAGTTTATTTCCCTTGCATGATCTACCATGATATGTTGTCTTTCACATGTTAAACCATAGGAGTTTAGTCCCCTTTGTCTTATATTATGTGTATGTTATCTTTTACGTATTAAATCATAAGCCTTATAAATCACATGTTCTCGAGCAAAAATATATTAAATTTCAAACAAAACCTATAAACTTTTTTTATAAGTATTGTTATTTATGTTTTGTTAAAGGTTTGTTTGAGTTTTAAGAGATTTTATTTATGTTTTCTCTTGAAAACATTCTATTTGAGTTTTCATTTGGAAATTTTTATTTTAGGTTTTACTAGTTTTAACAAAAAAAAATGTTAATTTAATTTTTGTTTTGACAAAAAATAGTTTATTTATGTTTTAATAAATTTATTTTATTTATTAATCTTTTACTCATCTTTGAAAAAAAAAGAAATTGATTTTAGTCGTTTCAAACATATAAGAAAATAAGCCAATGAGAATATTTTGCCATTAGAGAACAAATATGCTTACATAACATTATTCACCTCATTTCAAGAGCTCATCTTAAATTTTTATAAATTTTATAAAAATATTTAATTTAGAGAAGATGTAATTTTATACACGTTCTCTAAAAATAGTTAACTTAGAGCATCTTTTAAATTTATATAACTTTTTTTGGAAATAGTTTATTTAGAACACTTTTAGATTTATTTAAATTTTATAAAATTAGGTAAATTTTCATATGTTCAAATTTATGGATTAGTGATACCCTATTTATATAAATCTTGTAATCCATCTTCTAAGGGTCTCCTTCATAAGAATACTAACCCTGGTTAAGTAAGCACAATCATAGGTTCTACATGAAACTTAAATATCACAAAATAAACTTTTGCTAGCCTCAGAAGTAAACTTCACAACTTTCTAACTTGCATGGAAAATAAAACAACATAACATGAATTTTTATTTGCATGAATTGTAAACATTCCAACTTGTTAACTCGCATGAAAAATAAAACATCAAAACAATATTGTTTTTTTTGCATGAAATACAAACTTCTTAACTTGCTAACATGAACGAAAAATAAAATATCTCAACAAGGATTTTTATTTTCATGAAATGTAAACCTCTAAACTTGCTAAATTTCACGGGAAGTGGAAACAATGCGTGAAGTTTTGTTGAATGAGACTTAAAGCTAACAATGGAAGCTCGATCTTTTAGTCCACTTTTGCTAAACAATTTATTTTGTATGGATGAGACTTAAAGCTAACACATGAGTTTTGGTTTAATTAAGGAATAACATAACTTGGCAAGTTTTCTTCTTGTTGTTGCGCTTGACATAAAGCCAACCATTTAAGTTTTCATGAAATATAAAGCCAACAGATTTAGAATTTTCCTTTCGTTATTCTATTTTATTTTATTTTTTATTTTTTTCATGAAACAAAACATAAGCACATAAAAATTTTTGTTGTATGGAACATACGTAACACATGATAGTTTTCTAATTAGTGAAACATAAAAATGGTACATGAAATGTTTCAATTGCATGAGATATACACATAAGCACATAAATTTTCTATTTTCATGGAATATAAAATAAGTCACATAGGTATTCTCTTGCAAAAAATATAAGATAAGCCACATGTGTTTTCTATTGCGTGAAATATACATATAACACATGAATTTCTATTACATGAAACATAAGAATAACACATGGAGGTTCTATTGCATAAAATATACACACCATAAAGGAAGGGTTAGCTTTCAATGTAAAGGAGATAGAGGGAGGTGGTGAGGAGTTAGTTAGGATTTGGTGATGGTTTTGGGAGAGAGAGAGAGAGATAGAGTGAGAGATATACAGAGAGAGAGAAAGAGAGAGGGAGAGGGAGAGAGAGGAGAGAGAGAGAGAGAGAGAGAGAGAGAGAGAGAGAGAGAGAGAGAGAGAGAGAGAGAGAGAGTATTTTTGGGTGATAGTGCTAGGATTTTATGATTTTGTCCTTTAGGATAAAGAGGGATATCTGGTGATGATCTTGCTAGGGTTTTGGGTATGTTAGAGTGAAGGAGATGTATGTTCTAGAGTTATGATTTTAAGTATTTATGAGTAAAAGAGATGTCTGTGTTAGTGTTAGGATTTCAGATATGTCAGAATTAAGGAGGGAGAGGGACAAATAAGGCTAGGGTTTTGATTATGTGAGACAGGGTGAGAGATGGAATGATTAAACTAGGGATTAAGTATAATAGAGCAGGGGAGAGGGTGAGGGTTAGGCTCGTGTTTTGGTTTGAGAGAGTGGGGGAGTAGAGAGGGTTAGGTTATTTTAGGGTTTTGGTTAGTGGTAAAGAGATGAGTGTGTTTTTGGGTAAATCAGTTTAGGGTAATGATAAAGAGAGGAGAAATGAGTAGGGAGAAATCCTTGGGTTTAGGTTTGAATTAAGGAGAGGAGTGTGTGTGGCTAAATTTTTTTAGAATATTGATAATGAGAGGGAAAGGGAATGCGGATAAAGGCTAACAGTTTATTTGTTGTAAGGAGATTGGTGTTGGGGGGTGTTTAAATTTGTTTAGGTTAGTGTTAAACAGGGGGAAGTTAGTGGGAAGATAGGTCAGATTTCTTATTTGTGTTTAAGAGAGGGGGGTGTATGTGGGCAAATTTGTTTAAGGTTATGATAATGAGAGATGAAGTGAGTGAGGAGAAATGCCAGAATGTTAGTTTGAGGTATAGAGAGGGAGAGAGAGAAGTCTAAGGTTTCAATCATGGAAGAAGGAGGAAAAAGAAATTGTTTTATATTAATTTCACAAAATCACTTCATGTTACTTGTTGAAATGAAAAAGAAAACAATCTATATGTTTCATTGGGTTGAAGTCCTTGGTTTCTTGCTTGGATGAAGGGACATCCTTTGTCTTCCTTGACGTAGAGAAGAGAAAAGAATAATATGGGCTTTTTGCTACGTGTTGAGGAGAGTAAGGGGTAGAGATAGGAATTTTGTGTGGATGAGTTTATGTTGGAAGGAATAAGGTGGTAGGACTTATGAGGGAAAGAGAGGGAAATTTCAAACTTTTCATCGGAGGAGAGCATGAAATTGAATCTGGGGTCGTAGTTATGGACACACTTGAAATCTAAGCTTATTTTGATGTGAAAAATGCAATGAATTTAATGATGCAATCGATTTTTGTCGAAATGGTCTCTAGCTCAAGAAATTTAAAGAGGCGGGTTGGTTAAGGGTGGTTATTGCCAAAATTTTAACGTTTGCTCTTTTAAAGAGAAAAATATAAGGAATTCAATGGTGTAATTAGTTTTGGTTGAAGTGAAACCTATTTCAAGATATTTCAAGTCAAATCATGGGCTCCACCCTAGAGGAGAACAAATTTTGTGGATTTTTATTGAAGGTTCATGATTGCTTTTGTTTTATTAAATTAAATATTTTTAGCTCAAATTTACTTTAGTTAAAGTTTGGCTTTGATAAGGGTTAATTTTAAGGGACTTGTTTTTGATATGAAAATTATCGTTAAAATTATTGTAGGCTTAATGTACACTCAACTGTCATGTTTTGGTGTGTAGAGGTCCATTAAAAAAGGTTTTAATGATTAAAATGTACACGTACTACTCATTTTGAAAAATAATAATTTATAGAAAAATTTTTATGTACAACTATCTGTTATGCATGCAAACTCAAAGCAAAAAAATTTTACATAAAAGTATTTTTGATCACCATCAAAAAGAATTGCTCGCTCCACATATGTGATAATAAATATTACACAACTTACAAAATAAAATTATAATTACTTTAATAGTCTAGAGAAAACATTACTTTTAGTGTGCTAGGAGCACTATCCATGCATGAAAAATTGAAGCGATAAGTTTTATATAAAAACTGTGTCTTATAATCATGGAATATATTTGCATGATCTTTATATGTGATAAGAAATGTCTATTTTCAAGCTTTGTGATGATTTATGGAATAAACTATAAATTTGACCTGTAAGTTGTTTAAAACTAACTTTAGGGAAATTTTAAGATTTAACTAAAGTCAATTATTTTTTGTTCTACTTTGGTTTGGCTAATTTAAATATCAATTTAGTTAGATTTTAATTTTTGGTTACATTAGGATTAGCTCAAGTTTCAACAGCAGTAGGGTTGAGAGTGTAGCCTATCTCGGTTTAGAGTTTATTTAACACATCTGGTGACACCGGGAGAGATGTTTTACGTCCCAATGAGATTAGATAAAAGATAAGGAAAGGGTTGAATAAGAAAATGAGTTCATATATATATATATATATATATATATATATATATATATGAAAATATAATACCACAAATTTTTAGATGATTTTGATTATAAATAAAATTTGAAATTGCATCAAAGTAAAAGAAGAGATAAGAATTTTAACTAAAAAATTAATTAATGCTACAAGAAGTATATTATATCCTTAAAACATCCAAATTAATTTTTTATTATTACCAAATTATTCAAATAAAAATAAAATAATATTTAGATGAAAATTGTTTTATATTTGAGATTATTTAATTTTTATTTTAACATTTGAGATTGTTCATAAATTTTGGCATTAACTTTTGATGTCATACCATTGAGATGTTCATTTGAATGGTGTGCGATTAAACATCATGCATACATACTTTCTCATAGCTTAATACATCTGTGAGAACTTCTTTGTGTGCATTTAGGGTAGAAAACTTTTGTTTGAACCGACACGCTTGTTCAATAGACTAGTGCAACAGTTGGCATCAGTTTTTGTTGTCCCACATTCATGTCTATCTTACTTTGGGACCATATTTTATTGATACATGGCTTCCCATAACTTAATGGATCCATAAAACCTCTCAAAGGATGCTTTAGGTGAAAAAGTCGAGTGATACACCTAAAATATATAGTATTTTTATGCACATTTTTATGAAGGTATTTTATTTTTTTCTTGTAGGTATGATGAAAATGGATGGTCATGATGAATAGAGCAAAATTGGATTAAATTTGGAGCAAAAAAAGATGAAAAATGAAATTTTGGGCACTGGCGGCTAAGCGCCGCTGGGCCGGTGCTTAGCTGCCACAGTTAAAAATCAAATTCTAAAGGAATTTGGTGCCAATTTCAAAGGGGATGGGATGAAACTCTTGGTGGTAACTTCCATGACTTCCTTTGGGCGGCAAGTTTGAATGAAGGGGTGCATTCTTTGGTGGATACATTGAATCTGGACCCATTTGAAGAGACACCAAGGTACCTTTTGGTTTACTATTTAAAGAGAGTCTTAGGAAAAATTAAGGAGCTCTTCCTTTACCTTTTGAAGGGCTCTTCCACATGCATTTTGAGAAAAGTTTTTATAGTATTTTACTTTTATTTTGAAAGAGTTTTTATTAAGAGTAGGAGTAGAGAGTAGAAAGGAGAAAAGGGTCGGAGTGAAGTCTTTTTCTTCCCACTTCTTTTTTTTCTTTTAGTTTAGTTACTATTGAATTCTGAAGTTTATTCTGAGTCATCGTAGTTGGGACATCCGCTCTGAGGAGTAGTTTAGTGAAGAGTTAAAGTTTCAGAGGACTTCCTGAGTCTTGTAGAGAGAATTTTCAGATAAGTGTTTACTTTTGTTCTTACATTTAGTTTTTTAATTAATACTTATTTTTGTTTGTTGTTTTTCTTATGTTTTTAATTTCAAATCAATGTATTTTTGTATTTTCTCAATGCATTCTGAGTAGTTTACTTTATTTTTTTCTTTCTTAAATGGAGAAGTAATTAGTTATAGAGAATTGTTGTGGAAAGTATAAGTGTTTAAAGTTGGAAGAAGTTGTGAAGATTGATTCTAAAAACTTTGTTTACTTCTTAATTTGGCCTGTTAAGTTGTAGAATTTCTTGAGATTATGTAAGATCCAATGCGGTATTGTCTCATAAAAGTTAGTAAGAATCATATGCAATTATATTGGTGAGATCTGTAGTCCATATAATTGAAGGTAATATTAGAAGATATTTTTATGGAAGAGAGTAAAATTAGAGAATTTTAGATTGACAGGCTAAAACCCCCTAATTTGGTTTTAAGTTTTAAGTTTTGTTCTGAGAAGTTAGCCCCCAGTTGGTGGGAATCGAGGGAACTCTAGAGTGAAAGACTGGTATCTTCCCTGCCTAACCATGTTCAAAATGATAAAAATTTCAAATTAACATATGTTCTTTATAGAGCCAAGTAAGGGTAAAGAACACATTTGCTTCTATCTGTCACAACAAATTTAAATACTTCCACAACATTACTTTAAAAATTATTACTACTACATAAAAGGAAAGAAAAAGATATTCTAGTAAATAGTGTTTTTCATACAGTATTATTAGTTATTATAATTTTAATTTCTTGCTTAATATTTTATTAAGGAAATTTCAAAAGACAAATCAACTTTCAAAACTTTTCAAATTCAAGATATACTTTCAAAAGCCATAAAAAAAGTAAAAAGATAATTTTCCGATTCCTTTAAAGATTTTCAAATTTTGCCTGTGGGTTCGATATCTCGGGGCTTAATTAGAAAGTCCTATATTACTTGATAAATGATATGTATACTTGCGTAGTATCCCATATTATAAAATCATAATTTTCATATCTAAATCATCAGCACATATATATATTTGGTGTGGAGTCAAGTTTTTGGCGCACATATATTTATCGGGGATCAAGTTTTTGGCGCCGTTGCCGGGGAAAAATAATTAAATTGCATTTTAAAGAGAATTAAGAAATTTTAAATTTTTACTTTTCTTTATTTTTGTTAGTGTGTTGTGTTTTGTTTTGTTTTATTGTTGTATGCGTAGTTAAGGTTCTGAGGGACTTGTGTCTTAGGATTCTGATTTAGAAAGAACTATCAGAAAAATAAAAAAAATTAAAAATATAGAAAATGATAAAAATATTCAAGAAATGAAAAATCATCAAAATCAAAATGTAGGCATCCATCAAGAATTAAGACCTTTAAAAGATTATGTTAACCCTATAGTAGATGAATTTCATGGTAGTATTCAAAATCCTGCTGTAGCTGCTAATTCTTTTGAGCTTAAACCTGTTATTATCCAAATGGTGTCTAATAATCAGTTTAGGGGAGAAACAACTGAAGATCCTAATTTGCATCTTACTAATTTTCTTGAGTTGTGTGCTACTTTTAAATATGATGTTGTTCCGAATGATGTTATTAGACTTAGACTTTTTCCTTTCTCACTAAGGGATAAAGCAAAAATATGGTTACATTTGTTACCACATGGATTAATAAGAACTTGGGGTGAACTGTCACAAAAATTCCTTACTAAAAATTTTCCACCATCTAAGACTACTAAGTTGAGAAATGATATAACATCTTTTTGTCAGTTTGAAGTGGAATCAATATATAAAGCATGGGAAAGATTTAAAGATCTCCTCAGGAAATGTCCACATCATGCGATACCAGATTGGTTAATAATTCAAAATTTTTATAATGGAATATTTGGATCTCTTAGATCAATCATCGATCTTTGTCTTGGTAGATCATTGATGTCTAAACCATTTTCTCGATGCTTATGCTTTAATTGAAGAAATGACTACTAATAATTTTCAATGGCTTTACGAAAGGTTAAATCCTGAAAAGGTAGCCAGGTGTTTATGAAAATGATGCTTTTACAATGTTAGCGAAATCAAGTTCTGTCTTGTATCGAGGAAGATAGACCAATTTGGGATGAATTTTTCTCAGCCAAATCTCATGATTGAAGAAAATTCATTAGGCCAAATGGTTGATTGTTACTCTTCATCAGAAACTGTGAATGTTATAATCAAACCTAACACATATTCCAATTATTATAACCCAGGTTGGAAGAATCATCCAAATTTTAACTGGAATAACAATATCAGGATGGTGTTAATCAACAATGGGGGAACCACCAAGTAAACCCATTGGGGAATTGGAACAACCAAGGTAATAATAATAATAGATTAACTTATCCTTCTAATTATAACAATGCTTTACAAAATAAAGAGAAGAAGTTGTCTATGGAAGAAGTAGTATCACATATGGGAAATCAATTACAAATTCAAGGAGCAACCATCAGAAATATTAAAAATCAATTGGGACAAATTACAAATGCTTTAACTAATAGATCCCAAGGAATGCTTCTAAGTAATACTGAAGTAGATCCGAGAGAAGAGAATAAAGAACAAGTAAAAGCAATTCAACTGAGAAGTGGAAATGAATTAGAAGGTAGAATTCAAAAAGAAGAGATTGAAAGACCTAAAGAGGACACTTGGTGGTAACTTCCAAAACTTCTTTTGGGCGGCAAGTTTGAATGAAGGGGTGCATTCTTTGGTGGATACATTGAATCTGGACACATTTGAAGAGACACCAAGGCACCTTTTGGTTTACTATTTAAAGAGAGTCTTAGGAAAGATTAAGGAGCTCTTCCTTTGCCTTTTGAAGGGCTCTTCCACTTGCATTTTGAAGAAAGTTTTTATAGTATTTTACTTTTATTTTGCGAGAGTTTTTATTAAGAGTAGGAGTAGAGAGTAGAAAGGAGAAAAGGGTCAGAGTGAAGTCTTCTTCTTCCCACTTCTTTTCTTTCTTTTAGTTTAGTTTCTATTGAAGTCTGAGGTTTATTCGAGTCATCGGAGTTGGGAGATCCGCTCTGAGGAGTAGTTTAGTGAAGAGTTAAAGTTTCAGAGGAACTTCCTGAGTCTTGTGGAGAGAATTTTCAGTTAAGTGTTTACTTTTGTTCTTACATTTAGTTTTTTAATTAATACTTGTTTTTGTTTGTTGTTTTTCTTATGATTTTTAATTTTGAATCAATGTGTTTTTATATTTTTTCAACGCATTCTGAGTAGTTTACTTTATCTTTTTCTTTCTTAAATGGAGAAGTAATTAGTTATAGAGAATTGTTGTGGAAAGTATAAGTGTTTAAAGTTGGAAGAAGTTGTGAAGATTGATTCTAAAAACTTTGTTTACTTCTTAATTTGGTCTATTAAGTAGTAGAATTTCTTGAGATTATGTAAGATCCAATGCGGTTTTGTCTCATAAAAGTTAGTAAGAATCACATGCAATTATATGTGTGAGAATTGTAGTCCATATAATTGAATGTAATATTAGAAGAAATTTTTATGGAAGAGAGTAAAATTAGAGGATTTTAGATTGATAGGCTAAAACCCCCTAACTTGGTTTCAAGTTTTGAGTTTTGTTATGAGAAGTTAGCCCCCAGTTGGTGGGTATCGAGGGAACTCTAGAGTAGGAGACTGACATCTTCCCTGCCTAACCATGTTCAAAATGATAAAAATTTCAAATTAACCTATGTTCTTTATAGAACCAAGTAAGGGTAAAGAACACATTTGCTTATATCTGTCACAATAAATTTAAATACTTCCACAACAATACTTTAATAATTACTACTACTTCAAAAAAGGAAAGAAAAAGATATTCTAGTTAATAGTGTTTTTCATACAGTGTTATTAATTATTATAATTTTAATTTCTTGCTTAACATTTTATTAAAGAAATTTCAAAAGACAAATCAACTTTCAAAACTTTTCAAAATCAAGATATACTTTCAAAAGCCATAAAAAAAGTAAAAAGATAATTTTTTGATTCCTCTAATGATTTTCAAATTTTCCCTGTAGGTTCGATATCTCGGGGCTTAATCAGAAAGTCCTATATTACTTGATAAACGATATGTATACTTGTGTAGTATCCCATATTATAAAATCATAATTTTCATATCTAAATCATCAGCACATATATATATTTGGTGTGGAGTCAAGTTTTTGGCGCACGTATGTTTATCGGGGAACATCGGGCATGTAAGTGGTTACCATTAGTTTGCATCAAGTTTTGATATGGAGCATGTTTGATTTCCATTTTAATATTTGAGCATCATCTTCCATTAATAGATAGCCTCCTATGATCCTAGATTTTCATAGAACCCTTCCACGAAAATTTTTATAAGAAGTTGGCTCTACTGGGCCAGACCGGCACCTATGCACCACGTTATTGTGCCTAGATGCTACGCCCTAACATGTAGGAACCCAAAATTAGCATCAACATGCCAAAAATCAGAGAGTGTGGAGCTTTATAGCTTACACTAGCCTATTTTCCTAACTTTGGCCCCCATCCTACTGCATTTGGATGAGATTGGGTGAAGGTAGTTGGTAACTGTCTAATGTGATGCTTTTCTAACTTATGACATCCACCAGTACCAATGGCATCAGTCCTTTGTGGATTAAAGTGCCTTTTTCTATGTCATTTAGAAGGAATTTACAAATATGAGAGCTAACATAAGGTAACCATTAGATTTCAAAAATTAAGTAAGATATTCAAAACTTGGAGAGAGCTTGGAGAGCTGGAAGAGTTATCTAGAGAGAAATAAAAGGCGAGTTATTCCCTTCATTCTTCTCCGCCTCCTGAATTTTTTACTTCCTCTCTACTTCTTCATTTATTGAAAGCAAGAAAGAAGTTTTTAATAAAACTTCTTCTCAATTACTTCTTTTTTTAGAGAGAACGAGAAACTTCTTCCCAAATAATTTTTTAGAGAGAAATAAGGAAGTTTGTTATCTTGTGTAAAAGTAAATGCTTGGAGAAATAAACTGTATTTACAATCTTCACAGTGGTGAAAGCTCTGTTAAACCTCTTTTCTTTTCTTTGAAAGCTTGTAAGATTATGTTAAAGAGATTAGGGTAAGCTGATGTTAGAGAAAACTTTATGTTAGGAAAGTCCTTTGTTTTGTTTCATTAAGTTCCTTGAGTGCTCTTCCAAAGCCCTATCCTTTAGCCTATTTTAAATGAAGGTGTACTAATATTGTCATTCGTATCTGGTGGCCTTATCTTGATAGAAATTTGAAGCCACAAAATCTAGTGAATGAAGAAACCTACTTAATCATCATTCCCTAGTTTATGAAGGTTTCTCTTCATGAGAAAATCATTCATGCTTTGCCAAGAAAACAAAGGTGGACATGTTGTTAGCATGAATAATTCTATATTCTACAAGTTAATAGTGTGAAGGTGGATATCTCCATCTTTGAGCCTAGACCACGAGAGATTGTTTAGGAAAACATTGATTTGACATCAAGCGGGCTTAGGTTCATATTTTTATGTGTACATTTTATTTTTCATGTACATATGATATGTAAAGCATAACATGTATTATTTTAAATTACTATATAAAACTATATATTTTGTGATATTCTTATAACTTAATGTCTAATGCATGAAAGATATGTTTTGCTTTATGACTTAATATCTAAATGTATGAAGAAATGTATTTTTTTCCATATGCTTATAACATAATGTATAATGCATGAAAAGGATTTTGCCTTATGACTTAATATATAATTCATGGAAATATGTATTTTGCCTCAAGCTTATGATTTAAATATCCAAATTCATGGAAATTTGTGTTTGTCAATATGCTTATGATTTGATATCTAATTCTTGAAAAATTAGGCTTTGCCTTGTTCAACTTAATGTCACATATGTTTGAAAACTTTTTTATTGCAAAATGTTCATATTTTGAATTCATGCATAAGTGAAAACTAAATTTTGCATTGTTGTTTGTCAATTTGCATCAGTTATGTGTGTAAGACTACATTTTTTGGAATGCTTGTGATATATCTTTAAGCTAGCAAATAGTTGTGTTATTTCACACAACACTTTGACATACTTTGGCATTAAACTTTGCATTTTGCATTGTCTATGTAAGTATTTCATACTAATGTAGCATCCATTTGCTTTGGCACTTGCTTGCTTGACATTATTTTCAAGTGCATATGTTATCATATGCCCATGATGAATTCTTGCAAAGCATATGGAAATGGCTAGATCACCTAGCACTATAGTATCTTTTATATCATTTGGTGCGGGTAATACTACCTATCGTAAGACTCCGCTGTGATATCTAGTCTTCTTATGCAATGTTCTCCTAATGTGAATGTTCAATGCATAGACACTTGGTTGCCCCATGCTTAGCTGTTTACCTCGTACAATCATGTTGGATAAGCAAGATACATGGTTTTCTACATGAATTTTGGTATGAGTGCTCACCTAGCATAACACTCATACCTAAACAATCATTTCGTGTTTAATGCGACTGCTCACACCTTGAAGGAGCATTCACATTGTGCTAAACCATTTAGAATATCTCTTATGATCGCTCAAACTTAACTTAAGCAATCACAGTATGTTAAATCCCTTGCATGTTATCATCATTTCTATCTCCTTCATGATGAAAATCATTTTTTGTTAGAATTGTGATCTGATGCTGGTCACAATACCTTAATGAGCATTTTTTGTGAGTATTATTTTATCAAGGAATGTGAATTATCGCTTTGTGATCAGCACATGCATTATTGTACTAAATATTCAAGAGATCTAACATGCATCACTTAGGTCTTATTTGTAAAATTTAAAAAAATATATATGTTTCATATTGCTACTGTTGATCTTCTTTTACAACATATTTTAAAATTAAAACATATATCGTTTAGAACATAAGTAAAATCATTCTTTGAAATATATTTTACTTAAAAAATTTTTATTTTTTAAGTGATGCGTACTATATCTATTGAATTCTTAGGGCGGAGTCAGTATCAGCGATCCAGTCAAAATCATGCACTAGCCTAGCCATACCTCTTGCAAACATGTAGGTGTATGTGATTAGGTCACCATGTTCTAGTTGGTGGTTTAGAATAAAGTAGAGAGTAATTAGTTATTTTTTTTATATGTCTCACTATTATTCTATAGTTTTGCACCTAGACTTGCATATGTTGTGTTGCCTTTTTACCGGTTTATGGGGTATTAAGTATCTGCACTAGTACGTTTGGGGAAATATTTTGTTCAGGGAGCAATGTATTTTAGGGAGGAGCTATTATGATTTCAGCTAATACATTTTTTGTAGATGCTTCATAGCTATCCTCTTGTCGTGCATGGTATATTATGTAATTGCTTGTTATAACCAGTGTTGACCCCTTTCATTGTAGTTAGAGTCTTTTTTAAAATTTTTAAATTTATGCTATTTAGATTTCATTAGGCTAGAGTCTATATCAAAAATAGGATACAATCATGGGTTCTAATGTGCATGATGTGCTGATTAGTGTGACGAGGACTAGAAGTAGTGTGTTTGTGACTCGCACCTTAATTCTAAATTTATATTTTTGCATAGGAATTAGTATCATGCACGTATATTTGGGCCTAAAAACCTTTTCACTTTTTTGGGATATGTTGTCGACCCAACTGTGTCCGGTTTGTTCATTTATTTTAATCATGATGGTTTGTTTACTTTGCATAGTGTGTTGAGTTTCTCGCTTTGTTCTAATTGTGATTTCCCTGGGCTCTTTTCACATGTACATAGGCTTATTGGGGAAAATTTTTTTAATAAAAGCCTAATAACAAAATATTTATTTCAAATAAAAATTGGGATGAAAAATGAATCAACTTTAAAATTAACATTTTTTCTACTTTATATTTTCTGCGTAGCATTGAGGACAGATTTAAATTGGTTCTGCAAGCATGAACATCTCCCAAATCATGTTAATAGGGATTTCACATTAAGAACTACTCTAGACAATTACATCATATCTACATATCCCAAGGAATAGTATTTTTTCTTTTCCAAATTGACTAGCCAAGCATATATTTATACTCATAGGGGCTTATCTATGAAGATTAAAATTTTAGAGGCTGTACCGACCCAGTTGACGCGTAAGTCCTTTGTGGGATGATTTGGATTCATAACCAGATCATTCAATGGACATTCTTTCCGGAGACTTTCTGGCCACTTTCTTGACAAATATAAATCCCACTTCCGTGAATACTACATAAATAAGATCTTAGGAAATTAGATATTTTCACCATTTAACTTTAGGGCTATCGAGATCTCTTGAATGACGTAAACATGCATTTTTTACAAGGGATCTCTGGTCATCTACCTTCACAATGAGGTAGATCTAGAGTCTTAATAGCTTGGGATGAAGGATCAATGGAGTCCCAAACCGACTATTTATACCCGTTTAGGAACTTCTTTCATACTAATTAATAATGCCCTTTGAGTCTATACTTTTCTTTTGATCTATCATGAAGGTTAATTCATAGGTCTTCTTTGCTGATATGATGTCATCCATTTGTAATGCTATGATCACCCTACACCTTTACGACTCGGTGTGACTTTGAAGTTTCGAGATGATCCTATTAGAGATGATCAAGTTGTTTCCAAGGCCATATTTACCGATAGAGCGCTGCCTATTTGGGATATGGTAATTCACCCTCTATCCTAATGGCCCAGTATGACTTTGAAACAATCGGGCTGATCTTAGATGACCAAATTAATCTTTGTTCTTCTAATTTCACTAGTTATCATAATAATGTGAGCAAGACAGTTTTTAATTGAGAGTATTTTCGAGTAAACCTAAAATGTAAATAATCAAGGGGCGTGTTCTTTCCGTGAATTTCACTAGACCCAGAATAAAAATATAAATTTTAGTTCTGTGGTTATATGTGGGTAAAAACTATAGGGTTTTTATTTTTTGTGGAAACATTTTTATCTCATGGAGGTTATCTTTTAGAAACTCTCCTCCTTTTTTTAATTTTCTTGTCTAATCACCTCATATTTTCTCACTTTCTAATACCTCCTCTTCTCTAAATTATTTTGATGATGCAAGAAAAAGGATTATTTAAAAACGAGAATCATAAGATGACGAATAATAAGCCGGTGATTCTAAGTTAAAAAGAACCAAAACAATTAACATATTTTAAAATATATGTATGAACCATCCGATGCTGTTATAAAGCTCGATAGACTTACAATTATCCTAAAATATATGTATAGATGTCAATTGCATTTTATTTGATCCATACATGAAGATTCTATATTTATTGTAATGATCTGTTAGATGTGTATCAATATAATCTATGCAGTCAGTTAAATTTACTCGTAATGACTCTTATCTATCTAAAACATTTAGTAAACTCATTAGAACTTCCAAATATATGCTTGTTATCATTAAAATTATGATAAAGTTTTAAGCTAATGGGCCTAACATAGTTGATCCAATGTCCTTCAGAAGTTGACATAAGAAGGCCATCTTTGACGGACAAGTAAAAACTTTCCCTTAGTGATTTAGATAAGAATTAAAATTAGATGAATTGTAACTTTAAGGAACTTAATCATAACTTTTAGGGAATTCAACTAAGCGAAAAAGAAATCGATTTGATTTATCTAACATGTTTAATATAAATAAATTTGATTAAAACTTTGAATAAATAGACTACTAAGACTATAATTATTCCACAAATTTTTCCTAAGCAAATTTGCCCTCGAATAAACTGACTACAAAGATCATATTTATTCTAAATATCATTCCCAAGTAAGCAAATTTGCCCTCGAATGCACATATTGCCTCATTCGATATTATTCCCCATGCGGCAGCTATGGGTAATAGTCCATTTTATAAGAATCATTGAGATAAAAATGCTCTGCTAGCTGAAGGGGCAGAAATGCGATATAGTTACCGAACCCCTGATCATTTACATTACCAAATGTCATCCATCGGTTTCAAAGTATCCATCTTCCACTGCCAATCACAACTTAAAAATAAGTTCAAAACAATCGGCAAATAGTGGTGACATTTTCCAACGAATAGCTAATGCAAACAGAATTATTAGCACTAGAGATAGAGGGAATCGATCAATTTACTAACCCTTTCATCTTTATTTCTTACTACTTTTTTTTTTCGAAATGTTGAGGGCCACACTTAACTCTTCATTAACCTGTGAGGGAATTAAATAAGTCACATAAAAGGCTAGCAAAAAGAAATTATATCAAGTGAAAATATAGAAGGGTTAATGAGCGAGAAAATTAACCATATATGAGCTCAGAATAATCCATTCAAGGAACATTAAATTAGTGACACCGTTCAAAGTATTCCAATTCATCATAGGTGGCGTTCGGAGTCCAATGGTGGGGCACCAGATGTCAAGTGGGCCCCATAGCAGTACATTGGTGTATATTAGTGTTAAAATTGATGGGTCTCACTTGACACGTGGCACCATATTATGGACTCCGGATAGACCCGGAGTCCTCACGTAATATGTTTTCCCATAATAAGAGAGGCACAACTTGTAACATGTAAATTGCCCGATCTTATAAAACAGTCAATAACATGCCATGAATTAAACATAATGGAAACAATAAAAATCACAACAGCGACATATATGGACAGACGACCAATGCAAACAACAAAAGCAGAAAAATTTCTCAATTGACCTCAGGGCATAGATAAAATGGTTGAGAAGGATGGCTGCTAGTCTGTCCCATTAGTACTATGAGAAATCTTCATTACTCCAACATACTCATAGGTGAAGAATAGGCTCTCATCCCATTCAGTTAACCTAGCCCCGACAATAACCAAGTATGCCAGATTAGCTGAATATAATTTTTCTTTTGACGCAACTTCTTAGATTATTTCTTTTGAAGGCTAAACTATAGGTTATTGAAAATAACTGTTGCTCAATAGCACCAATACCATTTTCTTGATCACCCATTAAGCTACCACCCAATAAATTGGTCAAAAGTGTTGCGCGTTAACTGAAAATAAAGTAAGGAATTATAAGACATCAGGTTTGAGAGCACACACTGGCAGTTAAAAAAAAATGAAAAAAACTCGTAGTTATAGGATTTTGATTATAATACATAAAGATTAATAAATTAATCTCTTAGATTTCTAAATAGTTCTATTTGTTATTCTTTGGTTATAATTGATTGTTTTTTTATTTCTCTGAATTGTTAAACAGATTTCTTTAAAAATTAACGACCACTAAAGTATTTATAATAATATGTCTTCCAATGAGAAATGCAACTGGACGGATACGTAGATGATAAAAATTAAATAATTAAATTTTTTATTAAGTATGCTTAATCTATTTTTGAATGTTTAGCGAACGAATGGAAATTTTAAGAAAGGGGATATCCGTAACCCGACAGACATGCCACGGCAACGAACACATACATCCTTAATTGTTTAAATTATTTTATCTAACTTTATAATTAAAATTAATACAAAGAATTATTAAATATATTCGATTAATTTGCCCAATTTGAATCGTATTTAAAATTTACATTTTTTTTTCATTCTACAAACGCCCATAGCCCTTTTTAACTTATTCTGTATCTTCTTGCTGTTTGTCCAATCACACAACTGTCTTATGGCTAACAGCATGCTTAGAAAATTTAAACTTAAAAGATCCTCCTGCTCTTAATGTCCTGTTAGATCTACTTTTAGCTTTTAATATTCGGTGTACAGCTATATGATAAATATGATGAAGACAAAAACTACAAATTTTGCATTGATTCAGAATATTTTTGGGATTTAATATATTACCCAGTCTATCAGCGTGCCAGCATCCTTTGTTTTTATATGACGCACTTGATAAAATAATAACATCAACCAACGACAAGAACCAAGAGATATATATGCTCATAAGAATATAATCTAAGAATACTAGTATGTTGGAGAATATTGAATTATATACATCGCATGTGGGTAAACTTGTTGATATGAACAGAATTGAGGGAGCATAATATTCGTGTGCAAGTGGTTTATTTGAATAACATGTAATTTAGAGTATTTAAAAGAATAGGATAACTTTATATTGAGTAGGGGTGCAAGTGAAATAACAAACTGGGTCAGTAGCTCAATTTTAATTTTATTAGAAGTCGTTCAAGTTAATTAATTTAGCACATTTGATTTTTCTTAAATGTGATAGGTTAAATTACTGTAGCTCAAAGAAAATTTGGTTTGTTTATTGACATTCAAATTTTGTAGTTCAAAAAATACCTTATTAAAGGTTTAATTATAAATATGTTGCGTTTCATATATTATTAATACAAAATAGTTTAAACATAACTTATTTGAAGACTTATTCAATATAATAATGTATTATACATTTATTTTGATATGCCACTTTATGCTATGCTTCTCTTATTTTTCTTTTTTCATTTCAAACTACGCAAATTACATTGAGAACTCAAGCCTTCGAATATAAATACAAGTTCTCATTCTCAACATTCATGAAGTCGATAGATTAATGATGCTAGAAATTTCTGCAAAATAATAGACAATCAAAAAATTATACATGTTGATCAAGTAATATACAAAATTAGAATTAATGTATTGATCACACGAGGAAATTTGTCAATTTTTTTTAATACTTGAAGTTCTCATTTAACAAACCACAAAGCCTACTTTGAAGTATTCACAGTTATAAAGGTTGAAGGGGTCCTAGATTTCTAATGCATAAATCTGAAAAAAGAACTAAATTTGTTAGGATTTCTCAGTGGTGAATGGTTCATAGTCCTATGACACTGGTTTAGTGATTTATCAATTTTTTTCCTATGACTTCCCCCCATTAATGTTGACAAGCAGGGACAAGTCCTCTTTATCATACTTCTTGGTCATAAGAAGTGTTAGAAACCCGTATTGGAATTAAAGAGGCTTAAGCAAGTTACATTTATCAGGAATCCTCTGGTCTCCTATCTAAGTTGCACTCTCATACTGACAATATGACTATTTCACTAAGTGAATGCATATTAACTTAGTTGTTCTTCTAGTCAAGTGTTAGAATTCCTAGGTCAAAAGTGATTTTAAGCTTTTTAATTAATGAGATTAGAAGAGAATAAAGACTTGAAGGTTAACGCATCAACATATTGAAATCTAAGCACAAAAAATATTTAGAAAAACATTAAAGGACAAAATTACAAAAAAGTTACTTTCCTTATATCACAAAAGTACAAAGAAGATTTAGCTACTATCGTGAGGAAAGAAAACAAAAAGATATCACTAGAAAAATTAAAGCAAACAACATAAGAAGGTACAAACAACTCAAACCGAGTCACTTGCCCTTTGCAATACAACACAATCCTCTTCGTATAATGCACACTCTTTATTGATCTCCATCGTACGAGTGCACATAAATCTCTCACACATAACTCTCTAGAACTCCTAGAGTAAACAAACATAGGAATCTTTTTAAAAGGAAAACCAATAGGTACACACAAGTTCTAAGCCTACATGAGACCCTCCATAGCCAAAAGTGATTCTATGCTTCATTACAAGTTCTTACATATTTAGGGCTCCAAAATCTGCATCCAACCATTCCAATATTAGTTTCATGCATGTTGGGCCCCGGGGATGCCATAGATTAGCGTAGGATGCCACCCTCTCTAGTATGTGGCATGTGGGTGTCGTAGATTCTTGCAAGGGTTCTTGTGCTTGTTGTAGGGGTGCCATATATTAGCATGGGAGTGCCACTCTCTCTAGCCTGTGGAACAGGGGTGCTTTAGACTGCCATGAGAGTCCTTGAGCACGACACAGGGGTTTCGTAGATTGGCATGGTAGTGCTAGTTCGTCTCTTACTCCAATTACATTTTTTTAGCTGCCCAATGCTTTCTCCACAACAGTATCTTTAGAAGAAAACCACAACACAAAGCATAAATTCATCAGAATAAGGAAAGAAAACATAAAATTTAGAAGAGAAAATATTCACATCAACTTCTTGAAACTGATTTATTTGTTGCCCTCAATTAAACTTATATCCCAAACTTACACTCATTTAACTGATTTTTGTAACTCACATGCCGGACCTTCCAATTCTTTATTCATACTATGTAATTTATAATATATGATGTGAAAATATTATCTTAAGGTTGGAATTTCATTAATTTTTAATAACCTAACATTTTTTTAATTCATTTCTTTCTAAGCCAAATTAGATCTCAAAGCCCTTAATCTAGTATGTTTAAAATATTCTCATGATCAAAAAATATTTGAAGTTAATTAATCAATAACAGAAAACTCAAAATCACTTAAATTTTTCTTTAATATAATATATAAGAATTATATTAAAAAAAAATTATTAGATTTTCATGCTAAAATTTAGGCTTCATCCCAATAGATTAGCCACTTGTTTTTTTTTTCTTATCATTTGAATTAGGGCCTTGTACAAATTTTCTCCTTTATTTCTTCTTATTGCACAATAACAATTTTAATTCCACTAAGAATTACTATATCTAGTTAATCATATATTTTAATAATCTTGATTGTCCAATCTCCCTAATTAATAGTACTTAATTACTTCTTAATATGAATCCTTGAATTTTATAATTCGTTAAAAATTTATGGTTTAGGTAGATTGTTTGAGCTGAAGATTTAGAGGCTTAATTTTTTCTGGTTAATTAGTTATATTTTTAATTACAAATTCTTAATTGTTTTGAGACTTTTAGACTTATGGTAAAAGTAATTAAAGTGAATAACTTAATTATTAGGGAGTCAATTCTAACTCGTTTCAGGAACTTTCTTAGTTCTTAAGAATTTATTATATATAGAATTATCAAATCACAAAAGTTCTGTGAACATCATGTTGACCTAATTTTTACGATAAGGTCAACCCTTGACTTAAAAAATCAACTTTGGTCAAAATGGTCAATCCTGACCCAATGACCAATCCTGTTGACGCAATAGGTTAAACTTTTGACCTAAAAACTCAACTTTGGTCAAAATGATCAATCCTGACCCAATGACCAACCATGT
The DNA here is from genome assembly GCA_022702705.1 of Papilionanthe hookeriana x Papilionanthe teres. Classification (NCBI taxonomy): domain Eukaryota; kingdom Viridiplantae; phylum Streptophyta; class Magnoliopsida; order Asparagales; family Orchidaceae; genus Papilionanthe; species Papilionanthe hookeriana x Papilionanthe teres. Next base: position 92,227,632 of record CM040422.1, read on the forward strand.
TGACCCAATAGGTCAACTTTTTGACCAATATAGTTAAATTTGGTCAAAATGGTCAATCCTGACTCAATAACCAACCCTGTTGACCTAAATAATAAATTATTTACCCAATGACCTGTTCAAGACCCCAAAATGACAAAATTAATCAAATAATTAATTTCAAAAATTATTTTGATTAATTAAATTAAATTGACTAATAATTTAATTTTCAATATTTTAATTAATTAAATGACATAATTAATTAAAATAAAAATTAAATTAAAAGTCATAAAATAAAAAAACGCACCAAAATGAAATAAAAATGACAAAATTAATCAGATAATTTCAAAAATTATTTTGATTAATTAAATTAACTAATAATTTAATTTTCAATATTTTAATTAATTAAATGACATAATTAATTAAAATGAAAATTAAATTAAAAGTCATAAAATGATAAAATGCACAAATTAATTAAAAATAATGGAATTAATCAAATAATTATTTCCAAAATTATTTTGATTAATTAATTGACCAATAATTTAATTTTCATATTGTAGTTAATCACATAATTAATTAAAATGAAGATTAAATTGAAAAAGTCATGAAATGAGACAAAATTCAATCTTAAATAAAAAATGACATGAAAATTAATCAAATAATTAATTTGGAATTATTTCTAATTAATAATTGATTAATAAAATAATTTTCAACATTTAATTAATGATATAATTAATTAAAATGGAAATTAAATTAAGAGGGGTATTAAATGGAATTTTAAACCTAAGACGTTATGGTTTTCTAAAAATTCCAAATCTCATTTATGACATCATACATGACCTCATATGGGTTAGACAAAACCCATATAACCCATTAAAAATGTAATAACCCATGGATGACCCCTCATGAACCATGCTTAACCATGGTAAACACATGTGGTGATTCCTTTATCATTATGGAAAAATGATGTGTCACCTCCTCATGAAACCCTAAGGAACCTTTGGTGACTCATCTAACACCTCCCATCTTCACCAATAGGAGAGGGGAAGAGCTTAGATCACCATTACTTCATGTGATGATCACATAAATCAAAAATGAGAAAATTAAAGAAAATGAATGGATATGTGTCATCTCCCTATGAACCCTTAAATGAAGTGTTGGATGGCAAAGATCAAAGCCCATTGAGTCACCAATAACCTCTCTCTTAGCCAATGGAATGGAAACAAAGAGATCAAAGGCTATCATGACAATTTGGAATCCATAATTGTCATGATACATGAGCTTGCTTAAGTGGCATAATTCACATGGGATATAGAGAGGTGATAGTTGGAATACATGGGGGAGGCTGTTACTAGACCCTACTCCACAGCTCTAACCATCGCATGGTCAATCCTAAGCTAACTTGGGTTGAATCATAGCCATCCATGGCTATAAAAGGAGCCCTTATCCAAAATTTCAAGGAGGAGAAGAAAAATCCATAGAAACCTATAGGCTGCCCAAATCCCTTAGCTCCCAAAACAAAAAATCTTGCTAAGGACCTCATCAAACAATTCCAACCAAGATCTAGCCATAGGATCAGCTCAATCAAGCCAATTTAGCCAAAACTCAAATTCAACCCAAACCTAGCCACTTTGCTAAAATTGCTCACCAAGGCTAGCTACAAATCCAAATTAAAGTGACGAAGATCTTCTTTCGGAGTACTAGAGGCTGACCATCAGTCTGATCAAGTTCAAGATTAATACGGCCAAGGTATGGATTTATTTTGTCCAAAATAATTAATATAGTTAAAAATATATGGACTAAACTAGCCCAGAAAATTATCATCACAGTATAAATATAATCTATATGTTCAAATGATTCCATAGGTTCAAAAATCACACAATTTCAATGAGAAATGAGTGAGCTATTGAGCTTTGAAGTTGGACGGTTTGAAATATTTTCAATTTTCTTAGATTTAATCTCAACCGTCCGTTCCCGTGTTTCGGAAAGGACGACGCTTATCGCGTGGTCCGGTGTTCAGTGTTCGGATTCAGACAGCGGATCCTCCCGCGTCTTTGAAGTTGGACGACAGCTCCTCGATTTTCCGGGCTAGGTTAATTCATATTAACATTAAAAACTTCGAAAAATCATTTCTTTTTGTACAGAGCTCCTAAAAATAAAATAAAAATACCTTTGGAAAGCTCTTGAAGAGAAGAAAATTATGAAATTAAAATCATAATTTTATTCTTAGTATTTAATTTTTAAATAATTAAATACTTTCTAGAGTATTTTAATTATTAAAAATTATTTACAAACCAGAAAAATGTGAAAACTTTAGGGAAGAACCTTTAAGTCCTTAGACACATCTCTTGATTTTTCTAAGGCTAGGATAGCTCTCTAGGATATGATTTCCTAATTTTCATGACACTTTATAATTATTTTCAATAATAATTATAAAATTTGGAAAAATGGAAAATCAAAATTCAAAAATGGATAATAATTTTAGGGTGACAGACAATAATCCTAAAATAATAATTCTTAAGCCATTAAATTAATTTTAAAATACATTTTAAAATAGGGTTAAGATTTATTAATTATAAATTAAGATTTCAAAACCCTTTTTCTTCACTTATTTAGCCCATTTTACAATGGACTAAGTCAATGATGAGTTCAAACCCAAATAAACTCATATCAAACATTAATTAAGTTTAAAGACATATTAAACTTAATTAATTCATTAAACCTTAATTACATTAGGTTTAACACAAAATTAAACATTAATTAGGTTTAAAGACATATTATACTTAATTAATTCATTAAAACTTAACAAAAATAGGTTTAATACAAAATCAAACTTTAATTAAGTTTAAGGACTTAATTAAATCATTAAACCTTAACTAAATTATGTTTAATACAAAATCAAACTTGAATTAAGCTTAAGGACATATTAAACTTAATTAATTCATTAAACCTTAACTAAATTAGGTTTAATACAAAAATCAAAACTTTAATTAAGTTTAAGGATATATTAAACTTAATTAAATTCATTAAACCTTAATTAAATTATGTTTAATACAAAACCAAACCTAAATTAAGTTTAAGAACATGTTAAACTTAATTAACACCTTAAACCTTAATTACATTAGGTTTAAGATAAATTAAACCCTAAGGTCTAACCCATTAGACCTAATTAAACCATTATGTCTTAACTAAATTAGACTTAATCAAACCTAAACCCTAATTAGGTCTAACCCATTAGACCTGATTAAACCATTAAGTCTTAACTAAATTAGAATTAATCAAATCTAAACCCTAATTAGGTCTAACCCATCAGACTTAATTAAACCATTAAGTCTTTACTAAATTAGACTTAATCAAATCTAAACCCTAAATAGGTTTAACCCATTAGACCTAATTAAATCATTAAGTCTTAACTAAATTAGACATAATCAAACCTAAATCCTAATTAGGTCTAAGCCATTGACCTAATTAAATCTCTAAGTCTTAACTAAAATAGACTTAATAAAACCTAAACCCTAATTAGGTCTAACCCATTATACCTAATTAAACTATTAAGCCTCAACTAAATTAGACTTAATCATACCTAAACCCTAATTAGGTCTAACCTATTAGACCTAATTAAACCCTTACGTCTTAACTAAATTAGACTTAATCAAACCAAAATCCTAATTAGGTCTAACCCATTAGACATAATTAAACCTCTAAGTCTTAACTAAAACAAGACTTAAACAAACCTAAACCCTAATTAGGTCTAACCCATTAGACCTAATTAAACCATTATGTCTTAACTAAATTAGACTTAATCAAACCCAAACCCTAATTAGGTTTAACCTATTAGACCTAATTAAACCATTAAGTCTTATTTAAATGAAACTTAATCCAACTTAAACTATAACTAAGTCTACCACATTAGACTTAATTAATCTATTAAACCTTAACCAACTAAGGTTTAATCAAACTTAAACTATAATTAAGTCTACCACATTAGACTTAATTAATCTACTAAACCTTAACAAATTAAGGTTTAATCAAACTCAAACCTAAAATAAACCTTAATTTGAGTTCAACACATATTGAACTTAAGTCAACCTTAAGTCTAGGCTCAATCTAATTTGAACCTAACTTAATTTAAACCCAAATCAACTTAAACCCAACCTATATTGGACTTAAATTAGCCTTAGGTTTAGGTTCAATCCAATTTGAACCTAGCTTAAAACAAATCTAAATTTTAATTAAATCTACCACATTAGACTTAATTAAACCATTAAACCTAACTAACTAAGGTTTAATCCAACCTAAAATCCTAATTAAGTCTACCACATTAGACTTAATTAAATCATTAAACCTTAACTAACTAAGGTTTAATCAAACTTAAAACCATAATTAAGTCTACCATATTAGACTTAATTAAACCATTAAACCTTAACTAACTAAGGTTTAATCCAACCTAAAACCATAATTAAGTCTACGAGATTTGACTTAATTAAATCATTATACCTTAACCAACTAAAGTTTAATCAAACTTAAACCATAATTAAGTCTACCAGATTAGACTTAATTAAACCATTAAACCTTAATTAGCTAAACTTTAATCAAACTTAAACCATAATTTAGTCTACCACATTAAACTTAATTAAACCATTAAAATTTAATGAACTAAGGTTTAATCAAACCTAAAACAAAATTAAGTCAACAACATTAGACTTAATTAATCTATTAAACCTTAACCAACTAAGTTTTAATCAAACTTAAATTAAGTCAACCACATTAGACTTAATTAAACAATTAAACCTTAACCAACTAAGGTTTAATCAAACTTAAACTCTAATTAAGTCTATGATCCCCTGATATTTATACTTACAAATATGATATGAAAATTGGCAACGACACCAAAAACTTGAGCCGCTAGGAATATATGTGCGCCAAAAACTTGATCCAGTCCGGTAAATGCAACGGCGCCAAAAACTTAACTTCGTTGGATAAATGCGCTGATGATTTAGAAATGAAACTTATGATTTTATAATATGGGATACTACGCAAGTCCCGAGATATCGAACCCACAGGGAAAACATGAAAATTTTAAAGGAATCAGAAAATTATCTATTTACTTTTTTATGGCTTTTGAAAGTATGTCTTGATTTTGAAAAGTTTTTAAAGTTAATTTGTCTTTTAAAATTTCCTTAAAAAAATGTTAATCAATGAAATTAAAATTATAATAACTAATAACACTAGATCTATAATACTATTAACTAGAATATCTTTTTCTTTCCTTTTATGAAGTAGTAATAATTCTTAAAGTATTGTTGTGGAAGTATTTATATTTGTTGTGATAGATAGAAGCAAATGTGTTCTTTACCCTTACTTGGTTCTATAAAGAACATAGGTTAATTTGAAATTATTATTATTTTGAACATGGTTAAGCAGGGAAGATACCTGTCTCTCACTCTAGAGTTCCCTCAATTCCCACCACCTGGGGGCTAACTTGTCATAACAAAACTCAAAATTTCAAACCAAATTAGGGGGTTTTAGCCTGTCACTCTAAAATCTTCTAATTTCACTCTCTTTCATAAAAATATCTTCTAATATTATATTCAATGATATGGACTACAATTCTCACCCATATAATTACATATGATTCTTACTAACTTTTATGAGATAATACCGCATTGGATCTTACATAATCTCAAGAAATTCTCCAAATTAACAGGCCAAATTAAGAAGTAAACAAAGTTTTCAGAATCAATCTTCACAACTTCTTCCAACTTTTAAACACTTATACTTTCCATAACAATTCTATATAAATTAATTACTTCTCCATTTAAGAAAGAAAAAGATAAAGTAAACTACTCAGAATGCATTGGGAAAATACAAAAACACATTGATTTGAAATTAAAAATAATAATAAAAATAGCAAACAAAAGAAAGTATTAATAAAAAGATTAAATGTAAACACTTATCTGAAAATCCTCTCCACAAGACTATGCAAGATCCTCTAAAATTTTGACTCTTCGCTAAACTACTCCTCAGAGCAAGTCTCCCAACTCCGATGACTCAGAATACAGACTTCGGACTTCAATAAAAACTAAACTAAAAGAAAGAAAAGAAGTGGGAAGAAGGAGACTTCACTCTGACCCTTTTCTCCTTTCTACTCTCTACTCTTACTCTTAATAAAAACTCTTAAAATGTAGTGGAAGAACAATGGAAGTACCCTTCAAAATGCAGTGGAAGAGCCTCCTAAGGCCTCCCCTCAAAACGCAGTGGAAGATCCTCCTAAAGCCTCTCTTTAAATAATAAACCAAAAGGTTCCTTGTTGTCTCTTCAAAATGTATCCAGATTCAATGCATCTACCAAGGAACGCACCCCTTCATTCAAACTTACCGCCCAAAGGAAGTTATGGTAGTTACCACCAAGAGTTGCATCCCATCCCCTTTGAAATTGGCACCAAATTCATTCAAATTTTGATTTTTCATTATTTTTGTTCCAAATTTGATCCAATTTTGCTCCTTTCATCATGACCATCCATTTTCATCATACCTACAAGAAAAACAAAAAATACCTTCCCTTAAAATGCAATATCATTAAAAATAGGTATAAAAATGTGCATAAAAATACTATATATTTTAGGTGTATCAAAATCCCCCAAACTTAAAATGTTACTTGTCCTCAAGTGACAGTTAATCTCATCGAATATTTTAGCATGCAAATTATTTAATGAGCTTCTTAGGAAGATAACAAAATTTTGTTCTAGAAATGGAATAGTCCAATTTAGAAAAAAATTTAGTAATTAAAACCAACTTAAAGTTTAGAAAGTTCTTAAGTAAAGAAAAATGAAAAAAATAAGTCTCTATCTATTTCAGAAATGTTTGTAGATTCTTTAAAATATATGATTCAAACATTCATTTTTCTCACTTAAAAATCTTTATTTGAGAAATAATTTTACTTACTATATTATAACATTAAGTTTTAGATTTTCTCTGAACTTATATCTTAAACTTTCGATATGAAACCAATTTTTGATTAGGCCCTTAAATCCTTAAGCTTCTCCTCCATTTTCATGTACTATTTTTCACTTTTTTTTTTATAAGTTAAGGATTACTATATCTGGATAGGCCTTTAATGATTTTGAATTCCACCCTTCCATTTAAAATAAAGGTCATATTTACATCTTTCACTTAAAAATCATAATAATAATATTTGAAAATTACTCTTCAATAAAAGAAATTTAAGCTTTGAAGAATAAAAGTCAAATCTTCTATTTATCCAAAAATACAAAACTTCTTACTAAATATAGTTTAACTTTATTTAACACTTCTTCATTAAGAAAATTTTAACTTTAAGTTTTCATGATTACTATAAAATTTAACTAAATTATTTTATTCATTTCTATATTCAAAATTTTGTTCCCCTAATATAACTTCATGTACATAATTGTTCTCAATCAAAAATAAGATTTATTTTTAAGTATTCTTGAGAATCAAATAAAATTTTAGGTTTTTGAAAATCTTTGTTTTCTTTTTAAAATCCCCCCCAAAGTTTAATTTTTTTAATTAAGATAAAACATTTAAGCATAAGAAATGATATATGGGTGGGAAATAAAAATTAACATATCATGCTTGTAGGAATTTTTAATATCCTAATATGCAAGTATAACAATTTAAATAACAGGAGTAAAATGAAATCAAATTTAGTTTTTTCAAAACAATATATATATATATATATATATATATATATATATTAACAATAAAAAAAGTAAAAATTTCAGAAGACTTCTACAGTGATGGAGGTTTTCAAAGCAAATACACACCAACTAAAATAGCGCACTGATACAGATAACAAATGAAAGTGGAATTTGAAAAAAATTTAAACATATAGTTTCTTTAGTAGAAGTTCCTAATGGTGGTTTATAATCTCCTAAGAGTTTTTGAATTAAGGTACACACTATTAAAGACTCTGACATAACATACACATAAAAACATTTACTATTACACACTATCACAAAGCAACATATAAATCCACAATAAAACAACAATAATACCTGAATATGCATAACAGATGAATAGTACAACTACAATCTGCATACTATCAAGGTTCACATCACAACACAATCATCAAACAAAACACTAAATAAAGTACACAGTAACACAATATAACAACACAATAACTAAAACAAACAACATACATCTACTCTTCATCCTTATCACCATCATCTTGCTCGTTCCAATCCCTGGATGGCACATAAGGTATGTAGAATGGATGAGGTGGCATCTCAGCACTCTGATCACCTCTAATCAGTCTATCCAAATATTGCTGATAACTCTCCTCATATTCATCAAGTTTTATAATATATCTCTCCGCATTATCCAGCTTACCATGCATATCTTTCATATTCTCTCGAGTAAGACTCACTTTTTTCAAAATCTTTCTTAAAAACTAGTCTGTGAATCAGTAGATGACGAAGCACGTGAAGTAATAGCACGAGAAGTAGATGCAGCAGAAGCAGAAGCAGAAGAAGCCTTACCAAATCCTCCTCTCCAACCAAATTCTAAATGTACAGTATAAGCACCAACGTTTACACTGGTAATTGCTCTAAATGGTTGAAGTACCTCTTCCCAGGTATCAAACTTCACTCCAGATCGTTCACATAGTGAATGAATCAAGGAAGGAAATCCCATACCTGCAGTCGTGGTTGATCTAGCACAGTTCAAAATATAATAAAAAATTATACTTCCAATGTCAATAGGCTTCCCTTGCTGAATACAATGGTTCAACACAGCTCTTTCCCTCGTTACTTCACTAGTATGACTCAAAGGTAACAACTTAGATGAGATAAAATAATGCCATGTTTTAGAAATGTCATTCAATTTGGAAGCAGGAAAGTTCACTCTTTTAGCATTTGTTATTTTCCATAATCCTCTTCCATCAGTCAGAAACTCCATGATCTCATATAATTCCCCTTCCGAAGGATGATAGTTAGAATAAAAATAGAACATGTCAGGAGGTACTCCATAAAAAGTATTGATTGCCCTAGAAGAAAATTTGACCTCATGCCTCCTAACCATCACTTGATTCACTTCTGTAGCAGGCAAATTTGCATAAAATTCTCTAACCACAGAAACAACAGCAACAGCGGAGAAACAACAGTAATTCTCCCAATTTCTTCTAGCAATCATATCTTCAGTCACCTCTCCTAGCTTACTAAACACACGCTCAGGAATCAACTTATGTGACTACAATGCATCGACGTATCGTTCCTCAGCCCTCATACTAACAAATTTGTCAGAATCAAACTTCGTCTTTTCTCGTGCACGCTTTAACTTTGGAGCCATCTCTAAAAATTCACGAAAAAATCACCATAAATTTCAAAATCAAACTAAACTTGCTAAATTATCCTCCAAAAGATATTTTCATTAAATCCAAGTAATTTCTCAAGTATTTCCTCAAATTTTCACCATGAATAGTGATTTTAAGAGTTTCCATAATGTAGTCAAAATACATGATGAAAATAAAAAAATTTACTTAGGAGTAGTGCTCTTACCTCAAGAATCCAAATCTAATAATTTTTGTTGAGATCGACTCTTAAATGATCCACAATATGATGCCCTAGGCTCCTCTTTCGCGGTAAACCGAATGTTGAAGACGATGAGGTGGTTGAAAATGGCAATTTTCGGGTTTTTTAACTTTTGGGAACCAATTTTTGCGAATTGGCGCCTAAGCACGAACTCTCGGTGCTATGCAGCGAAATCTGGCTCTTAAGAATCGGCATTCTGGCGCTTAGCCGCCAATACCGAAATTTTCATAATTAAGGTATATGCACTAAATCACTAGTTAATCACCCTTAATTACTCCAAAATAATTATTTCTCCCCCACAAATCTTCCAATACTTCAAATCAAAATTTAATAACCATTGATTCCACACAAATTTCACAAAAAACACAAACTTACATTAAAACAACCATAACACTTAATACAATACTAGAATTTCTATCCAAACATGAAGGATGAAATTCTCTAAATACAAGAGACCTTAATCTCAAATTGATAAGTATACATCTCTAGGATGTAACTATCACAGAAAATCCTCAAAACCAATCCTAAACATTCCCACCATTCAAATTGATCATCCTTAGCCAAATATACCAAAATTTCCAAAAATATCCCCAATACCCTCCAAATACCCAAAATGCCCTTTTAGCCCAAAAAATCCATAAATTCCAAAAAATCCCAGAAAATCCCAGAAAATCCCACATATTCCCAATTTCATTTTGTTCAACTACACCATGGGCCAATTTTGTCAATTTAACACACGTTTACCAAAACCCCCAATATGGCCCATTTTTTAACCAAGGTAAGCCCAATGTCAAACCAAATCAACCCAATTGACCTCAATGCTGATAGAATCCAATTCTAAACTTCAATTCAATATCCCCAATACCAATTTAGACCAAATCCAAGTCCAATTTGATTAACATTTGGATCCAATTTCAATTCGAAGCTTAAAACCCAATTTTGGCCCATGACCTAAACTTAGCCCAAACTAACCCAACTCAACTCCAATTAACCCCAAATCTTTTCCTAAACCTTCCTAATATCCCCACAAACAAAACACTAACAAGATTTGCCCCAAATTTGAACCCAGGATCCACCCAAACCTAACCCAAAACCAAAATCTCCAATTTTGGCCAAAACACACCATGAACCCAATTGGGCCCAAATCTCAAAATCAAAGCCCAACCAAAGTTGAAAACTCTTTGTAACACTCCCATAAACATTTCTCAACATTAATTTTACATTAAATCTAACATTAGCCCAACCTTAGCCCAAGTTAGCCTAATTTGACCCACTTTGGCCCCTTTACCAAAAAGTCCCAAATCAAACCTATTTCAACTCCAAATCACCTCAAATGTGTTTCAAATCACTCATGACACATCCCTAAACTAAACCCAACATTTATTTGGCATGGTCATTCATAAAATATCCATCCACCAATTTTTTTTTTCAATCATAAAGACCCACTTTCTTAAACCATTCTAAAAGCCCATCCAAATGATTTCAAAAAGCCCAAATTTGGCTCTAAATCCCACATGACAAATTCTCCTCACCATACCTTTAATTGAAATCATCCCTAAGTCCTAAACCAATGATCAAATAATTCTAAATAAAGCTTCATCCAAATTTCCACCAAAATGCCAAAAATCCCTAAAACCTACTTCCATGAAATTGACTAAGCTTGGCCCCAAGCCAAATGGAGCCATGGAGCCATGCATAAGCCATATGCAAGTCATGAGGAGTCCTTTCCACCTCTCCATGCCATTAATGGAAAGAAGGGGGGATCTTTCTTAAACCTTCATTAAGCATTTTTAACCTCATTTATGCAACACTCTAAACTAAGCTTAGCCACCTCACCATGGATGGAGACTTCAACACTCTTCATAAGCTGACTCACCTGACCTCCCTCAGCCCAAAATCAGACCTTTGGATGGTGCACCAAGCCCTAAACCATGGCTAAACCAAAATGAGCCTTTAATGACCATTCCCTCTTAACACTTAAATCAAACCTCTTTACACTTGGCATTGGCCAATTTAACCAGAAAATTCAAGCCCTGACCCTCCTGATCAGGATGGTGACCTGACTCTGGCCGGCCGGCCACCAAGCCGCCGGAAAACGCCATGGCCGAGGAGCTTGGAATGAGCCAAATTTCAAATTCTTACCTGCTGAGCTGCTCCACTCCAATTGGCCACCACAGCTCTTCATCTCCTCCCCTAGCGGTCGATCCCGGCCATCAGTCGCCCTCAGGAAGCCCTGTCCATTGCTATTTAAACAAGCCACCCCCTTTCGGCCAAAAGGTTGGCTGAAATCAACCTTCATAGAATCCCTCCAAACTCCTCACAGAGCTCCCCCTAGCCAAGAGCAATCCATCCCCACTATTCTCCTGCCCTAAATCCCATTGATTGAGCTCAATTTTGGAGCTCAATTCTCAGGCCAGAACAGGATATCTCTCAAACCTCCACCAAAATCAAATTAAACTCACCCACACCTGCACAGGACCAAGAGAAGGAGTTCCCCAGTGAAAGCCCCCTCACTAGGCCAGCCATCCTCTCTATCGGCCAAGCTTTGAAATCGGCCTTGGTCACTTTCATACCTAGGAAATTTCCTAGAGCCAGAGAATTCATCTGGAGCTTCCTTGGGTGCAATCGAAGTTGCCACAACTCTCTGATTGAAGCTTCACTTCTCAGAGCTAAGGTATGGACCCCTTCTTCCTCCCGAGCTTCCAGCGATTCTCTATTTTGCTTTGCTTAATTTCATAACACAAAAATCGTATGAATGTGTTCGACTCCTCAAGACGAATCCATAGAGCATAAGAACATGAAAATCCATTGAGAAACGAGAGAGATCTTAGGGTTTGAGTGTGGATGACTCTCGGGACACACCAGGCAGAGACGATGATCGGCCACCGTTGGATCGAGCATCTATCGAATGGACGGTGCAGATCGCGTCGGACGAGTGAACAGGACATGAACTGCAGGCCCCGCAGCACTAAGTCGGATGGCGGCGTCGAATAGGGAGATGACTCAAGGGCATTCGGAGTTGCCGAGGATAAGTCGACGCCGGGTGGATAAGTAGTTAATTAGGAGTATTTTTAATTTATTTAAATAGCCAGAACTTAGAAAATCCATATCTTTGTGTAGAAAAATCACAAAAATAAAATAAAAATACCCTCTTGCTCAGCGAATAGAGGAGAATAATGTGGAAAAAGAATTGAGTTAATTTGATGAGTATTTTATTTTTAATTAATTATTTACTCATTTCAGTTTTTAATTCTCCATTTGCATAGACAATTCACCATGGCATGAGACCTTAGGACTTTTGAAGCCTCTGATCTTGGGAACATTCCCTGAATTTTTCAAGGTCAGAGGCTATCTCTATGGCAAGTTATGTATTTTTCAAGTTTATGTTTCTGTTTTTGGTATTTTAATTCCCTTAATTCGCATATTGCTTAGAAAATTCTAGGAAAATTTGGGAAAGTTTCTTAGGACCAGAGGACCCTAGGATAATTATGTTTTGAGTTAATTCATTATGAATAACCCTAATTGGCCTAATTACTCAAAACTAAACTTTAATTAATTAGGGTGAACCACACATCAGAAGAACTTGAAAACAATTCACCACTAATTTTTAGGATCAGAGGGACCTCACATAAAAATTTGGAATCAATTGGAAATGTTTAACCACACTAAATGGATTAATTAAGTCACATGATCAAAATTAAACTTTAAAAATTCATACCTCCAAAAATACATTTCAAAAATTCACCAAAATGGTTTTGGGGCTTCTTTGATGTTAGGGGAGTTTAAGGAAATTAAAATTAAAATTTTCTAAAAATTATAATTTTTCACCATATTTTAATATTTTAATAATTAAAAAATAATAAAAAACACAAAAATATTAAAAATAATAAAAATGTCATATTTCGATTCCTAATCACTTAGGAAGAAACCAAATATTTTTCCCAAGTCTCTAGGTTAAGATATTGAATTTTAAATGCTTAAGGCAATTTTTAATATTAAAAATGGATTTTTTCAACCTTTTCACTAAATTAATTCTAATAAATAAAAGAAAAATCATAAAAACATAAATTTTTTTTCTCTAAACTCCTTGAGGTCAGAGAGACTTAAGAAAAATATAAAATCCATTTTTCAACTTTAATTTTATTTTATAATTAATTAACCTTAGAAAACTAAAAATAATTATAATAAATAAAATATAATTCAAAAAATCACCAAAATTGGTCCAAGTGGTCCTCTGGTCAATAGGGATATCCCATAATTTTCCTAAGGACAGAAACCTTACCTTGGTCATGTTGTTGAATTTTCATTGAAAACCTTTTTTTTACAAAAATAATTATATAAATTAAATTAAATTCAGAAAAATCACATTTTCTCCTCTAATGTCTTAATTAACATATGAGTGAATTGACATAAAATTTTTAAGTTTATTTGAGTTTAATTTGATGAGTTATGAAATGAATAAGCCTAAAGGGGCATAAAGGTAATTAAATAATTTTAACCCTAATTAACATTTAGGTTTAATCAAAATGGGGGGTAAAATATCTGATGTTAAAATTTTCATTAAAAGATTGAAACCTTGAGAATTAAGGGGTAGAAACACATTAATCATCTTGAAAATATTTAAAGTAAATTTTAATTAATTAAACAATTTGAATTTTGGAAGAATAAGTTAAAATTTGGATTATTAAAATGGGAATATAATTTAGAGAGACTATAATAACTTAAACTAAAATCCCTAAATGAATCACTTTAATAATATTTAACTTTTAATTTAATTTAAAGTGATAATTGAAATTAATAATTAAATAATTAAAAGGAAAATAAACCTTAATTAAATTAAAACTTAAAACATTAAATAACTTGATAATTAAATTGAATTAAAAAGAAAAATTAATTTCAAAAATCACTTGAAAGCAAATTTAAGGCAAACTTAAACATCAAAATCAATTTCAAGAAAATAATTCTTAATTAAAAAATCAAACCATTTAAAAGTTAATCTAGAATATTGCAATTAAATTAAAATTAAATCATTAAAGTTTAAATTAAATAATTTAAACTCCTCTTTCAATTTAAATAGTTGAAAACACTTAAGAATAAAACAACTTGAACACTATTCCAAACTTAAATTTATTAAAATTTTATAACTAAATTAAATCACCTTAAAACATTAATTCTAATTTTAAATCGTTGAAATTCTTAATAAATTGATTTGCCCCTAAAGACTTTTATCATTATAACTCTTAAATGGAGCATCAAGCGTGGTGTCACTTCATTCATGGGATAGTCAAATGTCCTATGTTCACTGAGTAAGAGTTAAAACTTAACTAAAAATTTTCGGATGATTAATTCATCTCTATAATAAAAGTTCATTTAGACTCGAAATAATCTCAGGAATGTTGAAAAAATGTTTAGGACCCGTTCTAAGCACTTCCTAAATACAATGAGGTGTTTTAAGAAGAATAATTGAACTTAATTGTTCTTTGATGAAGAAAATCATCCTTAACAAAATACAAGAACCTAGACGTCATAGGAGATGACTAGCAATAGGATTAGGAATTTGGTAGACAACCAGAACCTTCCCTTAGCTTTACCTAGGTACTTGTTATAAATATTTAAATGCCTTAACATGTGTTTTAAGTGCAGCTTGGAATGAAGAGAAGACCCTCCAGGTACGCTTTTATTTTATTGCAATTTATTTATATGAGCTACACTTTACTCTTCTTACATGTTAAACAAGATTGTTGCATGAAAACGGAAACTTTAGGATAGCCACAAAATTGAAACCAAAACTAAATTAAAAGTCACAACAAGATAAAATTCACCGCCACAACAATCAAAAGATAAAACAACTCAAAATTTAATCACAAACAGAACAACAAAACTACAATTGCAACTAAATTAAAATATCTCGTTGGATGATCGGGAATACCTCGGATGATGTAACCTACGTATTGCTAACGGGATTTCACACGGTCTAAATGAAAGTGTGGAACACATTCAGTTGAGTTTAGCAAATTCATCTAGACTAAGTGAATCCGATAAAAATAACGGTGCCGGAATGATGGAACTGTGGGATCTTAACCGGTGTTGTTATAACCAACTTTAAGATTCCCCTAATAAAACATTAAAGACATTTGAACTTTAAAACTCTTCTAAACCAAAACACTTCTCTCATATCCTGATTTTCACCTTCTAAAACAAAACCTCTGCAACAACAAGAAGCTTGGAGCATAGTGGGCAGCACGACCATCGTCATCAGCAAAACCTGTGTCTACATCAGCTAAACCGTTCCTAGTTTTAAATAACCAAGCCATATGATTTCAAGGTAGTTTGCCTAGTGCAACATAAATCCTCAACATTTTGTTAGGCATTTATATAATCATCTTATGCAAATTAAGCCCTAATCGGTGTTGACCTCATTTTTGATGAGGTCTTCTCTTCTTCTTTTTAGTACTTAGGATCTAGTCTTAGGCTTTTCCTTTGACTATCTTAGAGGATTAGAATTGGGACCCACCACTTAGAAATTCAAACCACTTCTTAAATCCCTGCAAACTCCACAAATTTGATTGTAGACCCCTAATCACCTAGAGGGTTGAAACCAAATGTGGAAATTTAAAGGATGAGTTCCTATAAAACTCTTTGGCCTTAGGACTACCCTGGGTGGCCTGGTCTGGTGAAGGACTGACTTACACATACACTACACTTATGCACTACACTTTCACACACCTCCTAAAACCACACCTATACCCAACTTGACCTCCTGACTCATGTAGGAGATTCACATGGATGGTCCTTGACCCCTAAGCCCTCGGCAAGAGGGTTAGGAACAACATAGTGGATGCCTCAAATGAGTCCCTTCATGGCTCATGTGGGCTTGATATGGCTTCAAGGCTCAACCAAAATGATTTCATTCCACTTATATTCACCTAATCTTCAATTTTCCAAATTTTCAATTTTTGACCCCCGGTACCCTACACCCGCCTAGTTTACCCAAAGCCCTTGAAATTACCCAAATCCTCCAAAATTTCCAAATCACCCAAAATTCCCCAAAATTAACCTTGAATATTTCCCCTCCACTCAAATTGATCATTCATAGCCAAAAATACCAAAAATTCCAAAAATACCTCCCAATACCCTCCAAATACCCAAAATACCCCTCTTGACCCAAAAATCCAAGAATTCATAAAATTCCCAAAAAATTCCAGAAAATCCCCAATATTTCCAATTTCATTTTGTTCAACTACACCATAGGCCAATTTTGTCAATTTACCCTACTTTTGTCAAAACCCCCAATTTGTCCCATTTTAACCCTAAGTGAACCCAATGTCAAACCAAACCTACCCAATTGACCCAAATTCTGGTCCAATTAAATTCTAAACTTCAATTCAACATTCCCAACACCAATCTAGACTAAATCCAAGTTCAATTTGATTGACATTTGGATCCAATTTCACTTTTGGCCTTAAAGCCCAATTTGGACCCATGACCCAAACC
This sequence comes from Papilionanthe hookeriana x Papilionanthe teres, assembly GCA_022702705.1. NCBI lineage: Eukaryota > Viridiplantae > Streptophyta > Magnoliopsida > Asparagales > Orchidaceae > Papilionanthe > Papilionanthe hookeriana x Papilionanthe teres. The sequence goes on from CM040422.1 coordinate 92,244,670, forward strand.
TAACCCAAACTAACCCAATTCAACTCCAATTAACCCCAAATCTTTTCTAAACCTTCCTTAACATCCCTAAAGACAAAACATTAACATGATTTACCCAAAATTTAGACCCAAACCCCACTCAAATTCAACCCAAAGCCAAAAAGCCCAATTTTGACCTAAACCCAAACCTAACCCAAATAAGCCCAAACCCCAAAATCAAAACCCAATCAAAGCCAAAACCTCTTTGAAACACTCCCATAAACATTTCCCAACATTTATTTTACATCAATTTCAACCCTAGCCCAACATTGGCCCAAGTTAACCCAATTTGACCTATATTGGCCCATTCACCAAGGAAGCCCAAATTCAACCCAATTCAAACCCAAATCACTCCCAACTTGCTTCAAATCACTCATGACACATCCATGAACTAAACTCAACATTTGTTTGGCCCAATACTTCTGAAAATTCCCATCCATAAATTTATTTTTGAACCAAAGCCCACTTTCTTAAACCTTCCTAAAAGCCCAAATTTCATGCTAAAGCCCATATGACAAATTCTTCTCATCATACCCTTAATTAAAATCATCCCTAAATTCAAATCAATCATCAAATGATTCCAAATTAAGCCCCATACAAATTCCCATCAAATTACCAAAATTTCTAAAATCAATTTTCATGAAATTGACCAAGCTTTTCCCCAAGCCAAAGACAAGCCATGAAGCCATGCATGAGCCCCATAGGAGCCATGAGAGCCATGGAATCCACTTTCCACCTCACCAAACCATTAATGGTAAGAGAGGGGGTCTCTTTCTTAAACCCTTTTAAGCCCTTTTTACCTTAAACATGATACACTCTAAACCATACTTTGCCACCTAATCCTTAATGTGGACTTCACTACCTTTGGTAGGTTGACTCACATGAGCCTCCCAGTCCAAAACCAGAGCTTGGAAGGGTGCACCAAACCCAAAATGGTGGGTTGACCCATTTGGACCCAAAATGAGCCTCTCCCCATACCCTTTTAATCCAAACCCTTTATGTCCATGGCCAATTAACTGCACAAACCTCCAGCCCTGACCCACCTGGACCTGAGGGTGACCCATGCCTACCGGCCAGCCGCCTAGGTCGCCGGAAAACACCATGGCTGAGACCTTGGGAGGAGCCAAACTTTGGAATTCCACCTTGCTGAGTTGCCCCATGCCCAATGGCCACCATGGCTGTTCTTCCCTTGACTTAAGCAGCTGATCCCAACCCTTGGCCATCCCTGTGAGGCTCTCCAGCCACCTCTATTTAAACCCGACCCCCTCACGGCCATGGAAAAGAGTTGCACAAACCTTGCCGAAACTCTGCCAAAATTGTTCCAAACCCTACTCCATACTTAGAAAGCGGCTTGATCCCGAGTGTCAATTCGGCCTAATCCCCACCAAGAGAACCCGATTTCTCAACCGAAATTTCACCCAAAACCAGGACACTTTGCCACGGTGAGCCAATCTTCAAATCGACCGGTCCTACACCTTCACCTGGACCAAGAGGAGAAGTTTCCACCGAAAGCCCCATCTCCGAGCCACCCGGTTGTTCCGGACTCCAAGCTTTGTGATCGGCCGTGGTCACTTTCATAGCTATGCAATTCACCGCGACCGGGAGACTTCATCCGGAGCTTGCCGAGATCCAATCGAAGGTGACACAACCCTCGGATTGAAGCCACATTTCTCCGAGCAAAGGTATGAGCTAATTCTTCATCCCGAGCTTCTGGAGATTCTCCATTTCAAATGCTTTAATTTCAATGCATGATCACCGTATAGATGTGTTCGTCTATTCAAGATGAATCCATAGAGCACAAGAACATGAAAATCTGTTAAGTATTGAGTGAGATATTAGGGATTTAGTGTGGACGGTTCTCGGGCTAGGAGGCTTGGGGACGATGAACGGATGCCGTTCATTTAATACACGCACGGACGGACGGCTCAGATCGGGTCGGATCGGCAGATGATACGCGAAAGGCGGGACCCGGGCTGCTAACTCAAGTGGCGGCGTCGAATCAGAAGGCGACACGCGGCGTTTCGGAGCTGCCGAGTTTGACGCAGCGCCGCGTGGATAAATAGAAAATTAGGGTATTTTCTTATTTATTTAATTCTCTAAACTTCAAAAATCCTTAACTTTGTGTAGAAAAATCAGAAAAATAAAATAAAAATACCCTCTTGCTCAGTGAACAGAGGAGAATAATGTGGAAAAGAAATCATTTAATTTCATCAAGTATTTTATTTTTAATAATTTATTTACCCTCTCGCATTATTTTAATTCTTCATTCATATAGGAAATTCACCATGGCATGAGACCATAGGGCTTTTGAAGCCTCTAAATTTGGGAACATTCCCCGAATTTTCCAAAGTCAGAGGCCATCCCTGTGAGAAGTTATTGATTTTCCAAATTCATGTTGCTGTTTTGAGTATTTTAAATCCAATAATTAGCATGTTGTGAAATAAATTCTAGGAAAATTTGGTGGTATTTCTTATGACCAGAGGACCCTAGGAAAAATAGGTTTTGAATTAGTTTATTTAAAATAACCCTAATTAGCTTAAACACCCAAAATAGCTCCTTAATTAATTAGAGTTAACCATACATCAAATTGACTTGAAATCAATTCTACACTGACCTTTAGGGTCAGAGGCACCCACCATAAAAATTTGAAGTCAATTGGACTTGGTTAGCCCTACTAAATGGGTTGATTAAGCCATTTAGTCAATTTGAACTTTCAAAAATTCATAACTTTCAAAATACTTTTCAAAAATTCAGCAAATTGGTTTTGGAGCCTCTCTGATATCAGGGGAATTTAAGAAAATTAAAATTTCAATTTTCTAAAAAAATTGATTTTTTGTATTATTTTAATATTTTAATAATTAAAAAATAATAAAAATCACAAAAATAATAAAATTCACTAAAATATCATATTTTGAATTCTAATCACTTAGGAACAAACCTCATATTTTTCTTAGGTCTATTTGGTGAGATATTAAATTTTAAAGCCCTAAGGTAATTTTAAAATTAAAAAATATATTTTTTGGCATTTCCACTAAAATAATCCTAATAAATCAAGAAAAAATCAGAAAATTGTAAAATTTGATTCTCTGAATTCCTTGATATCAGAGAGATTTTTGAAAAATATAAAATTCATTTTTCAATCTTTATTTTATTTTTAAATTAATTAATACTCGAAAACTTAAAATTATTATAATAAAAATAATATAATTAAAAAAATCACCAAAATTGGTCCAAGTGGTCCTCTGGTCATTAGGAATGTCCCATAATTTTCTTAAGGACAGAAACTTTCCCTTAGTCATATTATTAAATTTTTCTTGGAAATCTCTATTTTCCATAAAAAATAATTACATAAATAAATTAAATACAAAAAAATCACATTTTCTCCTCTCATGTCTTTATTGGCATATGAGTGAAGTCACATAAAAATTTCAAGTTCATTTAAGCTCAATTTAGTGAGTTATGAAATTATTAAGCTTGAAGGGGCAAAATGGTAATTAAAATTTTAACCCTTAATTAAAACTTTAGGTTTAATAAAATTAAAGAGTAAAATATTTGATCTTAATCTGATTTGGATGATTGAAATTTAAATAATTAAGGGTAGAAATCTATCAAATAATTTAAAAATAATTAAAATAAACCTTTAATTAAATAATTGATTAAATTTGGAAGAATAATAAAATTGGAATTATTAAAAAAGGGATATTATTAGGAAGAGATTTGTTCTTTAATTTAAGAATCCCTAAATTAATCATCTCAATAACATTTAATTCTTAATTAAAATGATATTTCAAATTTAAGTTTTAAAATGCTAAAAGACTTAATCATTAAATTAAATTAAAGTTAAATTATTTAAATTAAACCTTTTTAAACTTTCAATTAAATTAAAATTAAAAACAAAATTAAATTAAAATTAAATTAAATTAATTAAATAAAATTAAATTAAAACATATTAAATTTAAATTAAATCAAATTAAATTAAATTAAATTAAATTAACTTAAATTAAATCAAATTAAATGAAATTAAATTAAAACATATTAAATTTAAATTAAATTAAATTAAATTAAATTAAATTAAATTAAATCAAATTAAATCAAATTAAATTAAATTAAATTAAATCATATTAAATTAATTTAAATTAAATTAAATTAAATAATAAAATCAAGTTAAAATTAAAATCAAGTTAAATTGAATCAAAATTAAAACTAAACTACATTAAATTAAATTAAAGTTAAATTAAATTGAATTAAAAATAACATCACCTAAGACATAAAGAAATTCAAAATAAATCTAAAACAACTTGAACACTATTCCAAAGTTAAACCCGATAATTGAAATTAAATTAAATCACAATTCATTTGAACACCAATTTACCCTCGAAAGCTTTAGTTGTCATAACTCCTAAACAGAATGTTAAATGAAGTGTTACTTCACTTATAGGATATTCAAATGTCCTAGTTCACTGAGCAAGATAACAAAACTTGAATTCCCGGACGATTAATTCATTTGTATGATTAAATTCATTTGGACTTAAAACAATTCTAGCAATATTGAAAAGATGTTTAAGATTCTTCTTAAGCACTTCCTCAATATTATAGGATGTTTATAAGAACAACTGAATTTAATTGTTCTTTGATGAAGAAAATCGTCCTCAAACCAAAACACAAGAACCTAGACGTCATAGGAAATGACTAGCATAGGATTAGGAATTTGGTAGAAAACCATAACCCTTCCCTTAGCTTTATCTAGGAACTTGCTTAAATATTCTAATTGTGTTTTAAGTGCAGCTTGGGATGACGGGAAGACCCTCCAGGTAAGCTTTTATTTTATTGCAATTTACCTTATTGCAATTTATTTAATCGCATCGCACTTACTTTTCTTGCATGATAAACAAACTGTTGCATGAAAACCCACACCTTTAGGATAGTCCCTAAAACTGAAACCAAAACTAAATTAAAAGTCATTACAAGATAAAATTCACCGCCACAACATTTCAAAATATAAAACAACTCAAAATTTAATCACAAACAGAACACAAAACTGTAATTATAACTAAATTAAAACGCCTTGTTGGATGATCGGGAATACCTCGGATGATGTAACCTACGTGTTGCTAACGGGATTTCCCACGGTCTAAATGAAAGTGTGGAACTCATTTAGTTGAGTTTAGCAAATTCATCTGGACTAAGTGAATCCGATAAAAATAACGATGCGGGAAGGATGGAACTGTGGGATCTTAACCGGTGTTGTTATAATCAACTTTAAGGTTTGTTTTAATTAAAGCATAAAAAACACTTGGAAATTAAGATTTTTTCTCTAAACCAAAACACTTTTCTCATCTCCTGATTTATGACTTCTATAACTAAACCTCTGCAACAACAAGGAGCTCGGAGCAGGGTGGGCAGCACGGCCATCGCCATCGACAAAACCCGAGTCTACTTCGACGTAACTTTCTTAGAATTAAATAACTAAGCCATAGGACTTCGAGGTAGTCTGCCTAGTGCAACATAAAACCTCAACCTTTTGTTAGGCATTTGCATTGCAAATTAAGCCCTAACCGGTCTTAGGATTTCCGAGGTAGTCGTCTGATAGGACATAAACCCTCACATCTTCAAGGCTATTTGTATGATTTTATCATACAAATATAAGTCCAAATTAATCAAAATTGGCAAGACTGAAATATTAAATAACATTAGGACTTTCCTCAATTCAAGCCAAACAATAGGATAGTCGGGAAATTACCGAAGTTCGCTTCGAATCTGTAATTTCTCCTACTTTTCTTCCTTTGAATTCCCAAAACAAAATGTTCCAAACTTGATCAATTCCCTATTGAAATTCCAAAATTCAAACCTTTGAAAACTTAAACTTTGAAATCCTTGAGAGCAGAATTACTGATTATTATCGAGAGTTTTCTTAAGTGATTCCGTCATTTAAGATGTAATTAACTATAGGGGCTTGCCCTTATAGGGAATTTTAAGAACCCGAGTAATATAAACCCCGTTTAATGCTTTCATATTAAGCGAGGGAATTTGTCGGCTTATAAAATTGGTTCACGGACCAAACGGATGTCACAAATCTTCTAGTTTATTTAATCGAGCCCCATCACCAAACAGTGTGTCTATTCTTCGAGATAGAAACACCGTTTGTGATGCAGTGCTCGTTTATATAAACTATTCGGGATATGAGATCAGTTTGATTTCATATCTTAAAATTTTCAAATTTAAAATTATTTTCAAAATCAAATACTACTTTTCAAATTATTTATTTAAACTAAATTAAAAATTCTCCGCACAATTTCTGTTAGGCGACCCCTTTTCAAAATACAACACACAACCTAAAAAATATGCCGACAACTTCTGGCGACTCCGCTGGGGATGAGTCCTCTCTCCATTTTAATTAGATAATTCTGCTCTAAAAAATCGGTAGTGTATCCATGTTCCTAGTGGATCAAACTACCCTTCTTTTCATTGGAATACTATGTTCATTTCTACCTTGAACAAGTATAGCCAACATTCTCTCAGATTTAGGAGCCACTGTTTAGACACCCCTAAACAGAGAGGTTCCGAGATCCTTTTACCTCATTTCTGAGGTGGGGTGGACCCCCAACAGGTATTAGTTTAGGAGCGGTCTTGCGGGACGAGAAGTTTTTACAAGACTTTCTCTTCCTTTTCCAGTTCCTAATCAATTCCTTTTACCCTTCCTACAACTCTCCTTCCTTTAATAATTCTCCTTCCTAACGAACAAATCTTTTCTAAAGAAAGATAATTTTCTTTTAATACCACAAATACGCAAAGATAAACAGAAATGTGTTCGGACTCTTTCTTTTTCGTCATAAGTTGTACGACAAGAAGAAGCACGATTCGGGGACTAACACTCGGAATCTGCCTTGCAGAAATGGAAGCCCCAAAACTGATCTTCTGCTTTGTCAACGGACTCGACCTGGCCGTGTTCAAGGAAGAACTGCCTTATAATGGAATCATTCGATTCGGACAAGGATTCAGGAACACCGACATCAAAATCCCCTACGTCACTCTCTTTTCACTTACAAGCAAAGTATCAGAAACTGAGAAGCCGTTGATTGAGTTCAACCTCAAGTCAACTCACGAATTCCTCCTCCGCAAAGATTCCCAGCGAGAGGAGTACCGATGTCCTGAAGGACTCGTTGTTGCTACCCTCACTTGGTCTAGTTGTCTCGCACTTACCCGGCTTCGCCGAATTAAAGGGGAAGGAAATCCAGAACTATGGTGAACCTGTTACCGTGGAGGGTACAAACCTTCCTGTGAGACCTTCTGTTTTTGAAATCGGGTCCAGCTCGAGAATTCCATCACTAACACGGACCCAAAGAAGGAACAAAAGTAGAAGGATCGCTAGAGAAGCCAGAGCTGTTGAAGTTGCTTTCCTGGAGGAAATCCCAGAACTGCCTGAATATACACCCCTTCCTGAATACATACCACTTTTGGGAGGAAGTAGATTCCATCCCCTTTCCGCCGTAGAGGATGAAGAAAATGTTCGCAAGATTGCTGCCGCATTGCCTCAGCCTGCATATTACAACGACGGCCGTAAGAAAAGGGCTAGAATTACGCCATTTGCTCGACTGCAAACCTTGATAGAGAAGTTAGCAAAGAAGGAAAGGTGCCCCGTATCGAAATTTTAAGAAGGATAGGGCGGGTGCCGCGTCAAATCTCATCTTGGGCCGCGAGTAGAACCCGCCATCGTTACGTAAAAGCCAAATAAAAGGATGAAGCCTAGTCCGCTCCGTCGTTGTTTCGAAGCCACAGTTAATGAGGATACCACCTTCCGACATTTGGTCGACAGACCATCCGGTCCCGGACACTTCCGCTTCTAGAAGGATGGTATGGCGTCCCACTACTGGACAATTAAGATTGAAACAACAGCCTGAGAAGGAAAGTCTCGTCAGGAGACTTGAGTCCGAAGAAAGTGCTACCGCAGTGAAGGGGACTCATGAGGAGGAAACCCGACAGTTATCACATGAAAACTGCAAGGATGTACAGAAAAGACCACTAGAAGATGCTATGGAGAAGTTAAGAACTGATATTTAGCGATTAGCAATAGAAAGAGAAGAAAAATTTGGAGATGAAGTCGACTCGTCGGAGTTCATGGATGATGAATATGCAGAAATTAACATGGTTGAAACACGAGCTTCGTCAGCTTCACAAGGTGCTCCTGCAACCACAGAAAGAGAGGAGCCAGAAGTAATGAGGATGCAGCCTCAAGAGAAAGATGATACGATCGCCCAAATGGCAAAAAGGATGAAAGAGATGGCTGCAGCCCAAGCCACTCTCCAGAGTCAGGTTCAATGCCAAAGAGAAACACCCCCAGAAGTTATTCACATTGTAGACGGATGAAAGGAGATTACATCCATCAACGGGGATGATCAATTAAAAAAGGATGCAACACAAAGCATGCTTTCGGAAAAGGATATCAAGAGCATGGTGGAACAGCAGGAGCGAGAAGCCTTGGCATAATCAAAGAGCGGGACATCCATTCGGACGGGTAGACCTTACCCCGAAGAATTCGACGTTGTCTAATATCCGAAAGGCTTCGTACCACCTCTGTTCAAGACCTTTGATGGAACCGGAAGCCCTCGGCAGCATGTTGCACATTTTCGTGCCAGTTGTTGCAATGCCGGCGGAAGTGATGCTTTACTCTTCCGACAATTTGTCGCCGGCTCGTCGAGGATCGCCTTTGATTGGTATGCAGAATTACCAAAAGGTTCGGTAAAGACATTTTCAGAGTTAGAGTACCTCTTCATCAAGTGATTTGCTGGAGCTGAGCACCACATCACTATAGGTGATTTAGTGGTAGAGAAGCAGAAGCCGAACGAAACTTTGGTGGACTACATACTTCGATGGAGGAACCTAAATATGAAGTGTGAGCCACAGCTACAAGAACAACATGCAGTCGGCATCTTACTTAAAAGCATTCACGGCCCGATAGCACTTCTCCTCAAGGGATTTACTATTAAGACTTTTGAGAAGTTGTTAAGCAAGGCCGGGAGCTTGCGAGAGGAGGCGAAGCAATTAAGTTTCGCCGACAAGACGGACAAACGAAGCCCGTGAAAACTTTTAAAAGAAGTCCGGGATCGTTGCGAGCGATCGATAAAGGCAAGCAACCGATACAAATATCGTCAGAACGGCCGCAGCAAACTCAACAGAATTATCAACAACCTGGACCCAGCTATCAGTCATCTCAAGAGTATGAACAACCGCCTCGTCCGCAACGTACATTAAGGGAGCTTTTGAGCAGCGAGTACCCGTTCAAGAATGAGGCAGTACCAAAAATGTTCCGCAGTCTGATGAAGACTCCAGATTTCCAACCGCCAGAGCCTAAGAGACCAGAAGAAGTCGACAAGAAAGGTGATCCCAACTTTTGCCCTTACCACCGGATGCTTGGACACAAGATAGAAGATTGTATTACCTTCAAAATTTGGCTCAACGACAATCTTCGGAAGGGAATATAACGATCCCGAAGGAGTACATGAAGGAACCCCGGAAAGGAGGTTCCGTCAATGTTATCTCGACTCGATCTCATTGTTCCGATGGATCCCTATGCGACCGATGATGGATGGACTACCTCTTGGACAAGGTCTTCGAAAAGATTTTGGATTACATCCAAGCCGCTTCGGTGCGAGCCTCGATTCGTAGTTCGAAACCTGTCAAGTCGGCACTATCACTTGCGATAGAAGAACCACCTCAACAAGAGACAATTGAAGAGAAGAAGAAAATCGACGAAGAAGAGAAGACCGAGGCTCTTAAGGCTAGGCTAGGGGCTGCTTATCCTAGGATAGTTGTTTCGGATTCGGGGGAGAAATCCCTCGAACCTCTGACTCTGTATGATTATCTACTCACTCTGGTGGGTTCTTATAATGATAAGGGTTATGGCGTTGGCTACGTTTTGACTATTTCTAACGATTACGTAACTAGCGACAATCCGGACATCGATTTCGATACCAATGACAATTCTCAAATCATACACAATCTCGACGATCGCAATGACGAAGAAGACATCCATCAAGGAGGCTACGAGAGTTCAAAATGCAATGGATCTATTTGCGAGTTTCGAGGAGCTCCGATCGCAATAGAGTTATAGCCTTCGGACTCGAAGCTAATCCGTAAGAACCCGTCATTCCGATTCAGAGGAAACACCAGCAAACTCAATACTAGATTCGGAAGAAATTACGAGAGGTTAACTTAAGAAGTGGAAGAGTTCTACCTCCGAGAATGGGTCCAAAGGACAAAGTAAAGCGGTGGTTGTTCAAGAAGAATCAACCACAGGAGAAGAAATACCCATTCGGGAAGAAGTCGAGACACATGAAAATAAAGTGGACTACAACGTGCTAGCCCATCTTAGGAAACTACCGACCAAACTGAGCATCTACGACGCTCTCATCTTATCAAAGGAGATGAGAGAAGCTATGATCAAGGCCTTACTTGATCCAGAAATTTGCTTGGCTCAAATGGCCGGAGATTCCTTAGATGAGGTTTGCTCGTTAAAGGAACAACGGGGTGTTACCTTCACGGACAATGACCTACTACTGGGACAGCTGGACCACAATCGACCGTTGTACATTTCGGTTACAATTGGGAAGTTTACACTCTCCGGAGTATTGGTGGATCCGGGAGCATCAATCAACATAATGAGTCTTCGAACGCTAGCATATTTGGAAATTGATGCTCGCGAGCTTGAAGCAGACAAAATGTTATTAAGAGGATTCAACCAGAAAGGAGAAAGAGCCCTCGGATCAATAACGCTGCTAATGAAGGCCGGTGACTTGGCAAAGACAACCGCAAAATTTCACATAATTGATACAGAAACGTCATTCAACGCTCTATCGGGCCGACCATGGATACATGAAAACGAGGATGGTACCATCATCCCTACACCAGGTGCATCAAATACTACGATGGAGGGGAACGAGTGCATCAAAGGTGACTTACAACCATTCTCCGTACATGAAATTGGAATCCATGAAGATGCGACTTATTACGCACCCCGAAGAAAACAATCTTCTCCAGAGATACCATAACGAATGAAGCAAAGAAAGTTTGGGACGACGAAGAGCCTGAAGTTCTAGTCCAACAGTCACTCACCACTCCCTTACGGCGAGATGGTGAAGGTTTCCCCCAGATCATGTGATTTGGGATTCACCTCCTTTTCCTTTCCCCAGCGAGAGTTCAGGGATCTCCAATCTCAGAGATATACTTGACACTCCCCAGCGGAAACTCTTCTACTTTGTCCTAAGTTTGTCACTTGGACGCTTGTGTTGGTTTTGTTGATCTCTTCGGTCAACACCAATACGCGCGGTGTGCTCCGTCAGCTCACCACACCTATTGGGGGTCCATTTGTTGACCTCATTTTTGATGAGGTCTTCTCTTCTTCTTTTTAGTACTTAGGATCTAGCCTTAGGCTTTCCCTTTGACTATCTTAGAGGATTAGAGTTGGGACCCACCACTTAGAAATTCAAACCACTTCTTAACTCCCTGCAAACTCCACAAATTTGATTTTAGACCCCTAATCACCTAGAGGGTTGAAACCAAATGTGGAAATTTAAAGGATGAGTTCCTATAGGACTCTTTGGCCTTAGGACTACCCTGGGTGGCCTGGTCGCAGTGAAGGGCTGACTTACACATACACTACACTTATGCACTACACTTTCACACACCTCCTAAAACCACATCTATACCCAACTTGACCTCCAGACTCATGTAGGTGATTCACATGGATGGTCCTTAACCCCTAAGCCCTTGGCTAAGAGGGTTAGGAACAACATAGTGGATGCCTCAAATGAGTCCCTTCATGGCTCATGTGGGCTTGATATGGCTTCAAGGCTCAACCAAAATGATTTCATTCCACTTATATTCACCTAATCTTCAATTTTCCAAATTTTCAATTTTCCAAATTTTCAATTTTCCAAATTTTCAATTTTCCAAATTTTCAATTTTTGACCCCCGGGATCCTATACCCGACTAGTCTACCCAAAGCCCTTGAAATTACCCAAATCCTCCAAAATTTTCAAATCACCCAAAATTCCCCAAAATTAACCTTGAATATTTCCCCTCCACTCAAATTGATCATTCATAGCCAAAAATACCAAAAATTCCAAATATACCTCCCAATACCCTCCAAATACCCAAAATACCCCAATTTGACCCATTTTAACCCTAAGTGAACCCAATGTCAAACCAAACCTACCCAATTGACCCAAATTCTGGTCCAATTCAATTCTAAACTTCAATTCAACATTCCCAACACCAATCTAGACTAAATCCAAGTTCAATTTGATTGACATTTGGATCCAATTTCACTTTTGGCCTTAAAGCCCAATTTGGACCCATGACCCAAACCAAACCCAAACTCACCCAATTCAACTCCAATTAACCCCAAATCTTTTCTAAACTTTCCTTAACATCCCTACAGACAAAACATTAACATGATTTACCCAAAATTTAGACCCAAACCCCACTCAAATTCAACCCAAAGCCAAAAAGCCCAATTTTGACCTAAACCCAAACCTAACCCAAATAAGCCCAAACCCCAAAATCAAAACCCAACCAAAGCCCAAACCTCTTTGAAACACTCCCATAAACATTTACCAACATTTATTTTACATCAATTTCAACCCTAGCCCAACATTGGCCCAAGTTAACCCAATTTGACCTATATTGGCCCATTCACCAAGGAAGCCCAAATTCAACCCAATTCAAACCCAAATCCCTCCCAACTTGCTTCAAATCACTCATGACACATCCATGAACTAAACCCAACATTTGTTTGGCCCAATCCTTCACAAAATTCCCATCCATAAATTTATTTTTAAACCAAAAGCCCACTTTCTTAAACCTTCCTAAAAGCCCAAATTTCATGCTAAAGCCCATATGACAAATTCTTCTCATCATACCCTTAATTAAAATCATCCCTAAGTTCAAATCAATCATCAAATGATTCCAAATTAAGCCCCATACAAATTTCCATCAAATTAACAAAATTTCTAAAATCCATTTTCATGAAAATGACCAAGCTTTTCCCCAAGCCAAAGACAAGCCATGAAGCCATGCATGAGCCCCATAGGAGCCATGAGAGCCATGGAATCCACTTTCCACCTCACCAAACCATTAATGGTAAGAGAGGGGGTCTCTTTCTTAAACCCTTTTTAAGCCCTTTTTACCTTAAACATGATACACTCTAAACCATACTTTGCCACCTAATCCATGATGTGGACTTCACTACCTTTAGTAGGTTGACTCACATGAGCCTCCCAGCCCAAAACCAGAGCTTGGAAGGGTGCACCAAACCCAATATGGTGGGTTGACCCATTTGGACCCAAAATGAGCCTCTCCCCATACCCTTTTAATCCAAACCCTTTACACATGTCCATAGCCAATTGACTGCACAAACCTCCAGCCCTGACCCACTCGGACTCGAGGGTGACCCATGCTCGCCGGCCGCCCGCCCGGGTCGCCGGAAAACACCATGGCCGAGACCTCGAGAGGAGCCAAACTTTGGAATTCCACCTCGATGAGTTGCCCCATGCCCAATGGCCACCGTGGTCGTTCTTCCCTGACTTAAGCAGCCGATCCCAACCCTCGGCCATCCCCGTGAGGCTCTCCAGCCACCTCTATTTAAACCCGACCCCCTCACGGCCATGGAGGAGAGTTGCACTAAACCTTGCCGAAACTTCGCCAAAATTGTTCCAAACCCTACTCCATACTTAGAGCGAGTTGATCCCCAGTGTCAATTTGCCCTAATCCCCACCAACGAACCCAATTTCTCAACCGAAATTTCACCCAAAACCAGGACACTTTGCCACAGTGAGCCAATCTTCAAATCGATCGGTCCTACACCATCACTCGGACCAAGAGGAGAAGTTTCCCACTCGAAAGCCCCATCTCCGGAGCCACCCAGCTTGTTCCGGACTCCAAGCTTTGTGATAGGCCGTGGTCACTTTCATAGCTAGGTAATTCACCGGACCGGGAGACTTCATATGGAGCTTGCTCGGGATCCAATTGAAGGTGACACAACCCTCGGATTGAAGCCACACTTCTCCGAGCAAAGGTATGAGCTAATTCTTCATCCCGAGCTTCTGAAGATTCTCCATTTCAAATGCTTTAATTTCAATGCATGATCACCGTATAGATGTGTTCGTCTCTTCAAGACGAATCCATAGAGGACAAGAACACGAAAATCCGTTAAGTATTGAGTGAGATATTAGGGATTTAGTGTGGACGGTTCTCGGGCTAGGAGGCTTGGGGACAATGAACGGATGCCGTTCATTTAATACACGCGCGGACGGATGGCTCAGATCGGGTCGGATCGGCAGATGATACGCGGAAGGTGGGACCCGGGCTGCTGACTCAAGTGGCGGCGTCGAATCAGAAGGCGACACGCGGCGTTTCGGAGCTGCCGAGGTTGACGCGGCGCCGCGTGGATAAATAGAAAATTAGGGTATTTTCTTATTTATTTAATTCCCTAAACTTCAAAAATCCATAACTTTGTGTAGAAAAATCAGAAAAATAAAATAAAAATACCCTCTTGCTCAGTGAACAGAGGAGAATAATGTGGAAAAGAAATCATTTAATTTCATCAAGTATTTTATTTTTAATAATTTATTTACCCTCTGCATTATTTTAATTCTTCATTCATATAGGAAATTCACCATGGCATGAGACCATAGGGCTTTTGAAGCCTCTAAATTTGGGAACATTCCCTGAATTTTTCAAAGTCAGAGGCCATCCCTATGAGAAGTTATTGATTTTCCAAATTCATGTTGCTGTTTTGAGTATTTTAAATCCAATAATTAGCATGTTGTGAAATAAATTCTAGGAAAATTTGAAGGTATTTCTTATGACCAGAGGACCCTAGGAAAAATAGGTTTTGAATTAGTTTATTTAAAATAACCCTAATTAGCTTAAACACCCAAAATAGCTCCTTAATTAATTAGAGTTATCCATACATCAAATTGACTTGAAATCAATTCTCCACTGACCTTTAGGGTTAGAGGAAACCACCATAAAAATTTGAAGTCAATTGGACTTGGTTAGCCCTACTAAATGGGTTAATTAAGCCATTTAGTCAATTTGAACTTTCAAAAATTCATAACTTTCAAAATACTTTTAAAAAATTCACCAAATTGGTTTTGGTGCCTCTCTGATATCAGGGGAATTTAAGAAACTTAAAATTTCAATTTTCTAAAAAAATTGATTTTTTGTATTTTTTTTAATATTTTAATAATTAAAAAATAATAAAAATCACAAAAATAATAAAATTCACTAAAATGTCATATTTTGAATTCTAATCACTAAAGAACAAACCCCATATTTTTTTAGGTCTATTTGGTGAGATATTAAATTTTAAAACCCTAAGGTAATTTTAAAATTAAAAAATATATTTTTTGGCCTTTCCACTAAAATAATCCTAATAAATCAAGGAAAAATCAGAAAATTGTAAAAATTAATTCTCTAATTTCCTTGATATCAGTGAGATTTTTAAAAAATATAAAATTCAATTTTCAACCTTTATTTTAATTTTAAATTAATTAATACTCCAAAACTTAAAATAATTATAATAAAAATAATATAATTCAAAAAATCACCAAAATTGGTCCAAGTGGTCCTCTGGTCATTAGGAATGTCCCATAATTTTCTTAAGGACAGAAACTTTCTCTTGGTCATATTATTAAATTTTTCTTGGAAATCTCTATTTTTCATCAAAAATAATTACATAAATAAATTAAATACATAAAAATCACATTTTCTCCTCTCATGTCTTTATTGGCATATGAGTGAAGTCACATAAAAATTTCAAGTTCATTTAAGCTCAATTTAGTGAGTTATGAAATTATTAAGCTTGAAGGGGCAAAATGGTAATTAAAATTTTAACCCTTAATTAAAACTTTAGGTTTAATAAAATTAAAGAGTAAAATATTTGATCTTAATCTGATTTAGATGATTGAAATTTAAATAATTAAGGGTAGAAATCTATTAAATAATTTAAAAATAATTAAAATAAACCTTTAATTAAATAATTGATTAAATTTGGGAGAATAATAAAATTGGAATTATTAAAAAAGGGATATTATTAGGAAGAGATTTGTTCTTTAATTTAAGAATCCCTGAATTAATCATCTCAATAACATTTAATTCTTAATTAAAATGATATTTCAAATTTAAGTTTTAAAATGCTAAAAGACTTAATCATTAAATTAAATTAAAGTTAAATTATTTATATTAAACCTTTTTAAAATTTCAATTAAATTAAAATTAAAAACAAAATAAAATTAAAATTAAATTAAATAAATTAAATAAAATTAAATTAAAACATATTAAATTTAAATTAAATCAAATTAAATTAAATTAAATTAAATTAAATTAACTTAAATTAAATCAAATTAAATCAAATTAAATTAAAATTTTAAATTAAATTAAATTAAATTAAATTAAATCAAATTAAATTAAATTAAATTAAATTAAATTAAATCATATTAAATTAATTTAAATTAAATTAAATTAAATAATAAAATCAAGTTAAAATTAAATTCAAGTTAAATTGAATCAAAATTAAAACTAAACTACATTAAATTAAATTAAAGTTAAATTAAATTGAATTAAAAATAACATCACCTAAGACATAAAGAAATTCAAAATAAATCTAAAACAACTTGAACACTATTCCAAATTTAAACCCGATAATTGAAATTAAATTAAATCACAAATCATTTGAACACCAATTTACCCTCGAAAGGTTTAGTTGTCATAACTCTTAAACAGAATGTTAAATGAAGTGTTACTTCACTTATAGGTTATTCAAATGTCCTAGTTCACTGAGCAAGATAACAAAACTTGAATTCCAGGACGATTAATTCATTTGTATGATTAAATTCATTTGGACATAAAATAATTCTAGCAATATTGAAAAGATGTTTAAGATTCTTCTTAAGCACTTCCTCAATATGATAGGATGTTTATAAGAACAACTGAATTTAATTGTTCTTTGATGAAGAAAATCGTCCTCAAACCAAAACACAAGAACCTAGACGTCATAGGAAATGACTAGCTATAGGATTAGGAATTTGGTAGAGAACCATAACCCATCCCTTAGCTTTATCTAGGAACTTTCTTAAATATTCTAATTGTGTTTTAAGTGCAGCTTGGGATGACGGGAAGACCCTCCAGGTACGCTTTTATTTTATTGCAATTTACCTTATTGCAATTTATTTAATCGCATCGCACTTACTTTTCTTGCATGATAAACAAACTGTTGCGGAGAAAACCCACACCTTTAGGATAGTCCCTAAAACTGAAACCAAAACTAAATTAAAAGTCATTACAAGATAAAATTCACCGCCACAACATTTCAAAATATAAAACAACTCAAAATTTAATCACAAACAGAACACAAAACTATAATTATAACTTAATTAAAATGCCTTGTTGGATGATCGGGAATACCTCGGATGATGTAACTTACGTGTTGTTAACGGGATTTCCCACGGTCTAAATGAAAGTGTGGAACTCATTTAGTTGAGTTTAGCAAATTCATCTGGACTAAGTGGATCCGATAAAAATAACGATGCCGGAAGGATGGAACCGTGGGATCTTAACCGGTGTTGTTATAATCAACATTAAGATTTGTTTTAATTAAAGCATAAAAAACACTTGGAAATTAAGATTTTTTCTCTAAACCAGAACACTTTTCTCATCTCCTGATTTATGACTTCTATAACTAAACCTATGCAGCAACAAGGAGCTCGGTGCTGGGTGGGCAGCACGGCCATCGTCATCAGCAAAACCTGAGTCTACTTCAGTAGAACTTTCTTAGAATTAAATAACTAAGCCATAAGACTTCGAGGTAGTCTGCCTAGTGCAACATAAATCCTCAACCTTTTGTTAGGCATTTGCATTGCAAATTAAGCCCTAACCGGTCTTAGGATTTCCGAGGTAGTCATCTGATACGACATAAACCCTCACATCTTCAAGGCTATTTGTATGATTTTATCATACAAATATAAGTCTAAATTAATCAAAATTGGTAAGACTGAAATATTAAATAACATTAGGACTTTCCTAAATTCAAGCCAAACAATAGGATAGTCGGGAAATTACCGAAGTTCGCTTCGAATCTGTAATTTCTCCTACTTTTCTTCCTTTGAATTCCTAAAACAAAATGTTCCAAACTTGATCCATTCCCTATTGAAATTACAAAATTCAAACATTTGAAAACTTAAACTTTGAAATCCTTGAGAGCAGAATTACTGATTATTATCGAGAGTTTTCTTAAGTGATTCTCATCATTTAAGATGTAATTAACTATAGGGGCTTGCCCTTATAGGGAATTTTAAGAACCTGAGTAATATAAACCCCGTTTAATGCTTTCTTATTAGCGTGGAAATTTGTCGACTTATAAAATTGGTTCGCGTACCAAATGGATGTCACAAATCTTCTAGTTTATTTAATCGAGCCCCCATCACCAAACAGGTGTGTCTATTCTTCGAGATAGATACACGGCTTGTGATGCAAGTGCTTGTTTATATAAACTATTCGGGATGTGAGATCAGTTTGATTTCATATCTTAAAATTTTCAAATTTAAAATTATTTTCAAAATCAAATACTACCTTTCAAATTATTTATTTAAACTAAATTAAAAATTCGCCGCACAATTTCTGTTAAGCGACCCCTTTTCAAAATACAACACACAACCTAAAAAATATGCCGACAACCGGTCTTAGGATTCCGAGGTAGTCGTTTGGTACGACATAAGCTCTCACATCTTCGAGGCTATTTGTGTGACTATATCATACAAGTATAAGTTGTAATTAATTAAAATTGGTAAGATTACAACATTAAATAAACTCTTAAATTGAAGCCCAACATAAGGATAGTCTGGGAAGTCACCGAAGTTCACGTTGGGTCTGTGACATCCCCTACTTCTCTTCCCTTGGATTCTCAAAATAACTGTTCTAAATTTGAGCTAATACCTTTTGAAATTTCCAAAATCCAATTATTTGAAAACCTTAAAATTTGAAATTCTTGAGAGAAAAACCACTGATCATTATCGAGAGTTTTCTTAAATGATGCCCGTCATTTAAGATGTAATTAACTATAGGGGCTTGCCCTTATAGGGAACTTTAAGAACCCAGGTAATATAAACCCTGTTTAATTCATTTATATTAAGTAGGGGAACTTGTCGGCTTATAAAATATATTCACAGTCCAAACAGATGTCACAAATCTTCTAGTTTATCTAATCGAGCCTCATCATCAAGTAGTGTGTTTATTCTTTGGGATAGATACAAAGTTTATGGTGCGGTGCTCGTTTATATAAACTATTTGGGATGTGAGATCGGTTTGATTTCATATCTTAAAATTTTTAAACTTAAAAGTCATTTTCAAAATCAAATGCTACTTTCTAAATTATATATATATATATATATATATATGTATATATATATTTAGATTAAAACCTAAAAATATGCCGACACCTTTCTATTTGACGGTATTTTCGAAAATTCTTTTAATTTCACGATTGGATAATTCAACCAAACCACTTGTCTGCGGATGATAAGCAGTGGCAATGTGATGACTAATATGATATTTCTTTTCTAACTTCCCAATAATCGCATTTCTAAAATGACTTCCCCCAACAGTTATGATTACTCTTGGTATTCCAAATCTGTAAAATATATTCTTTTCTAAAAACTTTGTAACACTTTGAGCATCACATCGAGGTAAAGCAATAGCTTCAATCCATTTGGAAACATAATCTACTGCTACCAAAATATACACATTTTCCAAAGATGGTGTAAATGGTCCCAGAAAATCTAATCCCCAAACATCAAATATTTCAACTTCCAATATATAATTGAGGGGCATCTCATTTTTTCTAGAAATATTGCCTACACACTGACAACTGTCACAATTTTTAATATAATCATTCACATCCTTAAAAATTGTAAGCTAACAAAATCCTGATTGTAATATTTAATATGTAGTTTTATCACTTCCAAAATGTCCCCCATAATCCGAATCATGACATTTTTAAATAATTTCATAAGTCTCTTCCAAAGGTACACATCTTTGAATTATAAGTTACTTTCCTTGTTTATAAAAAAATGGGTCATCCTAAAAATAAGTCTTACCATCAGACAAAATTTTTTTCTTTTCATGATATGTCAAACCATAGGGTATAATCGTACTAACAATAAAGTTTACTATGTCAGCATACCAGGAAACATTCCTTTCTTTAACAGTGAATAGTTTTTCATCAGGAAAATATTCATTAATTTCTTCAATATCACAGAGAGATTTTTCAATTTCAAGCCTGGACAAATGATCAGCAATTTGATTATCAGAACCCTTCTTATCTACTATTTCAAAATCAAATTCTTGCGAAAGAAGAATCCATCTTATCAATCTCGATTTTGCATCATTTTTCTTCATTAAGTATTTGATAGCAGAATGATCAGTATGCATAACACATTTAGTACCAACTAAATATGATCAAAATTTATCAAAGGCAAATACTATAGTTAATAACTTTTTCTCAGTAGTGGTATAATTAATTTGAGCTTCATTAAGAGTTTTACTAGCATAATAAATTACTTTAAAAATTTTATCATATTTCTGACCCAAAACAGCACCAATAGCATAATAACTAGCATCACACATTAATTCAAAAGGTTTTTTCCAATTTGGTGAAATTATTACAGGTGCAGTGATTAATTTTTCTTTTAATATTTCAAAGGCTTTATGGCAGTTATCATCAAAATTAAAAAAAGCATCCTTTTCCAGTAAACAGCATAAAGGTTTTGTAATTTTTGAAAATTCTTTAATGTAACGCTTGTAGAATCCAGCATATCCTAAAAAACTTCTAATTCCTCTTACATTGGTTGGGCAAGGTAAATTAGATATAACTTGAATTTTTGCAGGATCTACCTCCAAACCTTTTTCTGAAATCCGATGTCCCAAAACAATTCCTCCTGCTACCATAAATTGTCATTTTTCCTAATTAAGGACCAAATTAGTTTCTTCACAGCATTTTAGAACTTTAGATAGATGTTCTAAACGTGATTCAAACGAAATTCCAAACACTTAAATGTCATCCATAAAAGTTTCAATCCCTTTTTCAGTTAAATCACAAAAAATAGCCATCTTACATCTCTGAAAAGTAGCAGGTGCATTACATAAACTAAAGGGCATTCTTCTAAAAGCAAACGTACCATAAGGACTGGTAAACGTAGTTTTTTCTTGATCCTCAGAAGCAATATGAATTTTGTGGTAACCAGTATATCCATCCGTAAAACAAAAGTATTTTTGCCCACCAGATCATCCAACATTCGATCTAGAAAAGGGAGTGGAAATGATCTTTCCTTGTGGCAAGGTTTAATTTTCTATAATCAATGCATTATGAACAACTGCCTCGTTCATCGTATACCTTAAGAGAACTTCTAAATAGAGAATATCGATTCAAAACTGAAGCAGTAGCGAAGATGGTCCGCAGCTTAATGAAGACAGCAGATTTTCTGCTGCCAGAGTCCAAGAAGCCAGAGGAAGTCAATAAGAAAGATCATCCGAACTATTGCCCTTACCACCAGATGCTCGGACATAAGATAGGGGATTGCATCACTTTCAAGAGTTGGCTTGATGACAATCTCCGGAGAGGGAACATAACGATCCCAAAGTAATACATGAAGGAACCCCAGAAAGGAGGTTCCGTCAATGTTATTTCAACGGATCCCATTGTTCCGATAAACCCATACACGACTGATGATGGATGGAGTACTGTCTGAACAAGATCATCGAATAAAATTTTGGATCACATCCAGACCGCTTCGGTACGCGCTTCAACTCAGAGTTTGAAACCTGTTGAGCCGGCACTTTCAGTTGTGATTGAAGAACCACCTCAGAAGGAGGAGAAGATCGTGGAAGAAAAGAAGACCAAGGCTCTGAAGGGTAGACTAGGGGCTGCTTATCCTAGGATGGTTGTTTCCGATTCGGGGAGAAATCCCTCAAACTCCCGACTCGTATGATTATCTGCTCGCCCCGGCAGGATCTTATAATGATAAGGGTTACGGCGTTGGCTACGTTTTGACTGTTTCTAATGATTACGTAACCAGCAAAAATTGGCTTAATCTGGATCTCGATTCCAATACAAATAACGATTCTTAAATCATACACAACCTTGATGACCACGAAGAAGAAGATGTTCACAAAGGAGGCTACGAAAGCTCGACAAGCAACGAGTCCTTTTGTGAATTCTGAGGAGCTCCGATCACGATAGAATTAGAACCATCAGACACATAAGCAACTTCAAAAGAGCCAGTTGTTCCGATTAAAGAGGAGACACCAGTAAATATCGAAGAGATAACAGAGGTCAATCTAAGAAGCATAAAAGTTCTACCACCGAGAATGGGTCCAAAGGATAAAGGAAAGCAGGTGGTTGCTCAGGAAGAGCCAACCCCAGCAGAGGAATTGCCAATTCGAGAATAAACCGAGGAACTTGGTAATAAAGTGGACTATAACGTGCTAACCCAACTTAGGAAGCTACCAGCCAAACTAAGCATATACGATGCTTTGATCCTGTCAAATGAGATGAGAGAGGCTCTGATCAAGGCTTTACTTGATCCATAGATTTGTTTAACTCAAATGGCCGGGAAATCCTTTGACGAGGTTTGCTCTTTAAGAGAACAGCGAGGTGTTACCTTCACGGACAATGATCTATTACTGGGAACAACTGATCACAACCGACCGTTATACATTTCAGTCACTATTGGAAAGTTTACGCTCTCCAGAGTGTTGGTTGATCCGGGAGCATCAATCAACATAATGAATCTTCGGACGCTAGTATATTTGGAAATTGATGCTCGCGAGCTTGAGCGTACAAGATGCTATTAAGAGGCTTCAATCAAAAAGGAGAAAGAGCTCTTGGAATGATAACACTACTAATGAAGACCGGTGATTTAGTAAAGACAACCGCAAAATTCCACATAATTGATTCTGAGACATCGTTCAACGCTCTACTGGGTCGGCCATGGATCCATGAAAACCGGATGGTACTGCCGTCTCTGCACCAGTGCATAAAGTATTACGAAGGAGGAGAACAGTGTATAAAAGGTGATTTGCAACTGTTCTCTGTGCATGAAATTGGAATTCATGAAGATGCGGCTTACTACGCGCCCCCGAAGAAAACAATCTTTTTTAGAAAAACCATACCAAATGAAGCAAACGACATTCGAGACGATGAAGAACCTGATGTTCTAGTCCAACAGTTACTCACCACTCCCTTACGGTGAGATGGTGAAGATTTCTCCAGAACTCGCTATTGACCTCATTTCTGATGAGGTATTCTCCTCTTCTTTCTAGTACTTAGGATCTAGCCTTAGGCTTTTCCTCTGACTGTCTTAGAGGATTAGAATTGGGACCCACCACCTAGAATTTCAAACCACTTCTTTACTCCCTGCAAACTCCACAAACTTGATTGTAAACCCCTAATCACCTGGAGGGTTGAAATCAAATGTGGAAGTTTAAAGGATGGGTTCCTATAGGACTCTTTCGGCCTTAGGACCGCCCTGGTGGCCTCGGTCCGGTGAGGGCCGACTTACACACACACTACACTTATACACTACACTTTCACACACCTCCCGAAACCACACCTATACCCAACTTCGACCTCCCGACTCATGAAGGTGATTCACATGGATGGACCTTAACCCCTAAGCCCTCGCGCAAGAGGGTTAGGAACAACATAGTGAATACCTCAAATGAGTCCCTTCATGGCTCATGTTGGCTTGATATGGCTTCATGGCTCAACCAAAATGATTTCATTCCACTTACATTTACCCAATCTTCAATTTTCCAAAATTTCAATTTTTGACCCCGGGGCCCTACACCCGCTAAACCTACCAAATGCCCTTGAAATGACCCAAAATTTGCAAAATTACCCAAATTCCTCAAAATTCCTCAAAATCAATACTTAAACATTTCTCACCATTCAAAGTGATCATCTTTGACCAAAAATTCCAAAAATTCCAAAAATACCCCCCAATACCCTCCAAATACCCAAAATACCCCTCTTAGCCAAAAAATCCAAAAATTCAGAAAATTCCCAGAAAATTCCAGAAAATCCCAAATATTCCCAATTTCATTTTGTTCAACTACACCATGGGCCAACGTTGTCAATTTACCCCACTTTTGTCAAAACCCCCAATTTGGACCCATGACCCACACCTAGCCCAAACCACTTCAAATTGATTCCAAATCATTCATGAAACATTCCTAAATTAAATTCAACACTTATTGGATCCAATCCTTTGCAAAATTTTCATCCTAAAATTTGTTTTGAAATCTAAAAAGCCCACTCTCTAAACCATCATGAAAGCCCATCCAAAGTGAAATCCAAAAGCCCAAAGCCCACATGACAATTCCTTCTCATCATCCCTTTAATTGGAATCAATTCCTAAGTCCCAAATCAATCATCAAATCAACCTAAATCAAGCACCATCTAAATTTTTCACTAAATTGCCAAAATCTCCAAATTCCTTTTTCATATAAATAAATCCACTTTTCCTAAGCCAAGGATGAGCCAAATGAAGCCACATGCAAGCCATGGACAAGCCACATGAAGCCATGGGGGGTTTGACTTGTCACCAAGCCATTAATGGCAAGAGGAGGGAGTCCTTTCCTATGCCTTCCTTAAGCCATTTTAACCTCTTTAATGCAACACCAAAACCGAAAATTAACTTAAACTATTTTGATGGAGACCACACCATTTTCTCCTAGCTGACCCAAGTGACTCTTTTCAGCCCAAAAGCAGGCCTTGGGTGGTGCACCTAGCCCAAAAGGATGGGTTGACCCAAATCAAGCCAAAATGGCCTCTCCCCCATACAATTTTAATCCAAGCTCTTTACACATGTCCATGGCCAATTGACTGCACAAACTTCCAGCCCTGACCCACCTGAACCTGAAGGTGACCCATGCCTGACGGCCAGTCGCCTGGGTCGCCGAAAAACGCCATGGCCGAGACATGGGAAGGAGCCAAGCATTGGAATTCCTCCTTACTGAATTGCCCCATGCCCAGTGGCCATTGCAGCAGTTCTTCCCTTGCCAAGAGCAGCTGATCCCAATCCCTAACTCCCCCTGGGAGAGCCTCTAGCCTCTCCTATTTAAACACCACCCCTCTCGGCCATGAAGGAGGTGCTGAACCAACCTTAAGGAAACTCTGCCAAAATCATTCCAGACCACTCTCCACACATAGAACACTTGATTCCCACTGGATTCCAGCCCCAATTCCCTCCAGCTGAGCTCAATTTTGAGTTCAAACATCAGCCCAAAACCAGGGCACTTCTTTACAGTGAGCCAATCCCCAAATTGATTAGTCCTACACCTTCACCAGACCAAGAGAAGAAGTTCACCAGCAAAAGCCCCCTCACCAGGCCAGCCATTGCTTCCAGCCTCCAAGCTTTGTGATCGGGCTTGGTCGAAATCATACCTAGACAATTCACCAGGCCAAGAGACTTCTCTGAGCAAAGGTATGGACTCACTCTTCTTCCCGAGCTTATAGAGATTCTCTATTTAATTTGAGTCAATTTCAATACATGTTTAACGTATGGATGTGTTCGTCTCCTCAAGACGAATCCATAAAGCATAAGAACATGAAAATCCGTTGAGAATCGAGTGAGAAATTAGGGTTAGAAGGTTGACGGTCACGGGTTCACACCAGTCGTAGATGATGACCAGGAGCCGTTGGATCACACTTCTATCAAGCGGACGGCCAGGATCGCGCCGGACGGAGCAACGGGACATGAACCGCGGGTCGTGTGGCATCCTAGTCAGGTGGCGGCGTCGAATGGGAGCGCGTCGCGTGGTTGTTCGGAGATGCCGAGGATGACAGGGCGCCGCGCTGGATAAGTTGGAAATTAGGTTTTTTTCCTATTTATTTAATTCCCTAAAATTCAAAAATGCATAACTTTGTGTAGGAAAATCTGAAGAATAAAATAAAAATACCCTCTTGCTCAGTGAACAGAGGAGAATAATGTGGAAAAGAAATCATTTAATTTCATCAAGTATTTTATTTTTAATAATTTATTTACTCTCTGCACATTTTCAATTCTCCATGCATGTATACAATTCACCATGGCATGAGACCATAGAGCTTTTGAAGCCTCTGAATTTGGGAACATTCCCTGAATTTTCCTAAGTCAGAGGCCACCCCTATGGAGAGTTATTGATTTTTTAATTCTAGGTCACTATTCTGAATATTTTAATTCTAATAATTAGCATGTTGTGAAATAAATTCTAGGAAAATTTGAGAATGTTTATTATGACCAGAGGACTCTAGGAAAAATAGGTTTTGAATTAATCCACTTGGAATAACCCTAATTGGCTTAAACACCCAAAATAGGTCCTTAATTAATTAGAGCTAATCATACATCAAATTGACTTGAAATCAATTCTCCACTCGACCTTTAGGATTAGAGGAACCCACCATAAAAATTTGAAGTCAATTGGACTTGGTTAGCCCTACCAAATGGGTTGATTAAACCATTTAGCCAATTTAAACTTTAAAAATTCATAACTTTCAAAATAATTTTCAAAAATTCACCAAATTGGTTTTGGAGCCTCTCTGATATTAGAGGAATTTAAGAAAATTAAAATTGCAATTTTCTTAAAAAGTTGATTTTTTCATTATTTTAATATTTTTAATAATTAAAAAATAATAAAAATCACAAAAATAATAAAGTTCACCAAAATGTCACATTTTTAATTTTAATCACTTAGGAACAAACCCCATATTTTTCTTAAGTCTATATGATGAGATATTAAATTTTAAAGCCCTAAGGTAATTTTAAAATTAAAAAAAATGTATTTTTTAGCATTTCCACTAAAATAATTCTAATAAATCAAAGAAAAATTAGAAAATTGTAAAAATTGGTTCTCGGATTTCCTTGATATCAGAGAGATTCTTGAAAAATATAAAATTCATTTTTCAACCTTTATTTTATTTTTAAATTAATTAATACTCCAAAATTCTAAATAATTATAATAAAAAGAATATAATTCAAAAAATCACCAAAATTAGTCCAACTGGTCCTTTGGTTATTAGGAATGTCCCATAATTTTCTTAAGGACAGAAACTTTCCCTTGGTCATATTATTAAATTTTCCTTGAAATCCCTATTTTCCACCAAAAATAATTACATAAATAAATTAAATACAGAAAAATCACATTTTCTCCTCTCTTGCCTTTATTGACATATGAGTGAAGTCAAATAAAAATTTCAAGTTCATTTAAGCTCAATTTAGTGAGTTATGAAATTATTAAGCTTGAAGGGTAAAATGGTAATTAAACTTTTAACATTTAATTAAAACTTTAGGCTTAATAAAATTAAAGAGTAAAATATTTGATCCTAATCTGATTTGGATGATTGAAATTTGAATAATAAGGGTAGAAACCTATTAAAAAATTTAAAAATAATTAAAATAAACCTTAATTAAATAATTAATTAAATTTGGAAGAATAATAAAATTGGAATTATTAAAATAGGGATATTATTAGCAAGAGATTTGTTCTTTAATTTAAGAATCCCTAAATTAATCATCTCGAAAATATTTAATTCCTAATTAAAATGATAATCCAAATTTAAGATTTAAAATGCTAAAAGACTTAATCATTAAATTAAATTAAAGTTAAATTATTTAAATTAAATCCTTTTAAAATTTCAATTAAATTAATACTTTAACAATTAAAATTAAATCATCTTTAAAACATAAAAAATAAAATATTAAATTAAAATTAAAAATAAAATTAAATTAAAATTAAATTAAATTAAATTAAATTAAATTAAATTAAATTAAATTAAAACATATTAAATTAAATCAAATTAAATCAAATTAAATTAAATTAAATTAAATTAAATCAAATTAAATCAAATTAAATTAAATTAAATTAAATTAAATCATACTAAATTAAATTAAATTAAATTAAATTAAAATAAATTAAAATAAAAATAAAATCAAGTTAAAATTAAAATTAGATTAAATTAAATAAATTAAATTAAAATTAAAACTAAACCAAATTAAATTAAATTAAAGTTAAATTAAATTGAATTAAAAATAACATCACCTAAGACATAAAGAATTTAAAAATAAATATAAAGCAACTCGAACACTATTCCAAACTTAAACCCATTAACTCGAAATTAAATTAAATCATAAACCATTTGAACATCAATTTGCCCTCGAAAGCTTTTGTTGTCATAACTCCTAAACGTAACGTTAAGTGAAGTGTTACTTCACTCATGGGATATTCAAATGTCCTAGTTCACTGAGTAAGATAACAACAAAACTTGAATTCTCAGACGATTAATTCATTTATATAATTAAATTCTCTTGGACTTAAAACGATCCTAGAAATATTGAAAAGATGTTTAAGATTTGTCTTAAGCACTTCCTCAATATGATAGGACGTTTATAAGAACAATTGAACTTAATTATTCTTTGACGAAGAAAATCGTCCTTAAACCAAAATACAAGAACTTAGACGTCATAGGAGATGACTAGCTATAGGATTAGGACTTTGATAGATAACCTAAACCTTTCCCTTAGCTTTACCTAGGTACTTGTTGAAATATTTAAATGCCCTAACATGTGTTTTAAGTGCAGCTTGGGATGACGGGAAGACCCTCCAGGTACGCTTTTTTTTTTATTGCAATTTACTTTATTGCAAATGCACTTTACCTTTCTTGCATGATAAACAACTGTTGCATGAAAACCAAAACCTTTAGGGTAGTCCCTGAACTGAAACTAAAACTAAGTTAAAAGTCACTGCAAGATAAATTGCACCACCACAACATTTCAAAATATAAAACAACTCAAAATTTAATCACAAACAGAATACAAAACTACAATTACAACTAAATTAAAATGTCTTGTTGGATGATCGGGAATACCTCGGATGATGTAACCTACGTGTTGCTAACGGGATTTCCCACGGTCTAAATGAAAGTGTGGAACTTATTTAGTTGAGTTTAGTAAATTCATCTGGACTAAGTGAATCCGAAAAAAATAACGATGCCGGAAGGATGGAACCGTGGGATCTTAACCGGTGTTGTTATAATCAACTTTAAGATTTGTTTTAACTAAAACACTAAAAAGCACTTGAATTTTAAGATTTTCTCTAAACCAAAACTCTTTTCTCATCTCCTGATTTATGACTTCTAAAACTAAACCTCTGCAACAACAAGGAGCTCGGAGCATGGTGGGCAGCACGGCCATCGTCATCAGCAAAACCTGAGTCTACATAAATAAATAACCAAGCCATAGGATTTCTTAGAAATAAATAACCAAGCCATAGGATTTCGAGGTAGTTTGCCTAGTGCAACATAAACCCTCAACCTTTTGTTAGGGATTTGCATTGCAAATTAAGCCCTAACCGGTCTTAGGATTTCTAAGGTAGTCATCTGATACGACATAAACTCTCACATCTTCAAGGCTATTTGTATGATCATGTCATTCGAACATCAGTCCTAATTAATTAAAATTGGCAAGATCAAAACATTAAATAAACATTAGGACTTTCCTAAATCCAATCCAAACAATAGGATAGTCGGGAAATTACCGAAGTTCGCTTAGAATCTGTAATTTCTCCTATATTTCTTCCTTTGAATTCCCAAAACAAAATGTTCCAAATTTGATCCATTCCCTATTGAAATTCTAAAATTCAATCCCTTGAAAACTTAAACTTAGAGATTCTTGAGAGCAGAACTACTGATTATTATCAAGAGTTTTCTTAGGTGATTCTCGTCACTTAAGATGTAATTAACTATAGGGGCTTGCCCTTATAGGGAATTTTAAGAACTCAGGTAATACAAACCCCGCTTAATTCATTTATATTAAGCGGGGAACTTGTCGGCTTATAAAATTGGTTCGCGGACCAAACGGATGTCACAAATCTTCTAGTTTATTTAACCGAGCTCCATCATCGAGCAAGTGTGTCTATTCTTCGGGATAGATACACGGTTTGTGATGCGGCGCTCGTTTATATCAACTATCTGGGATGTGAGGTCGGTTTGATTTCATATCTTAAAATTATTTTCAAAATTAAATACTAATTTCTATATCATATATATATATATATATTTAAATTAAAACTAAAATCTAAAATTCGCCGACAATTTCTTTTAGGCGACCCCCTTTTCAAAACATATAACCTAAAAATATGCCGACAATTTCTGGCGACTCCGCTGGGGACAATTCCTCTCTCCATTTTTAATCAGATAGTTCTGCTTTCAAAAATCAGTAGTGTATCCATGTCCCTAGTAGATCAAACTACTCTTCTTTCCGTTGGAATACTACGTTCATTTCTACCTTGAACAAGTACAGCCAACATTCTCTCGGATTTAGGAGCCACTGTTTAGACACCCCTAAACAGAGAGGTTCCGAGATCCTTTTACCTCATTTCTGAGGTGGGGTGGACCCCCAATAGGTATTAGTTTAGGAGTGATCTTGCGGGTCGAGAAGTTTCTACAAAACTTTCTCTTCCTTTTCCAGTTCCTAATCAATTCCTTTTACCCTTCCTACAACTCTCCTTCTTTTAATAATTCTCCTTCCTAACAAACAAATCTTTTCGAAAAAACAATTTTCTTTTAATATCACAAATACACTAAGATAAACAGAAATGTGTTCAGACTCTTTCTTTTTCGTCATAAGTTTTAAGACAAGAAGAAGCCCGATTCGGGGACTAACACTTGGAATCCACCCTACAGAAATGGAAGCCCCAAAACTGATCTTCTCCTTCGTCAACGGACTCGACCTGGCCGTGTTCAAGGACGAGCTGCCTGATAATGGAATCATTCGATTCGGACAAGGATTCGGGGACACCGATATCAAAATCCCCGACGTCACTCTCTTTTCACTCACAAGCAAAGTACCAGAAACTGAGAAACCGTTGATTGAGTTTAACCTCAAGTCAACTCATGAATTCCCTCCTCTGCAAAAGATTCCAACTGAGAGGAGTACTGTTGTTCACAGAAGGACTGTTGTTACTACACCCACTGGTCTAGTTGTCTCTACACTTACCCCGGCTTCTGCCAGACTAAAGGGGAAGGAAATTCTGAACTGTGATGAACCTGTTACTGTGGAGGGTACAGATCTTCCTGTGAGACCTTCCATTTTCGAGATCGGGTCCAACTCGAGAATTCCATCACCGACACCGGACTCGCAGAAGGAACAAGTAGAAAGATTGCTAGAGAAGCCGTAGCCGCCGAAGTTGCTTTTCCGGAGGAAATCCCGAACTCGCCCGAGTATACACCACCGCTCGAATACATACCACTTTTGGGAGGAAGTAGGTTCCATCCCCTCTCCGCTGCAGAGGATGAGGCAAATGTCCGCAAGATTGCTTCTGCATTGCCTCAGCCTGCATATTACAATGATGACCATAAGAAAAGGGCTAGAATTACTCCATTTGCTCGACTGCAAACCCTGATAGAAAAGTTAGCAAAGAAAGAAAAATGCCCTGTGTCAGAAATTTTAAGAAGGATAGGGCGGGTGCCAGCCAAGTCCCGTCTTGGGCCTCGAGTAGAACCCGCTATTGCTACAGAAAAGCCAAATAAAAGAATGAATACTAGTCCACCTGTCGTTGTTTCAGGACTACAAATTAGGGAGGATACCACCTTCCAGCATTTGGCTAGCAGACCATCTAGTCCCAAACCTTCTGCTGCTAGGATGATGGTATGGCGTCCCACTACCAGACAATTAAGATTAAAATAACAGCCTGAGAAGGAAAGTCTCGTCAGGAGACTTGAGTCCGAAGAAAGTGCTACCACAGTAAAGGGGACTCATGAGAAGGAAACCCGACAGCTTATCACATGACAACCGCAAGGATGTACAAAAAAGACCACTAGAAGATGCTATGGAAAAGCTAAGAACTGTTATTCGGCGATTAGCAAGAGAAAGAGAAGAGAAATTTGGAGATGAAGTTGACTCGTCAGAGTTCATCGATGATGAATATGCAGAAATTAACATGGTTGAAACACGAGCTTCGTCGCCTTCACAAGGTGCCCCTGCAGCTCGCCGAAAGAGAGGAGCCGGAAGTAATGAGGAGGCGAGCTTCAAGAGAAAGATGATACGATCGCCCAAATGGCAAAAAAGATGGAAGAGATGGCTGTAGCCCTAGCCACTCTCCAGAGTAAGGTTCAACCCCAAAGAGAAACACCCCCAGAAGTTATTCACATTGTAGACGGAGGAAAGGAGATTACGTCTGTCAACGGGGATGATCAATTAAAGAAGGATGCAACACAAAACATGATTCCGGAAAAGGATATCAAGAGCATGGTGGAACAAACGAGTGCGAGAAGCCTCGGCACAATCAATGAGCGGGACATCCATTCGGACGGGTAGTCCTTACCCCGAAGAATTCGACGTCGTCCAATATCCAAAAGGCTTTGTACCACCTCCGTTCAAGACCTTTGATGGAACCGGAAACCCTCGGCGACGATGTTGCACATTTTCGTGCCGATTGTTGCAATGCCGCGGAAGTGATGCTTTACTCTTCCGACAATTTGTCGGCAGCCTCATCGTGGATCGCCTTTAATTGGTATGCGTAATTACCAAACGGTCCGGTGAAGACATTTTCAGAATTAGAGAACCTCTTCATCAAGCAATTTACCGGAGCTCAGCACCACATCACTATAGGTGATTTAGTGGTAGAGAAGCAGAAGCCGAATGAAACTTTGGTGGATTACATACTTCGATGGAGGAATTTAAGTATGAAGTGTGAGCCACAGCTATAAGAACAGCATGCAGTTGGCATTTTACTAAAGAGCATTCACGGCCCGATAGCACTTTTCCTCAAGGGATTTACTATTAAGACTTTTGAGAAGTTGTTAAGCAAGGCCGGAAGCTTGCAAGAGGAGGCGAAGCAATTAAGTTTCACCGACAAAACGGACAAACGAAGCCCGTGAAAACTTTTGAAAAGAAGTCCGGATCGTCGCAATTGTCGATAAAGGCAAGCAGCCGATAAAAATACCGTCAGAATGGCCGCAGCAACCCCGACCCAGCTATCAGTCATCTCAACAATATGAACAACCGCCTCGTCCACAACGTACGCTAAAGGAGCTTCTGAGCAGGGAATATCCGTTCAAGAATGAGGCAGTGCCAAAAATGTTCCGCAGTCTGATGAAGACTCCAGATTTCCAACTGCCAGAACCTAAGAGACCAGAAGAAGTCGACAAGAAAGGTGATCCCAACTTTTGCCCTTACCACCGGATGCTTGGACACAAGATAGAAGATTGTATTACCTTCAAAAGTTGGCTCAACGACAATCTTCTGAAAGGGAATATAACGATCCCGAAGGAGTACATGAAGGAACCCCAGAAAGGAGGTTCCGTCAATGTTATCTCAACGGATCTCATTGTTCCAATAGATCCCTATGCGACTGATGATGTATGGACTACCGCTTGGACAAAGTCTTCGAAGAAGATTTTGGATCACATCCAAACCGCTTCGGTGCGAGCCTCAATTCAGAGTTCGAAACCTGTCAAGTCGGCACTATCACTTGCGATAGAAGAACCACCTCAACAAGAGACGATTAAAGAGAAGAAGAAAATTGATGAAGAAGAAAAGACCGAGGCTCTTAAGGCTAGACTAGGGGCTGCTTATCCTAGGATAGTTGTTTCCGATTCGGGGGAGAAATCCATCGAACCTCTGACTTTGTATGATTATCTGCTCACTCCGGTGGGATCTTATAATGATAAGGGTTATGGCGTTGGCTACGTTTTGACTGTTTCTAACGATTATGTAACTAGCGACAACCAACCTAATCCGGACGTCGATTCCGATACAAATGACAATTCTCAAATCATACACAATCTCGACGATCACAATGACAAAGAAGACATCCACCAAGGAGGCTACGAGAGTTCAACAAGCAATGAATCTATTTGCGAGTTTCGAGGAGCTCCAGTCACGATAGAGTTAGAGCCTTCAGACTCCGAAGCTAATCTAGAAGAACTCCGTCATTCCAATTCGGAGGAAACACCAAGCAAACTCAATACCGGATTCAGGAGAAATTACGAAGTCAACTTAAGAAGTGGAAGAGTTCTACCTCCGAGAATGGGTCCAAAGGACAAAGGAAAGCGAGTGGTTGTTCGGGAAGAACCAACCCCGGCAGAAGAGATACCCATTCGGGAAGAAATCGAGACACATGGAAATAAAGTGGACTACAACGTGTTAGCCCATCTTAGGAAACTACCAGCCAAACTAAGCATCTATGACGCTATCATCTTATCAAAGGAGATGAGAGAAGCTCTGATCAAGGCCTTACTTGATCCCGAAATTTGCTTAGCTCAAATGACCGGAGATTCCTTAGATGAGGTTTGCTCGTTAAAGGAACAGTGAGGTGTTACCTTCACGGACAATGACCTACTACTTGGGACAGCAGACCATAACCGACCGTTGTACATTTCAGTTACAATCGGGAAGTTTACACTCTCTAGAGTACTGGTGGATCCAGGAGTATCGATCAATATAATGAATCTTCGGACGCTAGCATACTTGGAAATTGATGCTCGCGAGCTCGAATCGGACAAAATGTTATTAAGAGGATTCAACCAGAAAAGAGAAAGAGCCCTCGGATCAATAACACTGCTAATAAAGACCGGTGACTTAGCAAAGACAACCGCAAAATTTCACATAATCGATTCAGAAACATCATTCAACGCTCTATTGGGCCGACCATGGATACATGAGAACCGAATGGTACCATCATCCCTACACCAGTGCATCAAATACTATGATGGAGGAGAACAGTGCATCAAAGGTGACTTACAACCGTTCTCCGTACATGAAATTGGAATCCATGAAGATGCGACTTTATTACGCACCCCGAAGAAAACAATCTTCTCCAGAGATACCGTAACGAATGAAGCAAAAGAAGTTCGGGACGACGAAGAACTTGAAGTTCTAGTCCAACAGTCACTCACCACTCCCTTACGGCGAGATGGTGAAGGTTTCTCTACAACTCGCATCCGACGTCGAGGCCGGGAACGAGGTCGTGGAATAGACGTTAAGACAGTTGGACAGAGAAAACCAGCCATCAGTGTTGATTGGGAAGACAGTTCTGAAGAAGAAAAAGAGATCAAGCAAGAAGCAGCGACAATAAGTCCGAAGAAGCCGCAATTCAGGACCCCTCTTGAAGATGAAAAGAATGAAGAATATAAATCGATGTACGAGAAGATTAACCACTATGTACATACTATGACCCTGACCCCGATCCATTCTAAAAAGATCGAGGGTATGGTGGTCAAAGAGGTACATAGCGGCGGTGCAAAGCCCATCAAATTCTACCGTGGTGCTCCTTCCTCCGAAACTGAAAATAATGTACAATTTGAAGATGCTACTTCATCAGAATTAATGGAATTACCTTTTAAGTGGTACTCTCCCTATGTTCAAAATTTCATTCAACGTGGTTTCTTACCTCAACAATGGACAAAAGGTCAATCACAACATTTTGAAAAATTATGGAATAACTCCGGTCGTCCACCCAATTCAAAACATGGTCTCGGATTCGGCACGTAGGATCGGTTCGACGATGCCGAATTTTGCTTGGTTGTCACTTGCGAGTCTAATGAAAACTGCATGGAAACTACAGAAGAATTTGAAGATTTACAAATTGGAGACGCTCCACCAGAGTTCGAAGAAGAGATCAAATCTACAATAGATGTGTTAACAGAAGTTAACTTAGGTACTAGAGAAGAGCCTAGACCTACCTTTGTTAGCTCCTTACTCAATAAAGAAGACTCTGAAGAAATAATCAAGTTATTAATGGAATTTAAAGACTGTTTTGCTTGGAACTACGATGAGATGCCAGGATTAGCTCCAGAAGTCGCAGTCCATAAGCTAGGAGTGGATCCTACTTCTGTCCTAGTTAGATAAGGTCCCAGAAGAATGCGTCTAGAAATAGAACAACAAGTGATAACTGAAGTTAAAAAGCTAATGGACGCTAAATTTGTCTGTGAAGAACAATACCCGACTTGGTTAGCCAATGTGGTGCCGATCGTAAAGAAGAATGGTCGGATCGGAATTTGTGTGGATTTCGGAGATTTAAACAAGGCATGTCCAAAAGATGAATTCCCTCTACCGATCCCGAATTAATGATCGACATTGCTTCAACACATGAAATATTCTCATTCATGGATGGATCTTCGGGATACAACCGGATAAAAATGGCTCCAGAAGATGAAAAACTTACAACATTTAGAACGCCGATCGGAGTATATTGCTACACGATGATGCCATTCGGACTGAAGAATGCAGGAGCAACCTACCAGAGAGCGATGACAAGAATTTTTGATGATCTCATCCACAATCAAGTCGAATGCTACGTGGACGATGTGGTCATCAAAAACAAAGTAAAGGAAAACCACCTGTATGATTTGAGGATTGTTTTCGAACGATTAAGATAATTTAACATTAAGAAGAATCCCTTAAAATGCGCCTTCGGCATCACCTCCGGGAAATTCTTAGGATTCGTTGTCCGACATCGTGGAATTGAAATCGACCCAGAAAAGATTAAAGCTATCCTAGAAATGCCGCCTTCCAAAACCTTAAAACAACTACGATCTTTTCAAGGGAAGCTGGCATATCTTCGACGCTTTATCTCAAACTTGTCAGGTAGGTGTTAGCCTTTCTAGGCATTAGTTAAAAAGGACGCCAAATTTATTTGGGAAGAGAAATGCCAGAAGGCCTTTGAGGACATTAAACAATATTTAATGACACCTCCTGTCTTAGCAACCCGAGTCTCAGGTAGACCATTAATACTTTATACTGCGGCTTTAGACGATTCACTCGGAGCCCTGTTAGCCCAGGTCAATGATGAGGGTAAAGAAAATGCTCTTTACTACCTAAGCCGTCGTTTACTTCCTTCGGGAGTAAGGTATCCCACAATTGAAAAGCACTGTTTTGCCCTGATCTTCGCCTCTCAAAAGCTCAGGCGTTACATGCTTTCTCATAAGGTCAACCTGATCTCGAAATTTAATCCATTGCAATACTTGATGACCCGTCCAACACTTTCTGGCAGACTTGCCAGGTGGTCAATGATATTATTGCAATTCGATATAACTTTTGTGCCTCTTCGTGCCGTAAAGGGACAAGTCCTAGCAGACTTCCTCGCAGCAGACCCTTTGCCGGCGGAATCCCCTCTCAAATATGACTTGCGAGACGAACAAATAATGAGTTTAGAAGACCCTGATGATCAACGTTGGGAATTATATTTCGACGGAGCATCTTCAGCACATAAAGAAGAAGAATCGCAGGTGATAGTGCCCGGTAAGGCAGGAATCGGACTAATCTTTATAACACCGGAGCGGGGGATGTTAAGATACTCCTACCACTTAACAGAGCCATGTACAAACAATGAAGTAGAATACGAAGCCCTCATAACAGGACTGGAATTAAATATTCAAATGGGGATAATAAACATCAACATCTACGGGGATTCGCTGTTAATCATTCAACAGATCGCCAGACAGTACAGAATTTTAAAGCCAAGACTCGAGCAATACTTCTAGTATGTCATACAGTTGTTAGAACAGATCCCGAATATGATGATTTACAAAATTCCCAGGAAAGAAAACGCTTTAGCAGATGCTTTAGCCCGCCTCGCAAAAGAATTTGCTTGCTTGCAAGATGAATCAGTGGAAGTGTCAGTTGACGGACATCGGGTCCTATCACGACTCGACATAGACACAATACACAAATCGAAAAAGAAGAAGAATCGATTGCGGCGAGTGACGGAAAACATAGAAGATTGGCGACGACCATTAATAAACTACTCGCAAACGGGAAAACTACCGGACGATAGGTCGTTAGCTCCATCGGATCAAGAAAAGAACTCGTCCTATGCATTAATAAACAACACGTTATACGGAAGGTCTTTCGATCAAATGTGGCTAAGGTGCCTAAGTGGGTCTGAAGCCCGTGAAATTGTTAAAGAGGTGCATTCAGGACTCTGTGGCGCTCGCCAGTCGGGTCCGAAGATGAAAATGAAAATTAAAAGACTAGGGTACTACTGGCCCTTGATGATGACCGACAGCATGAAAATCGCCAAGAGCTGTCATCAATGCCATGTGCACGGAGTGGTTCTACACCAACCTCCAAATGTGCTACATCCGACAATTGCGTCGTGACCATTTGAATGTTGGGGCACAAATATAGTGGGTCCAATAGAACCACCACCTTCAAAAGGACATCGCTTCATTCTTGCGGCTACAGATTACTTTTCCAAGTGGGTAGAGGCGGTTCCACTCGGAGAAGTGAAAGCACACCACGTGCTACGGTTTTCAAGAACCAAGTTGTCTACCGTTTCGGAGTGCTTGCGCAGGACCATCTCGGATAATGGGTTAGCATTCGGAAGCACGCAAATCAACAATTTTGTCGGGAGACACGGAATCGACCGGCGATATTCAACAATTTACTACCCAAGAGCAAACGGCTCAGTCGAGGCTTTTAATAAAACTCTCGTTCAAATCTTAAAGAAAACCTTGGACGATAATAAGAGAAATTGGCACGAGAAGTTATTAGAAGCCTTATGGGCCTACCGGACAACCTTCAGAACTCCTACTCAAGCTACACCTTACGCTCTCGTGTATCGGTCCGAGGCAGTGTTACCCATAGAGGTTCAGCTTACTTCACTCAGAATTGCAGTTGCAAACAAAATTACAACAGAAGAAAATGCCAAATTACGACTAGAGGAATTAGAAAGCTCGGAAGGGAAAAGACTTACGAGCACGGCAGGATTTAGAACTATACCAAGCTAAGATGGTTCGAAGCCCATGACAAGCCGAGTCCGCCCAAGCACCTTTAAAGTTGGTGACTTAGTTCTCGTTCTCAAAAGACCTATTCTTGCACACCGCAAGATAGGAGGAAAATTTGAACCCACTTGGGAAGGACCGTTTGTAGTTGAAGCGAGTATACTCGGGAGGCTCCTACCGGCCAGTGAATTGCCGAGGAGAATGACATATGCTTCCGATCAATGGACGATACTTGAAAAAGTATTACGCTACTCGATGTTTCGAAAGAATGAATTTTTTCATCCCTAGAAGCACGGGTGAAGTAATTACTTATGATTTGAGTCCGAACCCAAAAATAATAAAAAATGTGCTAAAATAAATAAAGTCATGATAATATGTTTTCCTTGTTTTCTCTTCCAAGTCAAAATCTTTTTTCCGATATTTTCCCACTTCATTCCTGTTGAATTTGAAAATATAAAAGGAATAATATAAAAAAAAACTTTCTTTAATAAACATTTTCTTAAGGTTCTTGTTCTTAGTACAGCCCCTGATCCTTTTCCTTATCTTTTCGCAGGGAAATGTCGAAAGAGCGGTTGGTCCTGAACTTTAGAAATGGCGTAAGCCTTGCACTCGACGAAAAGAGGGTGAAAGATGGAGCGA
The DNA here is from genome assembly GCA_022702705.1 of Papilionanthe hookeriana x Papilionanthe teres. Lineage (NCBI taxonomy): Eukaryota > Viridiplantae > Streptophyta > Magnoliopsida > Asparagales > Orchidaceae > Papilionanthe > Papilionanthe hookeriana x Papilionanthe teres. Next base: position 92,284,142 of record CM040422.1, read on the forward strand.
TAATAGAGATTGACTCGGACTTCGCACCGGCAAGCACCGCAATACAAGGAAGGTGACTCGGGTCCCGATTGACCGAGAGGAACCGCCCGATCGAGACGATAATGAAAGTGGGTGGCCCAAGCCACCAACCCAACAAGAAGAAAAGGAAAACAAACACTGAAGAAGACAAGAGAATCAAGTCCGTAGTCGCTACAGCAGAAGGAAGGCTTGTCAGCGCCGCGCCCACAGAAATTCAGGAAGTACAAAGAGCTACTCTCACAGCAACTCAGCGAAGAAATAAAAATCGCCGTATCCGCAAGATGTTAACTAAACTAGCTGCGGACCAGCGAGACGAGGCGGTTGCTACTACCAGTGCATATAATTCAAGGTCGCCCGTTCACCAGGAACCTGAAGGAAGGAGGCCAGCTCCGAGGATAACAGAAGAGACCAGGGAAATCTCAAAAAAATCAGAAGAAGGAAGGCTACCACGCCACCAGATAAAGTCACCAGTAATGCATAACCTTGGTGCAGGAGCAACCCCAGAGGATGTCCCGACGGAGACCATCCCCGAGGAGTCGAGGTATGCAGGAGAACGCAAAGGGATTGAGCCATATATCCCACAGTACGTCACCAGGCCCTGCCATTTGCAGATTATTCCAGAATATGAGCTAGAAAAAATGCAGAATGTCGAGAAGCAAACTTTTGAATACTACGAGAGAATTAGAGGCAGGAGGATCAATATACTAGAAGGCCTCGAGCTACATACAGATGTGTTCTCAGAATACAAACAACAACAAATCGTGGACTGCATCTCGGATTTGAAAAGAATGGGCCGAGCGGGCCGCCTAAGAGAAAACACTTACTCGAAACCCCGGAGATGGATGCCAGGGAAAGGGAGAATTACAATACAATGTGGATGCTGCTACAACTTAGCAGAAGACAGGAAGGGAAACCCACCGGGGATACTCCGTCATGGCTAGGTGGATCCAATGTCATTAGTCATCAAAAGGATGGTAAAAAGAATGATAACATGGAGGGTACTGCCAGCAGATTGCATACCCAACAGTTGCATCATTAACATCTACAAGAAGGGTGACCGCATACCCCCGCACATCGATCACCACGACATTGTCGGACCTTTACGCACGGTTTCTTTTCGAACGAGTGTAATATCATGTTTGGATCTGACCTCTGGATAGTAGGCCCAGGTGAGTTCCAAGGGCCAATAAAGATACCATTACCGGTAGGTTCCGTCATGATACTAAAGGGCAACGGAGCAGATGTCGCTAAACATTGCATACCGGGAGAACCAATGAAGCAGATCTCAGTTACTTTTAGAAGGATGGATGACAGGAAAGCACCTTACCACTTCCAACCAGACCCAGAGCTAGACCTTACGAGCTGTGAGTTACATGGAAAATATCACACCTCCAACGTGCATCCATACGGCATCCTTGCCAAGGATGGCTTGGAAGGTGATGTTATTGACCATGTACCTCACTATTCAGACATGAATTTTTGACAGATGTCTTTTTGGATGGATCGATAAAGATCATATATAATCCGTTTTGAGTCTACATGGATTGTGTGAAATGTATTCCAGATCAAGTTGTATGATGTATCTTCCACATGATTGGAATGAAAGTAACCATGTTACATTTTTGGCCTTCACCTCTTTTGTGCAAGTTGATTGGGGAACGCCATTAAAGTTAAATGAACTTCGAACAAAAAATAGAAAAAGAAATAAATAGAATAAAAGAAAACTTTCCCTAAAAATCTAAATAAAAAATGATGAACTCCAAATCCACATGAACATTAAATGAACGATAAAGCAAATTTGAATCGTTAAAGGACAAACAAAATGAACACAAATTTTAAATCAAATCTCAATCAAATTCAAATTAAACATTCCAAATCTCAAATTAAATCTCAATCAAATTCAAACTCAACCTTCGAAATCTGAAATCCAATCCATTCTACTCTCTCCCTTGTCTGGGATGGAAGCGGTCGATTTCATTGACACGGAGCAACGAGGTTTTCGATTCGGATCTAGTGGCGAGGAATTGTATCCAATCCAAACCAGCAACTTTCGATCAGCTCTTTTGAATGGGATATGTAGCATCTACATAATCCCTCCTAATCTCTTTCTTTCCACAAAATCTTTTACAACTTCTATGAAATTCTCGAAACACCAAAATACCACACTTTTCAAATCAACACTACAAATCTTTGCAAAATCAATTACCATCAAATTCAAACTTTTGATGTTGAGGATTTTACATCCAAGACTGCATTGCTTTAGGATTCTTTCCCTATTGCAATGAAATACATCAAAATCAAATTCTTGGGGTTGAGGATTTTACATCCGAGATTGCATTTCTTTAGGATTCTTTCCCTATAGCAATGAAATACATCAAAATCAAATTCTTGGGGTTGAGGATTTTACATCCGAGAGTGCATTTCTTTAGGATTCTTTCCTTATAGCAATGAAATACATCAAAATCAAATTCTTGGGGTTGCGGATTTTACATCCGAGACTGCATTGCTTTAGGATTCTTTCCCTATAGCAATGAAATACATCAAAATCAAATTCTTGGGGTTGAGGATTTTACATCCGAGACTGCATTGCTTTAGGTTCTTTCCCTATCGCAATGAAATACATCAAAATCAAATTTTTGGGGTTGAGGATTTTACATCCGATACTACATTGCTTTAGGTTCTTTCCCTATCGCAATGAAATACATCAAAATCAAATTCTTGGGGTTGAGGATTTTACATCCGATACTGCATTGCTTTAGGTTCTTTTCCTATCACAATGAAATACATCAAAATCAAATTCTTGGGGTTGAGGATTTTACATCCGATACTGAATTGCTTTAGGTTCTTTCCCTATTGCGATGAAATACATCAAAATCAAATTCTTGAGGTTAAGGATTTTACATCCAATATCGCATTGCTCTGAGTTCTTTCCTCATTGTAATAATTTAATTCAATCAATTCAATTTTCTTTTGAGGTTGAATATGTTACATCTAAAACCACGAAATTCCAATTTTCATTTCAAGTTCAAATCACTTCAAATTAATTTTAACAAAACCTCAATCTAAATTGAAACTCAAACTAAAATCTGAGCTCACACATCAAAACTTAAACTGAAACAAAATGAAATCTAAATCGAAATTCCCCCAGATCATGTGATTTGGGATTCACCTCCTTTCCCTTTCCCCAGCGAGAGTTCGGGGATCTCCAGTCTCAGAGATATACTTGACACTCCCCAGCGGAAACTCTTCTACTTTGTCCCAAGTTTGTCACTTGGACTTTTGTGTTGGTTTTATTGATCGCTTTGGTCAACACCAATACGCGCGGTGTGCTCTGTCAGCTCACCACACCTATTAGGGGTCCATTTGTTGACCTCATTTCTGATGAGGTCTTCTCCTCTTCTTTCTAGTACTTAGGATCTAGCCTTAGGCTTTTCCTTTGACTTGTCTTAGAGGATTAGAATTGGGACCCACCACCTAGAATTTCAAACCACTTCTTAACTCCTTGCAAACTCCACAAACTTGATTGTAAACCCCTAATCACCTAGAGGGTTGAAATCAAATGTGGAAGTTTAAAGGATGGGTTCCTATAGGACTCTTTGGCCTTAGGACTGCCCTGGGTGGCCTGGTCTGGTGAGGGCTGACTTACACACACACTACACTTATACACTACACTTTCACACACCTCCTAAAACCACACCTATACCCAACTTGACCTCCTGACTCATGAAGGTGATTCACATGGATGGTCCTTAACCCCTAAGCCCTTGGCCAAGAGGGTTAGGAACAACATAGTGAATACCTCAAATGAGTCCCTTCATGGCTCATGTGGGCTTGATATGGCTTCATGGCTCAACCAAAATGATTTCATTCCACTTACATTTACCCAATCTTCAATTTTCAAAAATTTCAATTTTTGACCCCGGGGCCCTACACCTGCTAAACCCACCAAATGCCCTTGAAATGACCCAAAATTTGCAAAATTACCCAAATTCCTCAAAATTCCTTAAAATCAATCCTTAAACATTTCTCACCATTCAAAGTGATCATCTTTGACCAAAAATTCCAAAAATTCCAAAAATACCCCCCAATACCCTCCAAATACCCAAAATACCCCTCTTAGCCAAAAAATCCAAAAATTCAGAAAATTCCCAGAAAATTCCAGAAAATCCCAAATATTCCCAATTTCATTTTGTTCAACTACACCATGGGCCAACTTTGTCAATTTACCCCACTTTTGTCAAAACCCCCAATTTGGACCCATGACCCAAAACTAGCCCAAACCACTTAGAATTGATTCCAAATCATTCATGAAACATTCCTAAATTAAATTCAACACTTATTGGATCCAATCATTTGCAAAATTTTCATCCTAAAACTTGTTTTGAAATCTAAAAGCCCACTCTCTAAACCATCTTGAAAGCCCATCCAAAGTGAAATCCAAAAGCCCAAAGCCCACATGACAATTCCTTCTCATCATCCCTTTAATTGGAATGAATTCCTAAGTCCCAAATCAATCATCAAATCAACCTATATCAAGCACCATCTAAATTTATCACTAAATTGCCAAACTCTCCAAATTCCTTTTTCATATAAATAAATCCACTTTTCCTAAGCCAAGGATGAGCCAAATGAAGCCACATGAAAGCCATGGACAAGCCACATGAAGCCATGGGGGGTTTGACTTGTCACCAAGCCATTAATGGCAAGAGGAGGGAGTCCTTTCCTAAGCCTTCCTTAAGCCATTTTAACCTCTTTAATGCAACACCATAACCCAAAATTAACTTAAACTATTTTGATGGAGACCACACCATTTTCCGCTAGTCGACCCAAGTGACTCTTTTCAGCCCAAAACCAAGCCTTGGGTGGTGCACCTAGCCCAAAAGGATGGGTTGACCCAAATCAAGCCAAAATGGCCTCTCCCACATACCATTTTAATCCAAGCCCTTTACACATGTCCATGGCCAATTGACTGCACAAACTTCTAGCCCTGACCCACCTGGACCTGAAGGTGACCCATGCCTGCCGGCGAGCCGCCTGGGTCGCCTGAAAATGCCATGGCCGAGACATGGAAAGGAGCCAAGCATTGAAATTCCACCTTGCTGAGTTGCCCCATGCCCAGTGGCCATTGCAGCTGTTCTTCCCTTGCTAAGAGCAGCTGATCCCAGTCCCTAACTCCCCCTGGGAGAGCCTCTAGCCTCTCCTATTTAAACACCACCCCTCTCGGCCATGAAGGAGGTGCTGAACCAACCTTCAGGAAACTCTGCCAAAATCATTCCAGACCACTCTCCACACATAGAGCACTTGATTCCCATTGGATTCCGACCTAATTCCCTCAAGTTCGAGCTCGATTTTGAGTTCAAACTTCAGCCCAAAATCAGGACACTTCTTCACAGTGAGCCAATCCCCAAATTGATTGGTCCTACACCTTCACCAGACCAGGAGAAGAAGTTCACCAGCAAAAGCCCCCTCACTAGGCCAGCCATTGCTTCCAGCCTCCAAGCTTTGTGATCGGGCTTGGTCGAAATCATACCTAGACAATTCACCGAGCCGAGGGACTTCATCCGAAGCTTGCTTGGACCCAATCGAAGGTGACACAACTCTCGGATCGAAGCTTCACTTCTCCGAGCAAAGGAATGGACTCACTCTTCTTCCAGAGCTTACAGAGATTCTCTATTTAATTTGAGTCAATTTTAATACATGTTTACCGTATGGATGTGTTCGTCTCCTCAAGACGAATCCATAAAGCATAAGAACACAAAAATTTGTTGAGAATCGAGTGAGAAATTAGGGTTAGAACGTTGACGGTCACGGGTTCACACCAGTCGTAGATGATGACCAGGAGCCGTTGGATCGCGCGTGTATCAAGCGGACGACCAGGATCGCGCCGGATGGAGCAACGGGACATGAACCGCTGGCCTCGTGGCATCCTAGTCAGGTGGTGGCGTCGAATGGGAACGCGCCGCGTGGTCGTTCGGAGATGCCGAGGATGACAGGGCCCCGCATTGGATAAGTAGGAAATTAGGTTTTTTTCCTATTTATTTAATTCCCTAAACTTCAATAATACATAACTTTGTGTAGGAAAATCAGAAGAAAAAAAATAAAAATACTCTCTTGCTCAGTGAACAGAGGAGAATAATGTGGAAAAGAAATCATTTAATTTCATCAAGTATTTTATTTTTAATAATTTATTTACTCTCTGCACATTTTCAATTCTCCATGCATGTATACAATTCACCATGGCATGAGACCATAGGGCTTTTGAAGCCTCTGAATTTGGGAACATTCCCTGATTTTTCTAAAGTTAGAGTCCACCCCTATGGAGAGTTATTGATTTTTCAATTCTAGGTCACTATTCTGAATATTTTAATTCCAATAATTAGAATGTTATGAAATAAATTATAGGAAAATTTGAGGATGTTTCTTATGACCAGAGGACTCTAGGAAAAATAGGTTTTGAATTAATCCACTTGGAATAACCCTAATTGGCTTAAACACCCAAAATAGGTCCTTAATTAATTAGAGCTAATCATACATCAAATTGACTTGAAATCAATTCTCCACTAACCTTTAGGACCAGAGGAACCCACCATAAAAATTTGAAGTCAATTGGACTTGGTTAGCCCTACCAAATGGGTTGATTAAACCATTTAGCCAATTTAAACTTTAAAAATTCATAACTTTCAAAATACTTTTCAAAAATTCACCAAATTGGTTTTGGAGCCTCTTTGATATCAGAGGATTTTAAGAAAATTAAAATTGCAATTTTCTAAAAAAGTTGATTTTTTGCATTATTTTAATATTTTTAATAATTAAAAAATAATAAAAATCACAAAAATAATAAAATTCACCAAAATGTCTATATGATGAGATATTAAATTTTAAAGCCCTAAGGTAATTTTAAAATTAAAAAAAAGTATTTTTTATCATTTCCACTAAAATAATTCTAATAAATCAAAGAAAAATCAGAAAATTATAAAAATTGGTTCTCTGATTTTCTTGATATCAGAGAGATTCTTGAAAAATATAAAATTCATTTTTCAACCTTTATTTTATTTTTAAATTAATTAATACTCCAAAACTCAAAATAATTATAATAAAAAGAATATATTTCAAAAAATCACCAAAATTGGTCCAAGTGGTCCTTTGGTCATTAGAAATGTCCCATAATTTTCTTAAGGATAGAAACTTTCCCTTGGTCATATTATTAAATTTTCATTGGAAATCCCTATTTTCCACCAAAAATAATTACATAAATAAATTAAATACAGAAAAATCACATTTTCTCCTCTCATGCCTTTATTTACATATGAGTGAAGTCACATAAAAATTTCATGTTCATTTAACCTCAATTTAGTGAGTTATGAAATTATTAAGCTTGAAGGGCAAAATGGTAATTAAACTTTTAACCTTTAATTAAAACTTTAGGCTTAATAAAATTAAAGAGTAAAATATTTGATCCTAATCTGATTTGGATGATTGAAATTTGAATAATAAGGGTAGAAACTTATTAAAAAATTTAAAAATAATTAAAATAAACCTTAATTAAATAATTAATTAAATTTGGAAGAATAATAAAATTGGAATTATTAAAATAGGGATATTATTAGCAAGAGATTTGTTCTTTAATTTAAGAATCCCTAAATTAATCATCTCAATAATATTTAATTCCTAATTAAAATGATAATCCAAATTTAAGATTTAAAATGCTAAAAGACTTAATCATTAAATTAAATTAAAATTAAATTATTTAAATTAAATCCTTTTAAAATTTCAATTAAATTAATACTTTAACAATTAAAATTAAATCATCTTTAAAACATAAAAAATATAATATTAAATTAAAATTAAAAATAAAATTAAATTAAAATTTAAATTAAATTAAATTAAATTAAATTAAATAAAATTAAATTAAAACATATTAAATTAAATCAAATTAAATCATATTAAATTAAATTAAATCAAATTAAATTAAATCAAATTAAATCAAATTAAATTAAATTAAATTAAATTAAATCATATTAAATTAAATTAAATTAAATTAAATTAAATTAAAATAAAAAATAAAATCAAGTTAAAATGAAAATTAGATTAAATTAAATAAATTAAATTAAAATTAAAACTAAACCAAATTAAATTAAATTAAAGTTAAATTAAATTGAATTAAAAATAACATCACCTAAGAAATAAAGAATTTAAAAATAAATATAAAACAACTTGAACACTATTCCAAACTTAAACCCATTAACTGAAATTAAATTAAATCATAAACCATTTGAACATCAATTTGCCCTTGAAAACTTTTGTTGTCATAACTCCTAAACAGAACGTTAAGTGAAGTGTTACTTCACTCATAGGATATTCAAATGTCCTAGTTCACTGAGTAAGATAACAACAAAACTTGAATTCCCGGACGATTAATTCATTTGTATAATTAAATTCTCTTGGACTTAAAACGATCCTAGAAATATTGAAAAGATGTTTAAGATTTGTCTTAAGCACTTCCTCAATATGATAGGACGTTTATAAGAACAATTAAACTTAATTATTCTTTGACGAAGAAAATCATCCTTAAACTAAAATACAAGAACCTAGACGTCATAGGAGATGACTAGCTATAGGATTAGGACTTTGACAGATAACCTAAACCTTTCCCTTAGCTTTACCTAGGTACTTGTTCAAATATTTAAATGCCTTAACATGTGTTTTAAGTGCAACTTGGGATGACGGGAAGACCCTCCAGGTACGCTTTTATTTTATTGCAATTTACTTTATTGCAAATGCACTTTACCTTTCTTGCATGATAAACAACTGTTGCATGAAAACCAAAACCTTTAGGGTAGTCCCTGAACTGAAACCAAAACTAAGTTAAAAGTCACTGCAAGATAAAATTCACCACCACAACATTTCAAAATATAAAACAACTCAAAATTTAATCACAAACAGAATACAAAACTACAATTACAAATAAATTAAAACGTCTTATTGGATGATCGGGAATACCTCGGATGATGTAACCTACGTGTTGCTAACGGGATTTCCCACGGTCTAAATGAAAGTGTGGAGAGTTTAGCAAATTCATCTGGACTAAGTGAATCCGAAAAAAATAACGATGCCGGAAGGATGGAACCGTGGGATCTTAACTGGTGTTGTTATAATCAACTTTAAGATTTGTTTAACTAAAACACTAAAAAGCACTTGAATTTTAAGATTTTCTCTAAACCAAAACACTTTTCTCATCTCCTGATTTATGACTTCTAAAACTAAACCTCTGCAACAACAAGGAGATCGGAGCATGGTTGGCAGCACGGCCATCGTCATCAGCAAAACCTGAGTCTACTTCAGCAAAACTTTCTTAGAATTAAATAACCAAGACATAGCATTTCGAGGTAGTTTGCCTAGTGCAACATAAACCTCAACCTTTTGTTAGGCATTTGCATTGCAAATTAAGCCCTAACCGGTCTTAGGATTTCCGAGGTAGTCGTCTGATACGACATAAACCCTCACATCTTCAAGGCTATTTGTATGATTATGTCATACGAAGATAAGTCCTAATTAATTAAAATTGGCAAGATCAAAACATTAAATAAACATTAGGACTTTCCTAAATCCAAGCCAAACAATAGGATAGTCGGGAAATTACCGAAGTTCGCTTCGAATTTGTAATTTCTCCTACTTTTCTTCCTTTGAATTCCCAAAACAAAATGTTCCTAATTTGATCCATTCCCTATTGAAATTCTAAAATTCAATCCCTTGAAAACTTAAACTTTGAGATTATTGAGAGCAGAACTACTGATTATTATCGAGAGTTTTCTTAGGTGATTCTCGTCACTTAAGATGTAATTAACTATAGGGGCTTGCCCTTATAGGGAATTTTAAGAACCTGTAGTAATATAAACCCTGCTTAATTCCTTTATATTAAGCAGGGGAACTTGTCGGCTTATAAAATTGGTTCGCAGACCAAACGGATGTCACAAATCTTCTAGTTTATTTAACCGAGTCCCATCATCAAGCAGTGTGTCTATTCTTCGGGATAGATACACGGTTTGTGATGCGGTGCTCGTTTATATAAACTATTTGGGATGTGAGGTCCATTTGATTTCATATCTTAAAATTATTTTCAAAATCAAATACTACTTTCTAAATCATATATATATATATTTAAATTAAAACTAAAATCTAAAATTCGCCGACAATTTCTGTTAGGCGACCCCCTTTTCAAAACACATAACCTAAAAATATGCCGACACTCGCAGCCGAGGTCGAGGCCGGGGATGAGGACGTGGAAGAAACGTTGGAGCAGTTGGACAGAAGAAACCAGTCATCGATGTTGATTGGGAGGATAGCTCTGAAGAAGAAGAAGAAATCAAGAAAGAAGCAGAGACAGTAAATCAGAAGAAACCAGTTCAAGATCTCTCTCGAAGATGAAAAGATTGAAGAATTTAAATCAATGTACAAGAAGATTAACCATTATGTACATACTATGACCCTGACCTCGATCCATTCTAATAAGATCGTGGGTATGGTGGTCAAGGAAGTGCATGATGGTGGTGTTAAGCCAATCAAGTTCTAACGTGGTGCTTCTTCTTCCAATACTGAAAAAGATGTACAATTTGAAGATGTTACCTAATCTGAATTAATGGAACTACCTATTGAGTGGTACTCTCCCTGTGTTCAAAATTTAATTCAACGTGGTGTCTTACCTCGACAATGGACAAAAGGCCGATCACAACACTTTGAAAAATTATGGAATAATGTCGGTCGGCCTCCCAATTCAAAACATGGTCTCTGATTCGGCACGGTAGGATCAGTTGACGATGAGGGATTTTGCTTGGTTGTCACTTGCGAGCCTAATGAAGACTGCTTGGAAGTTTCAGAAGATCTCAAAGATCTACCAATTGGAGATGCTCCGCCATAATTTGAATAAGAAATCAAATCTACAATAGATGAGTTAATGGAAGTTAACTTAGGTACTAGCGAAGAGCCTAGGTCGACCTTTGTTAGCTCTTTACTCAACAAAAAAGACTCCTAGGAAATAATCAAGCTACTAATGGAATTCAAGGACTTTTTTGCTTGGAGTTACGACGAAATGCCAAGATTAGCTCCAGAAGTCGCAGTTCACAAGTTAGGAGTAGATCCTACTTCTGTTCCAGTCAGACAAGCCCCCAGAAGAATGCGTCTAGAAAGTGAGCAACAAGTAATAGCCGAGGTTAAGAAGCTAATAGATGCTAAATTTTTCCGTGAAGAACAATACCCAACTTTGTTAGCCAACGTGGTACCAGTCAGAAAGAAGAATGGTCAGATCAGAATCTGCGTAGACTTCAGAGATTTAAATAAAGCATGTCCAAAGGATGAATTTCCACTACCAATCCCAGAACTGATGATCGACATTGCTTCAACACATGAAATCTTCTCTTTCATGGATGGATCACAAGGATACAACCAGATAAAGATGGTACCAGAAGACGAAAAGCTCACGACATTCAGAATGCTGATCGGGGTATACTGCTACACAGTGTTGCCGATTGGATTAAAGAATGCAGGAGCAACTTATCAAAGAGCAATGGCAAGAATTTTTGATGATCTCATTCACAACCAAGTCGAGTGCTACGTAGATGATGTGGTCATCAAAAGCAAACTAAAAGAGGATGACTTGTATGATTTGAGAATTGTTTTCGAGCGATTAAGACAATTTAACCTTAAGATGAATCCCTTGAAATGCGCCTTCAGCGTCACCTCTGGGAAATTCTTAGGATTTTTCGTTCGACGTCGTGGAATTAAAATCGATCCAGAGAAGATTAAAGCTATATTAGAAATGCCACCTCCTAAAACCTTGAAACAATTACGATCCTTTCAAGGAAAAATTGGCATATCTTCGACGCTTTATCTCAAATTTGTCAGGAAGGTGTCAGCCTTTTTCTGCTTTAGTTAAGAAGGATGACAAGTTTACTTGGGACTCCAAATGTCAACATGTCTTTGATGACATCAGACAATATTTAATGACACCTCCTGTCTTAGCAGCCCTAGTCTCGGTATTTGAACACCAGGAAATGGTCTGGATCGCGAAGAGGTGCAACCCAAAGTGAAGAGGTACGAACGACCTGGTCAAGGAGTCCGGAGCCTAGGCGCCAGATCCCGGCACCTAGGCGAGACAGTTACCTACTAGAAGATACATTGAATTTGGACGAATTTTGAAGAGGTGCCTTAAGCAACCCCTAGTCAAATTCAGAACTCTATAAATAGAGGCCCATTATACAGAAAAAATCGTACCCTTAATATGAAAACCCCCCTTTTAGTATTTTAGCTTCTTCTCTCTAATCTTTAGTTTTATTTATTATCTTCCATACTTAGGGTGCCACTTTATTTTGTATTAAGAGAGTTTATTTTGAGTGTTTATTGTGTGTTATTGTTGATGGAGTCTTTCATATTTGCTTTGGAGTCAGTAGAAGTCAGCGGATCTCTTGAAGGAACACTTCATATAAGTATTTGTACTTTAGTTCAAAGTTTTATAAATATGTTTTGTTGTGTTATTCCAATGAGTTCTGAGTAGTTAGTTATCTTTCTCCTTCATCTACGAAAAGATTATAAATTAAATAAATTTTGTAGGAGAATTAAATATATAATATTTTAAATTATTGTGATGATATTAATACCTGATCTTAGTTCACTATTTAAATTGGTCATTTAAATTGTTAAAACCTGTTGAAGAATTTTGAGACCTGTCCAGAGATAAATTTTTAACTACTAGATATCACTTGAATCTTTAGGTAATCGTAGGTTGTACGCGGATTATTTAAAGTGAAGTGCAAATAAAGTGGAAGATAATATTTAATGGGCGTAAAATTCATTAGTTTTTAGAGTGACAGACAAAATTATAATAATTTAGTTTATAGAAAGGTAATGGGTCACTGGTAGGGTCGACCATAGCCACCCTTGAACATCTAATAGTGTGAGCCTAGATTAACCCATTCTACTATTAACACATCCGGAGCCATTCTATAGATTAGTCAATGTCTTTGCACCTGGACCAAAGGGTAAAGAATATGAATGCTTCTATTTGGTACAATAACATAATCTTAATTCCCCACAAAAGATAATTATTCTATAATTCTTGGATTAGTTGAAAAAGGAGAAAGTTGTTTTTATAATTGCATTGAATTTTAATTACTGCTTACTTTACTTTCCTGCTTATTGTTTACTTTCTTTAGTAAAATTTATTAGTTAATTAAATTTGAATATATATATATATATATATATATATATATGAGTATTTATATATTACTATCAAAATTATATTGTTTCTCTTACCTTTTTTTCAATATCCCTGTGGGATAGATAACCAGGACTCCACTAGAGCCCTATATTACTTGAACGATACGTATACTTGCGTTTAAAGTTGTGACTTTTACGATAAAATTTAAATATAAAATTATAAAAGTAAACCTCGCACATGAAGTTTTTGAAGCCATTTACCAGAAATTAAATTTTCTAAAAAGTGGTATCAAATTCTTGTATTTTAAAGCATATTAAAAGTCGCATCGCATCAAGTTTTTGTCACCGTTGCCGGGGATATAAGATAAAAAGTTTAGAGATAGGATAAAAAAGATAATAAAAAAATATAATATTAAAATAAAACAAAACAAAAGAAAACAAAAATACTTTATGCGTAGTTCTTGATCTGAAGGATTACTACCTTTGGATTCTGAATTAGAAAGAAATATTAAAAGAATTAAAAAAGGTAAACAAATTTTAAAACATCAAATGGCTAACTTACATAACAATAATCAAAATCCAATAGAAATTAATGAACAAAATATTTATAAACCATTAAGTGAATATGCAATCCCTACGGCTGATGAACTTCATGTTAGTATTCAAATTCCAGCTGTAGATGCTAATTATTTTGAGCTTAAACCTTTTATTATTCAAATGGTTCGAAACAATCAATTTTGAGGAACACCTAATGAAGATCCAAATTTACAGTTTGCTAGTTTTTTAGAACTTTGTGCTACCTTTAAATATAATAATGTTTCTGATGATGCTATTAGGCTTAGAGTCTTTCCTTTTTCCTTAAAAGATAAAGCAAAGATGTGGCTTAATTCATTAGCAACTTGTTCTATTAAAACATGGGCAGACATGGCACAAAAATTTCTTGCTAAATATTTTCCTCCTTCTAAAACTGCTAAATTGAGAAATGTCATTACTTCATTTACACAATTTGATGGAGAAACAATTTATGAAGCTTGGGAAAGATTTAAGAAATTATTAAGAAAATGTCCTCATCATGCCTTACCAGATTGGTTAATTATTCAAACAATTTATAATGGACTTATTGGATCACTTAGATCTATTATTGACGCTGCTACTGGTGATTCTTTAATGGCTATGAAATTTGAAGAAGCCTACACTTTAATTGAAGAAATGGCTAATAACAATTTTCAATGGACTTCTGAATCCTAAAAGAATTGCTAGTATTCAAGATAATGAAGCCTTTTTATTTTAGCTTCACAAGTGGCTGCTATATCTAAGAAATTAGATAATTTTGCTATTAATATATCACATGTAAGTAATTATAATTTTGCAAATTCTGATGAATCTCAAACAATAGAAACTTTGCATGCTATTGCTAGTAAAACTAATAATCCTTATTCTAATTATTATAATCCTAGTTGGAAAGATCATCCTAATTTTAATTGGAGTAATGGACATCAAGTTAATCCAAATTGGAACAATCAAGGAAATTCAAACTAGAGACCAACTTATCCTCCTTGTCATAACAATCAGTAGAAAAAGTTGTCTGTAGAAGAATTGATCTTGCAACTGAGCAATCAGCTACAAAGTCAAAATACTATTATTCGTAATATTTAGAATCAGATGAGTCAAATTGCTAATTTCATTAATTATAGACCTCAAGGAACACTGCCTAGCAATGTCGAAATAAATCCTAAAGGATCTGGAAAAGAACATGAACAAGCAAAAGCTGTACAACTTAGAAGTGGAAAGGAATTCATAGAGAAAACACGGAATAAGATTGAAAAAGAGAATGATGTTGAAGAGATTGAAAAACTTAAAGATACCCTTTCTCCAAGTAAAGATCAGACTGTTGTACTTATTGAAGTGAGAGTTGAAAGACCACCACCACCTTTTCCTCAAAGACTTAAACAGCAGAAGCTTGACCATTAATTTTCTATGTTCTTTGAAATTTTTAAGTAACTTACCATTAACATTCCTTTTGCAGAAGCTTTGGAGCAAATGCCAAGTTATGCAAAATTTATTAAGGATATTTTAAGCAAGAAGATAAAAGTTAAAGCTTATGAAACTGTTGCCTTAAGTGAAGAATGTAATACAATAATTCAAAAGAAATTACCTTAGAAACTTAAAGATCCTGGAAGTTTCACTATACCATGGCTATTAGAGAAAAATTCTGTGGAAAATCCTTATGTGATTTAGGAGCTAGTATTAATCTCATGCCATTTTCAATCTTTCGAAGGTTAGATTTAGGAGAGATTTCTCCTACCACTGTAACTCTTCTGTTAGTTGATCGATCAATGACATATCCTAAAGGAGTTATAGAGGATATTCTTATTAAGGTAGATAAACTTATCTTCCCCGTGGATTTCATTGTTCTAGATTTGGAAGAATATAAAGAAATACCTATCGTTTTAGGGAGACCTTTTCTAGCTACCGGTCGAGCTATGATTGATGTGCAAAAAGGATAATTAACGATGAGAGTTAATGATCAAGAGATAACATTCAATGTTATGAAATCAATGAAGTATCCTAAAATAGAAAAATGCTATCGACTGGATATTTTTTATTATTTGATTGAAAAACATTACCAAGAAAAATGTAAGGTCATTTCTGATGACAGAGATAAAAAATCTATGTTATATAATGAGTTATTAAATGAAGAAATTGAAAAATTAAATGAAGAAATTTTATCTGAAGAAGATCATTATATCATGAAAATGGGAAATTTTAGACACAACTAAAAATGATATACTTTTACCCTCAATTGAAAAAGCCCCTGAACTGGAATTAAACATTTAAAGTATGCATTTCTTGGATATTCATTAACTTTACATGTAATTAAATCTTCAGAATTAAGCAAATATCAAGAAGAACAATTAATAGGAGTTATGAAGAATTATAAGAAAGCTTTTCGTTGGACTATCGCAGATATAAAAGGAATAAGCCCTTTTATCTGTATGCATAGGATTTTAATGGAAGAAAATTGTAAACCCGCTATTGAACCCCAAAGAAGATTAAATCCAATTATGAAAGAGGTTATTAAAAAATAGATTTTAAAGTGGTTAGATGCTGGAATTATTTACCCTATTTCGGATAGCCAATGGGTAAGTCCTATTCATTGTGTTCCGAAAAAAGGAGGAGTAACTGTCATTGTTAATGAAAAAAATGAATTAGTCCCAACAAGACAAGTTACTGGATGGCAAATTTGTATTGACTATTGAAAATTAAACAACGCCACTAGAAAGGATCATTTTCCTTTACCTTTCTTGGATCAAATGATGGATAAACTTGCTAGACACTCATATTTCTATTTTCTGGATGGATATTCTGGTTATCATCAATTACATGTTGCTCCTGAGGATTAAGAAAAGACAACATTCACAAGTCCTTGTGGAACATTTGCCTTTAGAAGAATGCCTTTTGGTTTATGCAATGCACCTGCAACTTTTGAAAGATGTATGATGTCAATATTCTGTGATTTGATTGTTAAAGGAATTGAAGTATTTATGGACAATTTTTCAGTTTTTGGAACTTCTTTTGAATCTTGCTTGGAAAATATAATGAAATTTTTAAAGAAATATGAAGAAACAAATTTAGTTCTAAACGGGAAAAAATGTCAATTTATGGTCACAGAAGGTATTGTACTTGGACATAAAGTTTCACAAATAGGGATGGAAGTTGATCAAGCAAAAGTGAAAATTATTGCTGAACTACAACCACCTACTAATATTACTGATGTGAGAAGTTTTCCAGGTCATGCTAGATTTTATAGGAGATATATAAAGGATTTTTATAAAATTGCTAAACCTCTTTGTCAATTATTAGAGAAAGACGCTAAATTTGAATTTAATGAAGATTGTCTGAATGCGTTCAATATTCTAAAAGAAAAATTAATCACTGCACCTGCCATTGTTGCACTTGATTAGAATAAATCTTTTGAATTAATGTGCGATGCAAATGATTATGCAATCGGAGCTGTATTAAGACAAAAATATGAGAAAATTTTTAAAGTTATATACTATGCTAGCAAAATTATTACTAAAACTCAAATAAATAACACTGCTGCTGAAAAAGAACTTTTAGCAATAGTATATGCCTTTGATAAATTTAGACCATATCTTCTTGGAACAAAATGTATCGTGCACACTGATCATTCGGTTATTAAGTATTTAATATCTAAAAAGGATGCTAAACCTAGATTGATCTGATGGGTTTTAATTTTACAAGAATTTGATTTTGAAATTGTAAACAGAAAGGGAATTGACAACCAAATTGCTGATCATTTATCAAGAATTAAAAATAATACTGAGAAATTTTATGAAGAAAATATAAATGACAAATTCCCAGATGAGCAATTATATATCATTCAAGGATTACAAATGCCTTGGTATGCTGATATAGTTAACTATTTGGTTAGCAATATTTTACCATATGGGATAAATAGTAAATATATTAAGAAATTCAAGAATGAATGTAAATCATATATTTGGGAAGATCCTCATTTATTTAAATTATGAAGAGATTTTGTGATTCGAAGATGTGTACCTTATGAAGAAACTTTTATAATTATTCAGAAATGTCATGATTTTGAATTTGGAGGACACATTGTAGTGGATAAAACTGCATTTAAAATTTTAAATTGAGTATTTCATTGGCCTACTCTATTTAAAGATGTACATTATGTGAAAATTTGTGATCGATGTCAAAGAATGGGAAATATGTCCAGAAAAGATGAAATGTCTCTAAACTTTATATTAGAAATTAAAATTTTTGATGTATGGGGTTTAGACTTTATTGGACCATTCGTACCATCATCTGGAAAGATTTATATTTTATTAGCAGTTGATTTTGTTTCAAAGTGGATCGAAGTTGTAGCTTTACCGAACTATGATTCCAAAAGTGTTTCAAAATTTTTAAAGAAAATGATTTTTACAAGATTTGGAATACCCACGATAATCATCACAGATGGGGGAAGTCATTTCAGAAATATAAGAATTCAATCATTACTAGAAAATTCAGAATTAAGAATAGAATTGCAACTGCTTATCATCCTCAAATAAGTGGATTGACTGAAGTGTCAAACAGAGAAATTAAAAAAATATTGGAAAAGACTGTTAATCCTAAAAGAACTGACTTGGTTGATAGACTTGATTCTGCATTATAGGCTTATAGAATAACTTATAAGACACCTATCGGAATGTCACCTTATCGGTTAATTTATGGTAAACATTGTCACTTACCTATTGAACTGGAGCATAAAGCTTATTGGGCAATAAAAGAGTTCAATTATAATTTAAATACTGCAGGAGAAAAACTATTATTACAACTAAATGAAATGGAAGAAATAAGAAATGAGTCTTATGAAAATGCAAGAATTTATAAGGAAATAATGAAGAAATTGCGTGACAAAACGATTTCAAGGAAAATATTCGAGCCTGGATTAGAAGTGTTATTATTTAATGCTCGAATAAAACTTTTCCCTGGAAAATTAAAATTTAAATGGATGGGACCATTTATAATTGAGAAAGTATACCCTTATGGAGATGTGGATATTAAAGATCCCAAAACTGGAAAAATATTTAAAGTTAACGGATTAAGACTAAAGCCTTATATGGGAGAAAAAAAATAAAATTACAAAGAAGCTTATGAGCTGATTCTAACAGAATTAGGTCTGGATGATGACGTTAAACTAAGCGCTTTGTGGGAGGCAACCCATATTTATTATTTTGAGTTTTATTTTTGTAAGGTTATGCCTTGGTTTTGACTAAATTTTTATATAACTTCTAAAAATAGAGGGCTAACGAGTCTGTATTGGCTTAAGTCAGACATTTTCTTGGAGTATATAGATTTGGGACTTGAACCACTCCATGTCAAATGTGAGTAAAAAGGAGATCAAGTTAACCTTCATTTGTGATTGTGTGTGATTTGATTTTTCATAATTGTGTTTGTTTTGTTGATCATACCCGTTTAATAGACCTATTTTTACGACTGAACTTGCAAAATTTCACAATAGGTGAATTGGAGTCGATCGAGGTTCCGGCGCCTAGGCGCCAAAAGTCGGTGCCTAAGCGACAGAATAACTAGCATATCGATGATCCGGTGCCCAGGTGCCAAATTCCAACGCCTAAGCGCCACAGTTACAGATAGTGGAAAAATCGAGATTCTTCAGTTTTTAACACGAAATCTTTTTATATAAAGCCTATTTTTAATCCCGAATCCCATTAGAACACTAATTTCGACTAGAGCAATTCATTTTGGGAGGAGATGGGACGGATTTGGAGGTAATGGATAGAGGAAATCATGGAATGAGGTAAGAGACAAATCTCCTAAAGATCCTTAGCCTTATTTTAATGGTTTTATTGTTGTTAGTCTAGAGAAAATGTTTACTCGAATGGATCAAATTGAAGCAGAAGCTCTAAGTATTGGTAATCGTCTCCATAAGATGTGCCACCAATACGAACACTTAGAATGACAAACTAAACTTCAATTTGATTATATGGTTGCCTATCATGATGCTCAAGTAAAAATGTATGCCAAGAACAAGTGAATTGATGAAAAGACGGCTTTGGATATTCCAAGGGCGTTGGTGTTCTATCCCTTTAGTCCTAGCGAACTTCATTGCGAAAAAGATGGAAATTGAAGATCAGTGTTAAATAAATTCTTTATGTGTTTTAGGCGTGATCGAGTCTTGTGTTAGTGTGCTGAATATCTCATGTGTGTGTTTGCTTAAATTGTTCAATGTGTGTTGTTAGATTTGAATGTTTGCTTTAGATATGTTGTTGTTTGTGTTATTTGTAAAACGATGAACCTTAATACAAGTCTTGTACTGAAAGTTATTGAATTTGGAATGGATATTAGGATTTTGAATTGAAGAATTTGGATACCTTTGTGTGGATCTATACTATCAATTTAAATTAATCGTGAAAATATTTGGAGGATATAAAATGGATTAAAACTCTCATAAGAGGAATTAGGAGTCAAATTTGATAAGATTTGGTGGAAAATATTTAATTTAAATAGAATTATTGGAAAGGCGAGTCTGGCTCTTAGACTCCAGAATTCGGAGCCTAAGCGCCGGTTCGGCCTGAACCTGAGAACTCATCTTCTTAAACCTCCCCCATGCCATTTTTGAAGCCTAAGCTTCCTTCTCCGTAGTTTTTCGCAAAAATACTACCTAGAGATCCCATTTAAAGCCGGATTTTCAAGTTTTTGAGCTTGAAATCACCAGATTTCTTCATCTGGAGGTTAGATCTACATTCTAAACTCATTATTTTTTATTTTTACCAAAAATTTTTTCTCTCATTTAGAAAAACTAAATTTTTTAAAAAAATTTTGATTTTTTTATGTTCAAATCCATGAATCTTTGTCGGCATATTTTTAGGTTGTGTGTTTTATTTTGAAAAGGGGTCGCCTAACAGAAGTTGTCGGCGAATTTTTAATTTAGTTTAAATAAATAATTTGAAAAGTAGTATTTGATTTTGAAAATAATTTTAAATTTGAAGATTTTAAGATATGAAATCAAACTGATCTCACATCCCAAATAGTTTATATAAACGAGCACAGCACCACAAACCGTGTATCTATCCCTAAGGATAGACACACTGCTTGACGGTGGGGCTCGATTAAATAAACTAGAAGATTTGTGACATCCGTTTGGTCTGCGAACCAATTTTATAAGCCGACAAATTCCCCGCTTAATATGAAAGCATTAAACAGGGTTTATATTACTCGGGTTCTTTAAAATTCCCTATAAGGGCAAGCCCCTATAGTTAATTACATCTTAAGTGATGGGAATCACCTAAGAAAACTCTCGATAATAATCAATAATTCTGCTCTCAAGGATTTCAAAGCTTAAGTTTTCAAGGGATTGAATTTTGGAATTTCAATAGGGAATGGATCAAATTTGGAACATTTTGTTTTGGGAATTCAAAGGAAGAAAAGTAGGAGAAATCACAGATTCGAAGCGAACTTCGGTAATCTCCCGATTATCCTATTGTTTGGCTTCGAGTTTAAGAAAGTTCTAATATTTATTTAAATGTTTTGATCTTGCCAATTTTAATTAATTAGGGCTTATATTTGTATGATAAAATCAAACAAATAGCCTCGAAGATGTGAGGGTTTATTGTCGTACCGGACGACTACCTCGGAATCCTAAGACTGGTTAGGGCTTAATTTACAAGGTAAAGGCCTAACGAAGAGTTGAGGATTTATGTTGCACTAGGCAAACTACCTCGAAGTCCTATGGCTTTGTTATTTAATTCTAGGAAAGTTTTGTTGAAGTAGACTCAGGTTTTGCTGATGACGATGGCCGTGCTGCCCACCATTCTCCGAGCTCCTTGTTATTGCAGAGGTTCAATTTTAGAGGTCATAAATCAGGGGATGAGAAAAGTGTTTTGGTTTAGAGAAAATTTAATTTCCAAGTGTTTTCAATATTTTAATTAAAACAAATCTTAAAGTTGATTATAACGACACCGGTTAAGATCCCACGGTTCCATCCTTCCGGCATCATTATTTTTATCGGATTCACTTAGTCCAGATGAATTTGCTAAACTCAACCGAATGAGTTCCACACTTTCATTTAGACCGTGGGAAATCCCGTTAGCAACACGTAGGTTACATCATCCGAGGTATTCCCGATCATCCAACAGGACGTTTTAATTTAGTTGTAATTGTAGTTTTGTGTTCCGTTTGTGATTAAATTTTGAGTTGTTTTATATTTTGAAATGTTGTGGCGGTGAATTTTATCTTGCAATGACTTTTAACTTAGTTTTGGTTTCAGTTTTAGGGACTATCCTAAAGGTGTGGGTTTTCATGCAACAGTTGTTTATCATGCAAGAAAAGTAAGTGCGATGCGATTAATGAAATTGCAATAATGTAAATTGCAAGAAAGTAAATTACAATAAAATAAAAGCGCACCTGGAGGGTCTTCCCGTCATCCCAAGCTGCACTTAAAACACAATTAGAACATTTAAGCAAGTTCCTAG
Organism: Papilionanthe hookeriana x Papilionanthe teres; assembly: GCA_022702705.1. Classification (NCBI taxonomy): domain Eukaryota; kingdom Viridiplantae; phylum Streptophyta; class Magnoliopsida; order Asparagales; family Orchidaceae; genus Papilionanthe; species Papilionanthe hookeriana x Papilionanthe teres. The sequence continues at coordinate 92,306,392 of CM040422.1, forward strand.
GCAAAACTAAGGTAAGGGTTATGGTTTTCTACCAAATTCCTAATCCTATAGCTAGTCATTTCCTATGACGTCTTGGTTCCTTGTGTTTTGGTCTGAAGACGATTTTCTTCATCAAAGAACAACTAAGTTCAATTGTTCTTATAAATATCCTATCATATTGAGGAAGTGCTTAAGAAGAATCTTAAACATCTTTTCAATATTTCTAGGATTGTTTTAAGTCCAAATGAATTCAATTACACAAATGAATTAATCGTCCAAGAGTCTCAAGTTTTGTTATCTTGCTCAGTGAACTAGGACATTTGAATGTCCTATAAGTGAAGTAACATTTCATTTCATATCCTGTTTAGGAGTTATGATAACTAAAGCTTTTGAGGGTACATTGGTATTCAAATGATTTGTGATTTAGTTTAATTTCAATTAATTTGGAATAGTGTTCAAGTTATTTTAGATTTATTTTGAATTCTTTATGTCTTTGGTGATGTTATATTTAATTCAACTTAATTTAATTTAATTTAATTTAATCTTTAATTTAATTTAATTCAATTTAATTCAATTTAGTTTAATTTGATGTTACATTAAATTAATTTGATTTGATTTAATTTTAATTTTAATTTGATTTAATTTAATTTAATTTAATTTTAATTCATTTAATTTAATTTTTAATTTGGTTTATCTTAATTTAATTTGGTTTTATTTATTTAATTTAATTTAATTTAATTCATTTAATTTAATTTAATTTGTTTATTTAATTTAATTTAATTTAATTTAATTCAACTTTTAATTTTAATTTAATTTAATTTAATTTAATTCAATTTAATTTACTTAATTTAATTTAATTTTTAATTTAATTTTATTTTTTAATTTTAATTGAAATTTTAAAAGAGTTTAATAATTTAATTTTAGTTTAATGATTAAGTCTTTTAATGTTTTGAATTTGAGTTATCATTTTAATTAAGAATTGAATATTAATGAGGTAATTAATTTAGGGATTTTTAAATTAAAGAATAAATATCTTCCTAATAATATCCCTATTTTAATAATTCCAATTTTATTATTCCTCCAAATTTAATCAATTATTTAATTAAGGTTTAATTATTTTAAATTACTCAATGGGTTACTACCCTTTAATTATTTAAATTTCAATCATCCAAATCAGATTAGGATCAAATATTTTACTTGTTAATTTTTTATTAAACCTAAAGTTTTAATTAAGGATTAAAAATTTTAATTACCACTTTACCCTTTAAGCTTAATAATTTCATAACTCACTAAATTGAACTCAAATGAACTTAAAATTTTTATGTGACTTCAATCATATGTCAATAAAGACATGAGAGGAGAAAATGTGATTTTTCTGTATTTAATTTATTTATATAATTATTTTTGGTAGAAAATAGAGATTTCCAAGGAAAATTTAATAACATGACCAAGGGAAAGTTTCTGTCCTTAAGAAAATTAGGGGACATTCCTAATGACCAGAGGACCACTTGCACCAATTTTGGTGATTTGTTGAATTATATTATTTTTATTATAATTATTTTAAGTTTTGGAGTGTTAATTAATTTAAAAATAAAATAATTGTTGAAAAATGAATTTTATATTTTTCAAAAATCTCTCTGATATCAAGGAAATCAGAGAATCAAATTTTACAATTTTCTGATTTTTCTATGATTTATTATAATTATTTTAGTGAAAATGCTAGAAAATACATTTTTTTAATTTTAAAATTACCCTAGAGCTTTAAAATTTAATATCTCACTAAATAGACCTAAGAAAAATATGGGATTTGTTCCTAAGTGATTAAAATTCAAAATGTGACATTTTGGTGAATTTTATTATTTTTGTGATTTTTATTATTTTTTAATTATTAAAATATTAAAATAATATTAAAAAATCAACTTTTTAGAAAATTGAAATTTTAATTTTCTTAAATTCCCCTGATATCAGAGAGGCTCCAAAACCAATTTGGTGAATTTTTGATAGATATTTTGAAAGTTATGAATTTTTAAAGTTTAAAATGACTAAATGGCTTAATCAACCCAATTAGTAGGGCTAACCAAGTCCAATTGACCTCAAATTTTTATGGTGGGTTTCTATGATCCTAAAGGTCCGTGGAGAATTAATGTAGGGCTAATCAAGTCAATTTGATGTATGGTTAGCTCTAATTAATTAGAGATCCATTTTGGGTGTTTAAGCCAATTAGGGTTGTTTTAAATGAACTAACTCAAAACCTATTTTTCCTAGGGTCCTCTGGTCATAAGGAACATCACCAAATTTTTCTAGAATTTATTTCACAACATGCTATTTATTGGAATTAAAATACTCAAAAAAGTAACATGAATTTAAAAAATCAATAACTCTTCATAGGGATGGCCTCTGACTTTGGAAAATTCAGGGAATGTTCCCAAATTCAGAGGCTTGAAAAGCCCTATGGTCTCATGCCATGGAGAATTGTATACATGCATGGAGAATTAAAAATATGCAGAGAGTAAATAAATTATTAAAAATAAAATACTTGATGAAATTAAATGATTTCTTTTTCACATTATTCTCCTCTCGTTCACCGAGCAAGAGGGTATTTTTATTTTATTTTTCTGATTTTTCTACACAAAGTTATGAATTTTTGAAGTTTAGGGAATTAAATAAATAGAAAATACCCCTAATTTTCTATTTATCCATGCGGCGCCGCGTCAACCTCAGCAGTTCCGAAACGCCGCGTGTCGCGCTCCCATTCGACGCCGCCATTTGAGTCAGCAGCCCGGCCCCCGCGGTTCTCGTACCGTCTCCTGATCCGACGCCATCTGAGCCGTCCGTCCGCGCGTGTATTGAATGGACGTCATCCGTTCATCGTCCCCGAGCGTTCTCACCCGAGAGCCGTCCACACTAAATCCCTAAGATCTCACTCGATACTCAATGGATTTTCATGTTCTTATGCTCTATGGATTCGTCTTGAGAAGACGAACACATCTATACGGTTTATGTGGGATGAAATTTATGCAATAAAAATGGAGAATGTTCAGAAGCTCGGGAAGAAGAGTTAGGCCATACCTTTGCTCAGAGAAGTGTGGCTTCGATCTGAGAGTTGTTGCACCTTCGATTGGATCCCAGCAAGCTCCAGATGAAGTCTCCTGGTCTGGTTAATTGTCTAGGTGTGATTTCGACCAAGCCCGATCACAAAGCTTGGAGGCTCGGAGCAATCGGGTGGCTCGGAGATGGGGCTTTTGCTGGTGGACACCTTCCCTTGGTCCGGTGAAGGTGTAGAACCAATCAATTTGGGGATTGGCTCACCGTGGAGAAGTGTCCTGGTTTTGGGCCTAGATTTCAACTACGAAATTAAGCTTACAGAGAAGAAATGGCAGGGGGATCTCGGTGGGGATCAAGTGCTCGTGTATGGGGAGGAGTCCGGAACAATTTTGGCGAGTTTCCTTAAGGTTTGTTTCAGCACCTCTCATGGCCGAGAGGGGTGGTGTTTAAATAGGAGAGGGTGGAGGGCCTCCCGAGGAGAGTTAGGGCTTGGGATCAGCCTGCTCTCGGCAAGAGAAGAACAGCTCCAATGGCCATCGGGGATGGGGCAGCTCAGCGAGTGAGAATTCCAAGTTGGGCTCACATGTGAGCTCTCGGCCATGGTGTTTTCCGGCGACCTGGTGGCTCGCCGGACAGGCATTGGTCACTCTCAGGGTCAGGAGATCCAGGGCTTGAAGTTGGTGAAGGCAATTGGGCTTGGATATGTGTAAAGTGTTTGAATCAAAGTAGAATGGGGTAAGGGTATATTTTGGCTCAAATTGGTCAAATGCATGGATTGGGCTAGGTGCACCTTCCCATGGCTAGTTTGGGTCGAAGATAAAGTGGTTTAGGTCAGCTCAATTAGTGGGGAAGGGTCACCATCCAAGTACAATTAAGTTTAAGCATGGTTTAGTGGAGTCTTGGAAGTGGCTAAATCACCCTTAAGGGAATCATTAAAGGACTCCCTCCTTTTGCCAAAAATGACATGGTGATGTGTAAAGTGGCTGCCATGGCTTGCATATGGCTTGTGCATGGCTTCATGGCTCCATTTGGCTTGGGAAAAGGTTGGGTCAATTTCATAAAAATGGATTTTAGGAATTTTTGGTAATTAGATGGAAATTTGTATGAGACTTGATTTGGAATGATTTGATGATGAATTTAGGACTTAGGGATGATTTTAATTGAATGGATGATGTAGAGAAATATCATGTGGGCTTTGGGACCAATCTTGGGCCTTTGGATGTGGTGAAGGATGGGCTTTTAAAATGGTTTAGGAAAGTGGGCTTTTGATTTTAAAATGGATTTTGGGATGAAATTTTGTAAAGAGGTTGGGCCAAATAATTGTTGGGTTTAGCTCATGGATTTATCATGTGTGACTTGAAGCAAATTGGGAGTGATTTGGGTTTGAATTGGGTTGAATTTGGGCTCTTTTGGTGAATGGGCCAATATAGGTCCAAGTGGGCCAAGTTTGGCCAATGTTGGGCTAGGGTTGAAATTGATGTAAAATTAATGTTGAGAAATGTTTATGGGAGTGTTTCAAAGAGGTTTTGACTTTGGTTGAGCTTTGATTTTGGGGTTTGGGCCCATTTGGGTTAGGTTTGGGTTTAGGTCAAAATTGGGCCTTTTAGCTTTGGGTTGAATTTGAGTGGGGTTTGGGTCCAAATTTTGGGCAAATCATGTTAGTGTTATGCTTTTGGGGATGCTAAGGAAGATTTAGAAAAGATTTGGGGTTAATTGGAGTTGAATTGGGTGAGTTTGGGTTAGGTTTGGGTCATGGGTCCAAATTGGGCTTTAAGGCCAAAAGTGAAATTGGATCCAAATGTCAATCAAATTGGACTTGGATTTGGTCTAGATTGGTGTTGGGAATGTTGAATTGAAGCTTAGAATTGAGTTGGACCAAAATTTGGGTCAATTGGATAGGTTTGGTTTGACATTGGGTTCACTTTGGGTTAAAATGGGTCAAATTGTGTGTTTTGACAAAAGTAGGGTAAATTAACAAAATTGGCCCATTGTGTAGTTGGAAAAAATGAAATTGGGAATATTTGGGATTTTCTGGAATTTTCTGGGAATTTTCTGAATTTTTGGATTTTTGGGTCAAGAGGGGTATTTTTGGGTATTTGGAGGGTATTGGGAGGTTTTCTTGGAATTTTTGATATTTTTGGGTATAGATGATCAATTTGAGTGATGTAGAAATGTTTGGGAATCATTTTGAGGAATCTTGGGTTATTTGGAAATTTTTGAGAAATTTGGGTAATTTTAAGGGTTTTGGGTTAGCTAAGCGGGTGTAGGGTCCCGGGGGTCAAAAATTGAAAATTTGGAAAATTGAAAATTTGGAAAATTGAAGAATTGGTAAATTTGAGTGGAATGAAATCATTTTGGTTGAGCCATGAAGCCACATCAAGCCCACATGAGCCATGAAGGGACCCATTTGAGGCATCCACTATGTTGTTCCTAACCCTCTTAGCCAAGGGCTTAGGGGTTAAGGACCATCCATGTGAATCACCTACATGAGTCAGGAGGTCAAGTTAGGTATGGGTGTGGTTTTAGGAGGTGTGTGAAAGTGTAGTGTATAGGTGTAGTGTGTGTGTAAGTCAGTCCCTTCACCAAACCAGGCCACCCAGGGCAGTCCTAAGGCCAAAGAGTCCCATAGGAACTCATCCTTTAAACTTCCACATTTGATTTCAACCCTCTAGGTGATTAGGGGTCTACAATCAAGTTTGTGGAGTTTGCAGGGAGTTAAGAAGTGGTTTGAATTTCTAAAAGGTGGGTCCCAATTCTAGTCCTCTAAGATAGTCAAAGGAAAAGCCTAAGGCTAGATCCTAAGTACTAAAGAGAAGAAGAGAAGACCTCATCAAAAATGAGGTCAACAATCTTTAAGCTCTTTCAAGTTTGAAAAGCTTAAATTAGTTTATTTTCCTATATCTGTTAAATTTATTTCACGTTTTTCTTTCACATTTAGATGGCACCCAAATCTAAGCGAGGAAAGGAACGAGAAAATTTTGATCGTAGCAAGTTCGTCACTGCTGCTGTACATTTCCATTACAATGATTTTGCTAAGACTCGAAATTTTATCTCCAAGCAAAGTTTTTTTAATCCTGGAGGAAGAATTAAGGAAAAAATTGTTGCACTCAACTAGCAACGATTCTACTATTTCACTGTTGTTGTCGTTATTTCGGTGGTTAGAGAGTTTTATGCCAATTTTGTGGATGCTGAAGAATACGAGATTTTTGTTCGAGGAGTTGGAGTAGGATTCACTCCTGAATGCATCAATATTTTTTATGGCCTGCCGCCAAACATAGAGTGTTATTATTCAGGTTTATCTCCATCTGAGGAAGATTTAGACATGATTTTTGCCTACCTAACTGATAGTATTGGAGCCTGGAAGATTCGGAATGGAAAAAGGGTAAATATTTCATCTTCTAAGCTCAATGGTATTTCCAAGGCGTGGCACTACTTTATTTCTGCTCGTCTCCTTCCATCCAATCATCTAAGCGAAGTTACCAAATATAGAGCTATTCTAAACTACTGCATTCAAGAGAGGAAGTATATTGATGTAGGGAGCATCATTTATGATTCTATAGAGGCTACTGCTCGTTCTAGCACATCTATTAGACTTGGTTTTCCATCTCTGATCTATTCTCTTTGTCAACGTGCTGGTGTAGTTACTGAGCTTTCTGAGGAAAAGCTCAAGTCGACTAAGCCTATCGGAAGAGAAAGTGTCAGCATTTATGATCGACTGTGAGGTAAGAGTTCTACTGCACCTTCTGGTTCATTACCTACTTTAGGTAGAGCTTCTACTTCTAGACCATCTACTTCAGCTGAGCCATCATCTGCTTTTTGGGAAACGATGCATGATCAGTTCATAGAGCAGCAGCATGAGTTATTCTTAACTCACTGCAAAGTATATATTATAGACAAGAAGATTGATCATCTTTCTGAGTATACATAAGGAAAGAGTGATTTTGATGCTGATTATTCAGAGTCTTTAGTGAGATTTCTGAAGGGTGAGCATGATGTTCAGTCCCCTACTGTCCCAGTTTTCACGCTATATTGATCCTAAGGATATGGAATTCTCTTTTGGTGATGATGATGATGAAGCTACAGACAGTGATTAGTAGCGTGACTTATCTCTAGAGATTGATGATTCTGCTTTTAGAGTATTTTCTTGTTTCTTGTCTTGTTTTGTGTGATTTTAGTTGTTAGTGTTTATGTAAATTTTTTATGCTAAAACTATTTCTGGATTATCTGATTTGTGTTTAAGACTGAGATGTGAATTAATTTCTATAAAAGTTTATTTCTGTTTGAGTCTATTGTTTAGTATTCATAAATAGTTAGTAAATTTGAATGTTCTAATATTAAAAAAATAAAATAATACATAATTTTTTGAAATTAACTCCTGCACTGCAAAACTTTTCTATATATGCATAATCATTTCTGTTATATTCATATTGAAGCATGTGTAAAAGTAGAAGTTAGTTTTTCCTTACTATATCATTATTGTACTTAGATTAATTCTTGTTTATTTCTTTCTCTCATGCTTTAGAAAAATTCATGATTTCATATTTGCACTAAAGCTAAAGTTTGGGGGAAGGGAAAACATTTATCAAATTTAAATATTATTTGTCCTTCATGAACTAATATTTTCTTTAAAAATATAGTAACATAACCTAAGGAATGAAAAATCTGTTTAAGATTACCTAAATTTTTGAATTTATAAATAATTTAGTAAACTTAACTAAAATTCAAAAATTTTGGTTGAATTTAAGAATAAAATTATTTAGCTTAAAGAATAATAAGATGAAAATTTTCCTATTTATAGTAAGAGAATTATATTTTTGAAATACTAAGGAATCAAGAATATTGCTTGAAAAAGAAAAGATTGAAATAAGTTTTGAAAAATAATAAATTACTATTGTCATATTCATTAAGTAAAAAAATGTATCAGTTTTTGAAAATAAGTTAAGGATAGTGAAGTTCAGAATCATTAACAGGCTATCCAAAAATAGTAATCCTCACTTAAAAAAAAAGAAAAATGATTGAAAAAAAATCCAAAAGAAAAAAAAAGAATGTGAGGAGAAGCTTGAGGAAATGCCTAATAAAAAATTAGCTTCACTTGAATTATCTTATAATAAGAAAACTGATTACATTTTTAACTTAATTTCTATGTACATATATTTTCATTAGAAAAATATTTCATGAAAGTCTTCTTTCTTGTAAATATTCTCTGTGAACTTGATATGATAAACTACAATTATTCTTGAAATAAATGAAAAAGTTGGAAATCTTATGATTTGGTAGTTAAATATTATTAAATTCTTAAAATTAAACTTAATTAGTGAAATTTGGTTAATAATTTGCTAAATCATTTATAAAACCAAAAATTATAAGGAATCTTAAATATTTTAACTTCATTCCAAATGTTATCTAATTTATCTAATTAAAAGGGTTACTTGAGGATAAATAACGTTTAAGTTTGGGGGAATTTGATCTACCAAAAAAATACCCATTTTTATGCTTGATTTATTATTCAATTCCTAAGGATATTATGCTTTAATGAAAGGTATTTTCATATTTTTTGATGTAGATGATAAAAAAAGAGTCCAATGAAGAAAAAGAAGGAGAAAGGAGCAAAAAGGAGAAAAAATGGAGCTTATGGAGCAAAGGTTTGAATTATTGGCATGGCGCCTAGGCGCCAGAGTCCGATGCCTAAGCGCCAGTTTGATATAGACGTTGTTAAGTTTTTTTGATAACTTTGGGCAGTTATTTTGACGGTATTAAGCAGTTTTTGCAGCTTCTAGAAGACTGGAAGTTACTCCTAATATATAGGGCATGTGATATAATGTATTTTGACACTAGGAACAGGTTTGGATCAAGAAGAGGTGTGACCCAAAGTGAAGAGGTGCGAATGACCTGATCAAGGAGTCCGGTGCCTAGGTGTCAGATCCCGACGCCTAGGCGTGACAGTTACCTTCTAGAAGATACATTGAATTTGGACGAATTTTGAAGATGTGGCTTAAGCAACCCTTGGTCAAATTCAGAGCTCTATAAATAGAGGCCCATTCTACAGAAAAAATCGTACCCCTAATATCAAAACCCCCTTTTTAGTATTTTACCATCTTCTCTCTCATCTTTAGTTTTATTTATTCTCTTCCATACTTAGGGTGGCACTTTATTTTGTATCTAGAGAGTTTATTTTGAGTGTTTATTTTGTGTTATTGCTGTTAGAGTCTTTCATCATTACTTTGGAGTCAGTAGAAGTCAGCGGATCTCTTGAAGGAACACTTCAGATATGTATTTGTACTTTGGTTCAAAGTTTTATAAATATGTTTTGTTGTGTTATTTCAATGAGTTCTAAGTAGTTAGTTATCTTTCTCCTTTAATCTATAAAAAGATTATAAATTAAATAAATTTTGTAGGAGAATTAAATATATAATATTTCAAATTATTGTGATGATATTAATACCTGATCTTAGTTTACTTTTTAAATTGGTCATTTAAATTGTTAAAACTTGTTGAAGAATTTTGAGACCAATCAGGAGATAAATTCTTAACTAGTAGATATCACATGAATCTTTAGGTAATCATAGGCTATACGCGGATTATTTAAAGTGAAGTGCAAATAAAAAGGAAGACAATATTTAATGGGCGTAAAATTAATTAGTTTTTAGAGTGACAGACTAAATTCTAATAATTTTGTTTATAGAAAGGTAATGAGTCACTGGTAGGGCCGACCATAGCCACCCTTGGACAACTAGTAGTGTGATCCTAGATTAACCCATTCTACTAATAACACATCCGGAGCATATTCAATAGATTAGTTAATGTTCTTTGCACCTGGACCAAAGGGTAAAGAATAAGAATGCTTCTATTTGGCACAATACCATAATCTTATTTCCCTACAAAGGATAATTAATCTATAATTCTTAGATTAGTTGAAAAAGGAGAAAGTTGTTTTTATAATTGCATTGAATTTTAATTACTGCTTACTTTATTTTCCTGCTTATTGTTTACCTTCTTTAGTAAAATTTATTAGTTAATTAAATTTGAATATATATATATATATATATATATATATATATATATATATATATATATATATAAAGAGAGTATTTATATATTACTATCAAAATTATATTTGTTCTTTTACCTTTTTTTCAATATCCTTGTAGGCGATAACCGGGACTCCACTAGAGCCCCGTATTACTTGAACGATACATATACTTACATTTAAAATTATGACTTTTACAATAAAATTTAAATATAAAATTATAAAAGTAAACCTCGCACATCAAATTTTTGAAGCCATTTAACAGAAATTAAATTTTCTAAAAAGTGTTATCAAATTCTTATATTTTAAAGCATATTAAAAGTCGCATCGCATCAGACTATCAGGAGCTGTCACCAGTGTCAGATACACAGAATGGTTCTACAACAACCTCCAAATGTACTACACCCAATAATCGCATCGTGGTGGTTTAAGAGTTTAGACACAAACATAATGGGTCTTATAGACTCTCCATAAACTCTAAAAAGTTACACAAATTTCATAAACTCCCATAAATTTCCCACAACCCAGACAAATTCTACAAATCATCCATACATCAAAATTCTCGGGATCGGTGTGATGCCCCGTTAAATGGATGTTAAGGCTTCTAATTCCTTCAAATTCACATTCTGGAATCGATGCGACGATTTTGATTCCTACACACATAACATTTTGGAGTTGATGAAAGGATTTTGTTTCCACACACATGACATTCCGGGATCGATGCAATGATTTCAATGCCCATGCACATGACATTTCGATGTTGGTGCAAGGATTCCGACTCCCACAAAAATTCCTAAATTTTCACATATCTCACTACAAAATTTCCCACAAATCAAAAAAATTCTTAGGATAGGCATAGTACTCACCCTTCACAACACTCGCAACCACTTGGGTTGGGTGTAAGTTTCAGCGCTTTCCTCCCTAATATAGCAAAATTTCCGTTAGTAGCTTTTAGTTGGATGTGAGAACCTGTGCATTTTTACTTGACCTAGCCTTCCAATCAAACAAAATCACATCGATAAAATATTAAACCTCAGCAAGAAATCTTGAATATCCTTCACCCTCATGATCTCAAAAAGTCAAAACAAAAATGTACACACAAAGTCAAAATCAAAACAAAAAATGAACATGCAAAATCAAAGACAGAAAAGAAAACAAATCAAATTGACACATAAATTTAAAAACATAGAACTCTCACAACAATTTGAAAATACACCTATTATTCCCTAGTAAGAATTCTAAATCTTCAACTCAAATCCAATTTCAAATCAGTTTTGTTTGATAGCTCCAGCACACCACACCTAGTAGGGGTTCATTTATTAACCTCATTTTTGGTGAGGTCTAATTTCCCTCTTAAGACTTAGGATTTAGCCATAAGATTTTCCTATTGACTATTTGTTGACCTCTCTATTATAAAAACCTCAAATTAACACCCACAGACAAAACATGTCTTGAACTATTTGCACTAGCATAGGATCCTCAGACACCTTTTTGAAGACTTAATGATCAATATGATCATTAAATTCATCCTAGGAGGAGGTCTACTAAAATTGACCCCTTTTGAACTCAACTAGGGTCCCCCAAAACCCTAATTTGAATTAACCCCACTACATCTTTTTGAGATCTAATAATGATGACATAACAAAAAAATCAAATCAGCGATGAAATAAACAAATTTAGTCAACCCTTGACTCAAAAGTCACCCCATTTGGCCCTTTGGTCAACCAAAAGACAAAATTGGTCAAACTTGATCTAAATGGTCAATTTTGGACATAATGACCACCACATTGACTATTTGGTCAACCCAAAGACCACATTGGTCAAACTTGGTTAAAATGGTCAATTTTGAAACTAATGAACACCAGAACCATTTGGTCAACCTAAAGACCAAATTGATCAATCTTTGTCAAAATCATTAATTTTGAACCCAATGACCACCACAGTGAACCAATTGGTCAACCCAAAGACCAAATTCGTCAAATTTGGTTAAAATGGTTAATTTTGAACCCAATGACCACCACATTGAACCATTTGGTCAACCATAGAGATAAATTGCTCAAACTTGGCCCCTTGATTAACCCAAATCACCAAAATGATCAAATATGACCATTTGGTCAACCCAAACCCCAAAATTTTTCAAATTTGATCAATTAATCAACTCTAGACTATATGATCACCATGAAGTCAACCATAGACCCTATGGTTAACTCAATCTCCAAAGACATCATCATATGATCAATTTGACCATCATCGTTAATCATGGTCAACCATGGTTAACATGGTTGACTAAGCCATATCACCACACCCAATGGACGTAATGACTAACCTAACCATGACAAGGTCATGTATGTCACCCTGATCAAGCTTGGACCCAAATTGGTCAACATTGGTCAATATTGGTCAACATTGTCAAACCTAGTAAAAAAGTCAATCTTGGGCTAAGTTCATAAAAATCTGTCAAATAATCAACACCCAAAATCATTTTGACCAATCTATGGGTTAATATTATAATTTCAAAAATTTTTAATTAATTATATAATTAATTCAAAATGAAATTATAACCAAATAACCCTAAATTAAAATTAAATTTATGACATCATACATGACAACTAAAACACATAAATGAGTTTCAAAATTGAATTCAACCCATGAGAGGTTGCTAGTGGCTCACCCATGACCCATGAGACCTACCATAGCATGGTTAACCCATTAACCAACCCATGAGTCACCATTGTTGACCAAATGAAAGGTTATCATGAGGTCATCATGAGGGGAAGGAATAGGTGTCATTCCTTCATGAACCCTTGAAAGTAGGATTTGGTGAAGTCATCACTCACCTAAATCTCTACCCAATAGAAGAAAAGCATGGCTTAAGTCATTTTATACATCATAATTAAGCTCATAATGGCTTAGACATGGAAATGAGGGAAGAGGGGATTATGTGTCATTCCTCCCCAAATCTAATGTGTGACTCATATGCTTAGTTTGAAGGAGATAACCAGCTCAATCTAAGATGATTCTATCCACCTCATGAGCCAACCAATGGAAGGGAGCCAAGACCAAAATCCAATTCTTCCCCTAATGAATGCTCATTATGAAATCACTTGGGGAGCTTACACATGGTTATCTCCAGCCAGGGGACTTATCCTCATGCCCTCATGAGGCTATTAACTTCATCCCCAAGCAATACCAAACTTTTCTAAGCTTAGTCGTGGCCTCTCCATAGCTATAAATAGAGCCTAACCCAAGAGCACCCAATAAGAAGAGAGACCCATATACAGTCTATAATTTCCAAAACCCTGAACACCAAAATTGCTCCCCAAAGCCTAAGGAGTTGATCCCCCATAAAATTATCTCATGAAATCCACTTATAGGTTTCAATTTCATGCTCTAAAAATAGAACAATTTTTTTGTTGACACAAAACCTTTAAAAATCTCAAATTAACCACTCCTACACCATCCGTGAATTGTACGAAGAAGTTTCCAATAAAATTTGGACCTTCCCGTGAAACCTAACCCATTCCAAGACCAAGCCGTGAGCCCATTTTAGTGAAGTCATACCTCCACCAGATTTCACTTCAAACTGAGCACACCAGAAGCTTTACAAGGAATCAACTATCTTTCTTATTAAATTTGATTAATGCCTCACATCATCAAAGGCAGGTATGTCCATTTAAACCTAAAAAGAGCTCGGACTTGGAACATTATGAAGAAGATCACTTCTAAACATCCACGTAACCATATAGATGTGATCTCGTTGCTTTGATGGAGCTTTAGAACTAAAGTTCATTTAAATCCATGAAGAATTAACAGAGATCTTAGGGTATTAAAACATGCGATGTACGGGATACACCGGGTTGGAGGAGACGACTGGATACTATCCATCTTTATGTATTAATAATGGAATGTCGTGATCTAACCGGACTGTGATCCATACAAAATAGATGAAACCACGGGCCACGTGGCTGCTGTTGACCTCATTTTTGATGAGGTCTTTTCTCTTCTCTCTCCTTAGTACTTAGGATCTAGCCTTAGGCTTTGCCTTTGACTATCTTAGAGGACTAGAAATGGAACTCACCACATAGAAACTCAAAAACCTCTTAACTCCCTACAAACCCCATAAGTTTGATTGTAAACCCCTAAGTCACTTGGAGGGTTAAGATCAAATGTGGAGGTTTAAAGGATGAGTTCCCTATAGAACTCTTTGGCCTTAAGACTACCCTGGGTGGCCTGGTCTGCTGAGGGTTGACCTACACACATTACACTTTCACACACATTCCAAATCCTAAAACCATTCATCTCTAGCTTGACTTCCTGACTCATGTAGGTAATTCATAGTGATGGTCCTCAACCCCTAAGCCCTTGGCTAAGAGGGTTAGGAACAACATAGTGAATGCCTCAAATGGGTCCTCTCATGGCTCTATGGGCTTGATATGGCTTCATGGCTCAACCAAAGTGATTCAATTCTATTCAAACTTAATCAATCTTCTTTTTTTCAAAATTTCAATTTTTGACCCCCGGGGCCCTACACCAACCAAACCTACAAAATACCCTTAAAATTGCCCAAAATTTGTAAAATTTTATAAATTACCCAAAATTCATCAAAATCAGTCCTAAACATTTTCCACCACTCAAATTGATCACCCATAGCCAAATATACCAAAATTTCCAAAAATACCCCCCAATACCCTCGAAATACCCAAAATGCCCTTTTTAATCAAAAAATCCATAAATTCCAAAAATTCCCTGAAAATTTAAAAAAATCCCAAATATTCCTAATTTCATTTTGTTCAACTACACCATAAGCCAATTTTGTCAATTTAACCCACTTTTACCAAAAGTCCCAATGTGGCCTCTTTTTTAACCTAAATGGGTCGACCCAATGTCAAACCAAATCAACTTAATTGACCTCAATGTTGATCCAATCCAATTCTAAACTTCAATTCCATGTCTCTAATATCAATTTAGACCAAATTTAAGTCCAATTTGACTAACATTTGTATCCAATTCCAATTTGAAGCTTAAAGCCCAATTTTGGCCCATGACCTAAACTTAGCCCAAACTAACCTGATTCAACTCCAATTAACCCCAAATCTTTTCCTAAACCTTCCTAATATCCCCAAAAACAAAATACTAATAATATTTGCCCCAAATTTGAACTTAAACTCCACTCAAACCTAACCCAAAACCAAAATCCCCATTTTTGGCCTAAACCCAAACCTAACCCAAATGGGCCCAAATCCCAAAATCAAAGCCCAACCAAAGTTGAAAACTCTTTGTGACACTCTCATAAACATTTCTCAACATTAATTTTAGATCAAATCTAACCTTAGCCCAACCTTAGCCCTAGTTAGCCCAATTTGACCCACTTTAGCCCCTTTACCAAAAAAGCCCAAATTAAATCCAATTCTATTCTAAATGATACCAAATCTTTTCTAAAATGTTCATGACACATCCCTAAACTAAAACCAACATTTATTTGGCCCAACCCCTTACCAAATTTTCAACCAAAAGTTCATTTCAAAATCTAAAAGCCCACCCTTAAAGCATTTAAAAGCCCACTTCCACCAAATCCTTAAAGCACAAAACCCATTCCAAAGCCCACATGAAGTTTCCCCTCATCACCCCTTTGATTTAAATCACTTCCTAAGTTTCAAATTTATCATCAAATCTTCCTAAATTAAGCCTCATGACAATCTCCCTTAAAATCATCGAAAAATGCCAATATCCTTCTTCATGCAAATGACTTGACTTTTCCAAAACCAAATGAAGCCACGATGGAGTTATTCACAAGCCATTCGAAGCCATGATAGCTTGGCCTTGTCATCAATCCATTTATGGCAAGAGAGGGGAGCCCTTTAATAATTCCCTTAAAGTTGATTAAACATTCCTATGCTTCCCTTAACCTATGCTTAAACTTAATTATACTTGGATTGTGACTTGATCCCACTAATCAAGCTGACCCAAGTGACTTTCTCTTAAGCCCAAACTAGCCTTGGGTGGTGCACTCAACACAAACCCATGACTTGACCAAATTGAACCTAAAATGACCCCCTCACCATACCACTTAAAGCCAAGCTCTTTACACATGTCCAACCTCCATTGCTTGCACGAAACTCAAGCCCTGACCTCCCTGACCCTGAAGGTGACCCATGCCTGGCCGGCCAGCCACCACAGTCGCCGGAAAACACCATGGCCGAGAGCACCCATTTGATTCAAAAAATTCAAACTCACTAGCTGAGTTGTCCTAACTCAATTGGACTCCATGGTTGTTCTTCCCTTGCATAGAGCAGCAGATCCCAAGCCCTAACTCCCCCTGGGAGTCCCTCCAACCATGCCTATTTAAACCCACCACCTTCTCGGCCAAACAAGGTGATGAACCAGAGCTTAACAAAAGTCTGCCAAAATTGCTCGAGGACCTTCTCCTAACCTAGAGCAATTGATCCCCAGTGTCCCTTTGCCTCAATCCCCATTGACAGAGCTCAATTTCTCAGTCAAAAATCCACCCAAAAACCAGGACAACTCTGAAACCTCCACTAAAATCAAACTAAACTCACCCACACCTACACAGGATCAAGAAAAGAATTTCCCCAGTGGAAGCCCCCTCACTAGGCCAGCCATTCTCTCTAGCGACCAAGCTTTGAAATCAGGCTTGGTGGAAGTTGTACCTAGCCAGAGACTTCATCTAGAGCCTCCTTGGGTGCAATCGAAGGTGCCACAACTCTCTGATTGAAGCTTCACTTCTCAGAGCCAAGGTATAGACTTTTCCTTCTTTCCGAGCTTCCATTGATTATCTGTAGCATGTAAAACATATGGATGTGTTTGCCTCTTCTAGATGAATCCATAGAGCATAAGAACATGAAAATCCATTGAGAAATGAGAGAGTTCTTAGGGTTTTAGTGTGGATGGTCAAGGTTGCACACCAGTCGTAGACGATGACCAGGCGCCGTCCAATCGAGCGTGTATCGAGTGGACGGTCAAGATTGCGCCGGACCAGAGAATGGTAGGTGAACCGTGGGCCCCGGAGCGCTGAGTCAGATGGCGGCGTCAAATGGGAGTGCGATGCGTGGGCTTTCGGAGCTGCCGAGGATGAGTCAGCACTACGTGGATAAGTAGAGAAATATAGTTTTTTTATTTATTTAAATACCCAGAACTTAGAAAATCCATATCTTTGTGTAGAAAAATCACAAAAATAAAATAAAAATACCCTCTTGCTCAGCGAACAGAGGAGAATAATGGGGAAAAAGAACTGAGTTAATTTGATTAGGATTTTACTTTTAATTAATTATTTACTCATTTCAGTATTTTAATTCTCCATTTGCATAGACAATTCACCATGGCATGAGACCATAGGGCTTTTGAAGCCACTGATATTGGGAACATTCCCTGATTTTTCAAGGTCAGAGGCTATCTCTACGGCAAGTTATGTATTTTTCAAGTTTATATCACAGTTTTTGGTATTTTAATTCCATTAATTAGCATATTGCTTAGAAAATTCTAGGATAATTTAGGGAAGTTCTTAGGACCAGAGGACCCTGTCGGCATATTTTTAGGTTTGTGTTGTATTTTTGAAAAGAGGTCGCCTACAAAAATTATCGGCGAATTTTTAATTTAATATAAATAAATAATTTTAAAAGTAGTATTTGATTTTGAAAATAATTTTAAATTTGAAAATTTTAAGATATGAAATCAAACCGATCTCACATCCCGAATAGTTTATATAAACGAGCACCGCACCACAACCGTATATCTATCCCGAGAGTAGACACACTCGCTTGATGATGGGGCTCAGTTAAATAAACTAGAAGATTTGTGACATCCGTTTGGTCTACGAACCAATTTTATAAGCTGACAAGTTCCCCTGCTTAATATAAAGGAATTAAGTAGGGTTTATATTACTTGGGTTCTTAAAGTTCCCTATAAGGGCAAGCCCCTATAGTTAATTACATCCTAAGTGACGGGAATCACTTAAGAAAACTCTCGATAATGATCAGTGGTTTTGCTCTCAAGAATTTCTAAGTTTAAGGTTTTCCAAGGATTGAATTTTGGAGTTTCAATAGGGAATATATAAAATTTGGAACAGTTTTATTTTAGGAGTCCAAAGGAAGAGGAGTAGGGGAAGTTAAGGATCCAAGAAGAATCTTGGCAACTTCCCGACTATCCTATTGTTTGGCTCGAATTCAAGAAAATCCTAATCTTATCTGATATTTCAATCTTGCCAATTTTAATTAATTAGGACTTATATTTGCATGACGCAGTCATGCGAATAGCCTCTAAGATGTGAGTGTTTATGTCTTATCGGATGGTGACCTCGGAATCCTAAAGTATTAGGGCTTATATTACACAACAAGGCTGCACAAAAGCCTAAAGACAAAGTTAGGATTTATGTCACACTAGGAGAACTACCTCGAAATCCTATGGGTTTGTTTGTTAATTCTAGGAATGTTTAGCTGATGTAGAGTTGTTTTGCTGACGAAGATGGCCGTGCTGCCCACCGTGCTCCAAGCTCCTTATTGTTGCAGAGGTTTAGTTTTAGAAGTCATAAATCAAAGGATGAGAGAAGTGTTTTGGTTTAGAGAAAATCTTAAAATCCAAGTGTTTTTAATGTTTTAATTAAAACAAATCTTAAAGTTGTTTAAACAGAACCGATTAAGATCCCACGGTTCCGTCATCCCAACACCGTTATTTTCATCGAATTCACTTAGTCCAAATGAATTTGCTCAACTCAACTGAATGAGTTCTACACTTTCATTTAGACCGTAGGAAATCCCGTTAGAAACACGTAGGTTACATCATCCGAGGTATTCCCGATCATTCAACGAGACATTTTAATTTAGTTACAATTATAGTTTTGTTGTTCTACTTGTGATTAAATTTTGAGTTGTTTCATATTTTGAAATATTGTGGCGGTGAATTTTATCTTGCAATGACTTTTAATTTAGTTTTGGTTTCAGTTCAGGGACTACCCTAAAGGTTTTGGTTTTCATGCAACAGTTGTTTATCATGCAAGAAAAGTAAAGTACAGTGCATGTAAGTAATATTGCAATAAAGTAAATTGCAACAAAGTAAAAGCGTACCTGGAGGGTCTTCCCGTCATCCCAAGCTACACTTAAAACATATGTTAAGGCATTTAAATATTTCAATAAGTATCTAGGTAAAGCTAAGGGAAAGGTTTTGGTAGTCTACCAAAGTCCTAATCCTATAGCTAGTCATCTCCTATGACGTCTAGGTTCTTGTGTTTTGGTTTACGGATGATTTTCTTCATCAAAGAAACAATTAAATTCAATTGTTCTTATAAACATCCCATCATATTGAGGAAGTGCTTAAGACGAGTCTTAAACATCTTTTCAATACCTCTAGGATTGTTTTAAGTCCAAGAGAATTTAATTATACAAGTGAATTAATCATCCAGGGGTTTAAGTTTTGTTCTCTTGCACAGTGAACTAGGACATTTGAATATCCTATAAGTGAAGTAACACTTCACTTGATACCTCATTTAAGAGTTATAATAATAAGAGCTTTAAAAGGGCAAATCACCTTATTAAATATTTAATGATTTAAACTTAATGATTTAATTTTAATTTTGATTTAATTATAAAAAAATTAGTTTAAGTTTGAAATAGTGTTCAAATTATTTTAGATTTAATTCTTAATGATTTAATTTAGGTTTGTTGATAAATGATTTTGATTTAATTTAATTCAATTTAATTTAATTTTAATTTAACATAATTTAATTTAATTTAATTTAATTTAATTTAATTTAATTTTATTTTAATTTAGTTTAATTTAATTTACTTTAATTTAATTTTAATTTAATTTAGTTTAATTTAATTTAATTTAATTTAATTTTAATTTAATTTAATTTAATTTAATTTAATTTAATTTTTATTTAATTTAGTTTTAATTTAATTTAATTTTTAATTTAGTTTAATTTAATTTATTTTAATTTGATTTAATTTTAATTTAATTTAATTTCAATTTATTTTACTTTTAATTTAATTTAATTTGATTTTAATTTAATTTTAATTTTAATTTAATTGAGATTATTCTTTAAATTTTTTAATTAAGATTTATGTATTATTGAAGTGATTTATTTAGGGATTGTTTTTAAATTAAAGAATAAATATCCTTTTAATAATATCCCTACTTTATTAATTTCAATTTCTATTATTCTTCCAAAATTTCAATTAATTAGTTAATTAAAGTTTTACTTTAATCATATTTGAAATGATTAGTAGATTTCTACCCTTAATCATTTAAGTTTCAATCATCCAAAAATCAGTTTAAAATCAAATATTTTACCCTCCCCTTTTGATTAATCCTAAAATTTTAATTAAGGGTTGAAATTTTTAATTACTCTTTTTCCCTGCAAGCTTAATAATATTATAACTCACTAAATTAAGCTCAAATGAACTTGAAATTTTTATGTAACCTCACTGACATGTCAACTAAGACATTAGAGGAGAAAATGTGATTTTTCTGCGTTTAATTTATTTATGTAATTATTTTTGATGGAAAATAGGGGTTTTCAAGGAAAATTTAATAACATGACCAAGGAAATGTTTCTATCCTTAAGGAAATTATGGGATGTTCCTAATGACTAGAGGACCATTTGGACCAATTTTTGTGATTTTTTGAATTATATTTTATTTATTAGAATTATTTTGAATTTTTGAGTATTAATTAATTTTAAAATAAAATTAAAGTTGACAAAAAGGATTTTATATTTTTCTTAAATCTCTCTAAACTCACGGAGTCTAGAGAAACAAATTTTGTATTTTTCTGATTTTTCTTAGATTTATCAGAATTATTTTATTGAAAAAGGTTGAAAATTCATTTTTTTAATATTAAAAATTATACTAAGCCTTTAAAATTCAATATCTTATCCTAGGGACTTAAGAAAAATATTTGGTTTGTTCCTAAGTAATTATAAGTTGAAATGTGACATTTTAGTGATTTTTAATATTTTTATGATTTTATTATTTTTTAATTATTGAAAATATTAAAATAATGATAAAAATCTATTTTTTTTAGAAAATTACAATTTTAATTTTCCTAAGTTTCTCTGATATCAGGGAACCTCCAAAACCATTTTTGTGAATTTTTGAAAAGTATTTTTGTGAGTTATGAATTTTTAAAGTTTAATTTTTCTTATGGGGCTTAATCAGCCCATTTGGTGGATCAAATCATGTCCAATTAGTTTCAAATTTTTTTGAGAGAATATCCTGACCCGAAAGGACAGTGGAGAATTATTTTCAAGTCAATTTGATGTATAGTTAACCCTAATTAATTAAAGTTCAATTTTGGGTGTTTAGGCCAATTAGGGTTGCTCCATGTGAATTAACTTAAAACTTATTTTTCCTAGGTTCCTCTGGTCATAAGAAACATCACCAAATTTTCCTAGAATTTATTTCTCAACATGCTAATTATTGGAATTAAAATACTCAAAACAATAACATGAACTTGGAAAATCAATAACTTCTCATAGGGATGGCCTCTGACCTTGGAAAATTCAGGGAATCTTCCCAAGTTCAGAGGCTTCAAAAGCCCTATGGTCTCATGCCATGGGGAATTTCCTATATGCATGGAGAATTGAAATAGTGCAAAGAGTAAATAAATTATTAAAAATAAAATACTTGATGAAATGACTTGATTTCTTTTCAACGTTATTCTCCTCTATTCACTGAGCAAGAGGGTATTTTTATTTTATTTTTAGGATTTTTCTACACAAAGTTATGAATTTTTGAAGTTCTGGATATTTAATAAATAAAAAAATACCCTAATTTCCTACTTAACCACGCGGTGTCACATCAACCTTAGTGGATCCGAAAGGCCACGCGGCGTCTCCTGGTTCGGCGCCGCCATCTGAGTCTGCTGCCACGGAGCCCTCGGTTCACGTACCGTCTCCTGGTCCGACACCATTTGAGCCGTCCGCTCGATACACGCACGATCCAACAGCTCCTAGTCATCGTCTACGACTGGTGTGAACCGGTGACCGTCCACACTAAAACCCTAAGATCTCACTCAATTCTCAATGGATTTTCATGTTCTTATGCTCTATGGATTCATCTTGAAGAGACGAACACATCCATACGGTAAACATGCATTGAAATTAAGCCATTTGAAATGAAGAATCTCCAGAATCTCGGGATAAAGAATTAGCTCATACCTTAGCTCAGAGAAGTGTGGCTTCAATTTGAGAGTTGTGTCACGTTCGATTGAGTCCAAGCAAGCTCCAGATGAAGTCTCTTGGCCTGGTGAATTGCCTAGGTACAAAAGTGACCACATCCGATCACAAAGCTTGGAGGCTGGAGCAATTGGGTGGCCTGGAGAGGGGGCTTTCACTGGGGAACCTCTCCTCTTGGTCTGGTGAAGGTGTAGGACCAATCAATTTGGAGTTTGGCTCACTGTAGTGATGTAGCCTATTTTTGGGTGGAATTTGGACTCTGAAATTGAGCTCTGTTAATGGGGATTAGGGCAAATGGACACTGAAGATCAATTTCTCTAAGTGTGGAGAGTGGTCTGGGACAATTTTGACAGTGTTTCAGTAGATTTGTTTCAGCACCTCTTCCATGGCTGAGAGAGGTGCGGTTTAAATTGGAGTGGCTGGAGGGCCTCCGTGGGGAGTTAGGGGTTGGGATCAGCTGCTCTGGTGAGGAGAAGAACAGCCATGGTGGTCATTGGGCATGGAGCAACTCAGCAAGGGAGAATTTCAATGTTGGCTCACATGGGAGCTCTCTGGCGTGGTGTTTTCCGGCGATCCAGGCGGCTGGCCAGCAGGCATGGGTCACCCTCAGGGTCAGGAGGCTCAGGGGTTGATGTTTGTGAAGTCAATTGGTTGCTGCCATGTGTAAAGGGTTTGAATCAAAGTGGAATGTGAAAGGGCTAGTTTTGGGTCTAAATGGGTCAACCCATGGTTTTGGGTTAGGTCCACCTTCCAAGGCCAATTTGGGCTAAAGATAAAGTCATTTGGATCAGCTTGGTTAGTGGGGTCAAGTCACAATCCAAGTACAATTAGGCTTAAGCATGAGTTAGGGGAGACATGGGAGTGGTTAATCACTCTTAAGAGAATCATTAAAGGGTCCCCTCTTCTTGCCATTTTGGGTATGGTGAAGTGTCCAAGGCTTTCATGGCTCACATGTGGCTCATGCATGGCTTCATGGCTCACCTTTGGCTTGGAAAAAGCTAAGTCAACTTTCATGAAAGAGGATTTTAGGAATTTTGGTAATTTAGGGGTGATTTGATAGGATTTGGCATATGGCTTAGTTTAGAAAAATTTGATGGCTAATTTAGAACTTAGGGATGATTTTAATTGAGTGAGGATGAGATGAGATTGTAATGTGGGCCTTATGATGGGTTTGGACTTTTGAAATTATTTTAGGAATGGGCTTTTAGGAAGGTTTAAAAAGGTGGGCTTTAGGCTTAAAAATAAATTTATGGATGGGATTTTTTTTTGTAAAAGTTTGGGCTAAGTAATTATTGGGTTTGGTTTAGGGATGTGTCATGAGTGATTTGGATCAAACTTGAGGTGGTTTGGCATTGAATTAGGTCAAAATTGAGTCTCTTTGGTAATAGAGTCCAAATGGGTCAAAATGAGCTATCTTGGGCTAAAGTTGGGCTAATGATGAAATTGATGTAAAATTAATGTTGGAAAATGTTTATGGGGGTGTTACAAATAGGTTTCAACTTTGGTTGGGTTTTGATTTTAGGATTTGGGCCCATTGGGGTTAGGTTTGGGTGTAGGCCCATTTAAGGAATTTTGGGTTTGGATTGAAATTGAGTAAGGTTTGGGTCCAAATTTTGGGCAAATCATGTTAGTATTTTATTTGTGGGGATGCTAGGAAGGTTTTAGAAAAGATTTGGGTCAAATTGGGATTGAATTGGGTTGGTTTGAGCTATGTTTAGGTCATGGGTCAAAATTGGGCCTTAAGCTTTTAAAATGAAATTGGTTTCAAATGCCAATAAAATTGGGCTTGAATTTGGTCTAGATTGATATTGGGGATATTTAATTGAAGCTTAGAATTGAATTTGACCAAAATTGAGGCCAATTGGGGTGATTTGGTTTGACATTGGTTTCATTTGAGTTTAAAATGGGCTAAATTGGGGGTTTTGGTAAAAGTGGGGTAAATTGACAAAATTAGTGGATGGTATAGTTGGCCAAAATTAAATTAGGAATATTTTGGATTTTTTGGAATTTTTTGGGAATTTTTTGAATTTTTGAATTTTTGGGTCAAGAGGGGCATTTTGGTAATTTGGAGGATATTGGGGGTATTTTTAGAAATTTTGGTATTTTTGGATGGAGATGGTCAATTTGAGTTGGGGGAAATGTTTAGGATTGATTCTGAGGACTTTTGGGCAATTTGGGTGATTTTGCAAATTTTGGGTAATTTTGAGGGCATTTAGTAGGTTTGATGGGTGTAGGGGTCCCGGGGGTCAAAAACTGAAACTTTGAAAAAATGAAGATTGATCAAATTTGAGTAAAGTGGAATCACTTTGGTTGAGCCATGAATTCATATTAAGCCTATATGAGCCATGAGAGGACTCATTGGAGGCATTCACTATGTTGTTCCTAACCCTCTTAGCCAGAGGCTGAGGGGTTAAGGTCCATCCATATGAATTACCTACATGAGTCAGGGAGTCAAGTTGGGTATAGGTGTGGTTTTATGATTTGGAGTGTGTGTGTGAGAGTGTAGAGTATGAGTGTAGTGAGTGTGTAAGTCAACCCTCACCAGACCAGGCCACCCAGGGTAGTCCTAAGGCCAAAGACTCCTATAGGGAACTCATCCTTTGTACCTTCACATTTGATTTCAACCCTCTAGGTGATTAGGGGTCTACAATCAAGCTTGTGGGGTTTGCAGGGAGTCAAGAGGTGTTTGAACTTCTAAAGGGTGGGTTCCACTTCTAGTCCTCTAAGATAGTCAAAGGAAAAGCCTAAGGCTAGATCCTAAGTACTAAAGAGAGAAGAGAAGACCTCATCAAAAATGAGGTTAACAAATGGACCCCCAATAGGTGTGATGTGTTAACCAAGCACACCGCACGTATTGGTGTTGACCGAATAGATCAACAAAACCAACACAGATGTCCAAGTGACAAACTTAGGATGAAGTAGAAGAACTTCCACTGGGGAGTATTAGGTATATCTCCAAGACTGGAGGTTCCTGAACTCTCGCTGGGGAATGGAAAAGGAGGTGAACTCCAAATCACATGATCTGGGGAATTCGATTTAGATTTCATTTTACTTTTAAATTTCAAGTTTCAATGTGTGAGCTTAGATTTTAGCTTGAGTTTTAATTTAGATTGAAGTTTGGTTTAGAATCAATTTGAGGAAATTTTGAATTTGAAATTTGGATTTGAAATGAGAATTGAAACCTAAGTTTCAACCACAGGATTATGAAGAAAATTGGAATTTAGGTACTAGCCGCGGAGTGAGAATCGAAGTTTAGGTATCGACGAAAAAAAAGGATGAGAGTCAGAATTTAGGTACTGATTTCAGAATGAGAACTAGAATTTAGGTACTAGTCTCGAAATGAGAACTGAAATTTAGGTACCAGTCTCGGAAGTTTAGAATTGAAATTTAGGTATCAATTTGAAAGAGAATCGAAATTTAGGTATCGATCTCGAAAGGAGAGTCGGAATTTAGGTACCGACCTCGAAATGAGAACTGGAATTTAGGTACCAGTCTCAGAAGTTTAGAATTGAAATTTAGGTATCAATTCAAAAGAGAATCAAAATTTAGGTATCGATCTCGAAAGGAGAGTCGGAATTTAGGTACCGACCTCGAAATGAGAACTGGAATTTAGGTACCAGTCTCGGAAGTTTAGAATTTAAATTTAGATATCAATTCGAAAGGGAAACGAAATTTAGGTATCGATCTCGAAAGGAGAGTCGGAATTTAGGTACCGACCTCGAAATGAGAACTGGAATTTAGGTACCAGTCTCGAAAGTTTAGAATTGAAATTTAGGTATCAATTCAAAAGAGAATCGAAATTTAGGTATCGATGTCGAAAGGAGAGTCGGAATTTAGGTACTGACCTCGAAATGAGAGCTGGAATTTAGGTACCAGTCTCGGAAGTTTAGAATTGAAATTTAGGTATCAATTCGAAAGAGAATCGAAATTTAGGTATCGATCTCGAAAGGAGAGTCAGAATTTAGGTACCGACCTCGAAATGAGAACTGGAATTTAGGTACCAGTCTTGGAAGTTTAGAATTGAAATTAAGGTATCAATTCGAAAGAGAATCGAAATTTAGGTATCGATCTCGAAAGGAGAGTCAGAATTTAGGTACTGACCTCGAAATGAGAACTGGAATTTAGGTACCTGTCTCAGAAGTTTAGAATTGAAATTTAGGTATCAATTAGAAAGAGAATCAAAATTTAGGTATCGATCTCGAAAGGAGAGTCGGAATTTAGGTACCGACCTCGAAATGTGAACTGGAATTTAGGTACCAGTCTCGGAAGTTTAGAATTTAAATTTAGATATCAATTCGAAAGAGAATCGAAATTTAGGTATCGATCTCGAAAGGAGAGTAGGAATTTAGGTACCGACCTCGAAATGAGAACCTGAATTTATGTACCAGTCTCAAAAGTTTAGAATTGAAATTTAGGTATCAATTCGAAAGAGAATCAAAATTTAGGTATCGATGTCGAAAGGAGAGTCAGAATTTAGGTACTGACCTCGAAATGAGAGCTGGAATTTAGGTACCAGTCTCGGAAGTTTAGAATTGAAATTTAGGTATCAATTCGAAAGAGAATCGAAATTTAGGTATCGATCTCGAAAGGAGAGTCGAATTTAGGTACCGACCTCGAAATGAGAACTGGAATTTAGGTACCGATCTAGGAAGTTTAGAATTGAAATTAAGGTATCAATTCGAAAGAGAATCGAAATTTAGGTATCGATCTCGAAAGGAGAGTCAGAATTTAGGTACCGACCTCGAAATGAGAACTGGAATTTAGGTACCAGTCTCGGAAGTTTAGAATTGAAATTTAGGTATCAATTCGAAAGAGAATCGAAATTTAGGTATCGATCTCGAAAGGCGAGTCGAAATTTAGGTACCGACCTCGAAATGAGAACTGGAATTTAGGTACCAGTCTCGGAAGTTCAGAATTGAAATTTAGGTATCAATTCGAAAGAGAATCGAAATTTGGGTATCGATCTCTAAAGGAGAGTCAGAATTTAGGTACCGACCTCGAAATGAAAGCTGGAATTTAGGTACCAGTCTCGGAAGTTGTAATGTATGAAGAAGGACCTAGTCTCATGCCATCAGAACCAAATCGAACCAAGTTCGTGGCTCTGTGTCAATAGACCTAGTCAGTCTCCGTACAAGAGGGAAAGGAGATCACAGAAAATCAAAAGGATCTCGATGTGATGAAAAAGGTGTAGGATTTTTGAAATTTGAAGTGTGAGTTTTTCGTGAGGAAGAACCATCCCGAAAGAGGGTTTCAAAGTAGTTTGAAGTAGATTTTGATCTGAGGAAGAATTGAAGGATTTGAAAGAGATAGATTGAGATTGTAATTCCATTTGAGATTCATTTTTCATTTTGTTTGTCCTTTAATAATCCAATTTTATTTTTGTTGTTTATTTGATGTTCACGTGAATTTTATTTGGTGTTCATGTGGATTTGAAGTTCTTTTAAATATTTGGATTTCTAAGAAAGGTTCTTATTTATTTCTCTTTTATTTTCTGTTCTTTGTTCAAAGTTCATTTAACTCTAATGGCGTGCACAAAAAGAGGTGAAGGCAAAATGTGACATGGTCACTTTCATTCCAATCTTGTTGAAGATACATCATACAACTTGATCTGAAATATTTCTCATACAATCCATGACTCAAAACGGACTATGTATGACTCTTGTTGATCCATCCAAAAAGTATCTGTTAAAATCCATGTCTGAATAATGAGATACACGGTCAATAACATCACCTTCCAAGCCATCCTTAGCTGGAATGACTCATGGATGTGCATTGGAGGTGTGCTATTTCCCGTGTAACTCACAGCTCGTAGGGTCGGAGGCTCTCCAATTCTGGATCTGGCTGGAAGTGGTAAGGCGCCTTTCTGTCGTCCATCCTTCTAAAAGTGACGGAGATCCGCTCCACTGGTACTCCCGGTATACAATGTTTTGCGATGTCTGCTCCATTTCCTTGTAATATCACGACGGAACCTACCGGAAGTGGAATCTCCACCAGCCCTCAGAAATTACCCGGGCCTGCTATCCGAAGGTCAGATCCGAACATAATATTGCATTGGTTGACGAACAAAACTGTGCAGAAAGGTCTGATAAAGTCATGGTGGTCTATTTGTGGAGGTATGCAGTCGCCCTTCTGATAAATATTGATGATGCAAGCTGTTGGGTATGCGGTTCTTGCGCATGCCCTCCACGTTATAATTCTTTTCACCATTCTTTTAATTATCCTTGGCATTGGATCCACCTCACCGTGATGGAGTATCCCTGGTTGATTTCCTTTCTGTCCTCTGTGAAATTATAGCGACATCTGCATTGTATTGTAACTCTTCCTTTCCCTGGCATCCATTTCTGGGGTTCCGAATAAGTATTTTCTCTCAGACGGCCTGCTCGACCCATTTTTTGAAGTTCTAAGATGCAATCCACAATCTGCTGTTGCTCGTACTCTGAGAATACACCTATGTGTAACTCGAGGCCTTCAAAAATATTGATTCTTTTGCCTCTAATCCTTTCAAAGTATTTGAAAGTCTTCTTCTCAACATTCTGCATTCTTTCTAGTTCATATTCTGGGATGATCTACAAGTGACGAGGCCTAGTAACGTATTGTGGGATGTATGGCTCAATCCCGTCATGTTCTCCTGCATACCTTGGCTCCTCGGGGATTATCTCTGTCGGGACATCCTCCGGGGTTGCTTCTGCAACAAGGTTCTTCAGATATGGTATCTCTATCCGGCGTCGAGGCAATCTCTCTGCCTCTGATCTTCTCAGAGTTCCCCTTATCCTTTCTGTTGTTCTCGGAGCTTGTTCTCTCTTTTCAGGTTCCTGATGAACCGGTATCTTTAAAATGTGTGTATTGGCAAGGGTGGCTATTTCCTCGTGTTGATCTGCTGCTAGTTTAGTCAACATCTTGTGGATACGACGATTCTTATTCCTTCTTTGGGTAGCAGTGAGAGTAGCTCTCCTTACTCCTTGAATTTCTGCAGGCGCGGCGCTGACGAGCCTGCCCTCTACCGTGGCAACTACTGACTTGATTTTCTTGCTTTCCTCGGTGTTTGTCTTTCTTTTCTTGTTGGTGGATATGTGGCTTGGGCCACCCATCCTCATCACTATCTGGCTATGAAGCTCTTCTCGGTCCACTGGGACCCAATCATTTTCTTCATACTGTAGGCTAGCTGGTGTGAAGTCAGATTCAATTTCTATCATTGTTCCATCCTTCACCCTCTTTTCATCAAGTGCGAGACTCGCGCCATTTTTAAAGTTTAGGACCAACCGCCCGTTCGCCATTTCCCTGCGAAGAAGACAAGGAAAGGATCAGGGGCTGTACTAAGAACAAGAACATTGAGAAAATATTTATCACTGAAGATTCTTATTCACTTATTTTAATTTAAAGGAAGGTAGGAAAAGATGAGGAAAGACCAGGAACAAGATTTGATTTGAAAGGAAGGGTAAAAATTTATTATTATGATTTCACATATTTCATTTTTAGCACATATTATTATTGTTTTTTTTATGATTTTTCTTTTGTCATCCATTTTTATGTTTTTGGGTTCGGACCCAGTCACAAAGTGATTGCTTCACCCGTGTTTCTAGGGATAAGACTCTATTTTAGAGGCCACCCTTCGAAACATCAGGTTGCGTAATACTTCTTTAAATATCGTCCATTGATTGGAAGCATTTGTCGTTCTCCTTGGCAATTCACAAGTTGGTAGGAGCCTTCGAGTGATCGCCTCGACCACAAACAGACCCTTCTCAAGTCGGTTCAAATTTGCCTCCTATCTTGCGATGTGCATGAATAGGTCTTCTGAGAACAAGAACTAAGTCACCAACTTTGAAAGTTCTTGGTCGGCTAGTTTATCATGGGTCTGGATCATCTTAGCTTGGTACAGTTCCAAATTTTGCTGCGCTACAGGTCTTTTCCCTTCTAGGCTTTCCAGTTCTTCCAGTCATAATCTGACATTTTCTTCTGTAGTAATTTTATTTGTAACTGCATGTCTGAGTGATGGAAGCTGAACCTCCAAAGGTAAAACTGCCTCGGACCCATACACTAAAGTGTAAGGCGTAGACTGAGTAGGAGTCCTAAAAGTCGTCCTGTAGGCCTATAAGGCTTCTAACAACTTCTCGTGCCAATTTCTCTTGTTGTCGTCCAAAGTTTTCTTTAGAATTTGAACGAGAGTTTTATTAAAAGTCTCGGCCAAGCCGATTGCTCTTGGGTAGTAGATTGTTGAGTATCGCCAATCGATTCCATGTCTTCTGACAAAATTATTGATTTTTGTGCTTCTGAATGCAGACCCATTATCTGAAATGATTCTGCGCGGTACTCCGAAACGGTACACAACTTGATTCTTGAAAAACTGTAGCACGTGGTGTGCCTTTACTTCTCTGAGTGGAACTGTTTCTGCCCATTTAGAAAAGTAGTCTGTAGTTGCAAGGATGAAGCGATGTCCTCTTGAAGAAGGCGGTTCTATCGGACCCACTATATCTGTGGCCCAACACTCAAATGGCCACGACGCAATTGTCGGATGTAGCACATTTGGAGGTTGGTGTAGAACCACTCCGTGCACTTGGCACTGGTGACAGCTCTTGGCGACTTTCATACAGTCGGTCATCATTGAGGGCTAGTAGTACCCTAGTCTCTTAATTTTCATTTTCATTTTTAGACCCAACTGATGAGCACCAGAAAGTCCTGACTGCACTTCTTTGACAACTTCACGAGCCTCGGACCCGCTCAGGCATCTTAACCACATCTGATCAAAAGACCTTCTGTATAATGTATTGTTTATTAATGCGTAAGACAGAGTTCTTTTCTTGATTTGATGGGCTAATGACTTATCGTCCGGTAATTTACTCGTTTGCGGGTAGTCTATTAGTGGTTGACGCCAATCTTCTGTGTTTT
Organism: Papilionanthe hookeriana x Papilionanthe teres; assembly: GCA_022702705.1. NCBI lineage: Eukaryota > Viridiplantae > Streptophyta > Magnoliopsida > Asparagales > Orchidaceae > Papilionanthe > Papilionanthe hookeriana x Papilionanthe teres. Next base: position 92,337,513 of record CM040422.1, read on the forward strand.
CCATCACTGCTGCAACTGATTCCTCTACTTTTTCTGATTCTTGTATCTTATCCATGTCGAGCTGTGATAGGACCTGTCATCCTTGAACTGACACTTCAACTGACTCATCTTGTAAGCAAGCAAATTCTTTTGCAAGGAGAGCTAGCACATCCGTGAGAGCATTTTCTCTTCTGGGGATCTTGTAGATTGTTACATTCAGAATTTGTTCCAACATTTTCATGGCATACTGAAAGTATTGCTCGAGTCTTGGCTTTAAAATTTTGTATTGTCCGGCGACCTATTGGATGATCAACTGAGAATCTCCGTAGATGTTGATGTCCGTTATTCCCATTTGAATGGTTAGTTCTAGTCCTGTTATGAGGGCTTCGTATTCTACGTCGTTGTTTGTGCACGACTCTATTAAGTGGTAGTCTTAACATCCCCCGCTCTGGTGTTATAAAGATTAGTCCGATTCCTGCCTTACCAGGCACTATCATTTGCAATTCTTTGTCTTTCTGTGCTGAGGACGCTCCGTTGAAGTATAGTTCCCAACGTCGATCATCAGTGTCTTCTAGGCTCATTATCTGCTCGTCAGGCAAATCGTCGTTGAGAGGCGAATCTGCCGGTAAAGGGTGTGCTGCAAGGAAGTCAGCTAGAACTTGTCCCTTTAAGGCACGAAGAGGAACGAAAGTTATGTCGAATTGCAATAATATCATCGACCACCTGGCAAGTCTGCCAGAAAGTGTCGGTTGGGTCATCAAATATTGCAATGGATTAACTTTCCAAATGAGGTTGATCTTATGAGAAAGCATGTAATGCCTGAGTTTCTGTGCGGCGAATATCAGGGCCAAACAATGCTTCTCAATTGGAGGATACTTTACTTCCGTCGGCATCAGACGACGGCTTAAGTAGTAGAGAGCATTTTCTTTTCCCTCATCATTAACCTGGGCTAGCAGGGCTCCAAGGGAGTCGTCTAGAGCCGTGGTATAAAGTATCAACGGTCTACCTGAGACTGGGGCTGCTAAGACAGGAGGTGTCATTAAGTATTGCTTAATGTCCTCGAAGGCCCATTGGCATTTCTCTTCCCAAATGAATTTGGCGTCCTTTTTAACTAATGCCGAGAAGGGCTGACACTTACCTGACAAGTTCGAAATAAAGCGTCGAAGATATGCCAACTTCCCTTAAAAGGATCGTAGCTGTTTTAAGGTTTTGGGAGGCGGCATCTCTAAGATAGCTTTAATCTTTTCCGGATTAATTTCGATTCCGCGATGTCGGACAACAAATCCTATGAATTTCCCGGAGATGACGCCGAAGACGCATTTTAAGGGATTCATCTTAAGGTTGTATTGCCTTAGTCGCTCGAAAACAATTCTTAAATCATACAGGTGATCTTCCTTCAGTTTGCTTTTGATGACCACATCATCCACGTAGCACTCAACTTGGTTGTGAATGAGATCATCAAAAATCTTTGTCATCGCTCTTTGGTATGTTGCTCCTGCGTTCTTTAGTCCGAATGGCATTACTGTGTAGCAATACACTCCGATCGGCGTTCTGAAAGCTGTGAGCTTTTCATCTTCTGGTGCCATCTTGATCTGGTTGTATCCTGATGATCCATCCATGAATAAAAATATTTCATGTGTTGAAGCAATGTCGATCATCAGTTCTGGGATTGGCAGTGGAAATTCATCCTTTGGACATGCTTTATTTAAATCCCTGAAGTCTACGCAGATTCTGATCTGACAATTTTTTTTTCTAACTGGTACCACGTTGGCTAACCAAGTAGGGTATTGTTCTTCATGGACAAATTTAACGTCGATTAGCTTCTTAACTTCGGCTATTACTTGTTGCTCAATTTCTAGACGCATTCTTCCGGAAGCTTGTCGGATCGGAATGCAGTAGGATCTACTCCTAACTTCTGAACTGCGACTTCTGGAGCTAATCCTGGCATTTCGTCGTAACTCCAAGCAAAACAGTCCTTTAATTTCATTAATTGCTTGATCATTTCCTCGGAATCTTTTTTATTGAGTAAGGAGCAAACAAAGGTTGGCCTAGGCTCTTCGCCAGTACCTAAGTTAACTTCTGTTAACTCGTCTATTGTGGATTTGATTTCTTCTTCAAACTCTGGTGGAGCGTCTCTAATTTGCAGATCTTTAAGATCTTCTCTAGTTTCCAAGCACTCTTCATTAAGTTCGCAAGTGACAGCCAAGCAAAGTTCCATATCGTCAACTGAACCTACTGTGCCGAATCCGAGACCATGTTTTGAATTGGGTGGCCGACCGGCTTTGTTCCATAGTCTTTCAAAATGTTGTGATTGACCCTTTGTCCATTGTCGAGGTAGGACACCACGTTGAATTAAATTTTGAACACAGGGAGAGTACCACTCAAAAGGTAATTCCATTAATTTGGAAGAAGTGACATCTTCAAATTGTACACCCTTTTCATTATTGGAAGAAGAAGTACCACGATAAAATTTGATTGGTTTAGCATCACCGCCATGCACTTCCTTGACCACCATACCCTCGATCTTATTAGATTGGATCGGGGTCAGGGCCATAGTGTGTACATGGTAGTTAATCTTCTCGTACATTGATTTATATTCTTCATTCTTTTCATCTTCGAGGGAGATCTTGAATTGTGGTTTCTTCTGGTTTATTGTAGCTGCTTCTTTCTTGATTTCTTCTTTTTCCTCAGAGCTGTTCTCCCAATCAACGTCGATGAAGGGTTTCTTCTGTCCAATCGTCTTAACATCTCTTCCACGACCTAGTCCCCGGCCTCGACCTCGGATGCGAGTTCTGGAGAAACCTTCACCATCTTGCAGTAAGGGAGTGGTGAGTGACTGTTGGACTAGAACTTCGGGCTCTTCATCGTCTTGAACTTCTTTTGCTTCGTTGGGCATGGTATTTCTGGAGAAGATTGTTTTCTTTGGAGGCGGGTAGTAGGCTGCATCTTCATGAATTCCAATTTCATGTACGGAGAACGGTTGCAAGTCACCTTTGATGCACTGTTCTCCTCCATCGTAGTATTTTATGCACTGATGCAGAGACAACGGTACCATCAGGTTCTCATGTATCCACGGTCGGCCCAGTAGCGCGTTGAACGATGTTTCAGAATCAATTATATGGAATTTTGTGGTTGTCTTTGCTAAATCACCGGTCTTCATTAACAACGTTATTGATCCGAGGGCTCTTTCTCCTTTCTGGTTAAATCCTCTTAGTAACATCTTGTCCGCTTCAAGCTCACGAGCATCAATTTCCAAGTATGCTAGCGTCCGAAGATTCATTATGTTGATTGACGCTCCTAGATCCACCAATACTCTGGAGAGCGTGAACATTTCGATTGTGACTGAAATGTACAACGGTCGGTTGTGATCGGCTGTCCCAAGTAGTAGATCACTGTCCGTGAAGGAAACACCTTGCTGTTCCTTTAACGAGCAAACCTCGTCTAAGGAATCTCCAGCCATCTGAGCTAAACAAATCTTTGGATCAAGTAAGGCCTTAATCAAAGCTTCCCTCATCTCTTTTAATAAGATGAGAGCGTCGTAGATGCTTAGTTTGGCTGGTAGTTTCCTAAGATGGGCTAGCATGTTATAGTCCACTTTGTTACCATGTGTTCCAGTTTCTTCCCGAATGGGCAATTCTTCTGCTGGGGTTGATTCTTCCTGAACAACCACCTGCTTTCCTTTATCTTTTGGGCCCATTCTCGGAAGTAGAACCCTTCCGCTCCTTAAGTTCACTTTTGTGATTTCTTCTGAATCTGGTACTAAGTTTACTGGTGTCTCCTTTTGAATCGGCATGATAGGTTCTTCTGGAGTTGCTTCGGAATCCGAAAGCTCTAACTCTATTGTGATTGGAGCTCCTCGAAATTCACAAATAGATTCATTGCTTGTTGAACTTTCGTAGCCTTCTTGGTGAATGTCTTCTTTGTCATCGTGATTGTCGAGGTTGTGTATGATTTGAGAATTGTTATTTGTATCGGAATCGAGATCCAGATTAGGTTGGTTGTTGTTAGTTGCGTAATCGTTAGAAACAGTCAAAACGTAGCCAACGCCATAACTCTTATCATTATAAGATCCCGTCGAAGCGAGCAAATAATCATACAGAGTCAGGGGTTCGAGGAATTTTTCCCCTGAATCGGAAACAACCATCCTAGGATAAGCAGCCCCTAGTCTAGCCTTAAGAGCCTCGGTATTTTCTTCTTCTATGCTCTCCTTCTTTTCTACTATCTTTTCTTCCTGGGGTGGTTCTTCAATCGCAAACGATAGCGACGGCTTAACAGGTTTCGAACTTTGAATTGAAGCACGCACCGAAGCAGTTTGGATGCGATCCAAAATTTTCTTCGATGACTTCGTCCAAGCGGTACTCCATCCATCATTCGTCGTGTAGGGATCTATAGGAACAATAGGATCCGTTGAAATAACATTGACAGAACCGCCTTTTTGGGGTTCCTTCATGTATTCCTTCGAAATCGTTATGTTCCCTTTTCGGAGATTGTCGTAGAGCCAAGTCTTGAAGGTAATGCAATCCTCTATCTTGTGCCCGAGCATCCGGTGGTAAGGGCAATAAATGGGATGGTCTTTCTTATTGACTTCTTCTGGCTTCCTAGGTTCTGGCAGTTGAAAATCTGGAGTCTTCATCAAACTGTGGAACATCTTTGGTACTGCCTCATTCTTGAACGGATATTCACTATTTATAAGCTCCTTTAACATGCGCTGCAGGCGAGACGGTTGCTCATGTTGTTGAGTTGGCTGATAACCGGGTCGAGGTTGTTGGTAGTTCTACTGAGGTTGCTGATAGCTGGGCTGCGGCTGCTCCGGCTGTATTTGCATTAGCTGCTTGCCCTTATCGACTGCCGCGACGATCCCGGATTTCTTTTCAAATGTCTTCACGAGCTTCGTTTGTCCGTCTTGTCGACGAAACTTAGTTGTTTCGCTTCCTCTTGCAAGCTTCCGGCCTTGCTTAACAACTTCTCGAAAGTCTTAATCGTAAATCCCTTAAGGAGAAGTGCTATCGGGCCGTGAAAGCTTTTAAGCAAGATACCGACTGCATGCTGCTCTTGTAGCTGTGGCTCACACTTCATGCTTAGATTCCTCCATCGAAGTATGTAGTCCACTAATGTTTCGTTTGATTTTTGTTTCTCCACCACTAGATCACTGATGGTGATATGGTGTTGAGCTCCGGCAAACCGTTTCAGGAAGAGGTTCTCTAATTCTGAAAATGTCTTTACCGAACCGTTCGGTAACTCTGCGTACCAATCGAAGGCGATCCCTGACAGGCTGCTGATGAACTGTCGAAAGAGTAAGGCATCACTTCCACCGTCATTGCAACAACTAGCACGAAAATGTGTAATGTACTGCCGAGGGTTTCCGGTACCATCAAAAGTCTTGAACAGAGGTGGTACGAAGCCTTTTGGGTATTGTACTACATCAAATTCTTCGGGGTAAGGTCTACCCGTCTGAATAGATGTTCCGCTCTTAGGATCGTGCTAAGGCTTCTCGCACTCGTTGTTCTACCATGCCGTTGATGTCTTTCTCCGGAATCATATTCAGGTAAAATCTTTCTTCGGTCGATCATCTCCGTTAACGGATGTAATCTCTTTTCCTCCGTCCGTAATATGAATAACTTCGGAGGCGTTTCTCTTGGGGGTTGAACCCGACTGCGAAGAGTGGCTAGGGCTGCAGCCATCTCTTCCAGCCTTTTCGCCATTTGAGAGATTGTATCATCTTTTTCTTGAGGTTGTGCTCTTAACATTTCTGGTTCATCTCTTTCCGATGCTGCCGGAGCACCTTGCGAAGCTGACGATGCTCGTGTCTCAACCAAATTGATCTCCACATATTCGTCATCCATGAATTCCGACGAATCGACTTCATCTCCAAACTTTTCTTCTCTTTCTCATGCTAATCGTTGAATGTCGGTTCTTAGATTTTCCATAGCGTCCTCCAATGGTCTTCTTCGTACTGTTTCACAGTTATCATGTGATGGCTGTTGGATTTCCTTCTCGGGAGTCCCCTTCATCGCAGTGGCTCTTTCTTCGGACTTGAGTCTCCTGACGAGACTTTCCTTTTCAGGTCATTGTTTCGGTCTTATCTGGCCAGTAGTAGGACGCCATACCATCCTCCTAGCAGCAGAAGGCCTAGGACCGGATGGTCTGTCCGCTGAATGATGGAAAGTGGTATCCTCCCTGATCTGTAAACCTGAAACAACAACAGGTGGACTAGCTTTCATCTTCTTACTCGGCTTTTCTGTGGCACTCACGAGTTCTACTCGCGGCCCAAGACGGGATTTGGCTGGCACCCGCCCTATCCTTCTTAAAATCTCTTATACAGGACATTTCTCTTTCTTTGCTAACTTCTTTGCTAACTTCTCTAATCCTAGCCCTTTTCTTTCGGTACGTTGCTATAGTATGCGGGTTGAGGTAATGTAGAAGCAATCTTGCGGACATTTTCCTCGTCAGATCCGGCGGAGAGGGGATGGAATCTACTTCCTTCCAAAAGCGGTGTATACACAGGCAATGGTATGTACTCAGACAATGTTGTGTACTCAGGGATCTCTTCTAAGAAAGCGACTTCAGCAGCTCTAGCCTTCCTGGCAATCTTTCTACTTCTGTTTCTCCTCTGAGTCCGTGTTAGGGGTGGAATCCTTGAGCTGGACCCAATTTCGAAAACAGAAGCTCTCGCAGGGAGATCTGTACCCTCCACGGTAACAGGCTTATTACAAACTTGGACTTCCTTCCCCTTTGGTTCAGCGGGAGCCGGGGTAGGTGCAGAGATGACTAGACCGGTGGGGGTAGAGACAACAGTCCTCCTACGAACAGTAGTATTCCTCTCAGATGGAACCCTTTGCAGGGGAGGGAACTCTTGAGTTGACTTGAGGTTGAACTCGATCACGGGCTCTTCAGTTTCTGACATTTTGTCCATTAGTGTGAAGAGAGTGAGGTCAGCGATCTTGACATCCGTGTTGCCGAATCCATGCCCAAAATGGATGATCCCATTGTCGGGCGGTTCGTCCTTGTAAACGACGAAAGTCCGATCCATTGGTGAAGGAGAAGATTAACTTTGGGGCATCCATTTTCGCGAGGCGATTCCGAATGTCAGTCCCGAATTATACTTCCTTTCGTCGTAAAGTTTAGGACGAAAAAAGAAAGAGTCTGAACACATTTTCGTTCATGTTAGTGCATTTGTGATTTATAGAAGAGGTTGTTTATTAGGTAGTTTGTTTGTTAGAAACAAAACGATTAAAGGAAAAAAAGTTATAAAAAGGGTAAAGTGCCTGATTTAGAATTGAGAGGGAAGAGAAAGTCTCATGCAAGACTTCCTGACTCGAAGGACCGCTTCTAAACTAACATCTATTGGGGATCCACCCCACCTCAGAATAGAGGTAAAAGGATCTCGGAACCTCTCTGTTTAGGGGTGTCTAAACAGTGGCTCCTAAACCCGAGAGGAGCTGGCTATACCCGTTCAAGACAGAAATGAACGGTGTATGTCAACGAAAAGAATAGTAGTTTGGTCCACTAGGGACATGGACTCACTACCGATTTATGAAAGCAAAACCATCTGATCAAAATGGAGAGAGGAACCACTCCCCAGCGGAGTCGGCAGAAGTTGTCGGCATATTTTTAGGTTTGTGTTGTATTTTTGAAAAGAGGTCGCCTACAGAAATTGTCGGTGAATTTTTAATTTAATTTAAATAAATAATTTGAAAAGTAGTATTTGATTTTGAAAATAATTTTAAATTTGAAAATTTTAAGATATGAAATCAAACTGATCTCACATCTCGAATAGTTTATATAAACGAGCACCACACCACAAATTGTATATCTATCCCAGAGAGTAGACACCGTTGCTTGATGATGGGGCTCGGTTAAATAAACTAGAAGATTTGTAACATCTCTTTTGTCTACTAACCAATTTTATAAGCCGACAAGTTCCCCTGCTTAATATAAAGGAATTAAGCAAGGTTTATATTACCTGGGTTCTTAAAGTTCCCTATAAGGGCAAGCCCCTATAGTTAATTACATCCTAAGTAATGAGAATCACTTAAGAAAACTCTCGATAATGATCAGTGGTTTTGCTTTCAAGAATTTCAAAGTTTAAGGTTTTCAAAGGATTGAATTTTGGAGTTTCAGTAGGGAATAGATCAAATTTGGAATAGTTTTATTTTAGGAGTCCAAAGGAAGAGGAGTAGGGGAAGTTGAGGATCCAAGAGGAATCTTGGCAACTTCGCTACTATCCTATTGTTTGGCTCGAATTCAAGAAAATCCAAATATTATCTGATATTTTATTCTTGCCAATTTTAATTAATTAGGACTTATATTTGCATGACACATTCATGCGAATAGCCTCGAAGATGTGAGGGTTTATGTCGTATCGGGCGGCGACCTCGGAATTCTAAAGTATTAGGGCTTATATTGCACAACAAGGCTGCGCAAAAGCCTAAAGACGAAGTTAGGATTTACGTCATACTAGGCGAACTACCTCAAAATCCTATGGGTTTGTTTGTTAATTTTAGGAATGTTTAGCTGATGTAGAGTTGTTTTTCTGACGAAGATGGTCGTGCTGCCCACCGTGCTCCAAGCTCCTTATTGTTGCAGAGGTTTAGTTTTAGAAGTCATAAATCAAAGGATGAGAGAAGTTTTTTGGTTTAGAGAAAATCTTAAAATCCAAGTGTTTTTAATGTTTTAATTAAAATAAATCTTAAAGTTGTTTAAACAGAACCGATTAAGATCCCACGGTTCCGTCATCCTGGCACCGTTATTTTCATCGAATTAACTTAGTCCAGATGAATTTGCTAAACTCAATCGAATGAGTTCTACACTTTCATTTAGACCGTGGGAAATCCCGTTAGCAACACGTAGGTTACATCATCCGAGGTATTCCCGATCAGTCAACGAGACGTTTTAATTTAGTTGCAATTGTAGTTTTGTTGTTTTGTTAGTGATTAAATTTTGAGTTGTTTTATATTTTCAAATGTTGTGGCGGTGAATTTTATCTTGCAATGACTTTTAATTTAGTTTTGGTTTCAGTTCAGGGACTACTCTAAAGGTTTTGGTTTTCATCCAACAGTTGTTTATCATGCAAGAAAAGTAAAGTACAGTGCATGTAAGTAATATTGCAATAAAGTAAATTGCAACAAAGTAAAAGCGTACCTGGAGGGTCTTCCCGTCATCCCAAGCTACACTTAAAACATATGTTAAGGCATTTAAATATTTCAACAAGTATCTAGGTAAAGCTAAGGGAGAGGTTTTGGTTGTCTACCAAAGTCCTAATCCTATAGCTAGTCATCTCCTACGACGTCTAGGTTCTTGTGTTTTGGTTTAAGGATGATTTTCTTCATCAAAGGAACAATTAAATTTAATTGTTCTTATAAACATCCCATCATATTGAGGAAGTGCTTAAGACGGGTCTTAAACATCTTTTCAATACCTCTAGGATTGTTTTAAGTCCAAAAGAATTTAATTATACAAGTGAATTAATCATCCAGGGGTTTAAGTTTTGTTCTCTTGCACAGTGAACTAGGACATTTGAATATCCTATAAGTGAAGTAACACTTCACTTGATACCTCATTTAAGAGTTATAATAATAAGAGCTTTAAAAGGGCAAATCAACTTATTAAATATTTAATGATTTAAACTTAATGATTTAATTTTAATTTTGATTTAATTATAAAAAAAAATTAGTTTAAGTTTGGAATAGTGTTCAAATTATTTTAGATTTAATTCTTAATGATTTAATTTAGGTTTGTTGATAAATTATTTTTATTTAATTTAATTCAATTTAATTTAATTTTAATTTAATTTAATTTAATTTAATTTAATTTAATTTAATTTAATTTTAATTTAATTTAGTTTAATTTAATTTAATTTAATATAATTTTAATTTAATTTAGTTTAATTTAATTTTAATTTAGTTTAATTAAATTTAATTTAATTTAGTTTTAATTTAATTTAATTTTTAATTTAGTTTAATTTAATTTAATTTAATTTGATTTAATTTTAATTTAGTTTAATTTCAATTTATTTTACTTTTAATTTAATTTAATTTGATTTTAATTTAATTTTAATTTTAATTTAATTGAGATTATTCTTTTAATTTTTTAATTAAGACTTAACTATTATTGAAGTTATTTATTTAGGGATTTTTTTTTAAAATTAAAGAATAAATATCCTCTTAATAATATCCTTACTTTAATAATTCCAATTTCTTTTATTCTTCCAAAATTTCAATTAATTAGTTAATTAAAATTTTACTTTAATCATATTTGAAATGATTAGTAGATTTCTACCCTTAATCATTTAAGTTTCAATCATCCAAAAATCAATTTAAAATCAAATATTTTACCCTCCCCTTTTGATTAATCCTAAAATTTTAATGAAGGTTTTGAAATTTTTAATTACCCTTTTGCCCTTGAAGCTTAATATTGCTATAAGCTCAAATGAACTTGAAATTTTATGTAACCTCACTCACATGTCAATTAAGACATTAGAGGAGAAAATGTGATTTTTCTGTATTTAATTTGTTTATGTAATTATTTTTGATGGAAAATAGGGGTTTTCAAGGAAAATTTAATAACATGACCAAGAAAATGTTTCCGTCCTTAAGAAAATTATGGGATGTTTCTAATGACTAGAGGACCATTTGGACTAATTTTGGTGATTTTTTGAATTATATTTTATTTATTAGAATTATTTTCAATTTTGGAGTATTAATTATTTTTAAAATAAAATTAAAGTTGAAAAAAGGATTTGATGTTTTTCTTAAATCTCTCTAACCTCAAGGAGTCTAGAGAAAATAAAGTTTTCATTTTTCTAATTTTTCTTTGATTTATTAGAATTATTTTAGTGAAAAAGGTTGAAAATTCATTTTTTAATATTAAAAATTACACTAAGCCTTTAAAATTCAATATCTTATCCTAGGGACTTAAGAAAAATATTTGGTTTGTTTGTAAGAAATTAAAAGTTGAAATGTGACATTTTGGTGATTTTTAATATTTTTATGATTTTATTATTTTTTAATTATTGAAAATATTAAAATAATGATAAAAATCAATTTTTTAAGAAAATTATAATTTTAATTTTCCTAAGTTCCTCTGATATCAGGGAACCTCCGAAACCATTTTTGTAAATTTTTGAAAAGTATTTTTGTGAGTTATGAATTTTTAAATTTTAATTTTACTTATGGGGCTTAATCAACCCATTTGGTGGATCAAATCAAGTCCAATTAGTTTCAAATTTTTATGTGAGACTCTACTGACCCTAAAGGATAGTGGAGAATTACTTTTAAGTCAATTTGATGTATAGTTAACCCTAATTAATTAAAGTTCAATTTTGGGTGTTTAGGCCAATTAGGTTTGCTCCATGCGAATTAACTCAAAACTTATTTTCCTAGAATTTATTTCTCAACATGCTAATTATTGGAATTAAAATACTCAAAACAGTAACATGAACTTGGAAAATCAATAACTTCTCATAGGGATGGCCTCTGACCTTGGAAAATTCAGGGAATCTTCCCAAGTTCAGAGGCTTCAAAAGCCCTATGGTCTCATGCCATGGTGAATTTCATGTATGCATGGAGAATTGAAATAGTGCAGAGAGTAAATAAATTATTAAAAATAAAATACTTGATGAAATAACCTGATTTTTTTTCCACATTATTCTCCTCTGTTCACTGAGCAAGAAGGTATTTTTATTTTATTTTTAGGATTTTTCTACACAAAGTTATGAATTTTTGAAGTTCTGGATATTTAATGAATAAGAAAATACCCTAATTTCCTACTTAACCACGCGGCGCCGCGTCAACCTTAGCGGATCCGAAAGGCCACGCGGCGTCTCCTGGTTCGGCTCCGCCATCTGAGTCAGCTGCCACGGGGCCCGCAATTCACGTACAGTCTCCTGGTCCGACACCATCTGAGCCTTCCGCTCGATACACGCGCGATCCAACGGCTCCTAGTCATCGTCTACGACTGGTGTGAACCCGTGACCGTCCACACTAAAACCCTAAGATCTCACTCAATTCTCAATGGATTTTCATGTTCTTAGGCTCTATGGATTTATCTTGAAGAGACGAACACATACATATGGTAAACATGCATTGAAATTAAGGCATTTGAAATGGAGAATCTCCAGAAGCTCGGGATAAAGAATTAGCTCATACCTTAGCTCAGAGAAGTGTGGCTTCAATCTGAGAGTTATGTCACGTTCGATTGGGTCCAAGCAAGCTCCAGATGAAGTCTCTTGGCCTGGTGAATTGCCTAGGTACAAAAGTGACCATAGCCGATCACAAAGCTTGGAGGCTCGAGCAACTGGGTGGACTGGAGAGGGGGCTTTCACTGGGGAACTTCTCCTCTTGGTCTGTTGAAGGTGTAGGACCAATCAATTTGGAGAATGACTCACTGTAGTGAAGTGTCCTGTTTTTGGGTGGAATTTGGACTCTGATATTGAGCTCTGTTAATGGGGATTAGGGCAAATGAACATTGGAGATCAATTGCTCTAAGTGTGGAGAGTGGTCTGGGACAATTTTGGCAGATTTTCAGTAGATTTGTTTCAGCACCTCTTCCATGGCCGAGAGAGGTGGGGTTTAAATAGGTGTCGCTGGAGGGCCTCCCAGGGGGAGTTAGGGGTTGGGATCAGCTGCTCTGGTGAGGAGAAGAACAACCATGGTGGCCATTGGGAATGGGGCAACTCAGCAAGGGAGAATTTCAATGTTGGCTCACCTGGGAGCTCTCGCGTGTGGTGTTTTCCGGCAATCCAGGCGGCTGGCCGGCAGGCATGGGTCACCCTCAGGGTCAGGAGGCTCAGGGCTTGATGTTTGTGAAGTCAATTGGTTGCTGCCATGTGTAAAGGGTTTGAATCAAAGTGGAATGGGAAAGGGCTAGTTTTGGGTCTAAATGGGTCAACCCATGGTTTTGGGTTAGGTCCACCATCCAAGGCTAATTTGGGCTGAAGAGAAAGTCATTTGGATCAGCTTGATTAGTGGGGTCAAGTCACGATCCAAGTACAATTAGGCTTAAGCATGAGTTAGGGGAGACATGGGAGTGGTTAATCACTCTTAAGAGAATCATTAAAGGGTCCCCTCTTCTTGCCATTTTGGGTATGGTGAAGTGTCCAAGGCTTTCATGGCTCACATGTGGCTCATGCATGGCTTCATGGCTCACCTTTGGCTTGGAAAAAGCTAAGTCAACTTTCATGAAAGAGGACTTTAGGAATTTTGGTAATTTAGGGGTGATTTAATAGGATTTGGCATATGGCTTAGTTTAGAAAAATTTGATGTCTAATTTAGAACTTAGGGATGATTTTAATTGAGTGAGGATGAGATGAGATTGTAATGTGGGCCTTAGGCTGGGTTTGGACTTTTGAAATTATTTTAGGAATGGGCTTTTAGTAAGGTTTAAAAAGGTGGGCTTCAGGCTTAAAAATAAATTTATGGATGGGATTTTTTTTGTAAAATTTTGGGCCAAGTAATTGTTGGGTTTGGTTTAGGGATGTGTCAGAGTGATTTGGATCAAACTTGAGGTGGTTTGGCATTGAATTAGGTCTAAATTGAGTCTCTTAGTAGAGTCCAAATGGGTCAAAATGAGCTATCTTGGGCTAAAGTTGGGCTAATGTTGAAATTTATGTAAAATTAATGTTGGAAAATGTTTATGGGGCTGTTACAAATAGGTTTCAACTTTGGTTGGGTTTTGATTTTGGGATTTGGGCTCATTTGGGTTAGGTTTGGGTGTAGGCCCATTTAAGGAATTTTTGGTTTGGGTTGAAATTGAGTAAGGTTTGGGTCCAAATTTTAGGCAAATCATGTTAGTTTTTTGTTTGTGGGGATGCTAGGAAGGTTTTAGAAAAGATTTGGGTCAAATTGGGATTGAATTGGGTTGGTTTGAGCTAGGTTTAGGTCATGGGTCAAAATTGGGCCTTAAGCTTTTAAAATGAAATTGGATTCAAATGCCAATCAAATTGGGCTTGAATTTGATCTAGATTGATATTGGGGATATTTAAATGAAGTTTAGAGTTGAATTGGACCAAAATTGAGACCAATTGGGGTGATTTGGTTTGACATTGGGTTCATTTGAGTTTAAAATGGGCTAAATTGGGGGTTTTGGTAAAAGTGGGGTAAATTGACAAAATTGGTCCATGGTGTAGTTGGACAAAATGAAATTAGGAATATTTGGGATTTTTTTGAATTTTTTGGGAATTTTCTGAATTTTTGGATTTTTGGGTCAAGAGGGGCATTTTGGTAATTTGGAGGGTATTGGGGGTATTTTTAGAAATTTTGGTATTTTTGGCTGGAGATGGTCAATTTGAGTGGGAGGAAAATGTTTAGGATTGATTCTGAGGACTTTTGGGCAATTTCGGTGATTTTGCAAATTTTGGGTAATTCTAAGGGCATTTGGTAGGTTTGATGGGTGTAGGGGTCCCGGGGGTCAAAAACTGAAACTTTGAAAAAATGAAGATTGATCAAATTTGAGTACTCATTGGAGGCATTCACTATGTTTTTCCTAACCCTCTTAGCTAGGGGCTTACGGGTTAAGGTCCATCCATATGAATTACCTACATGAGTCAGGCAGTCAAGTTGGGTATAGGTGTGGTTTTAGGATTTGGATTGGGTGTGTGAGAGTGTAGAGTATGAGTGTAGTGAGTGTGTAAGTCAACCCTCACCAGACCAGGCCACCCAGGGTAGTCCTAAGGCCAAAGAGTCCTATAGGGAACTCATCCTTTAAACCTTCACATTTGATTTCAACCCTCTAGGTGATTAGGGGTCTACAATTAAGCTTGTGGGGTTTGCAGGGAGTCAAGAGGTGTTTAAACCTCTAATGGGTGGGTTCCACTTCTAGTCCTCTAAGATAGTCAGAGGAAAAACCTAAGGCTAGATCCTAAGTACTAAAGAGAGAAGAGAAGACCTCATCAAAAATGAGGTCAACAGACCCTAGGATAATTATAATTTGAGTTAATTTGTTTAGAATAACCTTAAAGGTATAATTACTCAAAACTAAACTTTAATTAATTAGGGTTAACCATACATCAAAAGAACTTGAAAACAATTCTCCACTGATCTTTAGGATCAGAGGGAGCTCACATAAAAATTTGGAATCAATTGGAAATGTTTAACCCCACCAAATGGATTAATTAAGTCACATGATCAAAATTAAACTTTAAAAATTCATAACTCCAAAAATACATTTTTAAAATTTACCAAATTGGTTTTGGGACTTTTCTGATATCAGAGGAGTCTAAGAAAATTAAAATTAAAATTTTCTAAAAATCTTCATTTTCCACCAAATTTTAATATTTTAAATAATTTAAAAATAATAAAAATCACAAAAACAATAAAAATCACAAAAAATTTCATATTTTGACTCCTAATCACTTAGGAACAAACCAAAAATTATTCCCAAGTCTCTTTGTTAAGATATTAAATTTTAAATGCTTAAGACAATTTTTAATATTAAAAAAATAGATTTTTCAACCTTTTCACTAAATTAATTCTAATAAAAAAAGAAAAATCAGAAAATTATAAAATTTATTTCTCTGAACTCCTTGATGTCAGAGAGATTTATTAAAAATATAAAACTTAATTTTCAACCTTTATTTTATTTTATAATTAATTAACACTATAAAACTCAAAATAATTATAATAAATAAAATATAATTCAAAAAATCACTAAAATTGGTCCAAGTGGTCCTCTGGTCATTAGGAACAGAAGCCTTACCTTGGTCATGTTGTTGAATTTCTATTGAAAATTCCTATTTTTTATTAAAATAATTATATAAATTAAATTAAATTCAGAAAAGTCACATTTTCTCTCTAATGTCTTAATTGACATATGAGTGAAGTGACATAAAAATTTCAAGTTCATTTGAGCTCAATTTAGTGAGTTATGAAATAAATAAGCTTAAAGGGGCATAAAGGTAATTAAAGAATTTTAACCCTTATTAACATTTAGGTTTAATCAAAATGGGGGGAAAAATATCTGATCTTAAAATTTTTATTAGAAGATTGAAACCTAGAGAATTAAGGGGTAGAAACCCATTAATCATCTTGAAAATATTTAAAGTAAATTTTAATTAATTAAACAATTTGAATTTTGGAAGAATAAATTAAAATTTGGATTATTAAAATTGGGATATAATTTAGAGAGACTATAATAACTTAAACTAAAACCCCTAAATGAATCACTTTAATAATACTTAACTTTTATATAAATTTAAAGTGATAATTGAAATTAATAATTAAATAATTAAAAGGAAACTAAACCTTAATAAAATTAAAACTTAAAACATTAAATAGCTTGATAATTAAATTGAATTAAAAATAAAATTAATTTAAAAAAAATTCACTTGAAAGCAAATTTAAAGCAAACTTGAAACATCAAAATCAATTTCAGAAAAAATAGATTCTTAATTAAAAAAATAATAATCAAATCAATTAAAAGTTAATCTAGAATATTGCAATTAAATTAAAATTAAATCATTAAAGTCTAAATTAAATATTTTTTTTTAAACTCCTCATTCAATTCAAATGGTTCAAAGCACTTAAGAATAAAACAATTTGAACATTATTCCAAACATAAAATTATTAAAATTTCATAACTAAATTAAATCACTTTAAATCACCAGTTCCAATTTTAAATCATTAAATTCTTTAACAAACTGATTTGCCCCTAAAGGTTCTCATTATTATAACTCTTAAGTAAAGCATCAAGTGAAATATCACTTTACTTATAAGATAATCAAACATCCTAATTCACTGAGCAAGAAACAAACTAAACTAAATTTTGGGATGATTAATTTACCTGTGCAATAAAACTCATTTGGACTCAAAAATAATCCCAAAAGAGATGAATCGGAAGTGATGAGAGCACAGCTTCGGGAAAGAGATGACACAATTTCCCAGATGGCAAGGAGGATGGAAGAGATGGCTGCTGCTTTAGCCACTCTCCAAAGTCAGGTACAACCTCAGAAAGAAACACCCCCAGAAATCATTCATGTCGTAGATGGAGGGAAAGAGATCACATCCGTCAACGGAGACGAGCAACCAAAGAAGGATTCTGCACAGAGCATGATCCCAGAAAAGGATATCAAAAATATGATAGAATAGCAGGTGCGAGAAGCTTTAGCACAATCCAAGAGTGGAGCATTTATTCAGACGGGTAGATCTTACCCTGAAGAATTTGATGACGTCTGATACCCAAAAGGCTCGTACCACCTCTATTCAAGACTTTTGATGGAATGGGAAACCCCTGGCAGCATGTCGTACATTTTTGTGCTAGTTGCTGCAATGCCGGTGGGAGCGACGCTTTACTCTTTCGATAGTTTGTCAGCAGCTTGTCAGGGATTGACTTCGATTGGTATGTAGAATTGCTAAATGGCTCAGTTAAGACCTTCTTAGAGTTAGAAAACCTCTTCGTTAAGCTGTTTCCCGGAGCTCGGTACCACATCACTATCGTTGATCTTGTGGTGGAGCAACAGAAACCGAACAAAACTTTGGTGGATTACATACTTCGATGGAGAAACTTAAGCATGAAGTGTGAACCACAACTACAGGAACAACATGCGATCGGTTTTTTGCTGAAAAGTATCCACAGCTCGATAGCACTTCTCCTTAAAGGATTTACAATCAAGACTTTCGAGAAGTTTCTTAGTAAGGCCGGGAGCTTACAAGAGGAAGCAAAGCA
Organism: Papilionanthe hookeriana x Papilionanthe teres; assembly: GCA_022702705.1. NCBI lineage: Eukaryota > Viridiplantae > Streptophyta > Magnoliopsida > Asparagales > Orchidaceae > Papilionanthe > Papilionanthe hookeriana x Papilionanthe teres. Next base: position 92,355,150 of record CM040422.1, read on the forward strand.
GCTAAGTTTCGTGGATAAGACCGATAAACAGAAACAGGTAAAAACATTCGAAAAGAAGTACGGAATCGTCGCGGTAGTAGATAAGTGCAAGCAGCCAGTACAGATAAAGACAGAGCGGCCACAGCCTAGCTATCAACCACTGCAACATACTAACCAACAACCTCAGCAGTCAATAGCCTCGACTGAGGTATCAGTTGCCTCAGCATTATGAACAACCGCCTCGTCCACAACGTACCCTGAAAGATTTTCTGAATAAGAAATATCCATTCAAAACTGAAGCAATAACAAAGATGTTCCGCAGTTTAATGAAGACACCCGATTTTTAGCTACCAAAGCCCAAGAGGCCAGAAGAAGTCAACAAGGAAGATCATCCAAACTATTGCCCTTACCACCGGATGCTTGGGCATAAGAAAGAGGATTGCATCACTTTCAAGATTTGGCTTGACGACAATCTCCGAAAAGGTAATATAACGATCCCGAAGTTATACATGAAGGAACCCCAAAAGGGAGGTTCTGTCAATGTTATTTCAACAGATCCTATTGTTCCGATAAACCCTTACATGACCCATGATGGATGGAGTACCGTTTGGACAAAGTATTCAAAGAAAATCTTAGATCACATCCAGACCTTCGGTGCGCGCTTCAACTCAAAGTTTGAAACCTGCCGAGTCGGTGCTATCGCTTGTGATTAAAGAACCGTCCCAGGAGGAAGAGAAGATCGTAGAAGAGAAGAAGACCGAGGCTTCAAAGAGTATACTATGGGCTGCTTATCCTAGGATAGTTGTTTCTAATTCGGGGGAAGAATCCCTCGAACCTCTGACTCTGTATGATTATTTGCTCGCCCCGGCGGGATCTGATAATGATAAGAGTTTTGGTGTTGGCTACGTTTTGACTGTTTCTAAAGATTACGTAAATAATGAAAACCAATCTAATCCTGATCTCGATTCCGATATAAATAACGATTCTCAAATCATACTAAACCTCAATGGCCACGACGAAGGAGAAGACGTTCACAAGGATGACTACGAAAGCTCAACAAGCAACGAATCCATTTGTGTATTTCGGGAGCTTCGATTGCGATAGAATTAGAGTCATCAGAATCCGAAGCAACTGCAGAAGAGCCAGTCATTCCAATTCAAGAGGATACATCGGCAGATTCAGTACCAGGTGCAGAAGAAATAACAGAAGTTAATTTAAGAAGCGGAAAAGTTCTACCACCGAGAATGGGTCCAAAAGATAAGGAAAGCAAGTGGTTGCTCAGGAAGAGCCAACCCCAGCAGAAGAATTGCCCATTCGGGAAGAAATTGAAGAACCTAGTAATAAAGAGGATTATAACGTGCTAGCCCATCTTAGGAAGCTACCAGCCAAATTAAGCTTCTACGATGCTCTGATCCTGTCAAAGGAGATGAGGGAAACTCTGATCAAGGCTTTACTTGATCCAGAAATTTGTTTAGCTCAAATGGCTGGTAATTCCTTAGACGAGGTTTGCTCAGTAAAAGAACAGCAAGGTGTTACCTTCCCGGACAATGATCTACTACTCGGAAAGGCTGATCACAATCAACCATTGTACATTTTAGTCACTGCTGGAAATTTTACGCTCTTCAGGGTGTTAGTTGATCCGGTAGTATCAATCAACATAATGAGCCTTTGAACGTTAGCATATTTGGAAATTGATGCTTGCGAACTTGAAGCGGACAAGATGTTATTAAGAGGGTTCAATCAGAAAGGAGAAAGAGCACTCGAATCAATAACACTGTTAATGAAGACCGGTGATTTGGCAAAGACAACCGCAAAATTCCATATAATTGATTCAGAAACATCATTCAACGCTCTACTGGGTAGGCCATGGATCCATGAGAACCGGATGGTACCGTCGTCTCTGCACCAGTGTATAAAATATTATAAAGGAGGAGAACTGTGTATCAAAGGTGACTTGCAACCATTCTACGTACACGAGATTGGAATTCATGAAGATGCAGCCTACTACGCGCCTCTGAAGAAAACAATATTCTCCAGAAACACCATACCAAATGAAGTAAAAGAAGTGCAAGATGATGAAGAACCTGAAATTCTAGTCCAACAGTTACTCACCACTCCCTTACGGCGAGATGGTGAAGGTTTCTCCAAAACTCGCACCCGAGGTCGAGGCCGGGGACGAGGTCGAGGAAGAGACTTTGGAACAGTTGGACAGAAAAAACTGGTCATCGACGTTGATTGGGAGAACTGTTTTGAAGAAGAAGAAATTAAGAACGAAGCAGCAACAGTAAATCAAAAGAAACCTCAGTTCAAGATCTCTCTCGAAGATGAAAGGAATGAAGAATACAAATCAATGTTATGTACACACTATGACCCTGACCCAATCCATTCTAATAAGATCGAGGGTATGGTGGCCAAGGAAGTACGTAGTGGTACTAAACAGATCAAATTCTACCGTGGTGCTTCTTCATCCAATACTAAAAAAATGTACAATTTGAAGATGTTACTTCATCTGAATTAATGGAATTGTCTTTTGAGTGGTACTCTCCCTGTGTTCAAAATTTAATTCACGTGGTGTCTTACCTAAACAATAGACAAAAGGTCGATCACAACACTTCAAAAAATTATGGAACAATGCCAGTTGGCCTCCCAATTCAAAACATGGTCTCAGATTCAGCACAGTAAGGTTTGTTGATGATTTTGGATTTTGCTTAGTTGTCACTCACGAGCATGATGAAAGTTGCCTGGAAGCTTTGGATGATCTCGAGGATCTACCAATTGGAAATGCTCCACCAGAATTCGAAGAAGAAATTAAATCTACAAAATACAAGTTAATGGAAGTTAACTTAGGTACTATCAAAGAGCCTAGGCCGACCTTTGTTAGCTCCTTACTCAATAAAGAAGACTCCGAAGAGATAATCAAGTTATTCATGGAATTCAAGGACTGTTTTGCTTGGAGTTATGATGAAATTTCAGGATTAGCTCCAGAGGTCGCAGTTCACAAGTTAGGAGTAGACCCCACTACCTTTCCAGTCAGATAAGCTCCGAGAAGAATGCGTCTGGAGATTGAACAACAAGTTATAGCTGAAGTTAAGAAGCTAATAGATGTTAAATTTTTCCGTGAGGAACAATATCAAACTTGGTTAGCCAAAGTGGTACCAGTCAGAAAGAAGAATGGTCAGATCAGAATCTGCGTGGATTTCAGAGATTTGAACAAAGCATGTCCAAAGGATGAATTCCAGTTACCTATTCCATAATTGATGATCGACATTGATTCAACACATGAAGTCTTCTCATTCATGGATGGATCATCAGGATACAACCAGATAAAGATGGCACCAGAAGATGAAAATCTTACAGCCTTCAGAACGTTGATCGGGGTATACTGCTACACAGTGATGCTTTTTGGATTAAAGAATCCAGGAACAACCTATCAAAGAGCAATGACCAGGATTTTTGATGATCTCATTCACAACCAAGTCGAGTGCTACGTGGATGATGTAGTCATCAAAAGCAAACTAAAAGAAGATCATTTGTATGATTTGAGAACTGTTTTCAAGCGATTAAGACAATATAACCTTAAGATGAATCCCTTGAAATGCGCCTTCGGTGTCACCTCTGGGAAATTCTTAGGATTTCTTGTTCGACATCATGGAATTGAAATCGATCCGGAGACGATTAAAGTTATCTTAGAAATGACGCCTCCCAAAACCTTGAAACAACTACGATCCTTTCAAGGAAAACTAGAATATCTTCGACGCTTTATCTCAAATTTGTCAGGAAGGTGTCAGCCTTTTTCTGCATTGGTTAAGAAGGATGCCAAGTTTACTTGGGACTCCAAATGTTAACATGCCTTCGATGACATCAAACAGTATTTAATGACACCTCCTGTTTTAACAGCCCCAGTCTCGGGTAGACTGTTGATACTTTATTCCGCAGCTTTAGAAGACTCTCTTGGAGCCCTGCTAGCCTAGGTCAATGACGAGGGAAAAGAAAATGCTCTATACTACTTAGGTCATCATCTAATTCTGACAGAAGTAAAGTATCCTTCGATTGAGAAGCATTGTTTGGCCCTGATCTTCACCGCTCAAAAGCTCAGGCATTACATGCTTTATCATAAAGTCAAACTTATTCCATTTCAATATTTGATGACCGACCGTCTCTTTCCGGCATACTTGCCAGGTGGTTGATGATACTATTGCAATTTGATATAACTTTCATGCCGTTTCGTGCCATAAAGGGACAAGTCTTAGCAGACTTCCTCACAGCGCACCCTTTACCGGCAGAATCGCCTCTCAACGACGACTTGCCAGACGAGGAGATAATGAGCCTAAAAGACCCCGATGATCAAAGTTGGGAATTGTACTTCGATGGAGCATCTTCAGCACAGAAAGATAAAGAATCGCAAACGATAGTGCCAGGTAAGGCAGGAATCAGATTGACATTTATAACACCGGAGTGGGGGATGTTAAGATATTCCTACCATCTAACAGAACAGTGTACAAACAATGAGGCAGAATATGAAGCCCTTATAACCGGACTGGAATTAACCATTCAGATGGGGATAACAGACATTAACATCTATGGAGATTCCCAGTTGATCATTTAACAGGTCGCCGGACAGTACAGGATTTTAAAACCAAGGCTTTAGCAGTACTTCCAGTTTGCCATGAAATTGTTAGAGCAGATTCCGAATGTGACAATCTACAGGATTCCCAGAAGAGAAAATACTCTCGCAGACGCGCTAGCTCGCCTTGCAAAAGAATTTGCCTACCTACAGGATGAGTCAGTTGAGATGTCAGTTCAAGGACGACATGTCCTATCACAGCTCGACATGGATACAATACACAGATCAGAAGGAAAAGAAAAAGAATTAGTTGCAGCAGTAACAGAAGTTACAGAAGATTGGCGGCAGCCATTAATAGACTACTTGCAAACATGAAAACAACCGGACGATAAGTCGTTAGCTCATTAAATTAAAAAAAAAACTCTGTCTTACACATTAATAAACAATACGTTATACAAAAGGTCTTTTGATCAGATGTGGCTAAGGTGCCTGAGCGGGTCTGAGGCTCGTGAAATTGTTAAAGAAGTACACTCAGGACTTTGTTGCGCTCATCAGTCGGGTCCGAAAATGAAAATGAAGATTAAGAGGCTCTGGTACTACTAGCCCTCGATGATGACCGATTGCTTGAAGATTGCCAAAAGTTGTCACCAATGCCAAGTGCATGGAGTGGTTCTACATCAACCTCCGAATGTGCTACATCCGACAATCGTGTCGGGGCCGTTTGAGTGTTGGGGCACAGATATTGTGGGTCTGATAGAACCACCTTCTTCAAGAGGACATCGCTTCATTCTTGCAGTTACAGATTAATTTTCTAAGTGGGCAGAAGCAGTACCGCTCAAAGAAGTGAAAACACATCACGTGCTATAGTTCTTCAAGAATCAAGTCGTCTACCATTTTGGGGTACCGCGCAGAATTATCTCAGAAAACTGGTCAGTATTCAGAAGCACGAAGACCAACAATTTTGTCTGAAGACACGGGATTGACTGGCGCTATTCAATAATCTACTAGCCAAGAGCGAACGGCTTGGCCGAGGCTTTTAATAAAACTCTAGTTCATATCCTAAAGAAAACTTTGGACGACAACAAGAGAAATTGGCACGAGAATTTGTTAGAAGCCTTATGGGCCTACACGATGACTTTCAGAACTCCCACTCAGTCTACGCCTTACGCCTTAGTGTACGGGTCCGAAGCCGTTCTACCCTTAGAGGTTCAGCTTCCATCTCTCAGAATTGCAATTGCAAATAAGATCACTACAGAAGAAAATGCTAAACTACGACTAGAAGAATTGAAAAGCTTGGAAGGGAAGAGACTTTCAGCACAGCAGAATTTGGAACTGTATCAAGCCAAGATGATCCTGACCCTTGATAAATTAGTCCGTCCTAGGACATTAAAAGTCGGTGACCTGGTTTTGGTTCTCAGAAGACCTATTCTTACGCATCACAAGATAGGTGGTAAATTTGAACCGACTTGGGAAGGGCCATTCGTGGTCGAGACAGTCTACTCTAGAGGTCCATATCAACTGATAAATTGTCATGGAGAACGAGATATGCTTCCAATTAATGGATGATATCTAAAGAAGTATTACGTAACCTGATGTTTCGAAGGATGAATCCTTATCCCTAAAGCACGGGCACAGTAATTACTTATGACTGGGTCCGAATCCAAAAATATAAAAAAAAGTGGATGATAAAGAAAATCGTTAAAAAAAATTGTTAAAAGAAAACATGTGAAATCATGATAATAAAGTTTTTATCCTTCCTTTCAAATCAAGTCTCACTCTTGACCTTTCTATTGTTCTTGTTCTTAGTATAGCCCCTGATCCTTTCCTTATTTTTTCGCAGGGAAATGTCGAACTGGTGGTTGTTTTTGAACTTTAAGAATGGCATGAGTCTAGCACTCGATAAAAAGAGGATGAATGATGGAGCCGTAATTGAGATCGACTCTGACTTCACACTAGTCAGGCTACAGTACGAAGAAAATGATTGCACTCCGATTGATTGGGAAAAGCTCCGCAGCCATACAGTGATGAAATTGGGTGGCTCAAGTCAACCATCTACCAGTAAGAAGAGAAAAGTAAATACCGCTCATGCAATGGGAGAGGACAAAAAAGTTAAGTCCGTGGTTGCTACATCAGAAGGCAGGCTTGTCAGCGCAATGCCCACAGAAATTCAAGAGGTAAGGAGAGCTACTCTCACCCCTACTCAACTAAGAAACAAGAACCGACGCATCCGCAAGATGCTAACCCAGATAACAGCGGATCAACGTGAAGAGACAGTACGCTATCGTCAGTGCAAGCACTTCTAAGAAGCCCGTTCGTCAGGAACCAGAAAAGAGTGTCGGCATATTTTTAGGTTTGTGTGTTGTATTTTGAAAAGGGGTCGCCTAACAGAAATTGTCGGTGAATTTTAGATTTTAAATTTAATTTAAATATACATATTTTAGAAAGTAGTATTTGCTTTTGAGAATAATTTTAAATTTGAAAATTTTAAGATATGAAATCAAACCGATCTCACATCCTAAATAGTTTATATAAACGAGCACCGCATCACAAACCGTGTATCTATCCCAAAGAATAGACACACTGCTTGATGATGGGGCTCGATTAAATAAACTAGGAGACTTGTGACATCCGTTTGGCCTGCAAACCAATTTTATAAGCTGACAAGTTCCCCTGCTTAATATAAATGAATTAAGCAGGGTTTATATTACCTGGGTTCTTAAAGTTCCCTATAAGGGCAAGCCCCTATAGTTAATTACATCTTAAATGACGGAAATCATTTAAAAAAACTCTCGATAATGATTAGTGGTTTTGCTCTCAAAAATTTCAAAGTTTAAGATTTTCAAAGGATTTGAGTTTTGGAATGTTGTGGCAGGGAATTTTATCTTGCAATGACTTTTTAATTTAGTTTTGGTTTCAGTTCAGGGACTATCCTAAAGGTTTTGGTTTTCATACAACAGTCTTGTTTATCATGCAAGAAAAAGTAAAGTACGGTGCATGTAAGTAAATTGCAATAAAATAAAAGCATACACGGAGGGTCTTCCCGTCATCCCAAGCTGCACTTAAAACACATGTTAAGGCATTTAAATATTTTGCAAGAAATACCTAGGTAAAGCTAAGGGAAAGGGTTTTGGTTGTCTACCAAATTCCTAATCCTATAACTAGTCATCTCCTATGACGTCTAGGTTTTTGGTTTGGTTTAAGGATGATTTTCTTCATCAAAGAACAACTAGATTCAATTGTTCTTCTAAAACATCCCGTCATATTGAGGAAGTGCTTAGGGTGAGTCCTAAACATCTTTTCAATATTTCTGGGATTGTTTTGAGTCCAAGTAAATTTAGTTGCATAGAAGAATTAATCATCCAGGGGTTTAAGTTTTGTTCTCTTGCTGAGTGAACTAGGACATTTGAATGTCCTATAAGTGAAGTAACACTTCACTTGATACTTCATTTAAGTGTTATAATAATAAGAGCTTTAAAAAGGGCAAAACAACTTATTAAGTATTTTAATGATTTAAACTTAATGATTTATTTTTAATTTTGACTTAATTATAAAAAAGTTTATGTTTGTAATGGTGTTCAAGTCATTTTTTTTAGATTTAATTTAAATCTTTACGTTTTAAATGATGTTATATCTCAGATTTAACCTTTATGTTTTAAACCTACTTTAAGTGTTTGGTTTAACTCTTAATGATTTCATTTAGGTGTGTTATTAAATGATTTTAATTCAATCTAATTTTAATTTAATTTAAGTTTAATTTAATTTAATTTAATTTAATTTGATTTGATTTAATTTAATTTAATTTAGTTTAATTTAATTTAATTTAAATTTTAATTTAATTTGATTTAATTTAATTTTAATTTAATTTTAATTCAACATAATTTGATTTAATTTATTTTCATTTAATTTTAATTTTATCTTAATATATTAAATATGATTTGATTTAATTGTTAAGGTGTTAACTTAATTTAGATTTTGATTTAATTTAATCCCAACATCTTAAATTTAATTTAATTTAATTGTTAAATTGTTTAGCATTTTAAATTTTAATTTAGGATTATCCTTTTAGTTAAGAATTAAATATTATTGAAGTGATTAATTTAGGGATTCATAAATTAAAGAATAAATATTCTCATAATAATATCCCTACTTTAATAATTCCAATTTCTATTACTCTTCCAAAATTTCAATTAATTAATTAATTAAAGTTTTACTTTAATTATATTTGAATTGGTTAGTAGGTTTCTACCCTCAATCACTTAAGTTTCAATCATCCAAAATCAGCTTAAAATCAAATATTTTACCCTCCCCTTTTTGATTAATCCTAAAATTTTAATTAAGGGTTGAAATTTTTTAATTACCGTTTTGCCCTTCAGGCTTAATAATTCTATAACTCACTAAACTAAGCTCAAATGAACTTGAAATTTTTATGTAACCTCACTCACATGTCAATTAAGACATTATAGGAGAAAATGTGATTTTTCTGTATTTAATTTATTTATGTAATTATTTCTAATGGAAATAAGGGTTTTTCAAGGAAAATTCAATAACATGAACAAGGAAATGTTTCTGTCCTTAAGAAAATTGTAGGATGTCCCTAATGACTAGAGGACCACTTGGACCAATTTTTGTGATTTTTTGATTTATATTTTATTTATTAGAATTATTTTGTTTTTTGGAGTATTAATTAATTTAAAAAACAAATAAAAGTTGAAAAATGGATTTTATATTTTTTGAAAATCTCTCTGACCTCAAGGAAATCAAAGAACCAAATTTTATATTTTTCTGATTTTTTTTTATTTACTAGAATTATTTTAGTGGAAATGTTAAAGAAAAACATTTTTTTAATTCAAAAATTGCTTTAAGCCTTTAAAATTCAATATCTTACCCTAGAGACTTAGGAAAACTACTTGGTTTGTTCCTAGGTGATTAGAATTCAAAATGTGTCATTTTGGTAACTTTTAATATTTTTATGATTTTTATTATTTTTTAATTATTAAAGATATTAAAATAATGATAAAAATTAACTTTTTGAGAAAATTACAATTTTAATTTTCCTAAGTTTCTCTGATGTCAGAGAAGCCTCAAAACCATTTTTGTGAATTTTTGAAAAGTATTTTGTGAGTTATGAATTTTTAAAGTTTAATTTTGGTTATGTGACTTAACTAATCCATTTAGTGGGGTTAAATATTTCCAATTGATTTTAAATTTTTATGTGATGTTTCTCTAATCCTAAAGATCAGTGGAGAATTGTTTTCAAGTTAATTTGATGTGTAATTAACCCTAATTAATTAAAGTTCAATTTTGGGTATTTAGGCCAATTAGGGTTGTTCCATGTGAATTAACTCAAAACCTATTTTTCCTTGGTTTCTCTGGTCATAGGAAACATCACCAAATTTTTCTAGAATTTATTTCTCAGTATACTAATTATTGGAATTAAAATACTCAAAACAGTAATATGAACTTGGAAAATCAATAATTTCTCATAGGGATGGCCTCTGACCTTGGAAAATTCAGGGAATGTTCCCAAGTTCAGAGGCTTCAAAAGCCCCATGGTCTCACGCCATGGTGAATTGCCTATGCAAATAAAGAATTAAAACAATGCAGAGAGTAAATAAATCATTAAAAATAAAATACATGATGAAATGACTTGATTTCATTTCCACATTATTCTCCTCTATTCACTGAGCAAGAGGGCATTTTTATTTTATTTTTGTGTTTTTTCTATGCAAAGATATGGATTTTTGAAGTTCTGGTATTTAAATAAATAAAAAATAACCCTAATTTCCTACTTATCCACGCGGCGCCACGCCATCCTCGGCAGCTCCGAAAGGCCACGCGGCGTGCTCTGATTCGGCGCCTCCATCTAAGTCAGCGCTGCAGGGGCCCGCCATTCATGTATCATCTCCCGGTCCGACGCCATCTGAGCCGTTCGACCAATACACGCGCGAATGGACGGCATCCGTTAATCATCTCTGATCGACCTCACCCGAGAGCCGTCCAGCTTCCTGGCTTGATATCTCTCTCGATTCTTAACCGATTTCTACGTTCTTATACTCTATGGATTCGTCTTGAAGAGACGAACATATCCATATGGTTTATGCGGCTTGAAATTAACCCAATCAAAATAGAGAATGTTAAGAAGCTCGGGAAGAAGAGAGAGCTCATACCTTTGCTCAGAGAAGTGTGGCTTCGATCTGAGAGTTGTGTCACCTTTGATTGAACCTAAGCAAGCTCCAGATGAAGTCTCCGGCCCTGGGGAATTGCCTAGACCAGATTTCCACCAAACCCGATTTCAACCTTTGGAGGCTAGAACAAATGGGTGGCCTGGAGAGGGGGCTTTCACTGGAGAACTCCTTCTCTTGTTCTTGTGCAGGAGTGGGTGAGTTTAATTTGATTTTGATGGAGGATTTGAGAGTGTCCTGTTTTGGCCTGAGAATTGTGCTCCAAAATTGAGCTCAATCAGTGGGAGTTAGGGCAGGGGAACAGTGGGGATGGATTGCTCTTGGCTAGGGGAAGCTTTGTGAGGAGTTTGGAGGGATTCTGTGAAGGTTTGGTTCAGCCAACCTTTTGGCTAAGAGGGGTTAGCTGGCTTAAATAACCATGGCCATGACTTCCTAGGGGGAGTTAGGGGCTTGGATCAACTGCTCAGGGCAAGGGAAGAACAGCTGCAATGGCCATTGAGCATGGGGCAGCTCAGCAGGTGGGAATTCCAAACTTTGGCTCATCCCAAGGTTTCGGTTATGGCATTTTTCGGCGACTGTGGTGGCTGGCCGACCAGGGTCAGGTCAACCTCAGGCTCAGGGAAGTCAGGGCTTGATTCCTGTGGGTTCAATTGAGTTTTGCCAAGTGTAAAGGGGCTGGATCAAAGTGGCATGGATTAGTGTCCATTTTGGCTTGATTTGGTCCAAGCCATGGTTTTGGGTTTGGTTCATCTCCCCATGGCCTGATTTTGGACTGAGGAGGCCAGGAGGGTCAGGCTCACATGTGTGGTGAAGTCCACATCAATTTTGTTTAAGTTAATTTTTGGTTAGGGTGAGACATTAAAAGGGTTAAAAAGGTTTAGTGAGAGCTTAGAAAAGGCCCCCTCCCCTTGTCATTAATAGCTTGGTGAAAAGTCAAACCATCCATGGCTTCATGTGGCTTATACATGGCTTCATGGCTCACATTTGGCTTGGCAAGAGTTTGGTCAATTTTCATGGAAAAGGGTTTTAGGAATTTTTGGAAATTTTGGGGTTATTTGATGGGATTTGGCATAATAACATTTTGGTTTGATTTTCATGATGGATTTAGCACTTAGGGAGTGATGTTAATTGAGTGAGGATGAGATGAGATTGTAAAGTGGGCTTTAGGATGGGTTTGGGCTTTTAAAATTTGGTAAAGGTGTGCTTTAAAAATAGTTTAAGGGAATGGGCTTTTATGTTTCAAAATGGGCTTTTAGATGAAAAATTTTATAAAGCATCATGCTAAATAAATGTTGGGTTTGGTTTAGGGATGTTTCATGAGTGATTTGAGACAAATTTGAGGTGATTTGGAATTGAATTGAGTCTAATTTGGGTCCCCTTGGTGATAGGGTCAAAATAGATCAAAATGGGCTAACTTGGGCTAAGGTTGGGCTAATATTGAAATTGATGTAAATTCAATGTTGAGAAATGTCTATGGGAGTGTAACAAAGAGTTTTCAACCTTGGTTGGGCTTTAATCTTGGGATTTGGGCCTATTTGGGTTCATGGTGGATTTAGGCCTATTTAGGGAATTTTGGGTTTGGGTTTAATTTGAGTAAGGTTTAGGTCCAAATTTTGGGCAAACTATGTTAGTGTTTTGTTTTTGGAGATGTTAGGGAAGATTTAGAAAAGGTTTGGGACCAATTCGGGTTGAATTGGGTTGGTTTGAGCTAGGTTTAGGTCATGGGCCAAAATTGGGCCTTAGGCTTCAAATTGAAATTGGGCTCAAATGTCAATCAAATTGGACTTAGATTTGGTCTAAATTGATATTGGGGATATTGATTTGAAGTTTGGAATTGAATTGGACTAAAATTGAGGTCAATTGGGATGGTTTGGTTTGACATTGGGTTCACTTGGGTTTAAAATGGGCTAAATTGGGGGTTTTAGTAAAAAGTGGCGTAAATTGGCAAAATTGGCCCATGGTGTAGTTGACCAAAATGAAATTGGAAATATTTAGGATTTTCTAGAATTTTCTGGGAATTTTTGGAATTTTTGAATTTTTGGGTCAAGAGGGGCATTTTGGTAATTTGGAGGGTATTGGGGGTATTTTTGGAAATTTTGGTATTTTTGGTTATGGATGATCAATTTGAATGGTTGGGAAAATGTTCAAGCTAGATTTTGGAAAAGTTTTGGGTGATTTGGAAATTTTGGTGGTTTTGGGTAGTTTCAAGGTTTTTTTTTTTGTAGGCTAGGTGGTTCTGGGGCCCCGGGGGTCAAAAATTGAAATTTTGGAAAAATGAAAATTGAGCAAGTGTGAGTGAAATGGAATCATTTTGGTTGAGCCATGAAGCCATGATAAGCTCATGAGTCATGAAAAGACTCATTTGAGGCATTCACTATGTTGTTCCTAACCTTCTTAAGCTAGGGGCTTAGGGGTTAAGGTCCATCTATGTAAATTACCTACATGAGTCAGGAGATCAAGTTGGGTATAGGTGTAGTTTTTAGGATGTGTGTGTGATGGTGTAGTGTATGTGTAAGTCAGCTTTCATCAGACCAGGCCATCCAGGGTGATCCTAAGGCCAAAGAGTCCTACAGGGAACTCATCCTTTAAACTTCCACATTTGATCTCAGCCCTCTAGGTGATTAGGGGTTTACAATCAAGCAGGCGGGGTTTGCAAGGAGTTAAGAAGTAGTTTGAATTTCTAAGTGGGGAATTCCATTTCTAGTCTTCTAGGATAGTCAAAGGAAAAGCCTAAGGCTAGATCCTAAGTGCTAAAAGGAGAAGAGAGGACCTCATCAAAAATGAGGTCAACAAATGGACCCCCAATAGGTGTTGTGTGCTAAACAAGCACACCGCGCATATTGGTGTTGACCGAAGAGATTAACTAAACCAACACAGATGTCCAAGTGACACGCTTAGGGCAGAGTAGAAGAATTTCCGCATGGGGAGTATCAGGTAAATTTCCAAGTCTGGTGGATCCTTAACCCTCGCTGGGGAAAGGAAAAGGAGGTGAATTCCAAATCACAAGATTTGGACAATTTTGATCTAGATTTCATTTCATTTTATGTTTAAGTTTTGATGTGTGAGATTAGATTTGGAGTTTTAATTTAGATTGAGGTTTAATTTAAGATTAATTCGATGAAATCTTGAATTTGAAATTTGGATTTGAAATGAGAATTGAAACCTAGGTTCCAACCTCGGGATTGCAAGGAAAACTGGAATATCGGTACCAGCCTCGGAGTGAGAATCGGAGTTTAAGTGTCGATTGAAAAGGATAAGAATCAGAATTTAGGTACTGATCTCGAAAGAGAACTGGAATTTAGGTACCAGTCTCACAAGTTTGGAATTGAAATTTAGATGTCAATTTGAAAGAGAATCAAAATTTAGGAATTGATTTCGAAATCAGAACTGGAATGTAGGTACCAGTCTCGAAAATTTTGAATTGAAATGTAGATATCAATTCAAATGAGAATCGAAATGTTGGTATTGATCTCGAAATGAGAACTGGAATGTAGGTACCAGTCTCGAAAATTTTGAATTGAAATGTAGGTATCAATTCAGATGAGAATCGAAATGTAGGTATTGATCTCGAAATGAGAACTGGAATGTTGGTACCAGTCTCGAAAATTTTGAATTGAAATGTAGGTATCAATTCAGATGAGAATCGAAATGTAGGTATCAATCTTGAAATGAGAACTGGAATGTAGGTACAAGTCTCAGAAATTTTGAATTGAAATGTAGGTGTCAATTCAGATGAGAATTGAAATGTAGGTATCGATCTCGAAATGAGAACTCGGAATGTAGGTACCGATCTCAAAAATTTTGAATTGAAATGTAGGTATCAATTCGGATGAGAATCGAAATGTAGGTATTGATCTCGAAATGAGAACTAGATCGTAGGTACCGATCTCGAAATTTTGAATTGAAATGTACTTGTGGAGATTTGGATTTAGCGGGAGATTGAAATGAGATGTGAAAGTGTTCCACATCCCACGAGAATCAATCAAAGTTTGATTATTTGGCGAAGGGTATGAATCCATGCCATCAGAACCAAATCGAAAATTTTTCGTGGTTCTGAAATTATCCCAAGAGAGGGTTTCAAAGGAGGTCTGAAGTAGACCTTGATTTGAAGAAGAATTGGAGGATTTGAAAAGATGGATTTTGACTGGAATTCAATTTGAGATTTAGATTCGTTTTGTTTGTCCTTTAACGATCCCATTTTTTTTTTATTTGTTGTTTATTTAGTGTTCATGTGAATTTAAAGTTCATTTTACTATTTAGATTTTTAAGGAAAAGTTCTCATTTATTTTCTTTTTTCTTCTGTTCTTCGTCAAATTTCATTTAATTCGAATGGCATTTCCCAGTTATTTTGCACAAAAAAAAGAGGTGAAGGCAAAATATGACGTAGTCGTTTTCATTCCAACTTCCTGAAAGTACATCATACAACTTGATCTAGTCATGATGACATTTTCCTCAGAAATTTAATGTCTCGTACAATCCATGTAAATCCAAAACGGACTGTGTAAACTTCTTGTTGATCCATCCAAAAGCGTCTGTCAAAAAATCCATGTCTGAATAGTAAGAAACATGGGGAATAACATCACCTTCCAAGCCACCCTTGGCAAGAATGTCGCATAGATGTGCATTCCAGGTGTGCTATTTCACATGTAACTCACAGCTCGTAGGGCCGGATACTCTCCTATTCTGGATCTGGCTGGAAGTGGTAAGGCGTCTTTATGTCATCCATCCTTCTAAAAGTAACAGAGATCCGCTCCACTGGCACTCCCGGTATACAATGTTTTGTGATGACTGCTCCATTTCCTTTTAATATCATGACGGAGCCTACCGGAAGTGGTATCTCCACCGGCCCTCAGAACTTACCCGGGCCTGCTATCCGGAGGTTAGATCCGAACATGATATTGCATTGGTTGACGAACGAAACTGTGCAGAAAGGTCTGACAAAGTCGTGGTGGTCTATGTGTGGAGGTATGCAGTCGCCCTTCTGGTAAATGTTGATGATGCAACTGTTGGGTGTCCAGTCTGCTGGAAGTAACCTCCACGTTATCATTCTTTTCAACATTCTTTTAATTATCCTCGGTATTGGATCCACCTCACTGCGAAGGAGTATCCCTTGTGGATTTCCTTTTCTGTCCTCTGCGAAGTTATAGTAACATCTGCATTGTATTGTGACTCTTCCTTTCCCAGGCATCCATCTCCGGGTTTCTGAATAAGTCTTTTCCCTCAGACGGCCTGCTCGGCCCATCTTCTGAAGCTCTAAGATGCAGTCCACAATCTGCTACTGCTCGTACTTTGAGAATACATCTGTGTGTAAATTGAGGCCTTCCAAAATGTTGATTCTCTTGCCTCTAATCCTCTCAAAGTATTCGAAAGTCTTTTTCTCAACATTTTGCATTCTTTCTAGTTCATATTCTGGGATAATCTGGAAGTGACAAGGTCTAGTAACGTATTGCGGGATGTATGGCTCAATCCCGTCACATTCTCCTACTTACCTTGGCTCCTCGGGGATTGTTTCTATCGGGACATCCTCTGGGGTTGCTTCCGCAAAAAGGTTTCTTACTACTGGTGGCTCTGTCTGGCGTCGTGGTAGTCTCTCTGCCTCTGATCTTCTTAGAGTTTCCCTTATCTTTTCTGTTGTTCTCGGAGCTGGTTTCCTCTTTCCAGGTTCCTGATGAACCAGTATCTTTGAAATGTGTGTGTCGGGGGTGGCGGCTGTCTCTTCGTGTTGTTCTACTGCTAGTTTAGTCAACATCTTGCAGATGCGGCGATTCTTATTCCTTCTCTGGGTAGCAGTGAGAGTAGCTCTCCTTACCCCTTGAATTTCTGTGGGCGCGGCGCTGACGAGCCTACCCTCTGCCGTGGCAACTACTGACTTGATTTTCTTGTTCTCCTCGGTGTTTGTCTTTCTCTTTTTGTTGTTGGATTAGTGGCTTCGGCCACCCATCTTCATCACTGTCTGGCTGTGAAGCTCTTCTCGATCGATTGGGATCCAATCATTTTCTTCGTACTGTAGGCCGGCTAGTGTGAAGTCAGAATCAATCTCTATCACTGCTCCAACCTTCACCCTCTTTTCATCAAGTGCTAGACTCACGCCATTTCTAAAGTTTAGAACCAACCGCCCGTTCGACATTTCCCTGCGAAAAAAAAACAAGGAAAGGGTCAGGGGCTGTACTAAGAACAAGAACATAAAGAAAATATTTATTAATGAAAAGTGTTTTTTTTTTGTATTTTCTTTTAAAAGTTAAACAGGAGTAGGAAAAGGAGTGAAAAAAGATCAGGAACAAGATTTGATTTGAAAGGAAGGATTTGACATTTTATTATTATGGTTTCCCATATTTTCTTTTTAACATTTTTTTTGTTGATGAGATTTTTTTTATATCATCCATTTTATTTTGTTTTGGGTTCGGACCCAGTCGCAAAGTGATTACTTCACCCGTGATTCTAGAGATAAGATTCTACTTTGGAGGCCACCCTTCAAAACATCAGCTTGTGTAGTACTTCTTTAAATACCGCCCATTGATTGGAAGCTTGGGTCGTTCTCCACGGCAATACACCTGTTGGTAAGAACCTCCTGAGTAGACTGTCTCGACCACGAACGGCCCTTCCCTTGTTGGTTCAAATTTACCACCTATCTTGCGATGTGTAAGAATAAGTCTTCTGAGAACAAGAACTAAGTCACCGATTTTGAAAATTCTTGGGCGGACCAGTTTATCATGGGCCTGGATCATCTTGGCTTGATACAGTTCCAAATTCTGCTGTGTGGAAAGTTTTTTCCCTTCCAAGCTTTCCAATTCTTCCAGTCGTAGTCTGGCATTTTCTTCTATAATAATCTTTTCTGCAACTGCGATTCTGAGTGATGGAAGCTGGACTTCCAATGGTAACACTGCCTAGGACCCGTACACTAAAGTGTAAGGCGTAGACTGAGTAGGAGTCCTAAAAGTCGTCCTGTAGGCCCATAAGGCTTCTAACAACTTCTCGTGCCAATTTCTCTTATTGTCGTCCAAAGTTTTCTTTAAGATCTGAATGAGAGTTTTATTAAAAGCCTCGGCCAAGATGTTTGCTCTTGGGTAGTAGATCGTTGAGTATCACCAATCGATCCCGTGTCTTCTGACAAAATTGTTGATCTTTGTACTTTTGAATGCAGACCCATTATCCGAAATGATCTTGCGTGGTACCCTGAAATGGTAGACGACTTGGTTCTTGAAAAACTGTAGCACGTGGTGTGCCTTTACTTCCCTGAGTGGTATAGCTTCTGCCCATTTAGAAAAGTAGTCTGTAGCTGCAACGATGAAGCGATGTCCTCTTGAAGAAGGATGTTCTATCGGACCCACTATATCTGTGCCCCAACACTCAAACGGCCACGACGCGATTGTCGGATGTACCACATTTGGAGGTTGGTGTAGAACCACTCAGTGCACTTGGCACTGGTGACAACTTTTGGCAACTTTCATACAGTCGGTCATCATTGAGGGCCAGTAGTACCCTAGTCTTTTAATCTTCATTTTCATTTTTGGACCCGACTGATGAGCGCCACAAAGTCCTGAATGTACTTCTTCAATGATTTCACGAGCCTCAGATCCGCTTAGGCATCTTAGCCACATCTGATCAAAAGACCTTCTGTATAATGTATTGTTTATTAATGTGTAAGATAGAGTTCTTTTCTTGATTTGATGGGCGATGGACTTATCGTTGGGAAGGCTTCCTGTTCGCAGGTAGTCTATTAATGGTTGTCGCCAATCTTTTGTATTTTCTATCACTGCTGTAATTGTTTCTTCTGCTTTTTCTGATTTGTTTATTGTATCCATGTCGAGCTGTGATAGGACCTGTCATCCTTGAACTGACACTTCAACTGACTCATCTTGTAAGAAGGCAAATTCCTTTGCAAGGCGAGCTAACGCATCTGCAAGAGCATTTTCTTTTTTGGGAATCTTGTAGATTGTTACGTTTGGAATTTGTTCCAACAATTTCATGGCGTACTGAAAGTACTGCTTGAGTCTTGGTTTCAGAATCATGTACTGTCCGGTGATCTGTTGAATGATCAACTGAGAATCTTCGTAGAAGTTGATGTCCGTTATTCCCATTTGAATGGTTAGTTCCAATCCTGTTATGAGGGCTTTGTATTTCGCCTCGTTGTTTGTGCATGGTTTTGTTAAGTGGTAGGAGCATCTTAACATCCCCCGCTCCGGTGTTATAAAGATTAGTCTGATTCCTGCCTTATCGGGCACTATCGTTTTCAATTCTTTGTTCTTTTGTGCTAAGGACGCACCGTCGAAGTATAGTTCCGAACGTCGATCTTCAGTGTCTTCTAAGCTCATTATCTGCTCGTTAGACAAATCCTCGTCGAGAGGTGAATCTTCCTGTAAAGGGTGTGCTGCAAGGAAGTCAGTTAGAACTTGTCCCTTTAATGTGCGAAGAGGAGCAAAAGTTATGTCAAATTGCAATAGTATCATCGACCACCTGAAAAGTTTGCCAGAGAGCGTCAGTCGGGTCATCAAGTATTGCAAAGGATTATCTCTCGAAATAAGGTTAACCTTATGAGAAAGCATGTAATGCCTGAGCTTCTGTGCGGCGAAGATCAGGGCGAAGCAGTGCTTCTCAATAGGAGGATACTTCACTTCTGTTGGAATTAGACGACGGCTTAAGTAATAGAGAGCATTTTCTTTTCCCTCATCATTGACCTGGGCTAGCAGGGCTCCAAGGGAGTCATTTAAAGCCGCGGTATAAAGTATCAACAGTCTACCTGAGACTGGAATTGCTAAGACAGGAGGTGTCATTAAGTATTGTTTGATGTCATCGAAGACATGTTGACATTTGGAGTCCCAAGTAAACTTGGCATCCTTCTTAACCAAAGCAGAAAAAGGTTGACACATTCCTGACAAATTCAATATAAAGCGTCGAAGATATGCCAACTTTCCTTGAAAGGATCGTAGCTGTTTCAAGGTTTTAGGAGGTGGCATTTCTAAGATAGCTTTAATCTTTTCCGGATCAATTTCAATCCCGCGATGTCGAACAACAAATCCTAAGAATTTCCCAGAGGTGACGCCGAAGGCACATTTTAAGGGATTCATCTTAAGGTTGTATTGTCTTAGTCGTTCGAAAATAATTCTCAAATCATACAGGTGATCTTCCTTCAGTTTGCTTTTGATGACCACATCATCCACGTAGCACTCAACTTGGTTGTGAATGAGATCATCAAAAATCTTCGTCATCGCTCTTTGGTATGTTGCTCATGCGTTCTTTAGTCCGAATGGCATTACTGTGTAACAATACACTCCGATCGACGTTCTGAATGTCGTGAGTTTCTCGTCTTCTGGTGCCATCTTTATCTGGTTGTATCTTGATGATCCATCCATGAATGAAAATATTTCATGTGTTGAAGCAATTTCGATCATTACTTCTGGGATTGGTAGTGGAAATTTGTCTTTTGGACATGCTTTATTTAAATCTCTGAAGTCTACGCAGATTCTGATCTGACCATTCTTCTTTCTGACCAGTACCATATTAGCTAACCAAGTAGGGTATTATTCTTCACGGACAAATTTAGCATCTATTAGCTTCTTAACTTCGGCTATTACTTGTTGCTCAATTTCTAGAAGCATTCTTCTGGGAGCTTGTCTGACTGGAACAGAAGTAGGATCTACTCCTAACTTGTGAACTGCGACTTCTGGAGCTAATCCTGGCATTTTGTTGTAACTCCAAGCAAAACAATCCTTGAATTCCATTAGTAGCTTGATTATTTCCTCGGAATCTTCTTTATTGAGTAAGGAGCTAAGTTAACTTCCGTTAACTCGTCTATTGTAGATTTGATTTCTTCCTTGAATTCTGGTGGAGCATCTCAGATTGGTAGATCTTCGAGATCTTCTGAAGCTTCCAAGCAGTCTTTATTAGGTTTGAAAGTGACAACCAAACAAAATCCCGTATCATCAACTGATCCTACTGTGCCGAATCCGAGACCATGTTTTGAATTGGGAGGCCGACCGGCATTAGTCCATAATTTTTCAAAGTGTTGTGATCGGCCCTTTGTCCATTGTAAAGGTAAGACACCACGTTGAATTAAATTTTGAACACAGGGAGAGTACCACTCAAAAGGTAATTCCATTAATTCGGAAGAAGTAACATCTTCAAATTGTACATCTTTTTCATTATTGGAAGAAGAAGCACCACGGAAAAACTTGATTGGCTTAGTACCACCACCATGCACTTCCTTGACCACCATACCCTTGATCTTATTAGAATGGATCGGGGTCAGGGTCATAGTATGTACATGATGGTTAATCTTCTCGTACATTGATTTGTATTCTTCATTATTTTCATCTTCGAGAGAGATCTTGAACTGGGGTTTCTTTTGACTTATTGTCGATGCTTCTTTCTTGATCTTCTCCTTCTTCTGAAGTGTTCTCCTAATCAACATCGATGACCGGTTTCTTCTATCCAACTGTTCCAAAATTTCTTCCACGTCCTCGTCCCTGGCCTCGACCTCCGGTGCGAGTTCTGGACAAATCTTCACCATCTCGCTGTAAGGGAGTGGTGAGTAACTGTTTAACTAGAACTTTAGGTTCTTCATCGTCTCAGATTTCTTTTGCTTCATTTGGTATGGTATTTCTGGAAAAGATTTTTTTCTTCGGGGGCGCGTAGTAGGCCGCATCTTCATGAATTCCAATCTCGTGTACGGAGAATGGTTGCAAGTCACCTTTGATACACAGTTCCCCTCCTTCGTAATACTTTATGCACTGGTGCAGAGACAGCAGTACCATCTGGTTTTCATGGATCCACGGTCGACCCATTAGAGTGTTGAACGATGTCTCAAAATCAATTATGTGGAATTTTGCGGTTGTCTTTACTAAATCACTGGTCTTCATTAGTAGTGTTATCGATCCAAGAGATCATTCTCCTTTTTGATTGAAGCCTCTTAATAGCATCTTGTACGCTTCCAAGCTCGCGAGCATCAATTTCCAAATATGCTAGCGTCCGAAGATTCATTATGTTGATTGACGCTCCCAGATCAACCAACACTCTGGAGAGCGTAAACCTTCTAATAGTGATTGAAATGTGTAACAGTCGATTGTGATCTGCTATTCCCAGTAATAGATCATTGTCTGTTAAGGTAACACCTTGTTGTTCTTTTAACGAGCAAACCTCGTCAAAGGAATTACCGGCCATTTGAGCTAAACAGATCTCTGGATCAAGTAAAGCCTTGATCAGAGCCTCCCTCATCTCCTTTAACAGGATCAGAGCGTCGTATATGCTTAGTTTGGCTGGTAGCTTCCTGAGATGGGCTAGCACATTATAGTCCACTTTATTACCATGTTCCTCAGTTTCTTTCCAAATGGTTAATTCCTCTGCCGGGGTTGGCTCTTCCTGAGCAACCACCTGCTTTCCTTTATCCTTTGGACCCATTCTCGGGGGTAGAATTTTTCTTCTTCTTAAATTTACTTCAGTTATCTCTTCTGAATTTGGTGTTGAATCTACCGGTGTATCCTCTTGAATTGGAACAACTGGCTCTTCTGAAGTTGCTTCGGTGTCTGATGGTTCTCATTCTATCGTGATCGGAGCCCCTCGGAATTCACAAATGAACTCGTTGCTTGTTCAGATTTGGTATCCTCCTTTGTGAACACCTTCTTCGTCGTGGTCATCGAGGTTGTGTATGATTTGAGAATCATTATTTTTATTGGAATCGAGATCCAGATTAAGCCGGTTGTTGCTAGTTACGTAATCATTAGAAACAGTCAAAACGTAGCCAACGCCATAACCTTATCATTATAAGATCCCACCGGGGCGAGCAAATAATCATACAGAGTCAGGATTTCAAGGGATTTCTCCCTCGAATCAGAAACAACCATCCTAGGATAAGCAACCCCTAGTCTACCCTTCGGAGCCTCTGTCTTCTTTTCTTCCACGATCTTCTCCTCCTTCTGGTGCGGTTCTTCAATCGCAAGTGATAGTGTAGGCTCGACAGGTTTCAAACTCTGAGTTGAAGCACGTACCGAAGCGGCCTGGATGTGATCCAAAATTTTCTTCGATGATTTTGTCCAGACAATATTCCATCCATCATCAGTCGTGTAAGGGTCTATCAGAACAATGGGATCCGTTGAAACAACATTGACGGAACCTCCCTACTGGGGTTCCTTCATGTATTCCTTTGGGATCGTTATGTTCCCTTCTCGGAGATTGTCATCAAGCCAACTCTTGAAAGTGTTGCAATCCTCTATCTTATGTCTGAGCATCTGGTGGTAAGGGAAATAGTTCAGATGATCTTTTTTATTGACTTCTTCCGGCTTCTTGGGCTCGCGGTACGAAAATCCGGTGTCTTCATTAAGCTGCGAGAACATCTTCGCTACTGCTTCAGTTTTGAATGGATATTCTTTATTTAGGAGTTCTCTTAAGGTACGCGATGAATGAGGCGGTTGTTCATAATGCCGAGGCAGTTGATAGCTCGGACGAGGCTGCTGATAGCCCTGCTGAGGTTGCTGATAGCTTTGTGGTGGTTGGTAACTAGGCTGCGGTCACTCTGGCGGTATCTACATTGGTTTCTTGCCCTTATCTGCTGCCGCGACGATTCCAGATTTCTTTTTGAATGTTTTCATGGGCTTTTGCTTATCAGTCTTGTCTACGAAACTTAACTGCTTTGCCTCTTCTTGCAAGCTCCCGCCTTGCTATGCAACTTCTCGAAAGTCTTGATTGTAAACCTTTTAAGGAGAAGTGCTATCTGGCCATGGATACTTTTAAGTAGGATGTCAACTGCATGTTGTTCTTGAAGCTGTGGTTCACACTTCATGCTTAAGTTTCTCCACTGAAGTATGTAATCCACTAAAGTCTCGTTCGGCTTTTGTTTCTCCACCACTAGATCACCGATAGTGATGTGGTGCTGAGCCCCGAAAAATCGTTTAACGAAGAGATTCTCCAGTTCTGAAAATGTCTTCATTGAGCCGTTCGGCAATTCTACGTACCATCGAAGGTGATCCCTGACTAACTGCTGACGAACTGGTGGAAGAGTAAAGTGTCGCTCCCACCGGCATTGCAGCAACTAGCACGAAAATGTGCTACATGATACCGAGGTTTCCTGTTCCATCAAAAGTCTTAAACAGAGGTGGTACGAAGCCTTTCGGGTATTGGACTGCTTCGAACTCTTCGGGGTAAGGTCTACCCGTCTGAATAAATGCTCCACTCTTGGATTGTGCTAAAGCTTCTCGCACCTGCTGTTCTACCATGTTTTTAATTTCCTTTTCTGAATCATGCTTTGTGTAGAATCCTTCTTTGGTAGTTCGTCTCCGTTGACGGATGTGATCTCTTTTCCTCCATCTGCAATATGGATAATTTCTGGGGGTGTCTCTTTCTTAGGTCGGGCCGACTGCGGAGAGTGGCTAAGGCGGCGGCCATCTCTTTCATCCTCTTTGCCATGCGGGAAATTGTATCATCTCTTTCCGAAGCTATGCTCTCAACACTTACGGTTCATCTCTTTCCGCAGTTGCCGGGAGCACCTTGCTAAGCCGACGATGCTCGTGCCTCAACCATGTTGATCTCGGCATACTCCTCATCCATGAACTCTGATGAGTCAATTTCGTCTCCTAATTCTTCTTCTCTTTCTTTTGCTAACTGTCAGATGTTGGTCCTTAACTTGTCCATGGCATTCTCTAGTGGCCCTTTTCGCACGGTCTCGCATTTGTCTTTTGACGGTTGTTGAACTTCCTTCCCAGGAGTTCCCTTTATTGCGGTAGCACTTTCTTCTGATTCAAGTCTCCTGATGAGACTTTTCTTCTCAGGACATTGTTTTGGTCTTAGTTAGCCTGTAGTAGGTCGCCATACCATCCTTCTTGCAGCTGGAAGCCTAGGACCGGATGGCCTATTAGCTATATGCTGGAAGGTGGTATCCTCCCTAATTTGTAGACCCGATACAACAACGGGTGGTCTGGTTTTTATCTTCTTCTTTGGTTTCTCTGTGGCAGCAACAGGTTCTATTTGCGGTCCGAGGCGGGATTTAGCTGGCATCCATCCTATCCTTCTTAAGATTTCTGATACAGGGCATCTTTCTTTCTTTGCCAATCTTTCTATAGCAGCTTGCAGCCGAGAAAATGGCGTAGTCTTATCCCTTTTCCTCTTGTAATTGTTGTAGTATGCAGGTCGGGGTGGCGATCCTACGAACATCCTCTTCATCCGATGCGGCGAGAGAGGGGTGAAACCCGCTCCCTTCCAACGGAGGTATATACTCGAGCAGTTCTTCTCTTTCTTCGGGAATTTCATCTAGAAAATCAACTTCAGCAGCTCTAGCTTTCTTGGCGATCTTTCTGCTCCTATTTCTCCTTTGAGTCTGAGTTAGGGGTGCAACTCTTGAACTGGACCCAATCTCAAAAACAGATGGTATTGTAGCGACATCTATACCCTCATAGTGATAGGCTCATCACAGACTTGGATTTCCTTCCCCTTCAGTTTGGCGGAAGTCGGGGTAGGTGCAGAGATGACTAGACCGGTGGGGGTAGAGACAACAGTCCTCCTACGAACAGTAGTACTCCTCTCAGCTGGAACCCTTTGTAGGGGAGGGAATTCTTGAGCCGACTTCAAGTTGAACTCAATCACGGGCTCTTCAGTTTCTGACACTTTGTCCATTACTCAGAAGAGAGTGACGTCAGTGAACTTGACATCTGTGTTGCCAAATCCTTGTCCGAAACGGATGATCCCATTGTCGGGCAGTTCATCCTTGTAAAAGGCGAAGTCCATTCCATTGGTGAAGGAGAAGATTAGCTTTGGGGCAGTCATTTTCTGCAGGACAGATTCCGAGTATTAGTTCCGAATTATGCTTCCTTTTGTCACAAAGTTTAGGATAAAAAAAAGAAAGAGTCCGAACACATTTTTTGTTTATCTTAGTGTATTTGTGATTTTAAAAGGATTTATTCATCAAAAGAGTCTTTTATTAGAGGATTTGTTTATTAGGAATGGAATGTTTAAAGGTATAGAAAAGGTAAAGGATTCGATTCAGAATCAGAAAGGAAGAGAAAGTCTTATGCAAGACTTCTCGACTCGAAGGACCGCTCCTAAACTAACACCTATTGGGGGTCCACCCCACCTCAGAAAAGAGGTAAAAGGATCTTGGAACCTCTCTGTTTAAGGGTGTCTAAACAGTGGCTCCTCAATTCGAGAGGAGTTGGCTATACTCGTTCAAGACAGAAATGAACGGGGTATTCCAACGGAAGAATGGTAGTTTTAGTCCATTAGGGATATGGACTCACCACCGATTTATGAAAGCAAAACCATCTAATCAAAATGGAGAGAGGAACTATTCCCCAGCGGAGTCGCCAGAAGAGTCTGTCGGCATATTTTTAGGTTTGTGTGTTGTATTTTGAAAAGGGATCGCCTAACAGAAATTGTCGGTGAATTTTCGATTTTAAATTTAATTTAAATATATATAATTTAGAAAGTAGTATTTGATTTTGAAAATAATTTTAAATTTGAAAATTTTAAGATATGAAATCAAACCGATCTCACATCCCAAATAGTTTATATAAACGAGCACCGCATCACAAACGAGTGTATCTATCCCGAAGAATGGACACACTCGCTCGATGATGGGGCTCGATTAAATAAACTAGGAGATTTGTGACATCTATTTGGTCTGCGAACCAATTTTGTAAGCCGACAAGTTCCCCTGCTTAATATAAATGAATTAAGCAGGGTTTATATAACTGGGGTTCTTAAAGTTCCCTATAAGGGCAAGCCCCTATAGTTAATTACATCTTAAATGACGAGAATCATTTAAGAAAACTCTCGATAATGATTAGTGGTTTTGCTCTCAAGAATTTTAAAGTTTAAGGTTTTCAAAGGATTTGATTTTGGAATTTTCAATAGGGAATGGATCAAATTTGGAACAATTTATTTTAAGAGTCCAAAGGAAGAGAAGTAGGAGAAGTTGAGGATCCAAGAAGAATCTTGACAACTTCCTAAACTATCCTATTATTTGGCTTCAATTTGGGAGTTTATTTAAAGTTTCAATCCTGCAAATTTTAATTAATTAGGACTTATATTTGCATGACGCAGTCATGCAAATAGCCTCGAAGATGTGAGGGTTTATGTCGTACCAAACAACTACCTCGGAGTCCTAAGACCACTTAGGGCTTAATTTGCATGACATGATCATGCAAATGCCTAACGAAGAGTTGAGGATTTATGTTGCACTAGGCAAACTACCTCGATGTCTTATGGCTTTGTTATTTAACTCTAAGAAAGGTTTTACTGAAGTAGATCCCAGTTTTACTGATGACGATGGCCGTGCTGCCCACTGTGCTCCAAGCTCCTTGTTGTTGTAGAGGTTTAGTTTTAGAAGTCATAAATCAGAAGATGAGACAAGTGTTCTGGTTTAGAGAAGATCATAAAATCCAAGTATTTTTAATATTTTAATTAAAACAAATCTTAAAGTTGTTTAAACAGAACCGATTAAGATCTCATGGTTCCGTCATCCCGACACCGTTATTTTCATTGAACTCACTTAGTCCAGATGAATTTGCTAAACTCAATTGAATGAGTTCCACACTTTCATTTAGAATGTGGGAGATCCCGTTAGCAACACGTGGGTTACATCATCCTAGGTATTCCCGACCATTCAACGAGACGTTTTAATTTAGTTATAATTGTAGTTTTGTTGTTCTGTTTGTGATTAAATTTTGAGTTGTTCTATATTTTAGAATGTTGTGGCGGGGAATTTTATCTTGCAATGACTTTTTAATTTAGTTTTGGTTTCAGTTCAGGGACTATCCTAAAGGTTTTGGTTTTCATACAACAGTCTTGTTTATCATGCAAGAAAAAGTAAAGTACAGTGCATGTAAGTAAATTTCAATAAAATAAAAGCATACCTGGAGGGTCTTCCCGTCATCCCAAGCTGCACTTAAAACCCATGTTAAGGCATTTAAATATTTTGCAAGAAATACCTAGGTCAACCTAAGGGAAAGGATTTTGGTTGTCTACCAAATTCCTAATCCTATAAATAGTCATCTCTTATGATGTCTAGGTTCTTGGTTTGGTTTAAGGATGATTTTCTTCATCAAAGAACAACTAGATTCAATTGTTCTTCTAAAACATCCCGTCATATTGAGGAAGTGCTTAGGGCGAGTCCTAAACATCTTTTCAATATTTCTGGGATTGTTTTGAGTCCAAGTAAATTTAGTTGCACAAGCGAATTAATCATCCACGGGTTTAAGTTTTGTTCTCTTGCTCAGTGAACTAGGACATTTGAATGTCTTGTAAGTGAAGTAACACTTCACTTGATACTTCATTTAAGAGTTATAATAATAAGAGCTTTAAAAAGGGCAAAACAACTTATTAAGTATTTTAATGATTTAAACTTAATGATTTAATTTTAATTTTGACTTAATTATAAAAAAAGTTTAAGTTTGGAATAGTGTTCAAGTCATTTTTTTTAGATTTAATTTAAATCTTTACGTTTTAAATGATGTTATATCTCAGATTTAACCTTTATGTTTTAAACCTTCTTTAAGTGTTTCGTTTAACTCTTAATGATTTCATTTAGGTGTGTTATTAAATGATTTTAATTCAATTTAATTTTAATATAATTTAAGTTTAATTTAATTTAATTTAATTTGATTTGATTTGATTTGATTTAATTTAATTTAGTTTAATTTAATTTAATTTAAATTTTAATTTAATTTGATTTGATTTAATTTAATTTTAATTTAATTTTAATTCAACTTAATTTGATTTAATTTATTTTGATTTAATTTTAATTTTATCTTAATATATTAAATATTATTTGATTTAATTGTTAAGGTGTTAACTTAATTTAGATTTTGATTTAATTTAATCTCAACATCTTAAATTTAATTTAATTTAATTGTTAAATTATTTAGCATTTTAAATTTTAAGTTAGGATTATCCTTTTAGTTAAGAATTAAATATTATTGAAGTGATTAATTTAGGGCTTCATAAATTAAAGAATAAATATCCTCTTAATAATATCCCTACTTTAATAATTCCAATTTCTATTACTCTTCCAAAATTTCAATTAATTAATTAATTAAAGTTTTATTTTAATTATATTTGAAATGGTTAGTAGGTTTCTACCCTCAATCACTTAAATTTCAATCATTCAATATCAGCTTAAAATCAAATATTTTACCCTCCCCTTTTTGATTAATCCTAAAATTTTAATTAAGGGTTGAAATTTTTTAATTACACTTTTGCCCTTCAAGCTTAATAATTCTATAACTCACTAAATTAAGCTCAAATGAACTAGAAATTTTTATGTAACCTCACTCACATGTCAATTAAGACATTAGAGGAGAAAATGTACTTTTTCTGTATTTAATTTATTTATGTAATTATTTCTAATGAAAGATAGGGGTTTTTAAAGAAAATTCAATAACATGACCAAGGAAATGTTTCTGTCCTTAAGAAAATTATGGGATGTCTCTAATGACTAGAGGACCACTTAAACCAATTTTGGTGATTTTTTCAATTAAATTTTATTTATTAGAATTATTTTGAGTTCTGGAGTATTAATTAATTTAAAAAAAAATAAAAGTTGAAAAATCGATTTTATATTTTTTTAAAATCTCTCTAACCTCAAGGAAATCTCAGAACCAAATTTTATATTTTTCTGATTTTTTTTTATTTATTAGAATTATTTTAGTGGAAATGTTAAAGAAAATCATTTTTTTAATTCAAAAATTGTTTTAAGCATTTAAAATTCAATATCTTACCCTAGAGACTTAGGAAAAATACTTGGTTTGTTCCTAGGTGATTAGAATTTAAAATGTGTCATTTTGGTAATTTTAATATTTTTATGATTTTTATTATTTTTTAATTATTAAATATATTAAAATAATGATAACAATCAACTTTTTTAGAAAATTACAATTTTAATTTTTCTAAGTTCCTCTGATGTCAGAGAAGCCCCAAAACCATTTTTGTGAATTTTTTAAAAGTATTTTGTGAGTTATGAATTTTTAAAGTTTAATTTTGGTTATGTGACTTAATTAATCCATTTAGTGGGGTTAAAAATTTTGAATTTATTTCAAATTTTTATGTGATGTTCCTCTGATCCTAAAGATCAGTGGAGAACTATTTTCAAGTTAATTTGATGTGTAATTAACCCTAATTAATTAAAGTTCAATTTTGGGTGTTTAGGCCAATTAGAGTTGTTCCATGTGAATTAACTCAAAACCTATTTTTCCTAGGTTTCTCTTGTCATAAGAAACATCACCAAATTTTCCTAGAATTTATTTCTTAGCATGCTAATCATTGGAATTAAAATACTCAAAACAGTAACATAAACTTGGAAAATCAATAACTTCTCATATGGATGGCCTCTGACCTTGGAAAATTCAGGGAATGTTCCCAAGTTCAGAGGCTTCAAAAGCCCCATGGTCTCATGCCATGGCGAATTTCCTATGCAAATGAAGAATAAAAAAAATGCACAGAGTAAATAAATCATTAAAAGTAACATACTTGATGAAATGACTTGATTTCTTTTCCACATTATTCTCCTTTATTCACTGAGCAAGAGGGTATTTTTATTTTATTTTCGTGATTTTTCTATGCAAAGATATGGATTTTTGAAGTTCTGGTAATTAAGTAAATAGAAAATAACCCTAATTTCCTACTTATCCATGCGGCGCCACGCCATCCTCGGCAGCTCCGAAAGGCCATATGGCGCGCTCTGATTCGGCGTCGCAATCTGACTCAGTACTGCGGGGGCCCGGCATTCATCTATCATCTCCCGGTCCGATGCCATCTAAGCCGTTCGTCCAATACACGTGCGAATGAACGACATCCATTAATCGTCTCCGATCGACTTCACCCGAGAGTCATCCATCTTCCAGGCTTGATATCTCTCTCGATTCTTAATCGATTTCTACGTTCTTATACTCTATGGACTCGTCTTGAAGAGATGAACATATCCATATGGTTTATGTGGCATGAAATTAACCCAATCAAAATAGAGAATGTTCAGAAGCTTGGGAAGAAGAGAGAGCTCATACCTTTGCTCAGAGAAGTGTGGCATCGATCTGAGAGTTGTGTCACCTTCGATTGAACCTAAGCAAGCTCCAGATGAAGTCTCTGGCCTTGGGGAATTGCCTAGACTCGATTTCCACCGGACCCGATTTCAACCTTTGGAGGCTAGAACAAATGGGTGGCCCGGAGAGGGGCTTTCACTAGGGAACTCCTTCTCTTGGTCTTTTGCAGGTGTGGGTGAGTTTAATTTGATTTTGATGGAGGATTTGAGAGTGTCCTGTTCTGGACTGAGAATTGAGCTCCAAAATTAAGCTCAATCAGTGGGAGTTAGGGCAGGGGAACAGTGGGGATGGATTGCTCTTGGCTAGGGGAAGCTTTGTGAGGAGTTTGGAGGGATTCTATGAAGGTTTGGTTCAGCCAACATTTTAGCCGAGAGGGGTTGGCTGGCTTTAATAGCCATGACCATGGCTTCCCAGGGGGAGTTAGGGGCTTGGATCAACTGCTCAGGGCAAGGGAAGAACAGCTGCAATGGCCATTGGGGCATGGGGCATCTCAGCAGGTGGGAATTCCAAACTTTGGCTCATCCCAAGGTTTCAGTTATGGCATTTTCCGGCGACTGTGGTGGTCGGCGAGGCCGAGTTCGGGTCAACCTCGGGCTCGGGGAAGTCGGGACTTGATTCCTGTGGGTTCGATCGAGTTTTGCCAAGTGTAAAGGGGCTGGATCAAAGTGGCATGGAGGAGTGTCCATTTTGGCTTGATTTGGTCCAAGCCATGGTTTTGGGTTTGGTTCATCTCCCCATGGCCTAATTTTGGGCTGAGGAGGTCAGGTGGGTCAGACTCACATGTGTGGTGAAGTCCACATCAATTTTGTTTAAGTTAATTTTGGGTTAGGGTGAGACATTAAAAGGGTTAAAAGGGCTTAGTGAGAGCTTAGAAAAGGCCCCCCTCCCCTTGCCATTAATATTTTGGTGAAAAGTCAAACCATCCATGGCTTCATGTGGCTTATACATGGCTTCATGGCTCACATTTGGCTTGGCAAGAGTTTGGTCAATTTTCATGGAAAAGGGTTTAAGGAATTTTTGGAAATTTTGGTGTTATTTGATGGGATTTGGCATAATACCATTTTGGTTTGATTTTCATGATGGATTTAGCACTTAGGGAGTGATATTAATTGAGTGAGGATGAGATAAGATTGTAATGTGGGCTTTAGGATGGGTTTGGGCTTTTAAAATTTAGTAAAGGTGGGCTTTAAAAATGGTTTAAGGGAATGGACTTTTATGTTTCAAAATGGGCTTTTAGATGAAAAATTTTACCAAGGGCCATGCTAAATAAATGTTGGGTTTGGTTTAGGGATGTGTCATGAGTGATTTGAGACAAATTTGAGGTGATTTGGAATTGAATTGAGTCTAATTTGGGTCCCCTTGGTGATAGGATCAAAATAGATCAAAATGGGCTAACTTTGGCTAAGGTTGGGCTAATGTTGAAATTGATGTAAATTCAATGTTGAGAAATGTTTATGGGAGTGTAACAAAGAGTTTTCAACCTTGGTTGGGCTTTATTCTTGGGATTTGGGCTTATTTGGGTTCATGGTGGATTTAGGCCTATTTAGGGAATTTTGGGTTTGGGTTTAATTTGAGTAAGGTTTGGGTCCAAATTTTGGGCAAACTATGTTAGTGTTTTGTTTGTGGAGATTTTAGGGAAGATTTAGAAATGGTTTGGGACCAATTGGGGTTGAATTGGGTTGGTTTGAGCTAGGTTTAGGTCATGGGTCAAAATTGGGCCTTAGGCTTCAAATTGAAATTGGGCTCAAATGTCAATCAAATTGGACTTGGATTTGGTATAAATTGATATTGGGGATATTTATTTGAATTTTGGAATTGAATTGGACTAAAATTTAGGTCAATTGGGGTGGTTTGGTTTGACATTGGGTTCACTTGGCTTTAAAATGGGCTAAATTGGTGGTTTTGGTAAAAAGTGGGGTAAATTGGCAAAATTGGCCCATAGTGTAGTTGAACAAAATGGAATTAGAAATATTTGGGATTTTCTGGAATTTTCTAGGAATTTTTGGAATTTTTGGATTTTTGGTCAAGAGGGGCATTTTGGTAATTTGGAGGGTATTGGGGGTTTTTTTGGAAATTTTGGTATTTTTTGTTATGGATGATCAATTTGAATGGTTGGGAAATGTTCAAGGTTGATTTTGGAAAAGTTTTGGGTGATTTGGAAATTTTGGTGGTTTTGGCTAGTTTCAAGGTTTTTTTTTTTTTGGTAGGCTAGGTGGGTCCGGGGCCCCGGGGGTCAAAAATTGAAATTTTGGAAAAATGAAAATAGAGCAAGTGTGAGTGAAATGGAATCATTTTGGCTGAGCCATGAAGCCATGATAAGCTTGCATGAGTCATGACAGGACTCATTTGAGGCATTGACTATGTTGTTCCTAACCATCTTAGCCAGGGGCTTAGTGGTTAAGGTCCATCCATGTGAATTACCTACATGAGTCAGGAGATCAAGTTGGGTATAGGTGTAGTTTTCAGGATGTGTGTGTGAGGGTGTAGTGTATGTGTAAGTCAACTCTCATCAGACCAGGCCACCCAGGGTGATCCTAAGGCCAAAGAGTCTTATAGGGAACTCATCCTTTAAACTTCCACAATTGATCTCAACCCTCTAGGTGATTAAGGGTTTACAATCAAGCTTGCGGGGTTTGTAGGGAGTTAAGAAGTAGTTTGAATTTCTAAGTAGTGGATTCCATTTCTAGTCTTCTAGGATAGTCGAAGGAAAAACCTAAGGCTAGATCCTAAGTACTAAAAGGAGAAGAGAGGACCTCATCAAAAATGAGGTCAACAAAGAGGAGACCAACTCCAAGAATAACAGAAAAGATAAAAGAAATCCCATGGAAAGCAGAAGCAGAATCTGTGCCACGACACCAGATAAATGCACCAGTTTTAAAGAGTCTTGTTGCGAAAGCAACCCGGGAGGATGTCCCGACAGAGATTATCTCCAAGGAGCCGAGACATGCAGGAGAATGTGCTGGGGTTGAACCATACATCCCACAATACGTTACTAGACCCCGCCAGTTGCAGATAATTCCATAATACAAGCTGGAAAAGATGCAGAATCTTGAAAACAAAACTTTTGAATACTTTGAAAGAATCTGTGGCAAGAGGATTAACATCTTGGAAGGCGTTGAGCCGCATACAAATGTGTTTTCGGACTACGAACATCATCAAATTGCAGACTGCATCGTTGCACTTCAGAAAATGGGCCGAGCTGGTCGTCTGAGAGAGAAAACTTATTCTGAACCCCGAAGATAGATGCCAGGAAAAGGAAGAATTACAATTCAATGCGGATGTTGCTACAACTTCGCTGTAGACAGAAAAGGAAATCCACCAGGAATACTCCGTCGCAGTGTGGTGGATCTGATGCCGAATATAATTAAAAGAATGCTAAAGAGGATGATAACATGGAAGGTACTGCCCGCAAACTGCATACC
Organism: Papilionanthe hookeriana x Papilionanthe teres; assembly: GCA_022702705.1. Classification (NCBI taxonomy): domain Eukaryota; kingdom Viridiplantae; phylum Streptophyta; class Magnoliopsida; order Asparagales; family Orchidaceae; genus Papilionanthe; species Papilionanthe hookeriana x Papilionanthe teres. Next base: position 92,389,312 of record CM040422.1, read on the forward strand.
TAACAACTGCATCATTAACATCTACAAGGAGGGCGATTGCATACCTCCACACATAGACCATCATGATTTCATTAGACCTTTCTGCACAGTGTCTTTTGTCAACCAGTGCAATATCATGTTCAGATCTGACCTCCGGATAGCAGGCCCCGGAGAATTCCGAGGGCCAGTGGGGATACCACTAACGCTAGGTTCTGTTATGGTGTTAAAAGGGAACCGAGCAGACATCGCAAAGCATTGCATTCCAGGAGTGCTTGTTGAGCGGATCTCTGTTACTTTTAGAAGAATGGATGACATAAAGATTCCTTTTCACTTCCAGCCAGACCCAGAGTTAGAGAGCCTCCGACCTTACGAGCTGTGAGTTACATGAGAGATAGCACACCTCCAATGCATATCCGTACGACATTCCTGCCAAGGGTGGCTTGGAAGGTGATGTTACTGTCCATGTATCTCACTATTCAGACATGGATTTTCACAGACACTTTTAGAAACAATTTGCAAGAATCTTACACAATCCGTTTTGGATTTATATAGATTGTTTGAGATATTGAATTCTCAAAGAAAATATCAAGTTTTGGATCAAGTTGTATGATGTATTTTCAATAAGATTGGATAGAAAGTGAGCATCTCATGTTTTGCCTTCACCTCTTTTTGTGCAAATTGACTGGGAAACACCATTAAATTAAAAGAACTTTGATCAAAGAACAAAGGAAAAATAAAAATAAATGAAAACTCTCTTTAAAAAAAAATCACTGAATGTCAAAACAAACTAAAAGTAAGCACGAACTCTAAATAAACGTGAACTCTAAATTGAAAATCAAGCTAAAAATCAAATTACAACAAATGATGAAAACAAATTCCTTAATTTGAAATCCCCAGCCTTCGACTATTCTCAAATCTCTTTTTGACTCTCCATATTTCCTTCCCTCTTTTGAGAAGGTCAACTGAATCTACTGACACAGAACCAAAAAAATTTTTGATTTGGTTCTGATGGCATGGATTCATATCCTTCGCCAAATAATCAGACTTTGATCGATCCTCGTGGGACATGAAAAACTTTCACATCTCACTCAAATCTCAACAGCAAATTTCAACTCTTTAAAACCTTCAAGATTGGAACCAGTTTCCATTTCTCTTTAAACCTTCGAGATTGGAACCAGTTTCCATTTCTCTTTAAACCTTCGAGATTGGAACCAGTTTCCATTTCTCTTTAAACCTTAGAGATTGAAACCAGTTTTCTATTTCTCTTTCAACCTTCGAGATTGGAACCAGTTTCCATTTCTCTTTAAACCTTCGAGATTGGAACCAGATTCTAGTTCTATTTAAACCTACGAGACTATAACCAGATTCCAGTTCTCTTTAAACCTTCGAGACTAGAACCAGATTCCAGTTCTCTTTAAACCTTCGAGATTGATACCAAATTTCAATTCTCTCCTTCCGTGGTTGGTACCAAATTCCAGATCATATTTCGAGATCAGTACCTAAATGCTGATTCTCATCCTTTTCAATCGATACTTAAACTCTGATTCTCGCTCCGAGGTTTGTACCTAAATTCCAGTTCTCTTTACAATCCCGAGGTTGGAACCTAGGTTCCAATTCTCATTTCAAATTCAGGATTTCCTTAAATCGATTTTAAATTAAACCTCAACCGAAATTGAAAATCAGAACAAATCGAAATCTAAACTCACACATTAAAAAAAAACTTGGAATAGAAAATGAAATGAAATCTAAATCAAATTTCCCCAGATCTTATGATCTGGAATTCACCTCCTTTTCTTTTCCCCAGCGAGAGTTCAGGAATCTCCAATCTTGGAGAAATACTCGATACTTCCCAGTAGAAATTTGTTTCTACTCTATTCTGAGTGTGTCACTTAATCATCTGTGTTGGTTTTTTTGATCTCTTTGGTCAACGCCAATGCGCGCGGTGTGCTTGCTTAGCACACCACACCTATTAGGGGTCCATTTGTTGACCTCATTTTTTATGAGGTCTTTTCTCTTCTCTCCTTAGTACTTAGGATTTAGCCTTAGGCTTTCCCTTTGACTATCATCAAGGACTACAAATGGAACCCACCACTTATAAATTCAAACACCTCTTAACTCCCTGCAAACCCCATAAGTTTGATTGTAAACCCCTAAGTCACTTGGAGGGTTAAGATCAAATGTGGAGGTTTAAAGGATGAGTTTCCTATAGGACTCTTTGGGCTTAGGACTACCCTGGGTGGCCTGGTATGGTGAGGGTTGACCTACACATATTAAACTTTCAAAAACATTCCAAATCCTAAAACCATTCATACCTAGCCTGACTTTCTGACTCATGTAGGTAAATCATATGGATGGTCCTCAACCCCTAAGCCCTTGGCTAAGAGGGTTAGGAACAACATAGTGAATGCCTCAAATGAGTCCTCTCATGGCTCTTATGGGTTTGATATGGCTTCATGGCTCAACCAAAGTGATTCCATTCTATTCAAATTTGATCAATCTTCTTTTTTCCAAAATTTCAATTTTTGACCCCCGGGGGCCCTACACCCACCAAACCTACCAAATACCGTTAAAATTGCCCAAAATTTGCAAAATTTCCTAAATTACCAAAAAATCTTCAAAATCAGTCCTAAACATTTCCCACCACTCAAATTGATCACCCATAGCCAAATATACCAAAATTTCCAAAAATAACCCCCAATACCCTCCAAATACCCAAAATGCCCTTTTTAACCAAAAAATCCATAAATTCCAAAAATTCCTAGAAAATTCCAAAAAATCCCAAATATTCCCAATTTTATTTTTTTAAACTACACCATAAGCTAATTTTTTCAATTTAACCCACTTTTATCATAACCCCAAATTTGGCCTTTTTTTAACCTAAATGGACCCAATGTCAAACCAAATCAACCCAATTGACCTAAATGTTGATCCAATCCAATTCTAAACTTCAATTCCATGTCCCTAATATTAATTTAGACCAAAGCCAAGTCCAATTTTATTAACATTTGGATCTAACTCCAATTTGAAGCTTAAAGCCCAATTTTGGCCCATGACCTAAACTTAGCCCAAACTAATCCAATTCAACTCCAATTAACCACAAATCTTTTCCTAAACCTTCCTAATATCCCCAAAAACAAAAAAATAACAAGATTTTCCCCAAATTTGAACCTAAACTCCACCCAAACCTAACGCAAAACCAAAATCCCTATTTTTGGCCTAAACCCAAACCTAACCCAAATGGGCCCAAATCCCAAAATCAAAGTCCAACCAAAGTTGAAAACTCTTTGTGACACTCCCATAAACATTTCTCAACATTAATTTTACATCAAATCTAACCTTAGCCTAATCTTAGCCTAAGTTAGCCCAATTTGACCCGCTTTAGCCCGTTTACCAAAAAATCCCAAATTAAATCCAATTCTATTCTAAATGATACCAAATCTTTTCTAAAATGTTCATGACACATACCTAAACTAAACCCAACATTTATTTGGCCCAACCCCTACCAATTTTTCAACCAAAAGTTCATTTCAAAATCTAAAAGCCCACTCCCTTAAAGCATTTAAAAGCCCACTTCCACCAAATCCTTAAAGCACAAAACCCATTCCAAAGCGCACATGAAGTTTCCCCTCATCACCCCTTTGATTTAAATCACTTCCTAAGTTCCAAATTAATCATCAAATACTTCTAAATTAAGTCTCATGACAATCTCCCTTAAAATCATCAAAAAATGCCAATATCCTTCTTCATGCAAATGACTTGACTTTTCCAAAGCCAAATGAAGCCACAATGGAGTTATTCACAAGCCATATGAAGCCCTGATAGCTTGGCCTTGTCATCAATCCATTTATGGCAAGAGAGGGGAGCCATTTAATGATTCCCTTAAAGTTGATTAAACATTCCTATGCTTAAACTTAATTGTACTTGGATTGTGACTTGACCCCACTAATCAAGCTGACCCAAGTGACTTTCTCTTCAGCCCAAACCAGCCTTGGGTGGTGCACTCAACACAAACCCGTGACTTGACCGAATTGAACCTAAAATGACCCCCTCACCATACCACTTAAAGCCAAGCTCTTTACACAAGACCAACCTCCATTGCTTGCACAAAATTCAAGCCCTGACCTCCCTGACCCTGAAGGTGACCCATGCCTGGCCGGCCAGCCACCACAGTCGCCGGAAAACACCATGGCCGAGAGCACCCATTTGATTCAAAAAATTCAAACTCACTAGCTGAGCTGTCCCAACTCAATTGGACTCCATGGTTGTTCTTCCCTTGCATAGAGCAGCTGATCCCAAGCCCTAACTCCCCCTGGGAGGCCCTCCAGCCATCCCTATTTAAGCCCACCACATTCTCGGCCAAACAAGGTGATGAACCAGAGCTTAACAAAACTCTACCAAAAATGCTCCAGGACCTTCTCATAACCTAGAGCAATTGATCCCCAGTGTCCCTTTGCCTCGATCCCCATTGACAGAACTCAATTTCTCAGTAAAAAATCCACCCAAAAACCAGGACAACTCTGAAACCTCCACCAAAATCAAATTAAACTCACCCACACCTGCACAGGACCAAGAGCAGGAGTTCCCCAGTGGAAGCCCCCTCACCAGGCCAGCTATTCTCTCTATCAGCCAAGCTTTGAAATCGGGCTTGGTGGAAGTTGTACCTAGGCAGTTCCCCAGAGCCAGAGACTTCATCTGGAGCCTCCTTGGATGCAATCGAAGGTGCCACAACTCTCTGATTGAAGCTTTACTTCTCAGAGCCAAGGTATAGACCTCTCCTTCCTCCCGAGCTTCCAATGATTCTCTATTTTGATTGGCTTAATTTCATAGCATGTAAACCATATGGATGTGTTCGTCTCTTCAAGACGAATCCATGGAGCATAAGAACACGAAAATTCGTTGAGAAATGAGAGAGTTCTTAGGGTTTTAGTGTGGACGATCACGGGTGCACACCGGTCGTAGACGATGACCAGGCACCGTCTGATCGAGCATGTATCGAGTGGACGGTCCAGATTGCGCTGGACCAGAGAACGTTACGTGAACCGCGGGCCCTCAGAGCGCTGAGTCAGATGGCGGCGTCGAATGGGAGCGTGACGCGTAGGCTTTCGGAGCTGCTAAGGATGAGTCCGCGCTGCGTGGATAAGTAGAAAAATATGGTTTTTTTATTTATTTAAATACCCATAACATAGAAAATCCATATCTTTGTGTAGAAAAAGTACAAAAATAAAATAAAAATACCCTCTTGCTTAGTGAACAGAGGAGAATAATGTGGAAAAAATAATTGAGTTAATTTGATGAATATTTTATTTTTAATTAATTATTTACTCATTTTAGTATTTTAATTCTCTATTTGCATAGACAATTCACCGTGGCATGAGACCATAGGGCTTTTAAAGCCTCTGATCTTGGGAACATTCCCTGAATTTTTCAAGGTCAGAGGCTATCTCTATGGCAAGTGATGTATTTTTCAAGTTTATTTCACTGGTTTTGGTATTTTAATTCCATTAATTAGCATATTGCTTAGAAAATTCTAGGAAAATTTGGGGAAGTTTCTTAGGGCCGGAGGACCCTAGGATAATTATAGTTTGAGTTAATTCATTAAGAATAACCTTAATTGGCCTAATTACTCAAAACTGAACTTTAATTAATTAGGGTTAACCATACATTAAAAGAACTTGAGAATAATTCTCCACTGATCTTTAGGATTAGAGGGACCTCACATAAAAATTTTGAATCAATTGGAAATGTTTAACCCCACTAAGCGAATTAATTAAATCACATGATCAAAATTAAACTTTAAAAATTCATAACTCCAAAAATAAACTTTTAAAATTCACTAAATTGGTTTTGGAACTTCTTTGATATCAGAGGAGTCTAAAAAGATTAAAATTAAAATTTTCTAGAAATCTTCATTTTCCATCATATTTTAATATTTTAAATAATTAAAAAATAATAAAAATCATAAAAATAATAAAAATCAATAAAATGACATATTTTGACTCCTAATCACTTAGGAACAAACCACATATTTTTCCCAAGTCACTTGGTTAAGATATTGAATTTTAAATGCTTAAGACAATGTTTAATATTAAAAAAATAGATTTTTGAACCTTTTCACTAAACTAATTCTAATAAATCAAAGAAAAATCAGAAAATTATAAAATTTATTTCTCTAAACTCCTTGAGGTCAGAGAGATTTATGAAAAATATAAAACTTATTTTTCAACCATTATTTTATTTTATAATTAATTAACACTATAAAAATCTAAATAATTATAATAAATAAAATATAATTCAAAAAATCACTAAAATTGGTCCTAGTGGTCCTCCGGTCATTAGGAATATTCCATAATTTTCTTAAGGATAGAAGCCTTACCTTGGTCATGTTGTTGAATTTCTATTAAAAATCCCTATTTTTCATTAAAATAATTATATAAATTAAAGTAAATTCAGAAAAGTCACATTTTCTCCTCTAATGTCGTAATTAACATATGAGTGAAGTGAAATAAAAATTTCAAGTTCATCTGAGCTCAATTTAGTTAGCTATGAAATAAATAAGCCTAAAGGGGCATAAAGGTAATTAAAGAATTTTAACCCTAATTAACATTTAGGTTTAATCAAAAGGGGGGTAAAAATATCTGATCTTAAAATTTTCATTAGAATATTGAAACCTAGAGAATTAAGGGGTAGATACCCATTAATCATCTTGAAAATATTTAAAGTAAATTTTAATTAATTAAACAATTTGAATTTTGGAAGAATAAATTAAAATTTGAATTATTAAAATGGGGATATAATTTAGAGAGACTATAATAACTTAAACCAAAACCCCTAAATGAATCACTTTAATAATACTTAACCTTTAATTAAATTTAAAGTAATAATTGAAATTAATAATTAAATAATTAAAAGGAAACTAAACCTTAATTAAATTAAAACTTAAAACATTAAATAACTTGATAATTAAATTGAATTAAAAAGAAAATTAATTTAAAAAAAATCACTTGAAGGCAAATTTAAAGCAAACTTGAAACATCAAAATCAATTTCAAAAAAAATTCTTAATTAAAAAACATAATAATCAAACCAATTAAAAGTTAATCTAGAATATTGCAATTAAATTAAAATTAAATCATTAAAGTCTAAATTAAATATTTTTTTTAAACTCCTCTTTCAATTCAAATGGTTTAAAGCACTTAAGAATAAAACAATTTGAACACTATTCTAAACTTAAAATTATTAAAATTTCATAACTAAATTAAATCACTTGAAATCATCAGTTCCAATTTTAAATCATTAAATTCTTTTACAAACTTATTTGCCCCCTAAATATTTTCATTTTTATAACTCTTAAGTAAAGCATCAAGTGAAATATCACTTTACTTATAGGATAATTAAACATCCTAATTCACTGAGCAAGAGAAAAACTAAACAAAATTTTGGGATGATTAATTCACCTGTGCAATAAAACTCATTTGGACTCAAAAATAATCCCAAAAATATTGAAAAAGATGTTTAGGACTCGTCCTAAACACTTCCTCAATATGATGGGATGTTTTAGAAGAACAATTGAATTTAATTATTCTTTGATGAAAAAAATCATCCTTAAACAAAATACAAGAACCTAGACGTCATAGGAGATGACAAGCAATAGGATTAGGAATTTGGTAGACAACCAGAACCTTCCCTTAGCTTTACCTAGGTACTTGTTATAAATATTTAAATGCCTTAACATGTGTTTTAAGTGCAGATTGGAATGACAAGAAGACCCTCCAGGTACGCTTTTATTTTATTGTAATTTATTTATATGAGCTACATTTTACCTTTCTTGCATGTTAAACAAGATTGTTGCATGAAAACAGAAACTTTTAGGATAGCCACAAAACTGAAACCCAAAACTAAATTAAAATTCAACACAAGATAAAATTCACCGAGACAATATTCAAAAGATAAAACAACTCAAAATTTAATCACAAACAGAACAACAAAACCACAATTGCAATTAAATTTAAAACACCTCGTTGGATGATCGGAAATACCTCAGATGATGTAACCTACGTGTTGCTAACGAGATTTCCCGTGGTCTAAATGAAAGTGTGGAACTCATTCAGTTTAGTTTAGCCAATTCATCTGGACTAAGTGAATCCGATAAAAATAACGGTGCCGGAATGATGGAACCGTGGGATCTTAACCACTGTTGTTATAATCAACTTTAAGATTCCACTAATAAAAAATTAAAGACATTTAAACTTTAAGACTCTTCTAAACCAAAACACTTTTCTCATCTCCTGATTTTCACCTTCTAAAACTAAACCTCTACAACAACAAGGAGCTTCGAGCAAGCATAGTGGGCAGCACAGCCATCATCATCAGCAAAACTTGAATCTACTCCAGCAAAACCTTTCTTAGAATTAAATAACAAGCCATAGGATTTCGAGGTAGTTTTCCCAGTGTAACATAAATCCTCAACCTTTCATTAAGCATCTGCATAATCATATTTTACAAATTAAGCCCTAACCAGTCTTAGGACTCCGAGGTAGTCATTTGGTACGACATAAACTCTCACATCTTCGAGGTTATTTGTATGATCATGTCATACAAATATAAGTCCTAATTAACTAAAATTGGTAGGATTACAACAATAAATAAAATTTTAAAATGAAGCCAAACAATAGGATAGTCGGGAAGTCACTGAAGTCACTTCGGGTCTATGACATCCCCTACTTCTCTTCCATTGGACTCTTAAAATAAATTGTTCCAAGTTTGAGCTAATCCCTTTTGAAATTCCAAAATTCAATCCTTTGAAAACCTTAAACTTTGAAACTCTTGAGAGCAAAACCACTGATCATTATCGAGAGTTTTCTTAAATGATTCCCATCATTTAAGATGTAATTAACTGTTGGGGCTTGCCCTTATAGGGAACTTTAAGAACCCGGGTAATATAAACCACGCTTAATTTCTTTATATTAAGCGAGAGAAACTTCAATCGACTTATAAAATTGGTTCGCAGACCAAACGGATGTCACAAATCTTCTAGTTTTTTTAATTGAGCCCCATCATCAAGCAGTGTGTCTATTATTTGGGATAGATACACAGTTTCTGATGCGGTGTTTGTTTATATAAACTATTCGAGATGTGAGATCGGTTTAATTTCATGTCTTAAATTTTTTTTTAAAACTTATTTTCAAAATCAAATGCTACTTCCTAAATTATACATATTTAAGTTAAATTTAAAATCTAAAATTCGTCGACAACTTCTGTAGGCGACCCCTTTTTAAAATTAAACTTACAACCTAAAAATATGTCGACAGCTGCCCCGTGGATCTCCTCTCCAACTGAAAGATGTCGTGTGTGAGTTCGACAGATCTGAAGATCCCGTTAGTACCACGTAACTTAAATAGGAAAATCTAGATATTCTTATTTAATTAAATACTAAAATTTTAAAAGTTCATTTTTTTGACATTGAAAAATCACAATAAAATAAACAAAAAAACCCCCCAAGATCAGAAAAAAAAGCTGAAAATTATAAAAAAAAAGTTTGGAACAATAAAATATATTTAATTTTAATTAATTAATTACTCTCTAAAGTAATTTAATTATTTAAAATTAATTAAAAGTCTAAAAATTTTGAAATTTTTACAGATTAATCCTTTCATCCTTAGGAATATTCTGTGATTTTTTTGAGTCTAAGGAAAACTCTAGCATAAGATTTCTAATTTTCAACCTTATTTTGTGATATTTTCAAAAATAATTCTAAAAATTTAAAAATTGGAAAATAAAATTTAAAAATGTTTAGAAACTTTAGGGTTATGAATTTGACTCCAAAATAACATTTTCTAACCTTTGAAAAATTTGAAATGACATTTTAGGCATTTTTGGGAATATTTTGTAAAATTGAAAATTTATAAATTAAACCCTAAAAATTCTATCATTCATAAAAAGGGGATAATTAAGATTAACTAAATCTTAATAACTAATTTTAAATCACTTTAAACTTAAGACAAATCCTTAAGCTTAAATTGGGATAGGTTTAAATATCGTTTAAACCTTTAGAATCTTAATGAAAGCTTAATCACCTTAACACTTAATAACATTTAATTTAAGTCAAAATAAATCCTAAGTTGGTCTAAACCCTCATTAGACCTAATTAATCACCTTAAACCTTAATAACATTATATATAAGTCAAAATAAACCCTAATAGGTCTAACCCCTCATTAGATTTAATTAATCACCTTAAACCTTAATAACATTAGATTTAACTCAAAATAAACTCTAATTAGGTCTAACCCTTCATTAGATCTAATTAATCACCTTAAACCTTAATAAATTTAGGTTTAAGTCAAAGTAAACCCTAATTAGGTCTAACCCCTCATTAGACCTAATTAATCACTTTAAACCTTAATAACATTAATTTTAAGCCAAATAAAACCCTAATTTGGTTTAACCCCTCATTAGAGCTAATTAAATCACCTTAAACATTAATTGCATTACTTTTAAGTTAAATTAACCTTAAAACTTAATTAGAACTAACTCTAATTAGGTTTAATAAATCTAATTAAACCTCACCTAAATTAGGTTTAATTAAACTTACACCCTAATTTGATCTAAACCTAATTAGGCATAATTAATCCAATTAAACATTATATAAGATAGGTTTAATTAACCTTAAACCCTAACACCCTAAATAGGTCTAATTAATTCAATTAAATCTTACTAAATTAAATATAATTAAACTTAAACCCTAATTAGACCTAACCTTAATTAATTCTAATGAATCCAACGAAGCCTTATTTAAATTAGGTATAATTAATCTTAAACCCTAATTAGACCTTACCCTAATTAGGTCTAATTAATACAATTAAACCTTTTTCTAAATTAGGTTTAATTAACCTTAATACCTTATTATAGTTAACCCTAATTAGTTGTAATTAATAAAATTAAACCTTATCTAAATTAGGTTTAATTAACTTTAAACCCTAATTAGACTAAACTCTTATTAGGTCTAATTAATCCATTTTAACCTTTCCTACATTAGGTTTAATTAACTTTAAACTTTAATTAAGTCTAACCTTAATTAGAACTAATTAACCTTTAAGCCTTATTTACATTATGCTTAAGTGACTTTAAACTCTAATTCGGTTTAACCCTAATAACCTTTAATTAACCCTTAAGCCTTACTTACATTAGGCTTAAGTAACCCTAAACCATTTTTAAATCTAACCCTAATAAGACTTAAGTAACCCTTAAGCTCTACATACATTAAGCTTAAGAAATTCTAAACTCTAAATAACACTATCTCAATCAAAATTATAACTTAGATTCAACCCAACTTGAACCAAAGTTAATCAAACCTCTAGGGTCAACATACATTGAACCTAAATCAACTTAAAACTTAGGTTCAACCCAACTTGAACCTAAGGTAATCAAACCTTTAGATTCAAACTATATTGAACCTAAACCAAACATAACATTAGGTTCAACTCAAGTTGAATCCAAGTTAACCCAAACCCCAGGTTCAACTTATATTAAACCCAAAATCAAACTTAAACTTAGGTTCAACCCAACTTGAACCCAAGTTAATCAAACCTTTAGGTTCAATGTACATTGAACTTAAATCGACTTAAAACTTAGCTTCAACCCAACTTGAACCCAAGTTAATCAAATCTTTAGGTTCAACCTACATTGAATCTAAATCAACTTAAAACATAGGCTCAACCCAACTTGATCCAAAGTTCATCAAATTATTAGGTTCAACCCACATTGAACCTAAATCAACCAGAACATAGATTCAACCCAAGCTTAACCCAAGTTAAACTAAACCCTAGGTTCAACTTATATTGAACCTAATCAAACTTAAACATAGGTTCAACCCAACTTGAACCCAAGATAATCAAACCTTTAGTTTCAACCTATATTGAATCTAACTTAAACTTAGGTTCAGCTCAATTTTAACCCAAGTTAACCAAATCTCTAGATTCAAACTACATTTAACTTAAATCAACTTAAAACTTAGGTTCATCCAAACTTGAAACCAGGTTAATCAAATATTTAGGTTCAACCTACATTGAACCTAAATCAACTAAAAACTTAAGCTCAACCCAAGTTGAACCCATGTTAACCCAAATTCTTAGGTTTAACCCAAATAAAACATGTCAAAAAAGACATTATAGGTTCAACCTAGATTGAACCTAAGTCTACATATACCTTAGGTTCAACCTATATTGAGCTTAAGATAAAATATACCTTAGGTTTAACCTACATTCGTCCCTAACAACTAACAATACTTCCTAATCCAATCTTCTAAAAAAAGCCAATTTTCTTTATGCGCTAGACCAAAGGGTAAATATTATATATGCGTCTATTTGTCACTACTACATTAAATTCTAAGCATGTTTTTCCTACGCATTATCTACGTAATTACAAGAGAAAGGCGATCCATGAAAAAAATACCTATTTTTATACCTTGATTTTTATCAATTTCTAAGGATATTATGCTTTAATGAAAGGTATTTTTGTGTTTTTGGATGTAGGTGATGTAAAAAGGTCCAAAAAAGGAAAGAGGGTGAAAAAGGAGTAAAAAGGAGTTAAAAGGAGCAAAAATGGAGCAAAATACAAGAATTATCAAAAATTATGGCCTGGCGGCTAGGCGCCAGAAGTTGGGGCCTAAGCGCCAAACTTGATACAGAAACTGTCAAGTTTTTGATGACTTTCGGACGGTTATTTTGACGGAGTGAGCGGTTATTGGACATTCTAGAAGACTGGCAGTTGTTCCTTGATAATAGGACATGTGATACATTGCATTTGGATGCTCCAAAACGATTTTAATTGCGAAGAGGTGTGAGCCAAAGTGAAGAGGTGCGAAGAACTAGAAGCGGTGTCCGGGGCCTAGGCGTCTGTACTGCTTATTTTAGGGTCGTGTGTATTATTTTAAAAGGGGGGTTGCCTAACAGAAGTTGTCGGCGAATTTTAGATTTTAATTTTAATTTAAATATATATATATGATTTAGAAAGTAGTATTTAATTTTGAAAATAATTTTAAGATATGAAATCAAACCGACCTCACATCCCGGATAGTTTATATAAACGAGCGCCGCATCACAAACCATGTATTTATCCTGAAGAATAGACACCTTTGCTTAATGATGGGGCTCAGTTAAATAAACTAGGAGATTTGTGACATCCGTTTGGTCAGCTGATCACTGAAAATTTTATTAAGAAATTCATACCTATTTTTGATGAAATTACACTTTAAAGAAAGGTATTTTCTTTATTTTGTTGCAGGAATGTAGAATTTAGGTGATAAAAGCAAAAATCATAAAAAGGAGCAGATTTGGAGTAAAAAGGAAGAAAATAATGCAATTTGTGCTGAGTCGCCGACGGCGAGATCGAGCACGCCGACAGCGAGGGTACGACGAAGAAATTCTGAAGGATTTATAACTGTCTCACTGACAGCGAGACCGAGCCCTCCGACAGCGAGATAGCGCGGTTCGAAGACCTTCTAGAAGCCTCGCAGACAGAGAGGTAGTTCATCGCCGACGGCGAGCTAGTTCAAATGGCGCAGATACATTGAACCTGGACACTTTTTTGAAGGGATGCTTATACACCTCTTGGTCCTTTGCTCACCTCTATATATAGAGGCCAAAATTCAGCCTCGAAGTGTGTCAATATGTGTCTTAAGAGTCTTTTATTTATGTGTGAGCAGTCTTTAGAGTCTTAATTAGTGTAATTAGTGAGTCTTTAGTGAGTTAGTGAGTTTTTAGTGAGTCTTGCTTGTATCTTGGAAGGAAGAGTCGAAAAGGCTACGAGGAGTACGCATGGGATAAATCGAGATAAGTATTTGTATTTATTGTTTTTAACTTTAAATGAAATCCATGCTTAGTTTAGTTCTCATGCATTCTGAGTAGTTTATTAGTCTTTCTCTCTGTTTATGAAATTAAGTGACTAGATGAACTAAAAATAGAAGTACTTTTAAATATTAATAAATTGTGATAATTTTTACTTAAAACTTAATTTACTTTCAAACTGGCCATTTGATTTGTTAAAATATGTTGAATATCAACTATAGTAAAAATTACATCGGATATTCGGGGAATTCAAAAGCCTTGGAAGGAAGGTGCAAATAAATAGGGAAATAATATCACTGGGCGTAGAATTGAGCATTTTAGTGTGACAGACTAAAATATTCAATTCGGTCCTATTGTTTGAGAGCTAAAGTGTAGATGTTAGCCCTCAGGTGAGGGGAACGTGGGAGCTCGAAGTGGTAGTCGGTATCCTCCCGCCTTAGCCGCAGATTCGGTAATCAAACATAGGATTAGTCGATATTCTTTACACTGGACCAAAGGGTAAAGAATAGGAATGCTCCTATTTGTCACAATACCTTAAAATTATCTATTTAAATTCATCAATCACTTAAATTTCTAAACAAGGGGAAAGATACTTTTTCTGAATAGTTAAGACATATTTAGCAATTAGTTTAATTTCCTGCACTTTCAATACATATTAATTTTCTACTTAGTTAAGTTACCTAATTAAAATACTTAGTTTACTTTATTGCGCTTAAATTTAGAATTCCAAATTTTCATATACTATTTTAAAATTATTATTATTATTATTTTAAAATAGGTTGTTATTTAATTTTCTATTTCCCTGTGGGATCGATAACTAGGACTCCACTAGAGCCCTGTATTACTTGATACGATACGTATACTTGCGTAGCATCCACAACATAAACAATTACAATTCTATATATATAATATAGCGGGGTCAACTTTTTTGCGTCGTTGCAATTAAATTAAAAATATCATAATATAAAATTGTGGGTCAGGTTTTTGGAGCCGTTGCCGGGGAAAGTAAGAAAAATTTACTAGAGTAACAGACTATTTTAAAATAATCATAATAAATAAATTAATATCTATTCTAAAATTGTATGCGCAAATTTAGAAACAAAAATTTAATACCTTACGATTCGAATTAGAGCGTACAATTAAAAGAATTAGAAAACAAAAGAAACAAATTATAAATTTAACACAAATGTCGAATATTCCCGAAATTCAAAATATGAACCAACAAAGACCATTAAGAGATTATGCCAACCCTACATCGGATGAAATTCATTTAACTATTCAAAACCCCGATGTAGTTCGCTAATTCATTTGAACTTAAACCCGCAATTATCCAAATGGTACAAAACAATCAATTTAGTGGTTCACCTACCGAAGATCCTAACTTACATCTTGCTAGTTTTCTAGAACTTTGTGCTTACTTTTAAATATCGAGGAGTATCCGACGATGCTTTATAAGACTTAGACTTTTTCCTTTTTCATTAAGGGATAAGGCTAAAATGTAGTTGAATTCGTTAGCACTCGGATCTATTAAAACTTGGGGAGAATTATCACAAAAATTTCTATCCAAATGTTTTTCACCATCTAAAACTGCTAAGTTTAGAAATGATATAACTTCTTTTTGTCAGTTAGATGGAGAACCAATATATGAAGCTTGGGAGAGATTTAAGGAACTTCTTAGGAAATGCCCACATCATGCGCTGCAGTTGGTCGATTATTCAAACCTTTTATAATGGATTAGTAGGATCTTTAAGATCAATCATCGATATTCTTTGCGAAGGTTCATTAATGTCTAAACCATTTGATGAAGCTTATGCACTAATCGAAGAAATGGCAACAAATAATTTCCAATGGCCTACTGATAGAGTAAATCCGAAAAAGATAGCCAGCATTCATGAAAATGATGCAATATCTATGTTAGCTTCTCAAATTGCTGCTATATCTAAGAAATTAGATCATTTTGGAATGAACTACTCTCCTACTTTAGAAGAAAACTCATCTGGACAAATCATAGAATCTCAATCTAATTATGAAACTTTAAATGCTATTAATAATAGAACTAATAACCCTTATTCAAACTATTATAATCCTGGTTGGAAAACTCATCCAAATTTTAATTGGAATAACACATCTAATCAACAATGAATGAATCAACCTAATCAAGCAAATCCAAACTATAAACCTAATTACCCACCTGGATTTAATAACAATAACCCTCAATTCAAAGATAAGAAATTATCTATGGATGAATTAATTTTGAATATGGGTCATCAACTACAAAATCAAGGAAATCAACTACAAATTCAAGGAAATCAATTACAAATTCAAGGAACATCTATTAAAAATATCGAAACTCAACTTTGACATATTACTTCTTGCGCTAAATAATAGAATACCTGGAACTTTTCCTAGTAATGTGGAAATAAATCCTAAAGATCAAGGAAAAGAACAAATTAAAGCAATACAACTAAGGAGTGGAAAAGAATTAGAACCTCAAATTTAAAAAGAACTTGAAAGCGAAAAGAGGAAGTGGAAATTGAAAAGGAAACACTTCAACAAGATTCACACTTAGAACATCCTTTAATACCTATGAAAATTTCTGTTGAAAAACCTCCACCACCATTTCCTCAACGACTAGCTCAACATAAAAAAGATAAATAATTTGCTAAATTCCTTGAAATATTAAAGAAATTAACAATCAATATACCTTTTGTCGAAGCTTTAGATCAGATGCCAAATTATGTAAAATTTATGAAAGATATTCTAAATAAGAAAAGAAAATTCAGCGATAATGAAACGAGTCGCACTTAGTGAAGAGTGTAGTCGTTATTATTCAGAAGAAGCTTCTTGAAAAATTGAAAGATCCTGGTAGTTTCACTATACCCTGCGCTATAAGAGAAAAATTTTATGGAAAAGCTTTGTGTGACTTAGGAGCAAGAATCAATCTAATGCCTCTATCGATTTTTAAGAGATTAGGATTAGGAAAAATTACACCTACTTCAGTAACCCTTCAATTAGTCGATCGTTCGGTTACCTATCCTAAGGGAGTTATTGAAGATGTGTTAGTAAAAGTGGATAAATTTATCTTCCCAGTAGATTTTATTGTTTTAGATATGGAGGAAGATAAAGAAATTCCTATCATTTTAGGAAGACCATTTTTAGCTACTGGAAAAGCTATGATTGATGTTCAGAAAGGAGAATTAACTATGAGAGTATATGGCCAAAAAGTTACATTTAATATTGCAAAATAAATGAAATATCTTGCGCTAGAAAAGATGATGAATGTTTTCGGATGGAAATACTTGAACATTTACAACAAGAACATTTTAAGGAATATTATGAATATAAATTAGAAAAAGAAAACACTGAATTAATTGAAGATAATAATGAAGAACTAGATTATATTCGGGAAAGATTTGAATTTTTGGATAATACGAAAACACCGACAAGAATATAGTTCCATCAATTATTAAACCTCCCGAACTTGAGCTAAAAATATTATCCGATCATTTGAAATATGCTTATTTAGGTAATTCTTCAACTTTACCAGTTATTATTTCATCCGCATTAAACGAATCTCAAGAACAAAAACTTTTAGAAACTTTAAAAAAATATAAGAAAACTTTTGGTTGGACTTTAGCGAGATATTAAAGGAATTAGTCCTTCAATCTATATGCATAGAATTATTTTAGATGATGAACATAAACCTAAAGCGGATCCCCAAAGGAAATTAAACTCGATAATGAAAGAAGTAGTTAAGAAAGAAATTTTAAAATGGTTAGATAATGGTATTATATATCATATTTACGACGAGTGCTTGGGTAAGCCCAATTCATCGTGTTCCTAAGAAGGGAGGAGTGACCGTCATCTGCTAATGAAAATAACTATCTTATTCCTATAAGACAAGTTACTGGTTGGTGTATATGTATTGATTATAGGAAATTAAATATCGCCACCGGGAAAGATCCCTTCCCTTTACCATTTCTAGACCGGTTGTTAGATAGATTAGCTCGGACATAAGTATTTTTGTTTTCTAGATGGATACACCGGTTATCATCAAATACAAATTGCTCCCGAGGATCGAGAAAACTACATTTACTAGTCCTTATGGAACTTTCGCTTTTCGAAGAATGCCTTTTGGATTATGTAATGCACCAAGCAACATTCCGGAGATGTATGATGTCTATATTTAGTAAGTTAATTGACAATGGAATAGAAGTATTTATGGATGATTTCTACATATTTGGAACATCATTTGACACATGCTTAACTCATCTTGAAAAAGTATTAGAAGTATGTGAGAAAACAAATTTAGTTCTAAATTGGGAAAAATGTCAATTTATGGTTGCGGGCGGCATTGTATTAGGGCATAAAATTTCTGAAAAATGGCATGGAAGTGGACCCTGCAAAAATTTAAGTTATAGCTAAATTACCACCTCCAACTACGGTAAAAGGGGTAAGAAGTTTTCTTGGACATGCTTGGATTCTACGGTACGCTATATAAAAGATTTTTCAAAAATTACTAAACCTCTATGCCAACTTCTCGAAAAGGACAAGAAATTTGAATTTACAATCGAATGCCTGAATGCATTTGAACTCTTAAAAGAAAAATTAATTACAGACTCTATAATAGTTTCACCTAGCTTGGGAGAAACCATTTGAGCTTATGTTTGATGCTAGTGATTATGCTTGTAGGAGCGGTTCTTGGGCAAAGATATGAAAAGATTTTTAAAGTTATATACTTATGCTTAGTAAAACTCTAAATGATGCTTGAAATAAATTATACGATTCTGAGAAAGAGAATTATTAGTGGTAGTATATGGTTTTAATTAATTTAGAACTTATCTGATTGGAACAAAATGTATCGTGCATACTGATCATTCTGCTATCAAATATTTAATGCAAAAGAAAGATTCCAAACCAAGATTAATTAGATGGATGCTATTAATGCAAGAATTCGATTTTGAGATCGTTAATAAGAAAGGAACTGATAATCGAATTATGGATCATTTATCAAGATTAGAAAATCATGAATTATCCGATATTGAAAATGAAATTATAGACGGTTTTCCGATGAACAACTATATAATATCAATGAGTGGAAAATACCATGGTATGTCGATATAGTAAACATATAGTTAGTAATATTTTACCACCTATGCTAACTTTGCAACAACAGAAAAAATTCATCCATGATACGAAAACCTATTTTTGGGATGAACCATATTTATATAAGCAATGTAAGGATTTAATTACTAGAAGATGTGTACCTTATGGAGAAACTGAACCAATTATTCAAAAATGTCATGATTGTGATTTTGGAGGACATTTTGGGATCGATAAAACCAGCTTATAAGATTCGCAATATGGATTTTCTCGGCTCGCTCTATTTAGAGATGTATACAGATATATTAAAACTTGCGATAAATGTCAAAGAGTAAGAAATATATCTAGAAGAAACGAAATGCCTCTGAATTTTATATTAGAAGTTGAAATTTTTGATGTTTGGCAATTAGATTTTATGGGACCTTTTATTCCTTCGTTTGGAAACTCATATATATTAGTAGTTGTTGATTATGTTTCCAAATGGATTGAGGCACAAGCTTTACCTAGGTGTGATGCTAAGAGTGTTTCAAAATTTCTGATGAAAAATATTTTTATTAGATTTGGAATGCGAGAGTAATTATCACTTACGGAGGAACTCATTTTAGAAATAAATACATTCACAAACTAGTAGAAAAATACAATATTACTCATAAGATATCCACTGCTTATCATCCACAGACTAGCGGATTAGCTGAAGTATCTAATCGTGAGATGAAACGTATTTTAGAAAAATCTGTAAACTTAAATAGGTTAGATTGGTCTATTAGATTAGACACTACATTATGGGCCTATAGGATTGCTTATAAAACTCCGATTGGAATGACTCCTTACAGGCTTATATATGGAAAAACATGCCACTTACCAGTTGAATTAGAACATAAAGCATATTGGGCGATTAAAGAATTTAATTATAATATGAAGGAAGCTGGTGAGAAAAGATTGCTGCAATTAAATGAATTGGAATAATTAAGAAATGAATCATATGATAATGATCGGATTTATAAAGAAAAGATGAAATTATGGCATGATCGGAAGATTAATCAGAGAAATTTTTAACCAAGACGGGAAGTTTTGCTATATAATACTAGATTGAAATTATTTCTGGAAAATTGAAGTCTCGATGGTTAGGACCTTTCACCATAACTCAAATATTTTCATACCGAACTATAGAAATCGAAGATCCAAAAGCTGGACATAAATTTAAAGTTAATGGACATAGATTAAAACCATATTTCAAAGGTATAAGACCTAACTATAAAGAGGTTTTAATGCTTAGTCGACTCGATTAATAATTGAAATTAGGTCGAGTCGACGACGTTAAACCAAGCGCTTTATGCGAGGCAACACATATTAGTTATCTATTTTTATTGTATCTTAATAGTTAGTCTATATTATTGAAACTTTACTACTCAATTATTATTAAGAATCATCACATATTCGAACCATTATGATGAGAAAAGAAATTATTCGATTTAGAGCGAAATTAGACATTATTTTGGAATCTCGCCGACGGCGAGGTCGATACTCGCCGACAATGAGGTTCACGCCTAAATTAAATTCAGTTTATTTATCGAGCTCGCTGACAGCGAGAAACGTCCCGCCGACGGCGAGAACATGGGAGGCGGTTTTATAACCGAGTCGGCCGACGGCGAGAAACTTCTCGCCGACGGCGAGGAAGTTATAAAGATGAGTTATTTATAATTTGAATGCCGATTTGGACGGTTTCAACTCCAATTCCTTTGTGAAAACCCATTCTTAAATCATTCTAGTTCTGCCTTCTTCACTAGAATTCATTCCATTCACCATAATGGCCTCCAAATTCTTAGATTCCTCTAATTCTAGAGTGTTTAACCGGAGGAAATTTGTGAGTGCGGAAGCGCAGCGGATCTTCAACAAGGTTTTGGTAAAGAAAAGAGTTATCAAGGAACGGGGATTTGTCAATCGAGGATTAGAGAATTCCACTACGAAGATAGAAGAAACGATCGCGCAGCGGCACTAGGAGGTATTTTGTTACACTACGTCTGCTGTTGTTATTCCGGTTGTGAAAGAGTTCTACTCTAACTCACATGCGATCAACAATGGGAATGTCTACGTCCGAGGAAGATGGGTGACGTTTACTCCATCAAGAGTAAATGAATTATTCTCTATAGAAAACACCCCGGTATGTCACTATTCAAATTTTGTGCCTTCTCGATATAATATGAATGAGATATTTTGATATCTGACTGATGAACCGGAAGATTGGGAAATGCGTGAAGACGGGTATGTTAGTTTATCCGCATCACTTTTGAATCCCGTCTCAAAGCACCGGCACTTTTTCATCTCATCTAAATTGTTACCTACTATGAGGGTAAACAAGGTTTCGAAGGAATGCGCTATATTGAATTATTGTATTCAAAATGGATTGCCTATTGATGTTGGATCAATAATTGTTAAGTCTGCATTGGGTTTAATTGTGCATGGATCAGTTCACGGACTAGGACACCCATCTACTATTTTTGCATTATGCAGTCAGTACCAGGTTTCTTATGAAGCTTGGGAAAAGGTTCTGTTACCTTGGAAGCCACTTGATCCTACATATATGTTCCCTACTTTGGACAATAATGATGAAATTACATTTATCTCTGATAGTGCTTCACAGAATAAACCTATAGCAAGGCCTATTTCAGATAAAACGGAGTTACTTATGAAGAAAATTAAAGGAATGGAGAAAATACTGCAGAATGTGAGAGATTCAATCGACAATATATCTGATTTATTTGATCACATTGACTGGAGGATGAAGGAACACTTTGATCATTCTGGACACCCGGAAGCCGGCTTTCTTCATTTGCGAGACGAAGGGTTGGATCATCGAAGAATCCGCCGGAGTTTCCCTTCGAGCCTTTCTATAACTTATTTTGGCATCATCATCATATCGGAAATATCAGAGAAGATGAAGATTCTGACATTGAAGAGTAGTAGTAAAGATTTCCATAGTATGTTTGTATTTATGTTATTTGATTTGATTTAGATTTTATTATGTGTAGAGTGATGATTTGAATATCTCAAACTTAATTGAGATATGTGTCATAGTTTTGTATCAGCATTTAGTGTGTCGTGGATTGGTTTGCGATGCTGATTAGTAGTAAGGATTGGAGAATTGAAGTTTGATTATAGAGTTTAAAATTATGTTAGTTTGTACATCTCATGAATTTCAATATTAAATTAATTTGTTGTGTTGCGTGAATTTGTTTGTGTATAAGTAGCTAATCTTCATATTAAATTAATAAATGATGTGATTAGAAATATAATATAAGGCAAATCAAGGACGAAAATGAGTGACAAATTTCAGAAATTTAAATTTTTGGAATCTCGCCGAAGGCGAGCAAAAAGCCGCCGACAGCGAGCTCGATCTCGCTGACAGCGAAGAATAGAGCAGTTCTGAATTTCTATATTCAGAACAATAGAAGTATAAACATTGGAAGTGTCATCTATAGAAATATCTTAGCCACTGCTGGAAATGAAAGTGGAGGGGGATTGGGACATCCTGGGTTGATTTATGCAATCCGCCAACTCTATGGAGTTGAGGCGGCGGATGATGAGGAGTGGATAGAACCCATGAACCCACTCACGGCGGCCAATATTAAGAAATATGAGTCTCATGAAGGGTGGAGATCGGGAGTGAGAAGTTATTTCACTCGGTCAAGTAGAGATATACTCTCTACTAGCCATGAACCTCCCGAGCCTACCACCCCTACCCTACAAGATCCGATGAATGAGGCGACCCCGCATAGGAGGAGTTTTGAGCGGTTGGAGAGACAATGGGGAGAAGATTTGATCATTTTGATCAAAGGATTGATAATATGGAGAGGAGACATGATTATGATAGTGAGTACTGTAGAGACATTCGGAGTACGAAATAGCATATCATGAAAGCCGAACGTCGCTACGGAGTGGAGATTTAGATGTCATCTTTCCGGAATGCCCCGGTACACTCGGTATCATCCTGCTCGGTCTTCTCGGCACTGCGTATCAAGGAGGGGATGATAATATAGTTTGGGACTTCAATATAGAAGATTAGGACTTTATTTGTTTTGTTTGTTTGATGTTAAGTTATTTTGGAAACTTTTATATGTTTGTAATATTCAGTACTTTATGTTGTGAGACATTGGATGTTTGTTAGATTATTTTCTTGAATTGTTATAGTAGTTTAGTTTTTGTTTTTGTGTTAGTCAATTGCATTTGTTTTTATGTTAAATAGGATGATAGTTTTCTTTAGTATGTTTTTATTTTATTACGTAAGTTGTAAAATTGTTAATGCGTTAGTTAAATTGTTTTAATATGTTAGTAATTCATATGTGTAGTGTAGAGTTAATTTTAATTGTTGTATTTAATACTTACCTCAGATTTTATCCCTGCATTTTCTTTAAATTGTTATATATATATGGAGAATACTAACGAGTACGAGGTTCGATGAAAAATGAAAAAGCTCGCAAAAATTTCAAAGAAAAATAAATACCTAAACTTCAAAGGTATGATTTATTTACTTTCCCTTTTTCATTATTTAGAGTAGATATAAAAATTTAAGTTTGGGGGGGAGTAAAATACAAATTTAGTTATTAACTTGTTCTCAATTTCTATTTTCAAATTATTATAAAATGATTTTTATAGCAAATTTTTCAATTTAATTAATATGAATTATTTTATTTAATTATTATAAAAGGTTAAATGAAATATTTCTAGTGCTTTAATTAATTAAATAGAATAAAATATTTGGTTAAAGGGAATAAGAATATAGTAAACTATTTTTAGTAAGGAAAACTATATTCTAAAATTAAAATTCTTAAGTATTCAAGTGAAAAAGAAAAGATTGAAAATCAATGAAGTAAAAATTATGAAGTATATATAAGCTAAGAAATATTTCTAAGTTTCAAATTTAGGAAGATGAAAATGAAGTTCAAAATTATTAGCGAGCTCTCCAGGATACGATAATCCTCATTAGAAAAAGGAAAAAGAAAAAGAAAAAGAAAAAGAAAAAGAAAAATGAGGAGAAGCTTGAGGAGATGCCTTATCAAAAAATTGGCTTCATTTGAATTAACCTAAAGGGAAAAACTTAGATATTTCCAAACTTATGTTTATGGATTAGAATTTTACCTAATAGTGTTTTCTTGAATTTCTTATCATATGAATATCTTAAGTAGTTATTCTTTTAAATATAGTCATTCCACGAAAAGAATAGTAAGCTAGAAATCTTAGACACGATAACTAAATAATTTATTTCTATAAGATTAATTAAATTAAATGAATTATTTTTATTTAACTTTATTATGATATTAATTAATCTAATTCATAGTTATTTAAATTAAAAAATCTTATTATAGAACTCATTATTTTTATGTAGTACTAAAAATTACTTGAAGACAAGTAATAAGTAAGTTTGGGGGATTTTGATCACTGAAATTTTTATTAAGAAATTCATACCTATTTTTGATGAAATTGCACTTTAAAGAAAGGTATTTTCTTTATTTTGTTGCAGGAATGTAGAATTTAGGTGATAAAAGCAAAAATCATAAAAAGGAGCGGATTTGGAGCAAAAAGGAAGAAAATAATGCAATTTGTGCTGAGTCGCCGACGGCGAGATCGAGCCCGCCAACGGTGAGGGTACGAGGAAGAAATTCTGAAGGATTTATAACTGTCCCGCTGACAGCGAGACCGAGCCTGTCGATAGCGAGATAGCGCGGTTCGAAGACCTTCTACAAGCCTCGCCGACAGCGAGGTAGTTCGTCGCCGACGGCGAGCTAGTTCAAATGGCGCAGATACATTGAACCTGGACACTTTTTGAAGGGATGCTTATACACCTCTTGGTCCTTTGCTCACCTCTATATATAGAGGCCGAAATTCAGCCTCGAAGTGTGTCAATTTGTGTCTTAAGAGTCTTTTATTTATGTGTGAGCAGTCTTTAGAGTCTTAATTAGTGTAATTAGTGAGTCTTTAGTGAGTTAGTGAGTTTTTAGTGAGTCTTGTTGTATCGGAAGGAAGAGTCGAAAGGAACTGCGAGGAGTCCGCTTGGGATAAATCGAGATAAGTATTTGTATTTATTATTTTTAACTTTAAATGAAATCCATGCTTAGTTTAGTTCCCATGCATTCTGAGTAGTTTATTAGTCTTTCTCCCTGTTTATGAAATTAAGTGACTAGATGAACTAAAAATAAAGTACTTTTAAATATTAATAAATTGTGATAATTTTTACTTAAAGCTTAATTTACTTTCAAACTGGCCATTTGATTTGTTAAAATATGTTGAATATGAACAATAGTAAAAATTACATCGGATATTCGGGGAATTCAAAAGCCTTGGAAGGAAGGTGCAAATAAATAAGGAAATAATATCACTGGGCGTAGAATTGAGCATTTTAGTGTGACAGACTAAAATATTCAATTCGGTCCTATTGTTTGAGAGCTGAAGTGTAGATGTTAGCCCTCGGGCGAGGGAACGTGGGAGCTCCGAAGTGGCGGTCGGTATCCTCCCAGCCTAGCCGCAAATTCGATAATCAAACATAGGATTAGTCGATATTCTTTACACTCGGACCAAAGGGTAAAGAATAGGAATGCTCCTATTTGTCACAATACCTTAAAATTATCTATTTAAATTCATCAATCACTTAAATTTCTAAACAAGGGGAAATATACTTTTTACGAATAGTTAAGACATATTTAGCATTTAGTTTAATTTCTCGCACTTTCAATACGTATTAATTTTCTACTTAGTTAAGTTACCTAATTAAAATACTTAGTTTACTTTATTGCGCTTAAATTTAGAATTCCAAATTTTCGTACACTATTTTAAAATTATTATTATTATTATTTTAAAATTAGTTGTTATTTAATTTTCTATTTCCCTGTGGGATCGATAACCAAGACTCCATTAGAGCCCCGTATTACTTGATACGATACGTAAACTTGCGTAGCATCCACAACATAAACAATTACAATTCTATACATATAATATAGCGGGGTCAAGTTTTTGGCGTCGTTGCAATTAAATTAAAAATATCATATTATAAAATTATGGGTCATCTGCGAACCAATTTTATAAGCCGACAAATTCCCCTGCTTAATATAAATGAATTAAGCAGGGTTTATATTACTTGGGTTCTTAAAATTCCCTATAAGGGCAAGTCCCTAAAGTTAATTACATCTTAAATGACGGGAATCACTTAAGAAAACTCTCGATAATAATCAGTAATTCTGCTCTCAAGAATTTCAAAGTTTAATTTTTCAAGGGATTGAATTTTAGAGTTTAAATAGGGAATGAATCAAATTTGGAAAATTTTATTTTGGGAATTCAAAGGAAGAAAGGTAGGAGAAATTACAGATGCGAAGCGAACTTCGGTAATTTCCCGACTATCCTATTGTTTGGGTTGGATTTAGGAAAGTCCTAATGTTTATTTAATGTTTTAATCTTGCCTATTTTAATTAATTAGGACTTATGTTCGTATGACATGATCATACAAATAACCTTGAAGATGTGAGGGTTTATGTCGTATCAGACGACTACCTCAGAATCCTAAGACTGGTTAGGGCTTAATTTGCAATGCAAATGCCTAACAAAAGGTTGAGGATTTATGTTGCTCTAGGCAAACTACCTTAAAATCCTATGGCTTGGTTATTTAATTCTAAGAAAGTTTTGCTGAAGTAGACTCAGGTTTTACTGATGACCATGGCCGTGCTGCCCACCATGCTCCGAGCTCCTTGTTGTTGCAGAGGGTTGTAACCAAAAGAGAAGAGAAGAGTTTGGTTTTAGAAATCTTAGAGTCCAAGTGTTTTTTTAGTGTTTTAGTTAAAACAAATCTTAAAGTTGATTATAACAACACCGGTTAAGATCCCACGGTTTCATCCTTCCGGCATCGTTATTTTTATCGGATTCACTTAGTCCAGATGAATTTACTAAACTCAACTTAATGAGTTCCACACTTTCATTTAGACCGTGGGAAATCCCGTTAGCAACACGTAGGTTACATCATCCGAGGTATTCCCGATCATCCAACAAGATGTTTTAATTTAATTGTAGTTGTAGTTTTGTATTTTTTTTGTGATTAAATTTTGAGTTGTTTTATATTTTGAAATATTGTGGCGGTGAATTTTATCTTGTAATGACTTTTAATTTAGTTTTGTTTCATTTTTAGGGGCTTCCCTAAAAGTGTGGGTTTTCATGCAACAGTTGTTAATCATGCAAGAAAAGTAAAGTGCATTTGCAATAAGGTAAATTGCAAGAAGGTAAGTCTCAACAAAATAAAAGCGTACCTGGAGGGTCTTCCCGTCATCCCAGGCTGCACTTAAACACAATTTAGAATATTTAAGCATATAAAGAAAGTTCCTAGGTAAAGCTAAGGGAAGGGTTATGGTTTTCTACCAAGTTCCTAATCCTATAGCTAGTCATCTCCTATGATGTCTAGGTTCTTGTGTTTTGGTTTGAGAATGATTTTCTTCATCAAAGAACAATTAAGTTCAATTGTTCTTATAAACATCCCATGATATTGAGGAAGTGCTTAAGACGAATCTTAAACATCTTTTCAATACCTCTAGGATTGTTTTAAGTCCAAGAGAATTTAATTATACAAAATAAATTAATAATCCAGGAGTTCAAGTTTTGTTATCTTGCTCAGTGAACCAGGACATTTGAATATCCTATGAGTGAAGTAATACTTCACTTAACACTACGTTTATGTGTTAGCTTTTGAGGGCAAATTAATGTTCAAGCGCTTTGTGATTTTAATTTGATTTCAATTAATGGTTTTAAGTTTGGAATAGTGCTCAAGTTGTTTTAGATTTATTTTTTGAATTCTTTATGTCATAAGTGATGTTATATTTAATTCAATTTAATTTAATTTAATTTAATTTAATTTAATTTGGTTTAGTTTTAATTTTAATTTAATTTTATTTATTTAATTTAATTTTAATTTTATTTTAACTTGATTTTATTTTTATTTAATTTAATTTTAATCTAATATGTTTTGATTTGATTTAATTTAATGTGATTTAATTTAATTTTATTTAACTTAATTTAATTTAAATTTTAATTTAATTTAAATTTTAATTTGGTTTTATTTTTAATTTAAATTTAAATTTTGATTTAATTTTATTTTATTTTCTTTTAATTTTAATTTAATATTTTATTATTATTTTATTATTTTTTTATATTATGCTTTAGGGATGATTTAATTTTAATTGATAAAGTATTAATTTAATTAAAATTTTAAAAGGGTTTAATTTAAATGTTTTAATTTTTAATTTAATTTAATGATTAAGCATTTTAAGTTTTGAATTTGGATTATCATTTTAATTAGGAATTGAATATTATTGAGGTGATCAATTTAGGGACTCTTAGATTAAAGAATAAATTTCTTCCTAATAATATAATTATTTTAATAATTCCAATTTTTTTATTCTTCCAAGTTTAAACAATTATTTAATTAAGGTTCATTTTAATTACTTTCAAATTGTTTGGTAGGTTTCTACCCAATAAATACCTAAGTTTCAAACATCCAAAATCAACTTAATATCAAATATTTTACCCACCCTTTTAATTAAAGCTAAAATTTTTAATTTTAGGTTAAAATTTTAATTACTATTTTGCCCTTTAAACTTACTAATTTCATAACTCACTAAATTGAGCTTAAATGAATTTGAAATTTTTATTTGTCTTCACTCATATATCAATCAAGACATTAGAGGCGAAACTGTGATTTTTCTGTATTTAAATTATTTATATAATTATTTTTGGTGGAAAATAAGAATTTTCAAAGAAAATTTAATAACATGACCAAGGGAAAGTTTCTATCCTTAAAAAAATTATGAGACATTCCTAATGACCAGAGGATCACTTGGACCAATTTTGGTGATTTTTTGAATTATATTATTTTTATTATGATTATTTTGAGTTTTGGAGTATTAATTTGTTTAAAAATAGAATAAAGGTTGAAAAATGAATTTTATATTTTTAAAAAATCTCTCTGATATCAAGGAAACCAGAGAACCAATTTTTATAATTTTCTGATTTTTCTTTGATTTATTAGAATTATTTTAGTGGAAATGCTAGAAAATACATTTTTTAATTTTAAAATTACCTTAGGGCTTTAAAATTTAATATCTCATCATAGAGACTTAAGAAAAATATGGGGTTTGTTCCTAAATAATTAAAATTCAAAATGTGACATTTTGTTGAATTTTATTATTTTTGTGATTTTTATTATTTTTTAATTATTAAAAATATTAAAATAATGCAAAAAATCAACTTTTTTAGAAAATTACAATTTTAATTTTCATAAATTTCCCTGATATCAGAGAGGCTCCAAAACCAATTTGGTGAATTTTTGAAAAGTATTTTGAAAGTTATGAATTTTTAAAGTTTAAGTTTGGCTAAATGGCTTAATCAACCCATTTGATAGGGCTAACCAAGTCCAATTGACTTCAAAATTTTATGGTGGGTTCCTCTGATCCTAAAGGTCAGTGGAGAATTGATTTCAAGTCAATTTGATGTATGATTAGCTCTAATTAATTAAAGCTCCATTTTGGGTGTTTAAACCAATTAGGGTTATTCTAAGTGAGTTAACTCAAGACCTATTTTCCCTAGGGTCCTCTGGTCATAAGAAACATCTGCAAATTTTCTTAGAATTTATTTCACAACATGCTAATTATTGGAATTAAAATACTCAGAATAGTGACCTAGAATTGAAAAATCAATAACTCTTCATAGGAATGGCCTCTAACTTTGGAAAATTCATGGAATGTCCCCAAATTCAGAGGCTTCAAAAGCCCTATGGTCTCATGCCATGGTGAATTGTATACATGAATGGAGAATTGAAAAAGTGCAGAGAGTAAATAAATTATTAAAAATCAAATACTCACTGAAATTAAATGATTTCTTTTCCACATTATTCTCCTCTGTTCAGTGAGCAAGAGGGTATTTTTATTTTATTTTTCTGATTTTTCTACACAAAGTTATGTATTTTTGAAGTTTAGGGAATTAAATAAATAAAAAAAAACCCTAATTTCTTACTTATCCACGAGGCGCCGCGTCAACCTTGGCATCTCCGAAGCCCCACGCGTCGTCTCTTGATTCAGCGCCGCCATCTGACTGGGATGCCACGCGGCCCGTGGTTCATGTTCCGTTGCTCCGACCGGCGCGATCCTGGCCGTCCGCTTGATACAAGCGCGATTCAACGGCTCCTGGTCATCGTCTACGACTGGTGTGAACCCGTGACCGTCAACCTTCTAACCCTAATTTCTCACTCGGTTCTCAACGGATTTTCGTGTTCTTATGCTCTGTGGATTCGTCTTGAGGAGACGAACACATTCATACGGTAAACATGTATTGAAATTGACTCAAATTAAATAGAGAATCTCTGTAAGCTCGGAAAAAAGAGTGAGACCATACCTTTGCTTAGAGAAGTGTGGCTTCGATCTGAGGGTTATGTCACCTTCGATTGGGTCCAAACAAACTCCAGATGAAGTCCCTTGGCCTGGTGAATTGTCTAGGTATGATTTCGACCAAGCCCGATCACAAAGATTGGAGGTCGGAAGCAATGGCCGGCTCGGTGAGGGGGCTTTTGCTTGGTAAACTTCTTCTCTTGGTCTGGTGAAGGTGTAGGACCAATCAATTTGGAGATTGGCTCACTGTGAAGAAGTGTCCTGGTTTTTATGCTGAAATTTGAACTCAAAATTGAGCTCAGCTAGAGGGAATTGGGGCTAGAATCCAGTGGGAATCAAATGCTCTATGTATGGAGAGTAGTCTGGAATGATTTTGGCAGAGTTTCCTTATGGTTGATTCAGCACTTCTCCCATGGCCGAGAGAGGTGGGGTTTAAATAGGAGAGGTTGGGGGGCCTCCCAGGGGGAGTTAGGGATCGGGATTAGCTGCTCTCGGCAAGAGAAGAACAACTGCAATGGCCACGCTGGGCATGGGGCAGCTCAGCGAGGGAGAATTTCAATGTTGGCTCAAATGTGAGCTCTCGGGTGTGGTGTTTTCCGGGGATCCAGGCGGCTGGCCGGCAGGCATGGGTCACCCTCAGGTTCAGGTGGGTCAGGACTGGGGTTTAGTGTAGGCAATTGAGCTTTACCATGCGTCAAAAGCTTGATTTAAAATGGAATGGGAGAAGGCCAATTTTGGCTTGATTTGGTCAACTACACCTTTTGGGCTTGGTTCACCCTTCAAGGTGGCTTTGGGTGTTGTGAGGAGTCAAAGGAATCAGCTGGTTTGACATGGAGAAGTCTTTTTCCAAATATATTTGGATTAAATTTGGGTTAAGGGGAATCATGGTTAAGGCTAATGACTTTAGGAGATTAAGGAAAGAGTCTCCTCCTTTTGCCCAAAATGGCATGGTGACATGTGAAGAGGCTCTCATGGCTTCCATGTGGCTCATGCATGGCTTCATGGCTCATCTTTGGCTTGGAAAAAATTAAGTCAATTTCATGAAAAAGGGTTTTGTGAATTTTGGCATTTTAATGGGAATTGGCATATGGCTTGATTTGGATTTATTTTATCATGGATTTAGAACTTAGGAGATGGCTTTATCAAATGGGTGATGATAGAGGATTGTCATGTGGGATTTGAGTCTAAATTTTGGGCAAATCATGTTAGTGTTTTGTTTGTGGGGATGTTAGGGAAGGTTTAGAAAATGTTTGGGGTTAATTGGAGTTGAATTGGGTTAGTTTGGGCTAAGTTTGGGTCATGGGTCCAAATTGGGCTTTAAGGTTAAAAGTGAAATTGGATTCAAATGCCAATCAAATTGGGCTTGGATTTGGTCTAGATTGGTGTTGGGGATGTTGAATTGAAGTTTAGAATTGAATTGGATCAGAATTTGGGTCAATTGGCTAGGTTTGGTTTGACATTGGGTTCATTTTGGGCTAAAATGGGTCAGATTGGGGATTTTGACAAAAGTGGTGTAAATTGAAGAAATTGGCCCATGGTGTAGTTGGACAAAATGAAATTGGGAATATTTGGGATTTTCTGGAATTTTTTATGAATTTTCTGAATTTTTGGATTTTTTGGCTAAGAGGGGCATTTTGGGTTTTTGGAGGGTATTTGGGGGTATTTTTGGAATTTTTGGTATTTTTGGCTATGAATGATCAATTTGAGTGGTGAGGAAATGTTCAAGGTTAATTTTGGGGAATTTTGGGTAATTTGGAGATTTTTGGAAAATTTGAGTAATTTCAAGGGTTTTGGGTAGGTTTGGCGGGTCCGGGGTCCCGGGGGTCAAAAATTGAAAATTTGGAAAATTAAAAATTTGGAAAATTGAAAATTTGGAAAATTGAAAATTTGGAAAATTGAAAATTTGGAAAATTAAAAATTTGGAAAATTGAAAATTTGGAAAATTGAAAATTTGGAAAATTGAAGATTTGGAAAATTGAAGATTGGGTGAATGTAAGTGGAATGAAATCATTTTGGTTGAGCCATGAAGCCATATCAAGCCCACATGAGCCATGAAGGGACTCATTTGAGGCTTTCACTATGTTGTTCCTAACCCACTTAGCCAAGGGCTTAGGGGTTAAGAACCATCAATGTGAATCAACTTTATGAGTCAAGAAGTCAAGTTGGGTATGGGTGTGGTTTTAGAAGGTGTGTGAAAGTATAGTGTATATAAGGTGTGTGTAAGTCAGCCCTCACCAGACCAGGCCACCCAGGGCAGTCCTAAGGCCAAAGAGTCTTATAGGAACTCATCCTTTAAACTTCCACATTTGATCTCAACCCTCTAGGTGATTAGGGGCCTACAATCAAGTTTGTGGAGTTTGTAGGGAGTTAAGAAGTGGTTTGAATTTCTAAGTGGTGGGTTCCACTTCTAGTCCTCTAAGATAGTCAAAGGAAAAGCCTAAGGCTAGATCCTAAGTACTAAAGAGAGAAGAGAAGAAGACCTCATCAGAAATGAGGTCAACAAATGGACCCCTAATAGGTGTGGTGAGCTGACAGAGCACACCGCGCGTATTGGTGTTGACCGAAGCGATCAACAAAACCAACACAAAAGTCCAAGTGACAAACTTGGGACAAAGTAGAAGAGTTTCCACTGGGGAGTGTCAAGTATATCTCTGAGATTGGAGATTCCTGAACTATCGCTGGGGAAAGGAAAAGGAGGTTAATCCCAAATCACATGATCTGGGGGAATTTCGATTTAGATTTCATTTTGTTTCAGTTTAAGTTTTGATGTGTGAGCTCAGATTTTAATTTGAGTTTCAATTTAGATTGAGGTTTTGTTAATATTAATTTGAAGGGATTTTAACTTGAAATGAAAATTGGAATTTTGTGGTTTTAGATGTAACATCTTCAACCTCAAAAGAAAATTGAATTGATTGGATTGGATCATTACAATGAGGAGAGATCTCAGAGCAATATGGTATTGGATGTAAAATCCTTAACTTCAAGAGTTTGATTTTGATGTATTTCATTGCGATAGAGAAAGAATCCTAAAGCAATGCAGTCTCGGATGTAAAATTCCTCAACCCCAATAATTTGATTTTGATGTATTTCATTGCTATAGGGAAAGAATCCTAAAGTAATGCAGTCTCGGATGTAAAATCCTCAACCCCAAGAATTTGATTTTGATGTATTTCATTGCTATAGGGAAAGAATCCTAAAGCAATGCAATCTCGGATATAAAATCCTCAACCCCAAAAGTTTGATTTTGATGTATTTCACTGTTATAGGGAAAGAATCCTAAAGCAATGCAGTCTCGGATGTAAAATCCTCAACCCCAAAAGTTTGAATTGGATGTATTTCATTGTGATGGGGAAAGAATCCTAAAGCAATGCAGTCTCGGATGTAAAATCCTCAACCCCAAGAATTTGATTTTGATGTATTTCATTGCAATAGGGAAAGAATCCTAAAGCAATGCAGTCTCGGATGTAAAATTCTCAACCCCAAGAATTTGATTTTGATGTATTTCATTGTTAGAGAGAAAGAATCCTAAAGCAATGCAGTCTCAAATGTAAAATCCTCAACCCCAAAAGTTTGACTTTGATGTATTTCATTGCTACAGGGAAAGAATCCTAAAGCAATGCAGTCTCGGATGTAAAATCCTCAACCCCAAAAGTTTGATTTTTATGTATTTCATTGCGATATGGAAAGAATCCTAAAGCAATGCAGTCTCGGATGTAAAATCCTCAACCCCAAAAGTTTGATTTTGATGTATTTCATTGCGATAGGGAAAGAATCATAAAGCAATGCAGTCTCGGATATAAAATCCTCAACCCCAAAAGTTTGATTTTGATGTATTTCATTGCGATAGGGAAAGAATCCTAAAACAATGCAGTCTCGGATATAAAATCCTCAACCTCAAAAGTTTGATTTTGATGTATTTCATTGCGATAGGGAAAGAATCCTAAAGCAATATAGTCTCGGATATAAAATCCTCAACTCCAAAAGTTTGATTTTGATGTATTTCATTGCAATAGGGAAAGAATCCTAAAGCAATGCAGTCTCGGATATAAAATCCTCAACCCCAAAAGTTTGAATTTTGATGGTAATTGATTTTGCAAAGATTGGTAGTGTTGATTTGAAAAGTGTGGAATTTTGGTGTTTCGAGAATTTCATCAAAGTTGTAAAAGATTTTGCGGAAAGAAACAAATTAGGAGGGAATATGTAGATGCTACATATCCCATTCGAAAGAGTTGATCGAAAGTTGCTGGTTTGGATTGGATACAATTCCTCGCCATCAGATTCGAATCGAAAACCTCATGGCTCCGTGTCAATGGAATCAACCACTTCCATCCCAGATAAGGGAGAGAGTAGAACGGATTGGATTTCAGTTTTGGAAGATTGAGTTTGAATTTGATTGACATTTAATTTGAGATCTTGAAGGTCGAATTTGAATTTGATTGAGATTTGATTTGAGATTTGGAAGGTTGAATTTGAAATTTGATTGAGATTTGATTTGAAATCTGGAAGATTGAATTTGAAATTTGATTGAGATTTGATCTTAGATCTGGAAGATTGAATTTGAAATTTGATTTAAAATTCGTGCTCATTTTGTTTGTCTTTTAACAATTCAAATTTGCTTTATCATTCATTTAATGTTCGTGCGAATTTGGAGTTCATCATTTTTTTTATTTAGATTTTTAAGGAAAGTTTTCTTTTATTCTATTTGTTTTTTTTTCTGTTCTTTGTTCTAAGTTCATTTAACTTTAATGGCGTTTCCCAGTCAACTTGCACAAAAGAGGTGAAGGCCAAAAATGTGACATGGTCACTTTCATTCCAATCATGTCGAAGATACATCATACAACTTGATCTGGAATACATTTCATACAATCCATGTAGACTCAAAATGGATTATGTATGATCTTTTTTGATCCATCCAAAAAAGACATCTGTCAAAAATCCATGTCTGAATAGTGAGGTACATGGTCAATAACATCACCTTCCAAGCCATCCTTGGCGAGGATGCCGTATGGATGCACGTTGGAGGTGTGATATTTTCCATGTAACTCACAGCTCGTAAGGCCGGAGGCTCTCTAGCTCTGGGTCCGTCGGAAGTGGTAAGGTGCTTTCCGTCATCCATCCTTCTAAAAGTAACCGAGATCCACTTCATTGGTACTCCCGTATGCAATGTTTAGCGACATCTCGCTCCGTTACCCTTTAGTATCATGACGGAACCTACCGGTAATGGTATCTTTACCGGCCCTCGGAACTCACTCCGGGCTCGTTATCCGGAGGTCGCATCCGAACATGATATTACATTCGTTCGTAAAAGAAACCGTGTAGAAAGATCCGACAAAGTCGTGGTGATCTATGTGCGGGGGTATGCAATACCCCGTTTGTAAATGTTAATGATGCAACCGTTGGGTATGCAATCCGTCGGCAGTACCCTCCATGTTATCATTCTCTTTACCATCCTTTTAATGACTAATGGCATTGGATCTACCTTGCCATGACGGAGTATTCCCGGTGGGTTTCCCTTCCTGTCTTCCGCGAAGTTGTAGCAGCATCCACATTGTATGGTAATTCTTCCTTTCCCTGACATCCATCTCCGGTGTTCCGAGTAGGTGTTTTCTCTTAGGCGGCCCGCTCGACCCATTCTTTTCAAATCCCGGATGCAGTCCACGATTTGTTGTTGTTCGTATTCTGAGAACACGTTTGTATGTAGCTCGAGGCCTTCTAGTATATTGATCCTCCTGCCTCTAATTCTCTCGAAGTATTCAAAAGTTTGCTTCTCGACATCCAGCATTCTTTCTAGCTCGTATTCTGGAAAAATCTGCAAATGGCGAGGCCTGGTGACGTACTGTGGGATATATGGCTCAATCCCTTTGTGTTCTCCTACATACCTCGGCTCCTCAGGGATGGTCTCCGTCGGGACATCCTCCGGGGTTGCTTCTACAACAAGGTCATGCATTACTGGTGGCTTTATCCGGAGGCGTGGTAGCCTTCCTTCTTCGAACTTCTTGAGATTTCCCCGGTCTTTTCTATTATCCACGGAGTCGGCCTCCTTTCTTCGAGTTCCCGGTGAACCGGTATCCTCGAAGTATATGCACCGGTAGTAGCAGATCGCCTCGTCGCGCCGGTCCGCCGTTAGTTTAGTTAACATCTTGCGGATACGGCGATTTTTATTTCTTCGCCGAGTTGTCGTGAGAGTAGCTATTCGTACTTCCCGAATCTCTGCGGGCTCGGCGCCGACGAGCCCGCCCTCTCGCCGTAGCGACTGCGTACTTGATTCTCTTGTCCTCCTCGGTGTTTGTTTTCCTTTTCGTCGTCGAGTTGGTGGCTCGGGCCACCCACTTTCATTATCGTCCGACTAGGCGCTCCTCTCGATCAACTCGGGACCCGAGTCACTTTCCTCGTATTGTGTAGCCCGCTGGTGCGAAGTCTGAGTCAATCTCTATTATCGCTCCATCTTTCACCCTCTTTTTGTCGAGTGCAAGGCTTACGCCATTTCTAAAGTTCAGGACCAACCGCCCGTTCGACATTTCCCTGCGAAAAGACAAGGAAAAGGATCAGGGGTTGTACTAAGAACAAGAACATTAAAAAAATGTTTATTAAAGATAGAGCTTTTCTTCTTTTTTTTTATTATTCCTTTTATATTTTTAAATTCAACAGGAATGAAGTGGGAAAAGATCGAAAAAAAGATTTTGATTTGGAAGAGAGAACAAGGAAGACTTTATTATCATGATTTTATTTATTTTAACACACATTTTTTTATTATTTTTGGGTTCGGACCCAGTCATAAGTAATTACTTCATCCGTGCTTCTAGGGATGAAGAATTCATTCCTTCGAAACATCAAGTAGCGTAATACTTCTTCAAGTATCGTCCGTTGATCGGAAGCATATGTCGTTCTCCTCGGCAATTCACTAGCCGGTAGGAGCCTCCCGAGTATATCGCTTCAACCACAAATGGTCCTTCCCAAGTGGGTTCAAATTTTCCTCCTATCTTGCGGTGTGCAAGGATAGGTCTCTTGAGAACAAGAACTAAGTCACCAACTTTGAAGGTCCTTGGGCGGACCAGTTTATCATGGGCTTGAACAATCTTAGCTTGGTATAATTCTAAATTATGTTTCACTGCAAGTCTTTTCCTTCCGAAGCTTTCTAATTCCTCTGAGCCGTAATCTGGCATTCTCTTCTGTTGTGATTTTATTTGCAACTGCAATTCCGAGTGAAGGAAGCCGGACCTCTAAGGGTAACACCGCCTCGGACCCATACACCGGAGCGTAAGGTGTAGCTTGAGTAGGAGTTCGAATGTTGTCCGGTAGGCCCATAAGGCTTCTAATAACTTCTCGTGCCAACTTCTCTTATTATCGTCCAAAGTTTTCTTTAAAATTTGAACGAGAGTTTTATTAAAAGCCTCAACCGAGCCGTTTCTCTTGGATAGTGAATTGTTGAATACCGCCAGTCGATTCCGTGTCTTCCGACAAAATTATCGATTTGCGTGCTTCTGAATGCCGATCCATTATCCGAGATGATCCTGCGCGGCACTCCGAAATGGTAGACAACTTGGTTCTCGAAAACCGTAGCAAATGGTGTTCTTTCACTTCTCCGAGTGGAACCGCCTCGCCCACTTGGAAAAGTAATCCGTAGCCGCAAGAATGAAGCGATGTCCTTTTGAAGATGGTGGTTCTATTGGACCCACTATATCTGTGCCCCAACATTCAAATGGCCACGACATAATTGTCGGATGTAGCACATTTGGAGGTTGGTGTAGAATCACTCAGTGCACTTGGCATTGGTGACAGCTCTTGGCGATTTTCATGCAGTCGGTCATCATCGAGGGCCAGTAATACCCTAGTCTTTTAATTTTCATTTTCATCTTTGGACCTAACTGGTGAGCGCCACAGAGTCCTGAATGCACCTCTTTAACAATTTCACGGGCCTCGGACCCGCTTAGGCACCTTAGCCACATTTGATCGAAAGACCGTCTATATAACGTGTTGTTTACTAATGCGTAGGACAGAGTTCTTTTCTTGTTCTGATGGGCTAACGACCTATCATCTGGTAGTTTTCCTGTTTGCAGGTAGTGTATTAATGGTTGTCGCCAATCTTCTGTGTTTTCTATCACTGCTGCAACTGATTCTTTTTCTGATTTGTGTATTGTGTCTATGTCGAGCTGTGATAGGACCTGACGTCCGTGAACTGACACTTCTACTGACTCATCTTGCAAACTGGTAAATTCTTTGCGAGGCGGGCTAACGCATCTGCTAAAGCATTTTCTTTCCTGGGAATTTTGTAAATCGTCACATTCGGGATCTGTTCTAACAACTGTATGGCATACTGGAAGTATTGCTCGAGTCTTGGCTTTAAAATTATGTACTGTCCGGCGATCTGTTGAATGATTAACTGCGAATCCCCGTAGATGTTGATGTTTGTTATCCCCATTTGCATAGTTAATTCCAGATCTCATTATGAGGGCTTCATATTCTCGCCTCGTTGTTTGTACATGGCTCTGTTAAGTGGTAGGAGTATCTTAACATCCCCCGCTCCGGTGTTATAAAGATTAGTCCGATTCCTGCCTTACCAGGCACTATCACTTGCGATTCTTCGTCTTTGTGTGCCGAAGATGCTCCGTCAAAATATAATTTCCAACGTCGATCATCAGGGTCTTCTAAGCTCATTATTTGTTTGTCTGGCAAGTCGTCATTGAGAGGGGATTCCACCGGCAAAGGGTGTGCTGTGAGGAAGTCTGCTAGGACTTGTCCCTTTACGGCACAAAGAGGCACGAAAGTTATATTGAATTGCAATAATATCATTGACCACCTGGCAAGTCTTCCAAAAAGCGTTGGACGGGTCATCAAGTATTACAATGGATTAAATTTCGAAATCAAGTTGACCTTATGAGAAAGCATGTAGTGCATGAGCTTTTGAGAGGCGAAGATCAGGGCCAAACAGTGCTTTTCAATTGTGGGATACCTTACTTCCGTCGGAAGTAAATGATGACTTAGGTAGTAAAGAGCATTTTATTTACCCTCATCATCGATCCTGCTAATGTGGCTCCGAGTGAGTCGTCTAAAGCCGCGGTATAAAGTATCAACGGTCTACTCCGAGACCAGGGCCGCTAAGACGAGATGTGTCATTAAATATTGTTTAATTTTCTCGAAGGCCTTCCGGCATT
Source organism: Papilionanthe hookeriana x Papilionanthe teres (assembly GCA_022702705.1). Taxonomy (NCBI): domain Eukaryota; kingdom Viridiplantae; phylum Streptophyta; class Magnoliopsida; order Asparagales; family Orchidaceae; genus Papilionanthe; species Papilionanthe hookeriana x Papilionanthe teres. The sequence continues at coordinate 92,428,798 of CM040422.1, forward strand.
TCTCTTCCCAAATAAATTTGGCGTCCTTTTTAACTAATGCCGAGAAAGGCCGAAACCTACCCGACAAGTTCGAGATAAAGCGTCGAAGATATGCCAACTTCCCTCGAAAAGATCGTAGTTGTTTTAAGGTTTTGGGAGGTGGCATTTCTAAGATGGCTTTTATCTTTTCCGGATCGATTTCAATTCCACGATGTCGGACAACGAATCCTAAGAATTTCCGGAGGTGACGCCGAAGGCGCATTTTAAGGGATTCATCTTAAGGTTAAATTGTCTTAATCGTTCGAAAATAATTCTCAAATCATACAGTGGTTTTCCTTACATTGCTTTTGATGACCACATCGTCCACGTAGCATTCCACTTGATTGTGGATGAGATCATCAAAAATTCTTGTCATTGCTCTCTGGTAGGTTGCTCCTGCATTCTTCAGTCCGAATGGCATCACTGTGTAGCAATATACTCCGATAAGCGTTCTAAATGCTGTAAGTTTTTCATCTTCTGGAGCCATTTTTATCTGGTTGTATCCTGAAGATCCATCCATGAATGAGAATATTTCATGTGTTGAAGTAATGTCGATCATTAATTCGGGATCGGTAGAGGAATTCATCTTTTGGACATGCCTTGTTTAAATCTCTCGAAATCCACACAAATCTCGATTCGACCATTCTTCTTCCTGACTGGTACCACATTGGCTAGCCAAGTCGGGTATTATTCTTCACGGGCAAATTTGGCGTCTATTAGCTTTTTAACTTCAGCTATGACTTGTTGTTCGATTTCTAGACGCATTCTTCTGGGACCTTGTCAGACTGGAATAGAAGTAGGATCCACTCCTAGCTTATGGACTGCGAACTTTGGAGCTAATCGTGGCATCTCATCGTAGCTCCAAGAAAAACAGTCTTTAAATTCCATTAATAACATGATTATTTCTTCGCAGTCTTCTTAATTGAGTAAGGAGCTAACAAAGGTAGGTCTAGGTTCTTCGCTAGTACCTAAGTTAACTTCTGTTAACTCATCTATTGTAGATTTAATCTCTTCTTCGAACTCTGTGGAGCGTCTCCAATTTGTAAATCTTCAAATTCTTCTCGTAGTTTCCATGCAGCTTTCATTAGACTCGCAAGTGACAACCAAGCAAAATTCGGCATCGTCAACCGATCCTACTATGTCGAATCCGAGACCATGCTTTGAATCGAGTGGACGACCGGAGTTATTCCATAATTTTTCAAAATGTTGTGATTGACCTTTTGTCCATTGTCGAGGTAAGAAACCACGCTGAATTAAATTTTGAACACAGGGAGAGTACCACTCAAAAAGTAATTCCATTAATTCTGATGAAGTAGCATCTTCAAATTGTACTTTATTTTTAGTTTTGGAGGAAGGAGCACCACGGTAGAATTTGATGGGCTTTGTACCGCCGCTATGTACCTCTTTGACCACCATACCCTCGATCTTATTAGAATGGATCGGGGTCAGGGTCATAGTATGTACATAGTGGTTAATCCTCTCGTACATCGATTTATATTCCTCGTTATTTTCATCTTCGAGAGAGATCTTGAATTGCGGCTTCTTCCGACTTATTGTCGCCGCTTCTGCTTCGATCTCTTGTTCTTCTTCGTAACTCGTCTTCCCAATCAACATCGATGGCCGGTTTCTCTCGTCCAACCGTCCTAACGTCTCCGCCACGACCTCGTCCCCGACCTCGACCTCGGATGCGAGTCGTGGAGAAACCTTCACCATCTCGCCGTAAGGGAGTGGTGAGTGACCGTTGGACAAGAACTTCGTGTTCTTCGTCGTCCCGAACTTCATTTCGCTCCATTCGTTATGGTATCTCTGGAGAAGATTATTTTCTTCGGGGGTGCGTAATAAGTTGCATCTTCATGGATTCCAATCTTATGTACAGAGAATGGTGGTAAGTCACATTTGGTGCACTGTTCCCCTCCATCGTAGTATTTGATGCACTGATGTAGGGATGATGGTACCATTCGGTTCTCATGTATCCATGGTCGGCCCTGTAGAGCGTTGAATGACATTTCTGAATCGATTATGTGAAATTTTACGGTTGTCTTTGCCAAGTCACCGGTCTTCATTAGCAGTGTTATTAATCCGAGGGCTCTTTCTCCTTTCTGGTTGAATCCTCTTAATAACATTTTGTCCGCTTCGAGCTCGCGAGCATCAATTTCCAAGTATGCTAGCGTTCGAAGATTCATTATATTGATTGATGCTCCTGGATCCACCAATACTCTGGAGAGTATAAACTTTCCAATAGTGACTGAAATGTATAACGGTCGGTTTTGATCAGCCGTTCCTAGTAATAGATCATTGTCCGTGAAGGTAACACCTCGATGTTCCTTTAACGAGCAAACCTCATCTAAAGAATCTCCGGTCATTTGAGCTAAGAAAATTTCGGGATCAAGTAAGGCCTCGATCGAGCTTCTCTCATCTCCTTTCGATAAGATGAGAGCGTCGTAGATGCTCGCCTGTCGATAGTTTCCTAAGATGGGTTAGCACGTTGTAGTCCACTTTATTTCCATGTGTCTCGATTTCTTCCCGAATGGGTATTTCTTCCGTCGGGGATGGTTCTTCCTGAACAACCACCTGCTTTCCTTTGTCCTTTGGACCCATTCTAGGAGGTAGAACTCTTCCACTTCTTAAGTTGACTTCTGTAATTTCTCCTGAATCTAGTGTTGAGTTTGCTGGTGTTTTCTCTTGAATCGGAATGACAGGTTCTTCTGGATTAGCTTCAAAATCTGAAGGCTCTAGCTCTATTGTGACTGGAGCTCCTCGAAACTCGTAAATAGATTCATTGCTTGTTGAACTCTCGTAACCTCCTTGGTGGATGTCTTCTTCATCATTGTGATCGTCGAGATTGTGTATGATTTGAGAATTGTTATTTGTATCGGAATCGACGTCCGGACTAGGTTGGTTGTCGCTAGTTACGTAATCGTTAGAAACAGTCAAAACGTAGCCAACGCCATAACCCTTATCATTATAAGATCCCGCGAAGCGAGCAGATAATTATACAGAGTCAGAGGTTCGAGGGATTTCTCCCCTGAATCGGAAACAACTATCCTAGGATAAGCAGCCCCTAGTTTAGCCTTAAGAGTCTTAGTCTTTTCTTCTTCATCAATTTTCTTCTTTTCTTCAATCGTCTCTTGTTGAGGTGGTTCTTCTATCGTAAGTGATAGTGCCGACTTGATTTCGAACTCTGAATTGAAGCTCGCACCGAAGCGGTTTGGATGCGATCCAAGATCTTCTTCGAAGACTTTATCCAAGAGGTAGTCCATCCATCATCAGTCGCATATGGATCTATCGGAACAATGAGATCTATCGAGATAACATTGACGAAACCTCCTTTCTGGGGTTCCTTCATGTATTCCTTCGGGATCGTTATATTCCCTTTTCGAAGATTGTCATTGAGCCAACTTTTGAAGGTAATACAATCTTCTATCTTGTGTCCAAGCATCCCGGTGGTAAGGGCAAAAGTTGGGATCACCTTTCTTGTCGACTTCTTCCGGTCTCTTAGGTTCTGGCAAGTTGGAAATCCGGAGTCTTCATCGATCGCGGAACATTTTCGGCATCGCCTCATTCTTGAACGGATATTCCCCGCTCGAAGCTCCTTTAGCGTACGTTGTGGACGAGGCGGTTGTTCATACTCGTCGAGATGACCGATAGCCGGGTCGGGTTGTCGGTAATCTCGTTGAGTTTGTTGTGACCGTTCGGCGGTATTTGTATTGGCCGCTTGCCTTTATCGACACTCGCGACGAACCCCGACTTCTTTTCTAAAGTTTTCACGAGCTTCGTTTGTCTCGTTTTGTCGGTGAAATTTAATTGCTTCGCCTCCTCTTGCAAGCTTCCAGCCTTGCTTAACAACTTCTCGAAAGTCTTAATAGTAAATCCCTCGAGGAGAAGTGCTTATCGGGCCATGAATGCTCTTAAGTAAAATGTCGATCGCATGCTCGTTCTTGCAGCTGTGGCTCACACTTCATACTTAGATTCCTCCATCGAAGTATGTAGTCCACCAAAGTTTCGTTCGGCTTCTACTTCTCTACCACTAAATCACCTATAGTGATGTGGTGCTGAGCTCCGGAAAATCGCTTATGAAGAGGTTCTCCAATTCTGAAAATGTCTTCACCGAACCATTTGGTAATTCCCCATACCAATCAAAGGTGATCCCTGACAGGCTGCTGACAAACTGTCGGAAGAGTAAAGCATCACTTCCGCCGGCATTGCAACAACTGGCACGAAAATGTGCAACATGCTATTGGGGGTTCCCAGTTCCATCAAAGGTCTTGAACAAAGGTGGTACGAAGCCTTTCGGGTATTGGACAGTGTCAAATTCTTCGAGGTAAGGTCTACCCGTCCGAATGGATGTCCCGCTCTTTGACTGTGCCAAGGCTTCTCGCACATCGTCGTTCCACCATGCTCTTGATATCCTTTTCCGAATCATGTTTTCGTGTTGTGTCCTTTTTTAATTGATCATCCCCGTTGACGGATGTAATCTCCTTTCCTCCGTCTACAATGTGAATAACTTCTGGGGGTGTTTCTTTTTGAGGTTGAACCTGACTCTGGAGAGTGGCTAGGGCTACGCACCATCTCTTCCATCCTTTTTGTCATTTGGGAGATCGTATCATCTTTCCCTTGAAGCTGCCTCCTCATTACTTCCAGCTCCTCTCTTTCTGCGGCTGCAGGGGCACCTTTTGAAGCTGACGAAGCTCGTGTTTCAACCATGTTAATTTCTGCATATTCATCATCCATGAACTCTGACGAGTCAACTTCATCTCTCGAATTTCTCTTCTCTTTCTCTTGCTAATCGCCGAATATCGCTCTTAGCTTTTCCATAAGCATCTTCTAGTTGTCTTTTCCGTACATCTTTGCAGCTTGTCATATGATAGCTGCTCGGGTTTCTTTCTCATGAGTCCCCTTCACTCGTCGTAGCGCTTTCTTCGGACTCAAGTCTCCCCGACGAGACTTTCCTTCTCAGGTTATTGTTTTAATCTAAATTGCCCGGTAGTGGGACGCCATACCATCCTTCTAGCAGCAGAAAGTCTAGGACCGGATGGTCTGTCAGCCAAATGCTGGAAGGTGGTATCCTCCCTAATTTGTAGTCCTGAAACAATGACAGGTGGACTAGTCTTCATTTTCTTATTCGGCTTTTCCGCAGCGATAGCAGGTTCTACTCGCGGCCCAAGACGGGACTTGGCCGGCACCCTCCTTATCCTTCTTAAAATCTCTGACACAGGGCATTTTTCTTTCTTTGCTAACTTTTCTATCAGGGTTTTTAGTCGAGCAAATGGCGTAATTCTAGCTCTTTTCTTACGGCCGTCATTGTAATATGCTGGCTGAGGCAATGCAGAAGAAATCTTGCGGACATTTTCTTCATCCTCTGCGGCGGAGAGGGGATGGAATCTACTTCCTCCCAAAAGTGGTATGTATTTAGGGAGTGGTGTATACTCGGGCAATTCTGGGATTTCCTCTAGGAAAGCAACTTCAGCAGCTCTGGCTTCTCTAGCAATCCTTCTACTTCTGTTCCTCCTCTGAGTCCGTGTCGGTGGTGGAATTCTCGAGCTGGACCCGATTTCAAAAATAGAAGGTTTCACAGGAAGATTTGTACCCTTCACGGTAACAGGCTCATCACAGTTCTGAATTTCCTTTCCCTTTAGTCTGGCAGAAGCCGGGGTAGGTGCTGAGACAACTAGACCAGTGGGGGTAGCAACAACAGTCCTTGTGCGAACAACAATACTCCTTTAAGTTGGAATCTTTTGCAGAGGAGGGAATTCATGAGTTAACTTGAGGTTAAACTCAATCAACGGCTTCTCGCTTCCGTAGATTTCGCTTGTGAGTGAAAAGAGAGTGACGTCGGGGATTTTGATATCGGTGTCCCCGAATCCTTGTCCAAATCAAATGATTCCATTATCAGGTAGTTCGTCCTTGAACACAGCCAGGTCGAGTCTGTTGACGAAGGAGAAGATCAGTTTTGGGGCTTCCATTTCTGCAGGGCAGATTCCAAGTGTTAGTCCCCGAATCGTGCTTCTTCTTGTCATAAAACTTATGACGTAAAAGAAAGAGTCCGAACACATTCCCGTTTATCTTAGTGTATTTGTGGTATTAGAAGATAATTGTTTTTCGAAAAGATTTGTTCGTTAGGAAGGAGAATTATTAAAAGAAGGAGAGTTGTAGGAAGGGTAAAAGGAATCGATTAGGAACTAGAAAAGGAAGAGAATGTCTTGTAGAAACTTCTCGACCCGCAAGACCGCTCCTAAACTAATACCTATTGGGGTCCACCCCACCTCAGAAATGAGGTAAAAGGATCTCGGAACCTCTCTGTTTAGGGGTGTCTAAGCAATGGCTCCTGAATCCGAGAGAATGTTGGCTGTACTTGTTCAAGCTAGAAATGAACATAGTATTCCAATTGAAAGAAGGGTAGTTTGATCCACTATGGACATGGATACACTACCGATTTTTGAAAGCAGAACTATCTGATTAAAAATGGAGAGAGGAATTTTCCCCAGCGGAGTCGCCAGAAATTGTACGGCTTATTTTAGGGTCGTGTATATTATTTTAAAAGGGGGGTCGCCTAACAAAAGTTGTCGGCAAATTTTAGATTTTAATTTTAATTTAAATATATATATATATGATTTAGAAAGTAGTATTTAATTTTGAAAATAATTTTAAGATATGAAATCAAACCGACCTCACATCCCAAATAGTTTATATAAACGAGCGCCGCATCACAAACCGTGTATTTATCCCAAAGAATAGACACACTGCTTAATGATGGGGCTCGTTTAAATAAACTAGGAGATTTGTGACATCCGTTTGGTCTGCGAACCAATTTTATAAGCCGACAAATTCCCCTTCTTAATATAAATGAATTAAGCAGGGTTTATAATACCTGGGTTCTTAAAATTCCCTATAAGGGATTGAATTTTAGAGTTTCAATAGGGAATGGATCAAATTTGGAAAATTTTATTTTGGGAATTCAAAGGAAGAAAGGTAGGAGAAATTACAAATTCGAAGCAAACTTCGGTAATTTCCCGATTATCCTATTGTTTGGCTTGGATTTAGGAAAGTCCTAATGTTTATTTAATGTTTTGATCTTGCCAATTTTAATTAATTAGGACTTATGTTCGTATGACATGATCATACAAATAGCCTTGAATATGTGAGGGTTTATGTCGTATAAGAAGACTACCTCGGAATCCTAAGACTGGTTAGGGCTTAATTTGCAATGCAAATGCCTAACAAAAGATTGAGGATTTATGTTGCACTAGGCAAACTACCTCAAAATCCTATGGCTTGGTTATTTAATTCTAAGAAAGTTTTGTCGAAGTAGACTCAGGTTTTGCTGATGACGATGGCCGTGCTGCCCACCATGCTCCGAGCTCCTTGTTGTTGCAGAGGGTTGTAACCAAAAGAGAAGAGAAGAGTTTGGTTTTAGAAATCTTAGAGTCCAAGTGTTTTTTTTAGTGTTTTAGTCAAAACAAATCTTAAAGTTTATTATAATAACACCGGTTAAGATCCCACGGTTCCATCCTTCCGGCATCGTTATTTTTATCGGATTCACTTAGTCCAGATGAATTTGCTAAACTCAACTAAATGAGTTCCACACTTTCATTTAGACCGTGGGAAATCCCGTTAGCAACACGTAGGTTACATCATCCGAGGTATTCCCGATCATCCAACAAGAATTTAATTGTAGTTGTAGTTTTGTATTTTGTTTGTGATTAAATTTTGAGTTGTTTTATATTTTGAAATATTGTGGCGGTGAATTTTATCTTGTAATGACTTTTAATTTAATTTTGGTTTCAATTTTAGGGGCTACCCTAAAGGTGTGGATTTTCATGCAACAGTTGTTTATCATGCAAGAAAAGTAAAGTGCATTCGCAAAAAGGTAAATTGCAAGAAGGTAAATTGCAACAAAATAAAAGCGTACCTGGAGGGTCTTCCCGTCATCCCAGGCTGCACTTAAACACAATTTAGAATATTTAAGCATATAAAGCAAGTTCCTAGGTAAAGCTAAGGGAAGGGTTATGATTTTCTACCAAGTTCCTAATCCTATAGCTAATCATCTCCTATGATGTCTAGGTTCTTGTGTTTTGGTTTGAGGATGATTTTCTTCATCAAAGAACAATTAAGTTCAATCGTTCTTATAAACATCCCATCATGTTGAGGAAGTGCTTAAGACGAATCTTAAACATCTTTCAATACCACTAGGATTGTTTTAAGTCCAAGAGAATTTAATTATACAAAATGAATTAATCATCCAGGAGTTCAAGTTTTTTTATCTTGCTCAGTGAACCAGGACATTTGAATATCCTATAAGTGAAGTAATACTTCACTTAACACTACGTTTAGGTGTTATGACAACATGAGCTTTTGAGGGCAAATTAATGTTCAAGCGCTTTGTGATTTTAATTTGATTTCAATTAATGGTTTTAAGTTTGGAATAATGCTCAAGTTGTTATAGATTTATTTTTTGAATTCTTTATGTCTTAAGTGATGTTATATTTAATTTAATTTAATTTAATTTAATTTAATTTGGTTTAGTTTTAGTTTTAATTTAATTTTATTAATTTAATTTAATTTTAATTTTATTTTAACTTGATTTTATTTTTATTTAATTTAATTTTAATATAATATGTCTTGATTTAATTTAATTTAATGTGATTTAATTTAATTTTATTTAACTTAATTTAATTTAAATTTTAATTTAATTTAAATTTTAATTTGGTTTTATTTTTAATTTAAATTTAAATTTTGATTTAATTTTATTTTATTTTCTTTTAATTTTAATTTAATATTTTATTATTATTTTATTATTTTTTTTATATTATGCTTTAGGGATGATTTAATTTTAATTGATAAAGTATTAATTTAATTGAAAGTTTAAAAGGGTTTAATTTAAATGTTTTAATTTTTAATTTAATTTAATGATTAAGCATTTTAAGTTTTGAATTTGGATTATCATTTTAATTAGGAATTGAATATTATTGAGGTGATTAATTTAGGGACTCTTAGATTAAAGAATAAATTTATTCCTAATAATATCCCTATTTTAATAATTCCAATTTTTTTATTCTTCTAAGTTTAAACAATTATTTAATTAAGGTTCATTTTAATTACTTTCAAATTGTTTGGTAGGTTTCTACCCTTTAAATACCTAAGTTTCAAACATCCAAAATCAACTTAATATCAAATATTTTACCCACCGTTTTAATTAAACCTAAAATTTTTAATTATAGGTTAAAATTTTAATTACTTATTTTGCCCTTTAAACTTACTAATTTCATAACTCACTAAATTGAGCTTAAATGAATTTGAAATTTTTATGTGGATTCACTCAAATGTCAATCAAGACATTAGAGGAGAAAATGTGATTTTTCTGTATTTAAATTATTTATATAATTATTTTTGGTTGAAAATAGGAATTTTCAAGGAAAATTTAATAACATGGCCAAGGGAAAGTTTATGTCCTTAAGAAAATTATGGGACATTCCTAATGACCAGAGGACCACTTGGACCAATTTTGGTCATTTTTTTAATTATATTATTTTTATTATAATTATTTTGAGTTTTGGAGTATTAATTCATTTAAAAATAAAATAAAGGTTGAAAAATGAATTTCATATTTTTCAAAAATCTCTCTAATATCAAGAAAACTAGAGAACCAATTTTTATAATTTTCTGATTTTTCTTTGATTTATTAGAATTATTTTAGTGGAAATGCTAGAAAATACATTTTTTAATTTTAAAATTACCTTAGGGCTTTAAAATTTAATATCTCATCATAGAGACTTAAGAAAAATATAGGGTTTGTTCCTAAATGATTAAAATTCAAAATGTGACATTTTTCTGAATTTTATTATTTTTGTGATTTTTATTATTTTTTAATTATTAAAAATATTAAAATAATGCAAAAATCAACTTTTTTAGAAAATTGCAATTTTAATTTTCCTAAATTCCCCTGATATCAGAGAGGCTCCAAAACCAATTTGGTGAATTTTTAAAAAGTATTTTGAAAGTTATGAATTTTTAAAGTTTAAGTTTGGCTAAATGGCTTAATCAACCCATTTGATAGGGCTAACCAAGGCCAATTGACTTCAAACTTTTATGGTGGGTTCCTCTGATCCTAAACGTCAGTGGAGAATTGATTTTAAGTCAATTTGATGTATGATTAGCTCTAATTAATTAAAGCTCCATTTTAACGTCAGTGGAGAATTGAAAAATCAATAACTCTTCATAGGGATGGCCTCTGACTTTGGAAAATTCATGGAATGTCCCCAAATTCAGAGGCTTCAAAAGCCCTATGGTCTCATGCCATGGTGAATTGTATACATGCATGGAGAATTGAAAAAGTGCAGAGAGTAAATAAATTATTAAAATTCAAATACTCAATGAAATTAAATGATTTCTTTTCCACAATATTCTCCTCTGTTCACTGAGCAAGAGGGTATTTTTATTTTATTTTTTTGATTTTTCTACACAAAGTTATGTATTTTTGAAGTTTAGGGAGTTAAATAAATCAAAAAATACCCTAATTTTCTTACTTATCCACGCGGCGCCGCGTCAACCTCGGCGTCTCCGAAGCTCCACGCGTCGTCTCTTGATTCGGTACTGCCATCTGACTGGGATGCCACGCGGCCGCGGTTCATGTTCAGTTGCTCCGTCCTGCGCGATCTTGGCCGTCCGCTTGATACACGCGCGATCCAACGGCTCCTGGTCGTCGTCTACGATTGGTGTGAACCCGTGACCGTCAACCTTCTAACCCTAATTTCTCACTCGATTCTCAACGGATTTTCGTGTTCTTATGCTCTATGGAATTATCTTGAGGAGACGAACACATCCATACGGTAAACATGTATTGAAATTGACTCAAATTAAATAGAGAATTTCTGTAAGCTCGGGAAGAAGAGTGAGACCATACCTTTGCTCAGAGAAGTGTGGCTTCGATCTGAGGGTTGTGTCACCTTCGATTAGGTCCAAACAAGCTCCAGATGAAGTCCCTTGGCCTGGTGAATTGTCTCGGTATGATTTCGACCAAGCCCGATAACAAAGCTTGGAGGCCGGAAGCAATGGTCGGCCCAGTGAGGGGCTTTTGCCGGTAAACTTCTTCTCTTGGTCCGAGTGAAGGTGTAGGACCAATCAATTTGGGGATTGGCTCACTGTGAAGAAGTGTCCAGGTTTTTATGCTGAAATTTGAACTCAAAATTGAGCTCAGCTGGAGGGAATTGGGGTTGGAATCCAGTGGGAATCAAATGCTCTATGTATGGAGAGTGGTCTGGAATGATTTTGACCGAGTTTCCTTAAGGTTGATTCAGCACTTCTCCCATGGCCGAGAGAGGTGGGGTTTAAATAGGAGAGGTTGGGGGGCCTCCCAGGGGGAGTTAGGGACTGGGATCAGCTGCTCTTGGCAAGAGAAGAACAGCTGCAATGGCCACTGGGCATGGGGCAGCTCAGCAAGGGAGAATTTCAATGTTGGCTCACATGTGAGCTCTCGGGTGTGGTGTTTTCCAGCGATCCAGGCGGCTGGCCGGCAGGCATGGGTCACCCTCAGGTTCAGGTGGGTCAGGGCTGGGGTTTAGTGTAGGCAATTGAGCTTTGCTATGTGTCAAAAGCTTGATTTAAAATGGAATGAGAAAGGCCAATTTTGGCTTGATTTGGTCAAGTCCACCTTTTGGGCTTGGTTCACCCTTCAAGGTGGCTTTGGGTGTTGTGAGGAGTCAAAGGAATCATCTGGTTTGACATGGAGAAGTCCTTATCCAAATATATTTGGATTAAATTTGGGTTAAGGGGAATCATGGTTAAGGCTAATGACTTTAGGAGATTAAGGAAAGAGTCTCCTCCTTTTGCCCAAAATGGCATGGTGACATGTAAAGTGGCTCTCATGGCTTCCATGTGGCTCATGCATGGCTTCATGGCTCATCTTTGGCTTGGGAAAAGTTAAGTCAATTTCATGAAAAAGGGTTTTGTGAATTTTGGCATTTTAATGTGAATTGGCATATGGCTTGAATTGGATTTATTTTATCATGGATTTAGAACTTAGGAGATGGCTTTATAAAATGGGTGATGATAGAGGATTGTCATGTGGGCTTTGGGCCTTTTGAAATTATTTTTGATGGGCTTTTACGAAGGCTAAGGGGATGGGCCTTTAGGTTTAAGAATAAATTCTTGGATGGGAATTTTGTAGAAGTTTGGGTAAAATAATTGTTGGGTTTGGTTTAGGGATATGTCATGAGTAATTTGAAATGAGTTTGGAGTGATTTGGGTTTGAATGGGGTTGGATTTGGGCCTCTTTGGTAAATGGACCAATGTAGGTCATATTGGGCTAACTTGGGCCAATGTTGGGCTAGGGTTGAAATTGATGTAAAATTAATGTTGGGAAATGTTTATGGGAGTGTTTCAAAGAGGTTTTGACTTTGGTTGGGTTTTGATTTTGGGGTTTGGGCTTATTTGGGTTAGGTTAGGGTTTAGGTCAAAATTGTGTCTTTTAGCTTTGGGTTGAATTTGAGTGGGATTTGGGTCTAAATTTTGGGCAAATCATGTTAGTTTTTTGTTTGTGGGGATGTTAGGGAAGGTTTAGAAAAGGTTTGGGGTTAATTGGAGTTGAATTGGGTTAGTTTGGGCTAAGTTTGGGTCATGGGTCCAAATTGGGCTTTAAGGTCAAAAGTGAAATTGGATTCAAATGCCAATCAAATTGGGCATGGATTTGGTCTATATTGGTGTTGGGGATGTTGAATTTAAGTTTAGAATTGAATTGGATCAGAATTTGGGTCAATTGGCTAGGTTTGGTTTGACATTGGGTTCACTTTGGGTTAAAATGGGTCAAATTGGGGATTTTGACAAAAGTGGGGTAAATTGACAATATTGGCTCATGGTGTAGTTGGACAAAATGAAATTGGGAATATTTGGGATTTTTTGAAATTTTCTAGGAATTTTCTGAATTTTTGGATTTTTTGGCTAAGAGGGGCATTTTGGGTATTTGGAGGGTATTGGGGGGTATTTTTGGAATTTTTGGTATTTTTGGCTATGAATGATCAATTTCAGTGGTGAGGAAATGTTCAAGGTTAATTTTGGGGAATTTTGGGTAATTTGGAGATTTTTGAAAAATTTGAGTAATTTCAAGGGTTTTGGGTAGGTTAGGCGGGTCCGGGGTCCCGGGGGTCAAAAATTGAAAATTTGGAAAATTGAAGATTGGGTGAATGTAAGTGGAATGAAATTATTTTTGTTGAGCCATGAAGTCTTATCAAGCCCACATGAGCCATGAAGGGACTCATTTGAGGCATTCACTATGTTGTTCCTAACCCTCTTAGCCAAGGGCTTAGGGTTAAGGACCATCCATGTGAATCAACTTTATGAGTCAGGAAGTCAAGTTGGGTATGGGTGTGGTTTTAGGAGGTGTGTGAAAGTATAGTGTATAAGTGTAAGGTGTGTGTAAGTCAGCCCTCACTGGACTGAGCCACCTGTAGGCGCTCTAAGGCCAAAGAGTCTTATAGGAACTCATCCTTTAAACTTCCACATTTGATCTCAACCCTCTAGGTTATTAGGGGCCTACAATCAAGTTTGTGGAGTTTGCAGGGAGTTAAGAAGTGGTTTGAATTTCTAAGTGGTGGGTTCCACTTCTAGTCCTCTAATATAGTCAAAGGAAAAGCCTAAGGCTAGATCCTAAGTACTAAAGAGAGAAGAGAAGAAGACCTCATCAGAAATGAGGTCAACAGCGTCAGACAGACCTTCTAGAAGATTCATTGAATTTGGACATGTTTTGAAGAGGTTCCTCAAGGCAACCCTTGAAGCCTATAAATAGGAGTCCACTCCTTCAGAAAAAAGTGTGCCCCCATTGCATCCCCTATCTCTTAGCCACTTTAGGATCTCTCATCCTTTGCGAGAGAAATAGAGAGAGAAATAGTGGGCCACTTTTATTTAGTTTCGTGAGTTTATTTTCAAATTGTTGCATCTGGAGTTCATTACACTGTGGAGTCAGTAGGAATCAGAAGATCTGTAGAAGTAATATTTGAGATAAGTATTTTATTTATTATGTTTTGTTGTTTATATTCAATGTGTTTTGAGTAGTTAGTTTACTTTCTTCCTTCAATTATGAAAAGATAAACAAGATAATATAAAATTTGATGGAGAATTGAAAATCAAAATATTTTCAAAACAATGTGATGATAATAATACCTGATCTTACTTTACTTTTTAAATTGGCCATTTAAATTGTTAAAACCTGTTGAAGAGTTTTGAGACTTAGAAGGAAAAGAACTCTTAACTTGTAGATGTCACATGAATCCTTAGGTAATCGAAGGCCATGCACGGGCTATTCAAGGTGAAGTGCAAATAAATAGGAAGATAAGATTTAAAGGGCGTAGAATTGTTAAGTTTTTAGAGTGACATACTAAATTCTTATAATTTGATTTATAGATAAGGAAAGGGTCACTAATAGGGCCGACCATAGCCACCCTTAGACATCTAGTAGTGTGAGCCTAGATTAACCCATTCTACTAACAATACATCCGGACTCGATCTCGTAGATTAGCCAATGTTCTTTGTGCCTGGATCAAAGGGTAAAGAATAGGAATGCTTCTATTTGGCACAATACAATAAAATAGATTCTCCAACGAATATTAAATTATCTTAAAAATCTTGGATTAATTCAAAGGAAGAAAGTTGTTTTTTTTATATTGTTTTCACAAAATCATTTTCTTATTATTGTTTTCTTTATCTGCATCTAGTAAATTAAAAGTATTTTATAGTTAGATTAAAATACAAAAAGATTTTGAAATACAATATTTAAAAATTTATTACCCTGTTTCCTCATGGGATCGAGACTGGGGTCTTTGTTTCAAAGCCCTTTATTACTTGAAACGATACGTATACTTGCGTAGTACCCAAAAAGTATATAAAATATTTTATTATTTTATTATATTTTGCTATATTAACCTATATATAAAAAGTATTAATCACTAATGGCCTAGCATTCAGTAGCAATCAAGTTTTATTTAATGCTATTGTCGTAAATTAAAATTTGGTACACATCTATATAGCAAGTTATTCCGGATCAAGTGTTTCGCGCCTTTACCAGAAATTAAATTTTCTAGCAGTAGTAACAAATTCTTGTATTTGGAAATACAAAAATTGGGTCAAGTTTTTGCACCGTTGCCGGGGATAAGAGGTACAATTTATAGATTTTTAAATAATATATTTCCAAAAACATAAAAAATATAATAATATAAAAATAAAAATATAAAAATATAATAAAATAAAATAAAAATTTTTATTCCTTGCTTTATTTTTTTTTATGTGTAGTTTTGGTTCTGAAGGATTAATACCTTTAGATTTTGAACTAGAAAGAACAATTAGAAAAATTAAAAAGGGAAAACAAATTCAAAAATTTCAAGAAATGGCTACTTTATAAAATCCAATTGAACTTAATGATCAAAATGTTTATAAACCATTAAGGGATTATGCTAACCCTACAGTTGATGAACTTCATAGAAGTATTCAAATACCCACAGTGGATGCTAATTCTTTTGAACTTAAACCGTCTATTATTCAAATGGAGCAAAACAATCAATTTGGTGGAACACCAAATGAGGATCCAAATTTACACCTTGTTAGTTTTTTAAAACTTTGTGCTACCTCTAAATATAACAATGTTTCTGATGATGCTATTAGAGTTAGACTCTTTCCTTTTTCCTTAAGAGATAAAGTAAAGATGTGGGTAAACTCATTAGTAACTGGTTCTATTAAAACATGGGCTGAAATGACACAAAAATTCCTTGCTAAATATTTTCCTCCTTCTAAAACTACTAAATTAAGAAATGATATTACTTCGTTTAGTCAATTTGACGGGGAGACAATATAAGAAACTTGGGAAAGATTTAAGGAACTATTAAGAAAAAGTCCTCATCATGCTTTACCTGATTGGTTAATTATTCAAACATTTTACAATGGATTAATTGGATCTTTAAAATCAATTATTGATGCTGCTACTGGAGGCTCTAAATCATTTGAAGAAGCTTACACTTTAATTGAAGAAATGACTAATAACAATTTTCAATGGCCTTCTAAAAGGATTAATCCTAAAAAGATGGCAAGTATTCACGATAATGAAGCCTTTTTCTATCCTAGCTTCACAATTAGCAGCAATGTCAAAAAAATTAGATAATTTGCAATTAATATTTCACATAATAACTCTACTAATATTGAAGATTCTCAAACTATTGAAACTTTACAAGCTATTGCAAGTAAAAATAATCCTTATTCAAATTATTATAATCCTGGGTGGAAAAATCATCCTAATTTTAACTGGAATAATTCACAACAACAATGGGGTAATAATCAATGTCATCCCACTAGAAATTGGAAGAATCAAGTTAATCCAAATTATAAACCTCCTGGATTTAATAATCAACAGAAAAAGTTATCAATTGAAGAATTAATTTTACAAATGAATAATCAATTACAAAATCAAAATACTGCTATTCGTAATATCGAAAATTAAATGGGGCAAATTGCTACTTTAATTAATAACGGACTCGTAGGAACACTTCCTAGTAATGTTGAAATTAATCCAAAGGAAACTGGAAAAGAACATGAACATGTTAAGGCTGTGCAACTTAGAAGTGGCAAGGAATTAAAATAAAGAATGCAGAATGAAATTGAAAAAGAGATTGAGGTTGAAGAGATTGAAAAACCTAAAGAAACTCTCTCTCCTTGTCAAGATCAGACTATTATACCTATTAATGTGGAAGTTGAAAAACCACCACCACCTTTTACTCAAAGACTTAAACAGCAAAAACTTGATCATCAATTTTCTAAGTTCTTTGAAATTTTTAAGAAACTTACTATTAACATACCTTTTGCTGAAGCTTTGGAATAAATGCCAACTTATGCAAAATTTATGAAGGATATTTTAAGAAAGAAAGGAAAATTTGAAGCTTTTGAAACTATTGCATTAAGTGAAGAATGCAATGCAATAATTCAAAAGAAATTATTTGAAAAGCTTAAGGATCCTGGAAGTTTCACTATACCCTGTGCTATTGGAGAAAATTTTTGTGGAAAAGCTTTATGTGATTTAGGAGCTGTACGGCTTATTTTAGGGTTGTGCTGTATTTTGAAAAGGGGTCGCCTACAAAAATTGTCGGCGAATTTTTAAAATTTTAAATTTAGTTTAAATATATATAATTTGAAAAGTATCATTTGATTTTGAAAATAATTTTAAATTTGAAAATTTTTAAGATATGAAATCAAACTGATTTCACGTCCCAAATAGTTCACATAAACGAGCACCGCACCACAAACCGTGTATCTATCCCGAAGAATAGACACACTGCTTGATAATGGGGCTCGATTAGATAAACTAGAAAGGTTTGTGACATCCGTTTGTTCTGCGAACCAATTTTATAAGCCGACAAATTACCCTGCCTAATATGAAAACATTAAACAGGGTTTATATTACCTGGGTTCTTTAAAATTCCTTATAAGGGAAAGCCCCTATAGTTAATTACATCTTAAATGAAGTGAATCATCTAAGAAAACTCTCGATAATAATCAGTAGTTCTGCTCTCAAGAAGTTCAAAGTTTAAGTTTTCAAAGGATTGAATTTTGGAATTTCAATAGGGAATAGATCAAGTTTGGAACATTTTGTTTTTGGGAATTCAAAGGAAGAAAGGGTAGGAGAAATCACGGATTCGAAGTGAACTTCGGTAATTTCCGACTATCCTATTGTTTGGCTTGAATTTAGGAAAGTCCTAAAGTTTATTTAATGTTTTGATCTTGCCAATTTTAATTAATTTGGACTTATATTCGTATGACATGATCATACAAATAGCCTCGAAGATGTGAGGGTTTATGTCGTATCGGACGACTACCTCGGAGTCCTAAGACCGGTTAGGGCTTAATTTACATGATATGATCATGCAAATGCCTAACGAAGAGTTGAGGATTTATGTTGCACTAGGCAAACTACCTAAAAATCCTATGGCTTGGTTATTTAATTCTAGGATAGGTTTTGCTGATGTAGATTCAAGTTTTGCTGACGACGATGGCCGTGCTGCCCACCATGCTCCAAGCTCCTTGTTGTTGCAGAGGTTTAGTTATAGAAGTCATAAATCAGGAGATGAGAGAAGTGTTTTGGTTTAGAGAACTTCTTAATTACCAAGTGTTTTTGTGTTTTAATTAAAACAAATCTTAAAGTTGATTATAACGACAACGGTTAAGATCCCACGGTTCCATCATTCCGGCATCGTTATTTTTATCGGATTCACTTAGTCCAGATGAATTTGCTAAACTTAACTGAATGAGTTCCACACTTTCATTTAGACCGTGGGAAATCCCGTTAGCAACACGTAGGTTACATCATCCGAGGTATTCCCGATCATCCAACAGGACTTTTAATTTAGTTGTGGTTCCAGTTTTAGGGACTATCCTAAAGGTGTGGGTTTTCATGCAACAGTTGTTTATCATGCAAGAAAGGTAAGTGCAATGCGATTAAATAAATTGCAATAAGGTAAATTGCAATAAAATAAAAGCGTACCTGGAGGGTCTTCCCGTCATCCCAAGCTGCACTTAAAACACAATTAGAATATTTAAGCAAGTTCCTAGGTAACGTTAAAGGGAGGGTTATAGTTTTCTACCAAGTTCCTAATCCTATAGCTAGTCATTTCCTATGACGTCTAGGTTCTTGTGTTTTGGTTTGAGGACGATTTTCTTCATCAAAGAATAATTAAATTCAATTGTTCTTATAAGTATCCTACCATATTGAGGAAGTGCTTAAGAAGAATCTTAAACATCTTTTCAATACTGATAGGATTATTTTAAGTCCAGATGGATTTAATCATGCAAATGAATTAATCGTCCGGGAATTCAAGCTTGTTATCTTGCTCAGTGAACTAGGACATTTGAATATCCTATAAGTGAAGTAACATTTCATTTAATGTTCTGTTTAGGAGTTATGGTAACCAAAGCTTTCGAGGGCAAATTGGTGTTCAAATGGTTTGTGATTTAAGTTTAATTTCAGTTATCGGATTTAAATTTGGAATAGTGTTCAAGTTGCTTTATATTTAATTTCTTTATGTCTTAGGTGATGTCATTTTTTAATTAAATTTAATTTAACTTTAATTTAATTTAATTTAGTTTAGTTTTAATTTTTAATTTAATTTATATTAATTTTAACTTGATTTTATATTTTTTTTACTTTACTTTAATTTAATTTAATTTAATTTAATATGATTTAATTTAGTTTAATTAAATTAAATTTAATTTAATTTAATTATTATTTTTTTAATTTAATTTTATTTGATTAATTTAATTTAATTTTAATTAAATTTAATTCAATTTAATTTAATTTGTTCAATTTAATTTAATTTAATTTATTTGATTTAATTTAATTCAAATTAATTTAATTTGTTTGATTTAATTTAATTAAATCTTTAATTTTATTTTATTTTTTAATCTTAATTTAATTGAAAATTTAAAAAGAGTTTAATAATTTAACTTTTAATTTAATTTTAATGATTAACTCCTTTAACATTTTAAAACTTAAATTTGAATTATCATTTTAATTAAATATTATTGAGATGATTAATTTTGGGATTTTTAAATTAAAGAATAAAAACCTCTTCCTAATAATATCCCTATTTAATAATTCCAATTTTATTATTCTTCCAAATTTAATCAATTATTTAATTAAGGTTTATTTTAATTATCCTCAAATTATTTAGTAGGTTTCTACCCTTCAATTATTTGAATTTCAATCATCCAAATGAGATTAAGATCAAATATTTTACTTGTTAATTTTATTAAACCTAAAGTTTTAATTAAGGGTTAAAATTTTAATTACCATTTTGCCCTTCAAGCTTAATAACTTCATAACTCACTAAATTGAGCTTAAATGAACTTGAGATTTTTATGTGACTTCACTCATATGTCAATAAAGACATGAGAGGAGAAAATGTGATTTTTCTGTATTTAATTTATTTATGTAATTATTTAAGGTAAAAAATAGAGATTTCCAAGGAAAATTTAATAATATGACCAAGGGAAAGTTTCTGTCCTTAAGAAAACTATGGGACATTCCTAATGACCATAGGACCATTTGGACCAATTTTGGTGATTTTTTGAATTATATTATTTTTATATAATTATTTTAAGTTTTGGAGTATTAATTAATTTAAAAATAAAATAAAGGTTGAAAAATGAAATTTATATTTTTCAAAAATCTCTCTGATATCAAGGAAATCGGAGAATCAATTTTTACAATTTTCTGATTTTTCTTTGATTTATTGGAATTATTTTAGTGGAAATACTAGAAAATATATTTTTTTAATTTTAAAATTTCCTTAGGGCTTTAAAATTTAATATCTCATCAAATAGACCTAAGAAAAATATGGGGTTTGTTCCTAAGTGATTAGAATTCAAAATTTGACATTTTAGTGAATTTTATTATTTTTGTGATTTTTATTATTTTTTATTTATTAAAATATTAAAATAATGCAAAAAATTAACTTTTTTATAAAATTGCAATTTTATTTTTCTTAAATTCCCCTGATATCAGAGAGGCTCCAAAACTAATTTGGTGAATTTTTGAAAAGCATTTTGAAAGTTATGAATTTTTAAAGTTCAAATTGACTAAATGGCTTAATCAACCCATTTAGTAGGGCTAACCAAGTCCAATTAACTTCAAATTTTTATGGTGGGTTCCTCTGATCCTAAAGGTCAGTGGAGAATTGATTTTAAGTCAATTTGATGTATGATTAGTTCTAATTAATTAGAGACCTATTTTGGGTGTTTAAGCCAATTAGGGTTATTCTATGTGAATTAATTCAAAACCTATTTTTCTTAGGGTCCTCTGGTCATAAGAAACATCACCAAATTTTCCTAGAATTTATTTTACAACATGCTAATTATTAGATTTAAAATACTCAAAACAGCAACATGAATTTGAAAAATCAATAACTCTTCATAGGATGGCCTCTGACTTTGGAAAATTTATGGAATGTCCCCAAATTCAGAGGCTTCAAAAGCCCTATGGTCTCATGCCATGGTGAATTGTATACATGAATGGAGAATTGAAAAAGTGCAGAGAGTATATAAATTATTAAAAATCAAATACTCAATGAAATTAAATAATTTCTTTTCCACATTACTCTCCTCTGTTCACTGAGCAAGTGGGTATTTTTATTTTATTTTTCTGATTTTTCTACACAAAGTTATGGATTTTTGAAGTTTAGGGAATTAAATAAATCAGAAAATACCCTAATTTTTTATTTATCCACGCGGCGCTGCGTCAACCTCGGCAGCTCCGAACGTACACGCGTCGCTCTCCGATTCGACGCCGCCATCTGACTCAGCGCTCCGGGGGCCCGCTCTGTCGTTCCATCTCCTGATCCGGCGTGATCCTCGCCGTCCGTCCACGCGTGTATTAAATGAACGGCATCCGTTCATCGTCCCCAAGCGTCCTCACCCGAGAGCCGTCCATCTTCTAGGCCTAAGATCTCACTCGATACTCAATGGATTTTCGTGTTCTTATGCTCTATGGATTCATCTCGAGAAGACGAACACATCTATACGGTTTATGTGGCATGAAATTGACTCAATGAAAATGGAGAATGTTCAGAAGCTCGGGAAGAAGAGTGAGGCCATACCTTTGCTCAGAGAAGTGTGGCTTCGATCTGAGGGTTGTGTCACCTTCGATTTGATCCCAGCAAGCTCCAGATGAAGTCTCCTAGTCTGGTGAATTGCCTAGCTATAAAAGTTACCACAGCCGGTCACCAAGCTTGGAGGCTGGAGCAACTGGGTGGCCTGGAGATGGGGCTTTCAGTGGGAAACTTCTCCTCTTAGTCCAGTGAAGGTGTAAGACCAGTCAATTTGAGGATTGGCTCACTGTGGCAAAGTGTCCTAGTTTTGGGTGAAATTTAAGTTGAGAAATTGAATTATGTTGGTGGGGATTAGGGCAAATTGACACTGGGGATCAACTGCTCTAAAGATGGAGAAGGGTTTGGAACAATTTTGGCAGAGTTTCGGCAATGTTTGTGCAACTCTCCTCTCATGGCCGTGAGGGGGTCGGGTTTAAATAGAGGTGGTCGGAGAGCCTCGCGGGGATGGCCGAGGGTTGGGATCGAGCTGCTCTGGGCATGGGAAGAACAACCATGGTGGCCATTGGGCATGGGGCAGCTCAGCAAGGTGGAATTCCAAAGTTGGGCTCACATGTGAGCTCTCGGCCGGGTGGTTTCCGGCGGCTGTGGTGGCTGGCCGGCCAGGGTCAGGTCACCTTCAGGCTCAGGGAGGTCAGGGCTGGGGCTTAGTGTATTCAATTGGCAATTGCTAAGTGTAAAGTGGTTGGATCAAAATGGAATGGGGGCATGGCTAATATTGGTTTAATTTGGTCAACCCATGTGTTTGGGTTGGGTTCACCATCCAAGGCTTGACCTTGGGCGAGGGGAATCATTTGGGTCAGCTGAATTGTGGTAGTGAAGTCCCCATCCATGGTGAGGTGGCTAAACATGGTTTAGAGTGTATCATGCTTAGGGTAAAAGGGCTTAAAAAGGGTTTAAGAAAGAGACCCTCTCTCTTACCATTAATGGTTTGGTGAGGTGGAAAGTGGATTCCATGGCTCTCAAGGCTCCTATGGGGCTCATGCATGGCTTCATGGCTTGTCTTTGGCTTGGGGAAAAGCTTGGTCAATTTCATGAAAAGGGATCTTAGAAATTTTGGTAATTTGATGGGAATTTGTATGGGGCTTAATTTGGAATCATTTGATGATTGATTTGAACTTACGGATGATTTTAATTAAGGGTATGATGAGAAGAATTTGTCATATGGGCTTTAGCATGAAATTTGGGCTTTTAGGACGGTTTTAGAAGGTGGACCTTTGGTTTGAAAATAAATTTATGGATGGGAATTTTGTAAAGGATTGGGCCAAAAAAATGTTTTGTTTAGTTCATAGATGTGTCATGAGTGATTTGAAATGAGTTTGGAATGATTTGGGTTTGAATTGGGTTGAATGTGGGCTTCTTTGGTGAATGGGCCAATATAGGTCAAATTGGGCTAACTTGGGCCAATGTTGGGCTAGGGTTGAAATTGATGTAAAATAAATGTTGGGAAATGTTTATGGGAGTGTTTCAAAGAGGTTTTGGCCTTGGTTGGGTTTTGATTTTGGGGTTTGGGCTTATTTGGGTTAGGTTTGGGATTAGGTCAAAATTGGGCCTTTTAGCTTTGGGTTGAATTTGAGTGGGGTTTGGGTCCAAATTTTGGGCAAATCATGTTAGTGTTTTGTTTTTAGGGATGTTAAGGGAAGTTTTGAAAAGCTTTGGTGTTAATTGGAGTTGAATTGGGTTATTTTTGGTTAGGTTTGGGTCATGGGTCCAAATTGGGCTTTAAGGCCAACAGTGAAATTGGATCCAAATGTCAATCAAATTAGACTTGGATCTGGTCTATATTGGTGTTGGGAATGTTGAATTGAAGTTTAGAATTGAATTGGATCAGAATTTGGGTCAATTGGGTAGGTTTGGTTTGACATTGGGTTCACTTTGGGTTAAAATGGGTCAAATTGGGGGTTTTGACAAAATTAGGGTAAATTGACAAAATTGCCCCAGGGTGTAGTTGAAACAAATGAAATTGGGAATATTTGGGATTTTCTGGAATTTTCTGGGAATTTTCTGAATTTTTGGATTTTTGGGTCAAGAGGGGTATTTTGGGTATTTGGAGGGTATTGGGAGGTATTTTTGGAATTTTTGGTATTTTTGGCTATGGATGATCAATTTGAGTAATGTGGAAATGTTTGGGATTGGTTTTGGGGAATTTTGGGTGATTTGGAAATTTTGGAGGATTTCAAGGTTTTTGGGTAGGCTAGGCGTGTGTAGGGTCCCGGGGGTCAAAAATTGAAAATTTGGGAAATTGAAGATTGGGTAAATGTAAGTGGAATAAAATCATTTTGGTTGAGCCATGAAGCCATATCAAGCCCACATGAGCCATGAAGGGACTCATTTGAGGCATCCACTATGTTGTTCCTAACCTCTGTGCCAAGGGCTTAGGGGTTAAGGATCATCCATGCGAATCACCTTTATGAGTCAGGAGGTCAAGTTGGGTATGGGTGTGTTTTTAGGATGTGTGTGAAAGTGTAGTGTATAAATGTAGTGCATGTGTAAGTTAGCCCCTCACCAAACCAGGCCACCCAGGGTAGTCCTAAGGCCAAAGAGCCCTATAGGAACTCATCCTTTAAACTTCCACATTTGATTTCAACCCTCTAGGTGATTTGGGGTCTACAATCAAGTTTGTAGAGTTTGCGGGGAGTTAAGAAGTGGTTTGAATTTCTAAGTGGTGGGTCCCGATTCTAATCCTCTAAGATAGTCGAAAGGAAAAGCCTAAGGCTAGATCCTAAGTACTAAAAGAAGAAGAGAAGACCTCATCGAAAATGAGGTCAACAAATGGACCCCAATAGGTGTGGTGTGCTAACCAAGCACACCGCGCGTATCGGCGTTGACCGAAGAGATCAACAAAACCAACACAGATGTCCAAGGTGAGAAACTTAGGACGAAGTAGAAGAATTCTAGCTGGGGAGTGTCGAGTATATCTGCGAGACCAGGAGATTCTCGAACTCTCGGCGGGAAAGGAAAAGAAGGTTAATCCCAAATCACATGATCTGGGAAAATTTCAATATAGATTTTATTTTGTTTTAGTTTAAGTTTTGATGTGTAAGTTGAGATTTCAGTTTGAGTTTCAATTTAGATTGAAGTTTGATTTAAAATCAATTTGAAGGGATTTGAACTTGAAATGAAAATTGGAATTTTGTGGTTTTAGATGTAACATCTTCAAACTCAAAAGAAAATTGAATTGATTGGATTGAATCATTGCAATGAGGAGAGATCTCGGAGGATGTAAAATCCTTAACCTCAAGATTTTGATTTTGATGTATTTCATTGCGATAGGGAAAGAATCCTAAAGCAATGCAGTCTCGGATGTAAAATCCTCAACCCCAAAAGTCTGAATTTGATGTATTTCATTGCGATAGGGAAAGGATCCTAAACCAATGCAGTCTCGGATGTAAAAATCCTCAACTTCAAAAGTTTGAATTTGATGTATTTCATTGCAATAGGGAAAGGATCCTAAAGCAATGCAGTCTCGGATGTAAAATCCTCAACTCCAAAAGATTGAATTTGAATAGTCATTGACTTTGCAAAGATTTATAGTGTGGGATTTTGGTGTTTCGAGAGTTTCATGAAAGTTGTAAAAGACTTTCATGAAGGAAATAGATTAGGAGGGAATATGTAGACGTTACATACCCCATTCAAAAGAGTTGATCGGAAGTCACTAGTTTGGATTGGATACAATTCCTCGCCATCAGATTCGATCCGTGTCAATGGAATCGGCCGCTTCCATCCCGGACAGGGAGAGAGTAGAACAGATTGTATTTCAGATTTGGAAGATTGAATTTGAATTTGATTGAGGTTTGATTTGAGATCTGGAAAGATTGAATTTGAAATTTGATTGAGATTTGTGCTCATTTTGTTTGTCCTTTAACGATTCAAATTTTATTTTATCGTTTATTTAATGTTCATGTGAATTTGGTGTTCATCATTTTTAGATTTGTAAGGAAAGTTTTCTTTTATTCTTTTTTTTTATTTCTTTTCTGTTCTTTGTTCGAATTTCATTTAACTTTAATGGCGTTTCCCAGTCAATTTGCATTAAAGAGGTGAAGGCCAAAAATGTGACATGGTCACTTTCATTTCAAT
Organism: Papilionanthe hookeriana x Papilionanthe teres; assembly: GCA_022702705.1. Taxonomy (NCBI): domain Eukaryota; kingdom Viridiplantae; phylum Streptophyta; class Magnoliopsida; order Asparagales; family Orchidaceae; genus Papilionanthe; species Papilionanthe hookeriana x Papilionanthe teres. Next base: position 92,454,519 of record CM040422.1, read on the forward strand.
CATGCTGAAGATACATCATACAACTCGATCTGGAATACATCTCATACAATCCATGTAGACTCAAAACGGACTATGTATGATTTTGTCGATCCATCCAAAAAGGTATCTGTCAAAATCCATGTCTGAATAGTGAGGTACATGGTCAATAACATCACCTTCCAAGCCATCCTAGGCAAGGATGCCGTATGGATGTACGTTGGAGGTGTGATATTTTCCATGCAACTCACGGCTCGTAAGGCGGAGGCTCTCTAGCTACGGGTCCGGCTGGAAGTGGTAAGGTGTCTTCCTGTCGTCCATTCTTCGAAAAGTAGCGAGATCCGCTTCACTGGTACTCCTGGTATGCAATGTTTAGAGACATCTGCTCCGTTGCCCTTCAGTATCATGACGGAACCTACCGGTAATGGTATCTTCACTGGCCCTCGGAACTCACCTAGGCCTGCTATCCGAAGGTCAGATCCGAACATGATGTTACACTCATTCAGGAATGAAACTGTGCAAAAAGGTCTGACAAAGTCGTGGTGATCTATGTGCGGGGGTATGCAGTCACCCTGCTTGTAAATATTAATAATGCAGCTGTTGGGTATGCAATCTGCTGGCAGTACCCACCATGTTATCAATCTTTTTACCATTCTCTTGATGAGTAATGACATTGGATCCACTTGGCCATAACGGAGTATCCCTGGTGGGTTCCCCTTCCTGTCTTCTGCGAAGTTGTAACAGCATCCGCATTGTATCGTAATTTTACCTTTCCCTGGCATCCATCTCCGGGGTTCTGAGTAGGTGTTTTCTCTTAGGCGGCCCGCTCGGCCCATTCTTTTCAAATCCGGATGCAATCCACGATTTGTTGTTGTTCATATTCGAGAACACGTACGTATGTAGCTCGAGGCCTTCTAGTATATTGATCCTTCGCCTCCGATTCTCTCGAAGTATTCAAAAGTTTTCTTTTCGACATTCCGCATTCTTTCCGACTCGTACTCCGGAATAATCTGCAAATGGCGGGGCACAGTGACGTATTGTGGGATATACGGCTCGATCCCTTCACGTTCTCCTGCATACCTCGGCTCCTCGGGGATGATGTCCGTCGGGACATCCTCCGGGGTTGCTTCGCAACAAGGTTATGCATTGCGGGTGGTTCTATCCGGTGGCGTGGTAGCCTTCTTTCTTCGATCTTCGTGAGATTTCCCCGGTCCCTTACGTTATCCTAGGAGCTGGCCTCCTTTCTTCCGTGCACAGTGAGCTCGGCGTCCTTGAAGTGTATGTACTTGCAGTAGCAACTTCCTCGTCGCGCTGGTCCGCTGCTAGTTTGGTTAACATCTTAAGGATACGGCGATTCTTATTTCTTCGTTGTGTTGCTGTGAGAGTAACTCTTAGAACTTCCTGAGTTTCTGTGGGCACGGCGCTGACAATTCTGCCCTCTGCTGTAGCGACTATAGACTTGATTTTCTTATCTTCTTCAGTGTTCGTTTTTCTTTTCTTCTTCTTTGGATTGGTGGCTTGGGCCACCCACTTTCATCACCTGTCGACCGGGCGGTTCCTCTCGATCAGTCGGGATCCGGTCACTTTTCTCGTACTTGTAGGCTCTGCCGGTGCGAAGTCCGAGTCGATCTCGATTATCGCTCCATCTTTCACCCTCTTTTCGTCGAGTGCAAGGCTTACGCCATTTCTAAAGTTCGGGACCAACCGCCCGTTCGACATTTCCTGCGAAAAGACAAGGAAAAGGATCGGGGGGTGTACTTAAGAACAAGAACATTAAGAAAATGTTTATTAAAGACACATTTTTTTTACTCTTATATTTTTAAATTTAACAGGAATGAAGTGGGAGAAGATCAGGAAAGAGATTTTGATTTGGAAAAGAAAACAAGGAAAACTTTGTTATCATGATTTTATTTATTTTAGCACATTTTTTATTATTTTTTGGGTTCGGACCCAGTCATAAGTAACTACTTCGCCCGTGCTTCTAGGGATGAAGAATTCATTCCTTCGAAACATCATGTAGTGTAATAATTTTTCAAGTATCGTCTGTTGATCGGAAGCATATGTCGTTCTCCTTGGCAATTCACTAGCTGGTAGGAGCCTCCTGAGTAGACTGCGTCAACCACAAACGGCCCTTCCCAAGTGGGTTCAAATTTTCCCCCTATCTTGCGGTGTGCAAGAATAGGTCTTCTGAGAACGAGAACTAAGTCACCAACTTTGAAGGTTCTCGGGCGGACCAATTTGTCATGGGCTTGAACCATCTTAGCTTGGTATAGTTCTAAATTCTGCTGCGTTGCAAGTCTTTTCCCTTCCAGGCTTTCTAATTCTTCTAGTATTAATTTGGCATTCTCTTCTATCGTGATCTTGTTTGTAACTGCAATTCTGAGTGAAGGAAGCTGGACCTCTAATGGTAACACTTCCTCGGACCCGTACACCAGAGCGTAAGGTGTAGATTGAGTAGGAGTTCTGAAGGTTGTCCGATAGGCCCATAAGGCTTCTAACAACTTCTCGTGCCAATTTCTCTTATTATCGTCCAAAGTTTTCTTTAAAATTTGAACGAGAGTTTTATTAAAAGCTTCAGCCAGGCCGTTTGCTCTTGGATAGTAAATTGTGAAATATCGCCGATCGATTCCGTGTCTCTCGACAAAATTGTTGATTTGCGTGCTTCGAATGCTGACCCATTATCCGAGATGATCTCGCGTGGCACTCCGAAACGGTAGACAACTTGGTTTTTGAAAAGCCGTAGCACGTGGTGTGCTTTCACTTCTCCGAGTGGAGCTGCCTCTGCCCACTTGGAAAAGTAATCCGTAGTCGCAAGAATGAAGCGATGTCCTTTTGAAGATGGTGGTTCTATTGGACCCACTATATCTGTGCCCCAACATTCAAATGGCCACGAAGCAATTGTCGGAAGTAGCACATTTGGAGGTTGGTGTAGAACCACTCCGTGCACTTGGCATTGGTGACAGCTCTTGGAGATTTTCATGCAGTCGGTCATCATCGAGGGCCAGTAGTACCCTAATGTTTTAATTTTCATCTTCATATTCAGACCCGACTGGTGAGCGCCACAGAGTCCTGAATGCACCTCTTTAATGATTTCACGGGCCTCGAACCCGCTTAGGCATCTTAGCCACATTTGATCAAAAGACCTTCTATATAACGTGTTATTTATTAATGCGTAAGACAGAGTTCTTTTCTTGATCCGATGGGCTAGCGACCTATCGTCGGGTAGTTTTCCTGTTTGCGAGTAGTCAGTAATGGCCGTCGCCGATCTTACGTGTTCTCTCGTCATCGTTGCAACTGATTCTTCTCCTTTTCCTGATTTGTGTATTGTGTCTATGTCGAGCTGTGATAGGACCTGACGTCCTTGAACTGACACTTCCACTGATTCATCTTGCAAACAGGCAAATTCTTTTGCGAGTCGAGCTAACGCATCTGCTAAGGAATTTTCTTTTACGGAATTTTGTAGATCGTCGCATTCGGAATGCGTTCCAACAACTATATGGCATACTCGGAAGTATTGCTCGAGTCTTGGCTTTAAAATTCTGTCTTGTCCGCGATCTGTTGAATGATTAATTGCGAATCCCCGTAGATGTTGATGTCTGTTATCCCCATTTGAATGGTTAATTCCAGTCCTGTTATGAGGGCTTCGTATTCTGCTACGTTGTTTGTACACGGTTCTGTCATGTGGTAGGAGTATCTTAACATCCCCCGCTTCGGAGTTATAAAGATTAATCTGATCCCTGCCTTACCGGGCACTATCACTTGCGATTCTTCGTCTTTGTGTGCTGAAGATGCTCCGTCAAAATATAATTCCCAACTTCGATCATCAGGGTCTTCTAGGCTCATTATTTGTTCGTCTGACAAATCGTCATTGAGAGGAGATTCTGCCCGCAAAGGGTGTGCTGCGAGGAATTCTGCTAGGACTTGTCCCTTTAAAACACGAAGAGGCACGAAAGTTATATCGAATTGCAATAATATCATCGACCATCTGGCAAGTCTGCCGGAAAGCGTTGGACGAGTCATCAAGTATTGCAATGGGTTAAATTTCGAGATCGAGTTGACCTTATGATAAAGCATGTAGTGCACGAGCTTTTGAGCGGCGAAGATCGGGGCCAAACAATGCTTTTCAATTGCGGGATACCTTATTTCCGTCGGAAGTAAACGACGGCTTAGGTAGTTAAGAGCATTTTCTTTACCCTCATCATTGACACAGTGCTATGAGGCTCCGAGAGAGTCGTCTAAAGCCGCGGTATAAAGTATCAGCGGTCTACCCGAGGCTGAGGCTGCTAAGACGGGAGGTGTCATTAAATATTGTTTAATGTCTTCGAAGGCCTTCTGGCATTTTCTTCCCAAATAAACTTGGCGTCCTTTTTAACTAATGCTGAGAAAGGCTGACACCTACCTGACAAGTTTGAGATAAAGCGTCGAAGATATGCCAACTTCCCTTGAAAAGATCGTAGTTGCTTTAAAGTTTTGGGAGGCGGCATTTCTAGGATAGCTTTAATCTTTTCCAGGTCGATTTTAATTCCATGATGTCGGACAACGAATCCTAAGAATTTCCCGGAGGTGACGCCGAAGGCGCATTTTAAGGGATTCATCTTAAGGTTAAATTGTCTTAATCGTTCGAAAACAATTCTCGAATCATACGGTGATTTTCCTTTACTTTGCTTTTGATGACCACATCGTCCACGTAGAATTCGACTTGATTGTGGATGAGATCATCAAAAATTCTTGTCATTGCTCTACGGTAGGTTGCTCCTGCGTTCTTCAGTCTGAATGGCATCACTGTGTAGCAATATACTCCGATCGGCGTTCTGAATGTTGTAAGTTTTTCATCTTCTTGAGCCATTTTTATCTGGTTGTATCCTGAAGATCCATCCATGAAAGAAAATATTTCATGTGTTGAAGCAATGTGGATCATTAGTTCTGGGATCAGTAGAGGGAATTCATCTTTTGGACATGCCTTGTTTAAATCTCTGAAGTCCACACAAATTCTGATATGACCATTCTTCTTTCTGACTGGCACCACATTGGCTAACAAAGTCGGGTATTGTTCTTCACGGACAAATTTAGCGTTTATTAGCTTTTTAACTCTAGCTATGACTTGTCGTTCAATTTCTAGACGCATTCTTACGGGACCTTGTCCGCTGGAGCAGTAGGATCCACTCTAGCTTATGGATTGCGACCTGCGGAGCTAATCCCGGCATCTCATCGTAGCTCCAAGCAAAACGGTCTTTAAATTCCATTAATAACTTGATTATTTCTTCGGAGTCTTCTTTATTGAGTAAGGAGCTAACAAAGGTAGGTCTAAGCTCTTCGTTAGTACCTAAGTTAACTTCCGTTAACTCATCTATTGTAGATTTAATCTCTTCTCCGAATTCTGGTGGAGCATCTCCAATTTGTAAATCTTTAAATTCTTCTATGGTTTCCATGCATTTTTCGCAAGTGACAACCAAGCAAAATTCAGTATCGTCAACTGATCCTATTGTGCCGAATCCGAGACCATGCTTTGAATTGGGTGGACGACCGGAGTTATTCCATAATTTTTCAAAACGTTGTGATTGACCTTTTGTCCATTGTCGAGGTAGGAAACCACGCTGAATTAAATTTTGAACACAGGGAGAGTACCACTCAAAAGGTAATTTCATTAATTCTGATGAAGTGACATCTTTAAATTGTACATTATTTTTAATTTTGGAGGAAGGAGCACCACGGTAGAATTTGATTGGCTTTGCACCGCCGCTATGTATCTCTTTGACCACCATACCCTCGACCTTATTAGAATGGATCGGGGTTAGGGTCATAGTATGTACATAGTCGTTAATCTTCTCGTACATTGATTTGTATTCTTCGTTCTTCTCATCTTCGAGAGAGATCTTGAATTGCGGCTTCTTCCGACTTATTGTCGATGCTTCTTGCTTGATCCCTTTTTCTTCTTCAGAACTGTCTTCCCAATCAACACTGATGGCTGGTTTCCTCTGTCCAATTGTCCTAACGTCTCTACCACGACCTTGTCCTCGGCCTCGACCTCGGATGCGAGTTGTGGAGAAACCTTCACCATCTCGCCGTAAGGGAGTGGTGAGTGACTGTTGGACTAGAACTTCAGGTTCTTCGTTGTCCTGAACTTTCTTTGCTTAATTTGTTATGGTATCTCTGAAAAAGATTGTTTTCTTCGGAGGTGCATAATAAGCTGCATCTTCATGGATTCCAATTTCATGTACAGAGAATGGTTGTAAGTCAACTTTGATGCACTGTTCCCATCCATCGTAGTATTTGATGCACTGATGTAGAGATGATGGTACCATCCTGTTTTCATGTATCCATGGTCGGCCCAAGTAGAGCGTTGAACGACGTTTCGAATCGATTATGTGAAATTTTGCGGTTGTCTTTGCTAAGTCACCGGTCTTCATTAGTAGTGTTATTGATCCGAGGGCTCTTTCTCCTTTCTGGTTAAATCTTCTTAATAACATTTTGTCAGCTTCGAGCTAGCGAGCATCAATTTCCAAGTATACTAGTGTTCGAAGACTCATTATATTAATTGATGCTCCTGGATCCACCAATACTCTGGAGAGTGTAAACTTTCCGATTGTAACTGAATTGTACAACGGTCGGTTGTGGTCTACTGTCCCAAGTAATAGGTCATTGTCTGTGAAGGTAACACCTCGCTGTAACTTTAACGAGCAAACCTCATCTAAGGAATCTCCGGCCATTTGAGCCAAGCAAATTTTTGGATCAAGTAAGGCCTTGATCAGAGCTTCTCTCATCTCCTTTGATAAGATGAGGGCGTCGTAGATGCTCAGTTTGGCCGGTAGTTTCCTAAGATGGGCTAGCACGTTGTAGTCCACTTTATTTCCATGTGTCTCGATTTCTTCTTGAATGGGTATTTCTTCTGCGGGGTTGGTTCTTCACGAACAACCACCGCTTTCCTTTGTCCTTTGGACCCATTCTCGGACGTAGAACTCTTCCACTTCTTAATTTGACTTCGTAATTTCTTCGAATCTAGTGTTGAGTTTGCTAGTGTTTCCTCCTGAATCGGAATGACAGGTTCTTCTGGATTAGTTTCAGAGTCGGAAGGCTCTAACTCTATTGTAACTGGAGCTCCTCGAAACTCGCAAATAGATCCATTGCTCGTTGAACTCTCGTAGCCTTCTTGATGGATGTCTTCTTCGTCATTGCGATTGTCGAGATTGTGTATGATTTGAGAATTGTCATTGGTATCGAAATCGATGTCCGGATCGTCGCTAGTTACGTAATCGTAAGAAACAGTCAAAACGTAGCCAACGCCATCACCCTTATCATTATAAGATCCCACCAAAGTGAGCAGATAATCGTACAGAGTAAGAGGTTCGAGGGATTTCTCCTCCGAATCCGAAACAACTATCCTAGGATAAGCAGCCCCTAGTCTAGCCTTAGGAGCCTCGGTCTTTTCTTCTTCATCAATTTTCTTCTTTTCTTCAATCGTCTCTCGTTGAGGCGGTTCTTCTATCGCAAGTGATAGTGCCGACTTGACAGGTTTCGAACTCTGAATTGAAGCTCGCACCGAAGCGGTTTTGATGCTGTCTAAAATCTTTTTTGAAGACCTTGTCCAAGCGGTAGTCCATCCATCGTCAGTCGCATAGGGATCTATCGGAACAATGAGATCAGTCGAGACAACATTGAAGGAACCTCCTTTCTGGGGTTCCTTCATGTACTCCTTAGGGATCGTTATATTCCCTTTCCGAAGGTTGTCGTTGAGCCAACTTTTGAAGGTGATACAATCTTCTATCTTGTGTCCAAGCATCCGGTGGTAAGGGCAAAAGTTGGGATCTCCTTTCTTGTCGACTTCTTCTGGTCTTTTAGGTTCTGGTAGCTGGAAATCTGGAGTCTTCATCAGACTACGGAACATCTTCGGCACTGCCTCATTCTTGAATGGATATTCCCTGCTCAGAAGCTCCCTTAATGTACGTTGCGGACGAGGCGGTTGTTCATACTTGTTGAGATGACCGATAGTGGGTCGGGGTTGTTGATAATTCGTTGAGGTTCTTTGCGGCCGTTCGGACGATATTTGTATCGGTTGCTTGCCTTTGTCGACTCGCTGCAACAATCACGGATTTCTTTTCAAAAGTCTTCACAGGCTTTTGCTTGTCTGTCTTATCGGCGAAACTTAATTGCTTCGCCTCCTCTTGTAAGCTTCCGACCTTGCTTAACAACTTCTCAAAAGTCTTAATAGTAAATCCCTTGAGTAGAAGTGCTATCGGGCCGTAAATGCTTTTAAGTAAGATGCCGATTGCATGCTGTTCTTGTAGTTGTGGTTCACACTTCATACTTAGGTTCCTCCATCGAAGTATGTAGTCCACCAAAGTTTCGTTTGGTTTCTGCTTTTCTACCACTAAATCACCTATAGTGATGTGGTGCTGGGCTCCGACAAATTGCTTGATGAAGAGGTTCTCTAGTTACGAAAATGTCTTCACCGAACCGGTTCGGTAATTCGCATACCAATCAAAGGCGATCCACGACGAGTCGCTGACAAATTGTCCGAAGTGTAAGGCATCACTTCAGCCGAGCATTGCAACAAGCGGCACGAAAATGTGCAACGTGCTTCGTCGAGGGTTTCCGGTTCCATCAAAGGTCTTGAACAGAGGTGGTACGAAGCCTTTTGGGTATTGGACAGCGTCGAATTCTTCCGGGTAAGGTCTACCCGTCCGAATGGATGTCCCGCTCTTTGACTGTGCTAAGGCTTCTCGCACCTGCTGTTCCACCAAGCTCTTGATATCCTTCTCTGGAATCATACTTTGTGTTGTATCTTTCTTTAGCTGGTCATCCCCGTTGACGGACGTAATCTCCTTTCCTCCGTCTACGATGTGAATGACCTCTGGGGGTGTCTCTCTTTGGGGTTGCACTTGACTTTGGAGAGTGGCTAGGGCTACAGCCATTTCTTCCATCCTCTTCGCCATTTGGGCGATTGTATCATCTTTCTCTTGAAGCTGCCTCCTGTTGACCTCATTTTTGATGAGGTCTTCCCTTCTTCTTTTTAGTGCTTAGGATCTAGCCTTAGGCTTTTCCTTTGACTATCTTAGAGGACTAGAATTGGGACCCACCTTTTAGAAATTTAAACCACTTCTAAACTCCCGCAAACTCCACAAACTTGACTATAGACCCCTAATCACCTGAGGGTTGAAATCGAATGTGGAAGTTTAAAGGATGAGTTCCTATAGGACTCTTTGGCCTTAGGGCGCCTACAGGTGGCTCGGTCCAGTGAAGGGGCTGACTTACACTACACTTACACACTACATTTCCACACACTTCCTAAAACCACACCCATACCCAACTTAACCTCCCGACTCATGTAGGTGATTCACATGGATGGTCCTTAACCCACTAAGCCCTTAGGCTAAGAGGGTTAGGAACAACATAGTGAATGCCTCAAATGAGTCCTTTCATGGCTCATATGGGCTTGAAATGGCTTCATGGCTCAACCAAAATGATTTCTTTCCACATAGATTCACCCGATCTTTAATTTCCCAAATTTTCGATTTTGACCCCGGGACCCTACACCTACTAAACCTCACCAAAACCTCAAATTACCAAATTTTTGCAAAATTTCCAAATTACCCAAAATTTTCCAAAATCAATCCCAAACATCTCCACATCACTCAAATTGATCATCCATACCCAAAAATACCAAAGATTCCAAAAATACCTCCCGATACCCTCCAAATACCCAAAATACCCTTCTTGGCCTAAAAATCCAAAAATTCAGAAAATTCCCAGAAAATTCCAGAAAATCCTAAATATTACCAATTTCATTTTGTCCAACTACACCATGGGCCAATTTTGTCAATTTACCCTACTTTTGTCAAAACCCCCAATTTCACTGCATTTTAACCCAAAGTGAACCCGAATGTCAAACCAAACCTATCCAATTGACCCAAATTCTGGTCCAATTCAATTCTAAACTTCAATTCAACATTCCCAATACCAATCTAAACCAAATCCAAGTCCAATTTGATTGAAATTTGGATCCAATCTCACTTTTGGCCTTAAAGCCCAATTTGGACCCATGACCCAAACTTAACCCAAACTCACCCAATTCAACTCCAATTAACCTCAAATCTTTTCTAAATCTTCCTTAACATTCCCACAAACAAAAACCTAACATGATTTGCCCAAAATTTGAACCCAAACCCCACTCAAACTCAACCCGAGGTTAAAAGGCCCATTTTTGACCTAAGCCCAGACCTAACCCAGATTCGACCCAATTCAAATCCAAATCACCCCCAATTTGTTTCAAATCACTCATGACACATCCATGAGCTAAACCCAACAATTATTTGGCCCAACCTCTTTACAAAATTCCCATCCATAAATTCATTTTTAAACTTAAGGGCCCATTCCTTAAACCATTTTAAAAGCCACTTCCACCAAATCCAAAACCCCAAAAATTCTTCCAAAGCCCATATGACATTTCCCCTCATCATACTTTTAATTAAAATCATCCCTAAGTCCTAAAGCAATGATCAAATATTTCTAAATGAAGCTTCATCCAAATTTCCACCAAATTATCCAAAATCCTTAAAATCCTTTTTTATGAAATTGACCAAACTTTTTGCCAAGCCGAAGGTGAGCCATGAAGCCATGCATGAGCCACATGTGAGCCATGAGAGCTTTGGACACTCCACCATGCCATATTGGGTAAGAAGAGGGGGGCTTTCCTTAATCCCTAAAGCTCATTAGCCTTAATCATGTTTCACACTAAACTTAAATTTAATCCAAATATATTTGGATGGAGACTTCTCCATGCCAAACCAGGTGATCCCTTTGATCCCCCACAGCATCCAAAGCCACCTTGAAGGGTGCACCAAGCCCGAATGGGTGGATTGACCCATTTAGACTCAAAACTAGCCATGCCCCATTCTACTTTGATTCAACCACTTTACACAAGGCATTTGCCGATTGCCTACACTAAACCCCAGCCACGACCACTCGACCAAGATGGTGACCATTGCTCGGCCGGCCAGCCACTGTGCCGCCGGAAAACACCATGGCCGAGAGCTCGCATGTGAGCCGACATTGAAATTCTCACTTGCTGCGCTGCCCCATGCACTAGTGGTCACCATGGCTGTTCTTCTCCTCACCGGAGCAGGTGATCCCGAGCCCTAACTCCCCCAGGAGGCCCCGAACCAGCCTATTTAAACTCCACCCCTCTCGGCCATGAAGGGGGAGAAGCATAAACCTTGCCAAAACTCGCCAAAATTGTTCCGGACCCTCCTCCACCCTTAGAGCACTTGATCCCCAGTGAAATTCCCTGCCATTTCTCCTCGAAAGCTCGATTTCGAGTTGAAATTCCACCCAAAACCGGGACACTTCTCCACGGTGAGCCGATTCCCAAATTGATTGGCTCTGCACCTTCACCGGACCGAGGGAAGGTATCCACCATCAAAAGCCCCATCTCCAGGCCACCCAGTTGCTCCAGCCTCCAAGCTTTGTGATCGGGCTTGGTCGAAATCATATCCAGACAATTCACCAGACCAGGAGACTTCATCTGGAGCTTCCTGGGACCCAATCGAAGGTGTAACAACTCTAAGATTGAAGCCACACTTCTCTGAGCCAAGGTATGAGCTAACTCTCCATCCCGAGCTTCTGGAGATTCTCCATTTCAAATGCCTTAGTTTCAATGCATGTTAGCCGTATAGATGTGTTCGTCTCTTCAAGACGAATCCATAGAGCATAAGAACATAAAAATCCATTGAGTATCGAGTGAGATATTAGGGATTTAGTGTGGACGGCTCTCGGGTGAGAACACTTGGGGACGATGAACGGATGCCGTCCATTCGATACACGCGCGCACGGACGGCGCGGATCGCATCGGACCGGGAGACGGTACGAGAACCGCGGGGCCCGGGCTGCCGACTCGAGTGGCGGCGTCGAATGGGAGCGCGCGCGCGGCCTTTCGGAGGCTGCGAGGATGCGGCGGCGGCGACTCGGATAAGTAGAAAATTAGGGATTTTTCGATTTATTTAATTCCCTAAACTTCAAAATTCATATCTACGTGTAGAAAAATAAGAAAAATAAAATAAAAATACCCTCTTGCTCGGTGAAGAGAAGAGAATAATGTGGAAAAGAAATCACTTAATTTCATCGAATATTTTATTTTTTATGATTTATTTACTCTCTGCATTGTTTTAATTCTCCATGCATGCATACAATTCACCATGGCATGAGACCATAGGGCTTTTGAAGCCTCTGAATTTGGGAACATTCCCTGAATTTTCCAAAGTCAAAGGCCATCCCTATGAAGAGTTCTTGATTTTTCAAGTTCAGGTCATTGTTTTGAGTATTTTAATTCCAGTAAATAGCATGTTGTGAAATAAATTTTAGGAAAATTTGGTGATGTTCCTTATGACCAGAGAACCCTAGGAAAAATAGATTTTGGCTTAGTTCATTCAAAATAACCCTAATTGGCTTAAACACCCAAAATAGGTCTTTAATTAATTAGAGTTAACCAGGCATCAAATTGACTTGAAATCAATTCTCCACTGACCATTAGGATCAGAGGAATCCACCATAAAAATTTGAGGTCAATTGGACTTGGTTAGCCCCACTAATTGGGTTGATTAAGTCACTTAGCCATTTTAAACTTTAAAAATTCATAACTTTTAAAATACTTTTCAAAAATTCACCAAATTGGTTTTGGAGCCTCTCTGATATCAGGGGAACCTAAGAAAAGTAAAACTTCAATTTTCTAAAAAAGTTGATTTTTAATAATATTTTAATATTTTTAATAATTAAAAAATAATAAAAATCACAAAAATAATAAAATTCACCAAAATGTCACATTTTGAATTTTAATCACTTAGGAACAAATCCCACATTTTTCTTAGGTCTATTTAGTGAGATATTGAATTTTAAAGTTTTAAGGTAATTTTAAAATTAAAAAATGTATTTTCTAGCATTTTCACTAAAATAATTATAATAAATCATAGAAAAATCAGAAAATTGCAAAATTTGCTTCTCTGGTTTTCTTGATATCAGAGAGATTTTTGAAAAATATAAAACCCATTTTTCAACATTTATTTTATTTTTAAATTAATTAACACTCCAAAACTCAAAATAATTATAATAAAAATAATATAATTCAAAAAATCACCAAAATTGGTCCAAGTGCTTCTCTGGTCATTAGGAATGTCCCCTAATTTTCTTAAGGACAGAAACTTTCCCTTGGTCATGTTATTAAATTTTCCTTGGAAATCTCTATTTTCCACCAAAAATAATTATATAAATAAATTAAATACAGAAAAAATCACATTTTCTCCTCTCATGTCTTTATTGATATATGAGTGAAGTCACATAAAAATTTCAAGTTCATTTAAGCCTAATTTAGTGAGTTATGAAATTATTAAGCTTGAAGGGCAAAATGGTAATTAAAATTTTAACCCTTAATTAAAACTTTAGGTTTAATAAAATTAACAAGTAAAATATTTGATCTTAATCTGATTTGGATGATTGAAATTTAAATAATTAAAGGGTAGAAACTCATTAAACAATTTTTAAAATGATTAAACTTTAATTAAATAATAGATTAAATTTTGAAGAATAATAAAATTGGAATTATTAAAATAAGGGATATTTATTAGGAAGAGATTTATTCTTTAATTTAAAAAAATCCCTAAACTAATTATATCATTAACACTTAACTCTTAATTAAAATGATAACTCAAATTTAAAATATTAAAAGACTTAATTAAATCATTAAACTCTTTTAAAATCTCAATTAAAATTATAAATTAAATTAAATTAAAATTAAATTAAATAAAATTAAATTAAATTAAACTAAATTGAAATTAAATTAAATAAAATAAAATTAAATTAAATTAAATAATTAAATTAAATTAAATTAAACAATTAAATTAAATTAAATTAAATTAAATTAAATTAAATTAAATAATTAAATTAAATTAAATCGAAATCAAATTAATTAAACATCAAATTAAATTAAATTAAATTAAATTAAATTAAAACTCAATTAAATTAAATTGAATTAAATATAACATCACCTAAGACATAAAAGAAATTAAATATAAAGCAACTTGAACAACTATTCCAATTTTAAACCCTTTAACTTAAATCGAATCATTTGAATACTTAATTTACCCTTGAAAGCTTTGATTATTATAACTCCTAAATGAAACATTAAATGAAGTGCTACTTCACTCATAAGATATTCAAATGTCTTAATTCACTGGCAAGTTAACAAAACTTGAAAACCTCGGATGATTGATTCATTTATATAATTAAATTCATTTGGACTTAAAACAATCCTAGAAATATTGAAAAGATGTTTAAGATTCTTCTTAAGCACTTCCTCGATATGATAGGATATTTATAAGAACAATTGAATTTAATTGTTCTTTGATGAAGAAAATCGTCCTCAAACAAAAACACAAAGAACTCTAGACGTCATAGGAGATGACTAGCTATAGGATTAGGAATTTGGTAGAAAACCATAACCTTTCCCTTAGCTTTACTTAGGAACTTGCTTAAATATTCTAATTGTGTTTTAAGTGCAGCTTGGGATGACGGGAAGACCCTCCGAGTACGCTTTTATTTTATTGCAATTCACTCTCTTGCAATTTACTTTCTCGCAATTTACCTTCTTGCGACTTACTTTATTGCGAAATGCATTTATTTTTTTCTTGCATGATAAAACAACTCGTTGCATGAAAACCCACACCTTTAGGATAGTCCCTAAAGCTGAAATCAAAACTAAGTTAAAAGTCATTGCGAGATAAAATTCACCGCCACAACATTTCAAAATATAAAACAACTCGAAATTTAATCACAAACGGAACACAAAACTACGATTGCGACTAAATTAAAACGTCATGTTGGATGATCGGGAATACCTCGGATGATGTAACCTACGTGTTTCTAACGGGATTTCCCACGGTCTAAATGAAAGTGTGGAACTCATTCGATTGAGTTTAGCAAATTCATCCGGACTAAGTGAATGCGATAAAAATAATGATGCGGAAGGATGGAACCGTGGGATCTTAACCGGTGTCGTTATAATCAACTTTAAGATTTGTTTTAATCAAAATACAAGAACACTTAGAAAATTAAGACTTCTCTAAACCAAAACACTTTTCTCATCCCCAGATTTATGATTTCTAAAACTAAACCTCTGCAACAACAAGGAGCTTGGAGCATGGTGGGCGACACGGCCATCGTCATCAACAAAACTTGAACCTACTTCAACGAAAACCTTCTTAGAATTAAACAACAAAGTCATAGGACTTCGAGGTAGCTTGCACTAGTGCAACATAAATCCTCAACTCTTCGTTAGGCATTTGCATTGCAAATTAAGCCCTAACCGGTCTTAGGATTCCGAGGTAGTCGTCCGATACGACAATAAACCCTCACATCTTCAGCTATTTGTTTGATTTCATCATACAAATATAAGCCCTAATTAATCAAAATTGGCAAGATTGAAATACTAAATAAACATTAGGACTTTCCTAAATTCAAGCCAAACAATAGGATAGTCGGGAAATTACCGAAGTTCACTTCGAATCAGTGATTTCTCCTACCTTTCTTCCTTTGGATTCACAAAACAAAATGTTCCAAATTTGATCCATTCCCTATTGAAATTCCAAAATTCAATCTTTGAAAACCTTAAACTTTGAAATTCTTGAGAGCACAATTATTGGTTATTATCGAGAGTTTTCTTAGGTGATTCCCGTCACTTAAGATGTAATTAACTATAGGGGCTTGCCCTTATAGGGAATTTTAAAGAACCCGAGTAATATAAACCCTGTTTAATACTTTCATATTAAGCGGGGAATTTGTCGGCTTATAAAATTGGTTCGCGGACCAAACGGATGTCACGAAAACTTCTAGTTTATTTGATCGAGCCCCACCCTCGAGCAGTGTATCTATCCTTAGGGATAGATACACGGTTTGTGGTGCGGTGCTCGTTTATATAAACTATTTGGGATGTGAGATCGGTTTAATCTCATATCTTAAAACTTTCAAATTTAAAATTATTTTCAAAATCAAATACTACATTTTCAAATTATTTATTTAAATTAAATTAAAAATTCGCCGACAATTTCTGTAGGCGACCCCTTTTCAAAATACAATACAACCTAAAAATATGCCGACACCTCCTCATCTCTTCTCTTTCTTTTGCTAATCGTCGAATATCAGTCCTCTAGTGGTCCTTTCTATGCATCCTCGCAGTTGTTGTGTGATAGCTATCGGGTTCCCTTCTCACGAGTCCCCTTTACTGCAGTAGCACTTTCTTCGGATTCAAGTCTCCTGACGAGACTTTCCTTTTCAGGCCGTTGTTTCAATATTAATTGTCCGAGTAGTGGGACGCCGCACCATCCTTCAGCGGCGAAGGTACAGGACTAGATGGTACGTCGACCAAATCTTTGGAAGGTGGTATCCTCCCTAATTTGTAATCCTGAAACAACGATACGCGGACTAGCCTTCATCCTTTTATTTGGCTATTCTGTAACGATGGCGGGTTTTACTCGTGGCCCAAGATGGGATTTGACTGGCACCCGCCCTATCCTTCTTAGAATCTCCGATACGGGGCATTTCTCTTTCTTCGCTAGCTTCTCGATCACGGTACGTAGTCGAGCAAATGGTGTGATCCTAGCCCTTTTCTTTCTGCTGTCGTTGTAGTATGCGAGTCGAGGTAATGTAGAAACTATCCTACAGACATTTTCCTCGTCAGATGCGGCGGAAAGGGGATGGAATCTACTTCCTTCCAAAAGGGGTTTATCTTCAGGCAATGGTATGTATTCAGGTAGTGGTGTGTACTCAGGGATTTCTGGGATTTCCTCCGGAAAGCGATTTCGGCGGCTACGGCCTTCCTGGCAATCTTCCTACTTCTGTTCCTTCTTTGGGTCCGTGTTAGTGATGAAATTCTTGAGCTGGACCCAATTTCAAAAATAGAAGGTCTCACAGGAAGGCCTGTACCCTCCGCGGTAACAGGTTCACCATAGTTTTAGATTTCCTTCCCCTTTAATTTGGCAGAAGCCGGGGTAGGTGCAGAGACAACTAGACCAGTGGGGGTAGCAAGAACAGTCCTTCTGTGGACAGCAGTACTCCTCTCTGTTGGAATCTTTTGCGGGGGAGGAAACTCTCGAGTTGACCTGAGGTTGAACTCGATCGGCGGCTTCTCGGCTTCGGATACTTTGTTTGTCGGCGCGAAAAGGGAAACATCGGTGATCTTGACATTCGTGTTCTCGAATCCTTGTCCAAACCGGATGATCCCATTGTCGGGCGGCTCATCCTTGTAAACGACGAAAGTCGAGTCCATTGGTGAAGGAGAAAATCGGCTTTGGGGCTTCCATTTGCCGGGGTAGATTCGATTGTCAGTCCCAAGTTATGCTTCTTCTCATCAGGACGAAAAGAAACGAATCGAAAAGAGTCCGAACACATTCTTGTTCATGTATTTATAAGAAGGAGTTATTTGTTAAAAGATTCATTCATTAGAGGGTTTGTTTATTTAGAACGGAATGTTCAAAGGTGTAGAGAAGGTAATGAATCCGATTCGAGTTGGAAAGGAAAAGAAAGTCTTATGCAAGACCTCTCGACTGGAAGGATCACTCTAAACTAACACCTATTGGGGGTCCACCCCACCTCAGAAATGAGGTAAAAGGATCTCGGAACCTCTCTGTTTAGGGGTGTCTAAACAGTGGCTCCTAAATCCGAGAGAATGTTGGCTATACTTGTTTAAGGTAGAAATGAACATAGTATTCCAACGGAAAAAAGGGTAGCTTGATCCATAAGGGACATGGATACACTACCGATTTTCAAAAGCAGAATTGTCTGATTAAAAATGGAGAGAGGAATTATCCTCAGTGAGTCGCTGAAAATTGTACGGCTTATTTTAGGGTTGTGTTGTATTTTGAAAAGGGGTCGCCTACAGAAATTGTAGGCGAATTTTTAAAATTTTAAATTTAGTTTAAATATATATAATTTGAAAAGTAGCATTTGATTTTGAAAATTTTTAAGATATGAAATCAAACTGATTTCACATCCCAAATAGTTCACATAAACGAGCACCGCACCACAAACCGTGTATGTATCCCGAAGAATAGACACACTGCTTGATAATGGGGCTCAATTAGATAAACTAGAAAGGTTTGTGACATCCGTTTTGTCTGCGAACCAATTTTATAAGCCGACAAATTCCCCTGCCTAATATGAAAACATTAAACAAGGTTTATATTACTTGGGTTCTTTAAAATTCTCTATAAGGGCAAGCCCCTATAGTTAATTACATCTTGAATGAAGTGAATCATCTAAGAAAACTCTCGATAATAATCGATGAGTTACGCTCTCGATAAGTTCAAAGTTTAAGTTTTCGAAGAGTTGAATTTTGGAATTTCGATAGGGAATAGATCAAGTTTGGAACATTTTGTTTTTGGGAATTCAAAGGAAGAAAGGTAGGAGAAATCACAGATTCGAAGTGAACTTCGGTAATTTCCCGACTATCCTATTGTTTGGCTTGAATTAAGGAAAGTCCTAATGTTTATTTAATGTTTTGATCTTGCCAATTTTAATTAATTTGGACTTATATTTGTATGACATGATCATACAAATAGCCTCGAAGATGTGAGGGTTTATGTCGTATCGGACGACTACCTCGGAGTCCTAAGACCGGTTAGGGCTTAATTTACATGATATGATCATGCAAATGCCTAACGAAGAGTTGAGAATTTATGTTGCACTAGGCAAACTACCTCGAAATCCTATGGCTTGGTTATTTAATTCTAGGATATGTTTTCTTCGATGTAGATTCAAGTTTCATGCGACGACGATGGCCGTGTCTGCCCACCATGCTCCAAGCTCCTTGTTGTTGCAGAGGTTTAGTTATAGAAGTCATAAATCAGGAGATGAGAGAAGTGTTTTGGTTTAGAGAACTTCTTAATTACTAAGTGTTTTTGTGTTTTAATTAAAACAAATCCTAAAGTTGATTATAACGACACCGGTTAAAATCCCACGGTTCCATCCTTCCGGCATCGTTATTTTTATCGGATTCACTTAGTCCAGATGAATTTGCTAAACTCAACTGAATGAGTTCCACACTTTCATTTAGACCGTGGGAAATCCCGTTAGTAACACGTAGGTTACATCATCCGAGGTATTCCCGATCATCCAACAGGACGTTTTAATTTAGTTGTAATTGTAGTTTTGTGTTCTGTTTGTGATTAAATTTTTAGTTGTTTTATATTTTAAAATGTTGTGGCGGTGAATTTTATCTTACAGTGACTTTTAATTTAGTTGTGGTTCCAGTTTTAGGGACTATCCTAAAGGTGTGGGTTTTCATGCAATAGTTGTTTATCATGCAAGAAGGTAAGTGCAATGCGATTAAATAAATTGCGATAAGGTAAATTGCGATAAAATAAAAGCGTACACTGGAGGGTATTCCAGTCATCCCAAGCTGCACTTAAAACACAATTAGAATATTTAAGCAAGTTCCTAGGTAAAGCTAAAGGGAGGTTTATGGTTTTCTACCAAATTCCTAATCCTATAATCTAGTCATTTCCTATGACGTCTAGGTTCTTGTGTTTTGGTTTGAGGACGATTTTCTTCATCGAAGAATAATTAAGTTCGATTGTTCTTATAAGTATCCTATCATATTGAGGAAGTGCTTAAGAAGAATCTTATACATCTTTTCAATCTCGATAGGATTGTTTTAAGTCCGGATGGAGTTAATCATGCAAATGAATTAATTGTCAGGAATTGAAGTTTGTTATCTTGCTCGAGTGAACTAGGACATTTGAATATCCTATAAGTGAAGTAACATTTCATTTAATGTTACGTTTAGGAGTTATGGTAACCAAAGCTTTCGAGGGCAAATTGGAGTTCAAATGGTTTGTGATTTAAGTTTAATTTCAGTTATCAGATTTAAATTTGGAATAGTGTTCAAGTTGCTTTATATTTAATTTCTTTATGTCTTAGGTGATGTTATTTTTTAATTCAATTTAATTTAACTTTAATTTAATTTAATTTAGTTTAGTTTTAATTTTTAATTTAATTTATTTAATTTAAATTTATTTTAATTTTAACTTGATTTTATATTTTTTTACTTTAATTTAATTTAATTTAATTTGATTTAATATGATTTAATTTAGTTTAATTTAATTTAATTTAATTTAATTATTATTATTTTTAATTTAATTTTATTTGATTAATTTAATTTAATTTTAATTAAATTTAATTCAATTTAATTTAATTAATTTAATTTAATTTAATTTAATTTATTTGATTTAATTTAATTCAAATTAATTTAATTAGTTTGATTTAATTTAATTTAATCTTTAATTTAATTTTATTTTTTAATCTTAATTTAATTGAAAATTTAAAAAGAGTTTAATAATTTAACTTTTAATTTAATTTTAATGATTAAGTCCTTTAACATTTTAAAACTTAAATTTGAATTATCATTTTAATTAAATATTTTTGATATGATTAATTTAGGGATTTTTAAATTAAAGAATAAAAACCTCTTCCTAATAATATCCCTATTTAATAATTCCAATTTTATTATTCTTCCAAATTTAATCAATTATTTAATTAAGGTTTATTTTAATTATCCTCAAATTATTTAGTAGGTTTCTACCCTTCAATTATTTGAATTTCAATCATCCAAATCAGATTAAGATCAAATATTTTACTTGTTAATTTTATTAAACCTAAAGTTTTAATTAAGGGTTAAAATTTTAATTACCATTTTTCCCTTCAAGCTTAATAACTTCATAACTCACTAAATTGAGCTTAAATGAACTTGAGAATTTTATGTGACTTCACTCATATGTCGATAAAGACATGAGAGGAGAAAATGTGATTTTTCTATATTTAATTTATTTATGTAATTATTTTTGATAGAAAATAGAGATTTCCAAAGAAAATTTAATAATATGACCAAGGGAAAGTTTCTGTTCTTAAGAAAATTATGGGACATTCCTAATGACCAGAGGACCATTTGGACCAATTTTAGTGATTTTTTGAATTATATTATTTTTATTATAATTATTTTCATTTTTCGAGTATTAATTAATTTAAAAATAAAATAAAGGTTGAAAAATGAAATTTATATTTTTCAAAAATCTCTCTGATATCAAGGAAATCAGAGAATCAATTTTTACAATTTTCTGATTTTTTTTTGATTTATTGGAATTATTTTAGTGGAAATACTAGAAAATATATTTTTTAAATTTTAAAATTTCCTTAGGGCTTTAAAATTTAATATCTCATCAAATAGATCTAAGAAAAATATGGGGTTTGTTCCTAAGTGATTAGAATTCAAAATGTGACATTTTAGTAAATTTTATTATTTTTGTGATTTTTATTATTTTTTATTTATTAAAATATTAAAATAATGCAAAAAATTAACTTTTTTAGAAAATTGCAATTTTATTTTTCTTAAATTCCCCTGATATCAGAGAGGCTCCAAAACCAATTTGGTGAATTTTTGAAAAGCATTTTGAAAGTTATGAATTTTTAAAGTTCAAATTGACTAAATGGCTTAATCAACCCATTTAGTAGGGCTAACCAAGTCCAATTGACTTCAAATTTTTATGGTGGGTTCCTCTGATCCTAAAGGTCAGTAGAGAATTGATTTCAAGTCAATTTTATGTATGATTAGCTCTAATTAATTAGAGACCTATTTTGGGTGTTTAAGCCAATTAGGGTTATTCTAAGTGAATTAATTCAAAATCTATTTTTCCTAGGGTCCTCTGGTCATAAGAAACATTACCAAATTTTCTTAGAATTTATTTCACAACATGCTAATTATTAGATTAAAAATACTCAAAACAGTAACATGAATTTGAAAAATCAATAACTTCTCATAGGGATGGCCTCTGACTTTGGAAAATTCAGGGAATGTTCCCAAATTCGGAGGCTTCAAAGCCCTATGGTCTCATGCCATGGTGGATTTTCTACATGCATGGAGAATTAAAACAATGCGAGAGGGAAATAAATCATTAAAAATAAAATACTTGATGAAATTAAATGATTTCTTTTCCACATTATTCTCCTCTGTTAACCGAAGCGAGAGGGTATTTTTATTTTATTTTTCTGATTTTTCTACACAAAGTTATGGATTTTTGAAGTTTAGGGAATTAAATAAATCAGAAAATACCCTAATTTTCTATTTATCCACGCGGCGCCGCGTCAACCTCGGCAGCTCCGAAAGCACACGCGTCGCTCTCCGGCGTGATCCTGGCCGTCCGTCCGCGCTTGTATTAAATGAACGGCATCCGTTCATCGTCCCCAAGCGTCCTCACCCGAGAGCTGTCCGTCTTCTAGGCCTAAGATCTCACTCGATACTCAATGGATTTTCGTGTTCTTATGCTCTATGGATTTGTCTCAAGAAGACGAACACATCTATATGGTTTATGTGGCATGAAATTGACTCAATGAAAATGGAGAATGTTCAGAAGCTCGGGAAGAAGAGTGAGGCCATACCTTTGCTCAGAGAAGTGTGGCTTCGATCTGAGGGTTGTGTCACCTTCGATTGGATCCCAGCAAGCTCCGGATGAAGTCTCCTGGTGCGGTGAATTGCCTAGCTATGAAAGTGACCACGGCCGGTCACCAAGCTTGGAGGGCTGGAGCAATCGGGTGGCTTGGAGATGGGGCTTTCGAGTGGGAAACTTCTCCTCTTGGTCCAGGTGAAGGTGTAAGACAAGTCGATTTGAGGTTTGGCTCATCGTGGCAAAGTGGCTCAGTTTTGGGTGAAGTTTCAGTTGAGATATTGGATTCTGTTGGTGGGGATTAGGGTAAATTGACACTGGGGATCAACTGCTCTAAGGATGGAGAAGGGTTTGGAATAATTTTGGCAGAGTTTCGGTAAGGTTTGTGCAACTCTCCTCTCAGGCCGTGAGGGGGTCGGGTTTAAATAGAGGTGGCTGGAGAGCCTCACAGGGATAGCCAATGGTTGGGATCAGCTGCTCTAGGCATGGGAAGAACAGCCATGGTGGCCATTGGGCATTAGGCAGCTCAGCAAGGTGGAATTCCAAAGTTGGGCTCACATGTGAGCTCTCGGCCTGGTGGTTTCCGGCGGCTGTGGTGGCTGGCCGGCCAGGGTCAGGTCACCCTCAGGCTCAGGGAGGTCAGGGCTAGGGCTTAGTGTATTCAATTGGCAGTTGCCAAGTGTAAAGTGGTTGGATCAAAATGGAATGGGGGCATGGCTAATCTTGGTTTAATTTGGTCAACCCATGTGTTTGGGTTGGGTTCACCATCAAAGGCTTGACCTTGGGTGAGGGGAATCATTTGGGTCAGTTGAATTGTGGTAGTGAAGTCCCCATCCATGGTGAGGTGGCTAAACATGGTTTAGAGTGTATCATGCTTAAGGTAAAAGGGCTTAAAAAGGGTTTAAGAATGAGTCCTCTCTCTTACCATTAATGGTTTGGTGAGGTGGAAAGTGGATTCCATGGCTCTCATGGCTCCTATAGGGCTCATGCATGGCTTCATGGCTTGTCTTTGGCTTGGGGAAAAGCTTGGTCAATTTCATGAAAAGGGATCTTAGAAATTTTGGTAATTTGATAGGAATTTGTATGGGGCTTAATTTGGAATCATTTGATGATTGATTTGAACTTAGGGATGATTTTAATTAAGGGTATGATGAGAAGAATTTGTCATATGGGCTTTAGCATGAAATTTGGGCTTTTAGGAGGGTTTAAGAAGGTGGGCCTTTGGTTTGAAAATAAATTTATGGATGGGAATTTTGTAAAGGATTGGGCCAAAGAAAAGTTGTGTTTAGTTCATAGATGTGTCATGAGTGATTTGAAATGAGTTTGGAATGATTTGGGTTTGAATTGGGTTGAATGTGGGCTTCATTGGTGAATGGGCCAATATAGGTCAAATTGGGCTAACTTGGGCCAATGTTCGGCTAGGGTTGAAATTGATGTAAAATAAATGTTGGGAAATGTTTATGGGAGTGTTTCAAGGAGGTTTTGGCCTTGGTTGGGTTTTGATTTTGGGGTTTGGGCTTATTTGGGTTAGGTTTGGGTTTAGGTCAAAATTGGGCCTTTTTGTTTTGGGTTGAATTTGAGTGGGGTTTGGGTCCAATTTTTGGGCAAATCATGTTAGGGTTTTGTTTGTAGGGATGTTAAGGGAGGTTTAGAAAAGATTTGGGGTTAATTGGAGTTGAATTGGGTAAGTTTGGGTCATGGGTCCAAATTGGGCTTTAAGGCCAAAAGTGAAATTGGATCCAAATGTCAATCAAATTGGACTTGGATCTGGTCTAGATTGGTGTTGGGAATGTTGAATTGAAGTTTAGAATTGAATTTGATCAGAATTTGGGTCAATTGGGTAGGTTTGGTTTGACATTGGGTTCATTTTGGGTTAAAATGGGTCAAATTGGGGGTTTTGACAAAAGTAGGGTAAATTGACAAAATTGGGCCATGGTGTAGTTGAACAAAATGAAATTGGGAATAGTTGGGATTTTTTGGAATTTTTTGGGAATTTTATGAATTTTTGGATTTTTGGGTCAGGAGGGGTATTTTGGGTATTTTGAGGGTATTGGGAGGTATTTTTGGTATTTTTGGCTATGGATAATCAATTTGAGTAATGTGGAAATGTTTGGGATTAGTTTTGGGGAATTTTGGGTGATTTGGAAATTTTGGAGGATTTCAAGGGTTTTGGGTAGGCTAGGCGGGTGTAGGGTCCCGGGGGTCAAAAATTGAAAATTTGGGAAATTGAAGATTGGGTAAATGTAAGTGGAATAAAATCATTTTGGTTGAGCCATGAAGCCATATCAAGCCCACATGAGCCATGAAGGGACTCATTTGAGGCATCCACTATGTTGTTCCTAACCCTCTTAGCCAAACCATCCATGTGAATCACCTTCATGAGTCAGGAGGTCAAGTTGGATATGGGTGTGTTTTTAGGATGTGTGTGAAAGTGTAGTGTATAAATGTAGTGCATGTGTAAGTCAGCCCCTCACCAGACCAGGCCACCCAGGGTAGTCCTAAGGCCAAAGAGCCCTATAGGAACTCATCATTTAAACTTCCACATTTGATTTCAACCCTCTAGGTGATTAGGGGTATACAATCAAGTTTGTGGAGTTTGCAGGGAGTTAAGAAGTGGTTTAAATTTCTAAGTGGTGGGTCCCAATTCTAATCCTCTAAGATAGTCAAAGGAAAAGCCTAAGGCTAGATCCTAAGTACTAAAAAGAAGAAGAGAAGACCTCATCAAAAATGAGGTCAACAGGAGCAAGTATTAATCTCATGCCATTTTCTATTTTTTGAAGATTGAATTTAGGAGAGATTACTCCCAACACTATGACCCTTCAGTTAGCTGATAGATCTATCACTTATCCTAAAGGAGTTATAGAGGAAGTATTTGTTAAAGTGGATAAATTTCTCTTCCCTGTAGATTTCATCGTACTTAATATGGAAGAAGATAAAGAGATACCTATTATTTTAGGGAGACCTTTTCTAGCTACCGGACGAGCTATGATTGATGTGCAAAAGGGAGAATTAACCATGAGAGTTAATGATCATGAGATTAAATTCAATGTTCTTAAATCAATGAAGTACCCTGATAAAGAGAAATGTTATCGAATGGATATAATTGATTATTTAATTGAGAAACATTATCAAGAAAAATGTAAAGTCATTTCTGAAGAAAAGTTTGAATTTTTAACTGATGAAAATGAAGAAGTAAAAGAAGAAGAGACTCATTTTATTAAAGATAATTGGGAAACCTTAGACATAACTCAAAATGATATACTTTTACCATCAATTAAAAAAGTCCCTGAACTGGAATTAAAAATGTTACCTTCACATTTAAAATATGCATTTCTTGGAAATTCGTTAACCTTACCTGTTATTATTTCTTCCGAACAGAGTAAAGATCAAGAAGAAAAATTACTAGGTGTGTTAAAGAATTATAAGAAAGCTTTTGGTTGGACTATTGTTGATATAAGAGGAAAAAGCCCTTCCAATTGTATGCATAGAATTTTAATGGAAGAAAATTTTAAACCTACTATTGAACCGTAAAGAAGATTAAATCCTATCATGAAAGAGGTTGTTAAAAAAGAAATTGTTCAGTGGTAGATGTTAGTATTATGTATCCTATTTCAGATAGTCAATGGGTAAGTCCTATTCATTGTGTTCCGAAGAAAGGAGGTGTAATTGTCATTGTCAATGATAAAAATGAACTAATTCCTACAAGACAAGTTACTGGATGATGAATTTGTATTGATTATAGGAAATTAAATGACGCCACTAGAAAGGATCATTTTCCTTTACCTTTCTTGGATCAAATGCTCGATAAACTAGCTGGACACCCATATTTCTGTTTTCTGGATGGATATTCTGGTTATCATCAATTACTTATTGCTCCTGAGGAGCAAGAGAAAACAAGATTTATAAGTCCTTATGGAACCTTTGCTTTTAGAATAATGTCTTTTGGTTTATGTAATGCACCTGCAACTTTTCAAAGATGTATGATGTCAATATTTTGTGATTTGATTGACAAAGGAATTGAAATATTCATGGACAATTTTTCAGTTTTTGGAACTTCTTTTGAATCTTGTTTGGAAAACATTTCCAAAGTTACGAAAAGATGTGAAGAAACAAACTTAGTTCTTAAGCGAGAAAAATGTCAATTCATGGTCACAGAAGGCATTGTACTTGGTCACAAAGTTTCACAAAAAGGGATAGAAGTAGATCAAGCGAAAGTAAAAATTATTGCTGAATTGCAACCACCTACTACTGTTACTGATGTGAGAAGTTTGTTAGGTCATGCTGGATTTTATAGAAGATACATAAAGGTTTTTTCTAAAATTGTTAAACCTCTTTGTCATTTATTGGAAAAAGATGCGAAATTGGAATTTAACAAAGAATGTATTAATGCTTTTAATATTCTAAAAGAAAAACTAATAACTGCACCTATCATTGTTGCACCTAATTGGAATAAATCTTTTGAATTAATGTGTGATGCAAGTGATTTTGTAATTGGAGTTGTATTAGGACAAAAATATGAGAACGTTTTCAAAGTTGTATATTATGATAGTAAAACTCTCACTGAAACACAAAGAAATTACACTACCACTGAGAAGGAGCTTCTAGCTATAGTATATATCTTTGATAAATTTAGACCTTATCTTCTTGGTACTAAATGAATAGTTCATACTGATCATTCTGCTATTAAATATCTAATATCTAAGAAGGATTCTAAACCTAAACTTATAAGATGGGTTTTATTTCTACAAGAATATGATTTTCAAATAGTAGATAGAAAAGGAACTGAAAACCAAATTGCTGATCATTTTTCTAGAATTAAAAATTATATTATTTCTGAAGAAAATATAAATAAGAAATTTCCTGATGAATCTTTATATGTTATTCAAGGATGAAAAACACCTTGGTATGCTGATATTGTTAACTATTTAGTTAGCAATATTTTACCTTATGAATTGGATAACAAATTTATTAAGAAATTTAAATATGATGTTAAATCTTATATTTGGGAAGATTCTCATATATTTAAAATTGGAAGAGATTCTATAATTCGAAGATGTGTACCTTATGAGGAAACTTTTGCTATTATTCAAAAATGTCATGATTCTGATTTTGGAGGACACTTTGGCATAGATAAAACTGGATTCAAAATTTTAAATTCTGAATTTTATTGGCCTACCTTATTTAAAGATGTGAGACATTATGTGAAAACATGTGATCGATGTCAAAGGATGCGAAATATATCTAAGAAGGATGAAATGCCTTTAAACTTTATATTGGAAGTTGAAATTTTTTATATATGGTGTTTAGACTTTATGGGACCATTTGTTCCATCATCTGGAAAAACTTATATTTTATTAGCAGTTGATTATGTTTCAAAGTGGATTGAATCTGTTGCTTTACCAAACTGTGATTCTAAAAGTGTTTCTAAATTCTTAAAGAAAATGATATTTTTAAGATTTGTAATGCTTAAGGTAATTATCACTAATGGTGGAAGTCATTTCAGGAATGTAAGAATTCAATCATTACTACAAAAATTTAGAATCAAACATAGAATTGCAACTGCTTATCACCCACAAACAAGTGGAATGGCTGAAGTATCAAACAGAGAAATTAAAAGAATTTTAGTGAAGACTGTTAATCCTAAAAGAACTGATTGGGTTGATAGACTTGATTCTACATTATGAGCTTATAGAACAGCTTATAAGACACCAATCGGAATGTCACCTTACTGGTTAATTTATGGTAAACATTGTCACTTACCTGTTAAACTTGAACATAAAGCTTATTGGGAGATAAAAGATTTTAATTTTAATTTGAATGAAGCAGTAGAAAAGCGATTATTGCAATTGAATGAGATGGAAGAGATAAAAAATGAATCATATGAAAATGCAAGGATTTATACAGAGAAAATGAAGATGTTACATGATAACAAAATTTCAGGAAAAATTTTTGAGCCAGGACAAGAAGTATTACTGTTTAATTCTCGTTTAAAACTTTTTCCAGGAAAATTAAGATCTAAATGGATTGGAGCCTATATAATTAAGAAAGTATACCATTATGGAGCTGTGGATATTAAAGACCCCAAAACAGGAAAAATTTTTAAAGTAAATGGATTAAGATTGAAGCCTTATTCAGGAGATATGAAAATGATTTATAAAGAGGCTTATGAATTGAGTCAACCTGATTAAAGATTTACATAAGTCGGGCTGACGACGTTAAACTATGCGCTTTGTGGGAGGCAACCCATAATTATCTTTTGTTTTGAGTGCTTTTATGTTTTTAATGTAAGGTTATGCCTCGATCTTGACTAATTTTATATTACTTTAGAAATATTTGATGCTTATAAGTCTTTGTTGACTTAAGCTGAAGATTATTTTGAAATATGTAAGATTTAGAAATTGGATCACTCTATTCTAAATATGAGTAAAAAGGAGATCAAGTTAACCTTCATTATGATTGCTTACAATTTGTGCTATTGAGTCTAGATTACTCTTACCAGTATGATTTACCTATATTGAAGAACGAAACTTTGAAATTTGACAATTAGGTGAAACGGAGTTGAACATAGTTCCGGCACTTAGGCGCCAAGATTCGGTGCCTAAGCGCCCGAGTTAAACTATGTATCAATAGGTCCGGCTCCTAGGAGCCAGATTTGGCGCCTAAGCACCACGGTTACTGGGTCGTGCAAAAATAAAAAATTTTCAGTTTTTCACACGATTTTCACCTTTAAATCAACCCATCTTCATCCCTAACCATCAAGCAATCAAAGTTACGTCCATTACACTTCATTCTTGAGAGATTTGAGAAATTTTTGAAGAAATGGAAGGAAGAAATCTTGGAGAAGAGGCTAGGGACATGGTCTCAAAGGATCCTCAACCCTACTTCAATGGTTTCATCACAGTAAGTTGAGAGAAAATTTCTAGTTGCTTGGATAAGTTTGAAGCGAAATTTAAAAGCATTGGAGATTGCCTTCATGAGATGTTTCATCAGATTGAACATCTAGAATGACAAATGAAACTTCAATTTGATTATTTTGCGGCTTATCAAATGCTCATGTTGAAATGTATGCTAAAAACAAATGGATTGACGAAAAGACGACTACTGATTTCCCGAGAGCGTTAGTGCTCTTTCCAAGCGGAATACACAATTTCCCTTGTGAAAATTAAAGTATTCTGGTAATGAGATCATTATTATCTGGTTTGTTGAGTCGTTGTATAAATGTAGTGAATCGATTGTATTTGTGTATTTGCCTTCATGTTCAATGTGTGTTGTTTTTGCATAGAAATTGTTGTGTTTGATTGTGTATTAGGAACTTGAATCAAGTATGATACTTATCTGGAATATATTGAGCCAATATTGAAGATTATAAATAGAATTTAGTGAAGTTTGATTTAAACTTTATGTTTGATTGGTGGATTTAATATTTAATTTTTAAAATTTTTGGAAAATGTTTTGGAAGTTAGAAACTGAAGCTTTACTCTAATGTGAGTAATTGGAAGTTGAATTTATGAATTTTGGTGGAAAATTAAATTTAAAAATAATTTTTTGTGAAAGGAGAGTCTGGCGCCTTGGCGCCAGAATTCGGCGCCTAAGCGCTGGTTCGGTCTGTACCTGAAAAATTCCTTAAATACCCCTAAAAGCCATTATCGACGCCTAAGCCTTCTTCTTCCTCCATTTCTTGCAAAAATTGGCTTTTAGAATCCATTTTGAGGTTAAAACATCAAGGATATGGGGGTGAAACTACTCAAATTCTTCGTCTCAAGGTCAGATCTACACTTTAAACCATTAATTTTCGATTTTCACCATAAATTTCCCTAGGTTTTGTTAAGAACCAAAATTTTGAAAAAATTTTGATTTTTAGTGATTTCTTTGGATTTTTAAACTTATTTTAAGTTTTCTAAACTTAAAAAGAGTTTAAATTTTTTATTCCTAAATTTGTTCTTGTTTTCTTTCACGTTTAGATGGCTCTGAAATCTAAATGCGGGAAGGCACGAGACAACTTCGATAACAGCAAATTTTCTACTACGGCTATGCATTTTCAATTCCACAAATTTGCGATGTCGAGGAAGTTCATTTCAGAATGAAGTTTCTATCATCCGGGGGAGATGATTGAAAACACTATTGTTGCGCACAACTGGCAATGATTTTGTTATTTCACTGTTGTTGCTGTTATCCCTATAGTTCGAGAGTTTTATGCAAATTTTCTGGATGCCGAAGATTATGAAGTTTTTGTCAGAGGTGTCGGAGTAGGATTTACTCCTGAAAGAATCAATGTTTTTTATGGCCTGCCACCGACTATAGAGTGCCACTATTCTGGATTATCTCCATCTGAGGAAGATTTGGATATGATCATTGCTTATTTGACTGACGGTACTGGATCTTGGAAGATAGGGAAAGGAAAAAGGGTAAACTTCAAATCCTCCAAGTTAAATGGTATTTCTCAAGCATGGCACTATTTTATTTCTGCAAGATTGTTACCTTCCAACCACCTGAGTGAAGTGACTAGAGATCGAGCGATCTTAAACTACTGTATTCAGGAAAGGAAGACTATTGATGTCGGCAGTATTATTTATGATTTTGTGGACTCTACTATGAGATCCAGCACTTTTGTTGGACTGGGATTCCCATCTCTGATTTATTCATTATGTATTAGCAATGGAGTGACTGCAGATATTTCAGAGGAAAGGTTGAAGACTACTAAGCCGATTGGTCAGGAGAGCATTAGCATATATGATCGTCTTCGAGGGAAGAGATCGACTGCTCCTTCTTCTTCTGCACCTACTCCAGGTAGACCTTCTACTTCCCGACCTTCTACTTCTGCTGAGCCACCATCGAGTTTCTGGGAGTCAATGCATGATCAGTTTATAGAGCAGCAACAAGAGTTATTTCA
This sequence comes from Papilionanthe hookeriana x Papilionanthe teres, assembly GCA_022702705.1. NCBI lineage: Eukaryota > Viridiplantae > Streptophyta > Magnoliopsida > Asparagales > Orchidaceae > Papilionanthe > Papilionanthe hookeriana x Papilionanthe teres. The sequence continues at coordinate 92,485,857 of CM040422.1, forward strand.
AACTCACTGCAGGGTTGATACTATTGATAGGAAACTTGATCATTTATCTGATTATACCCAGAGGAAGAGTAGTTATGATGCTGAGTATGATAAAGCCCTCGTTAGATTTCTGAAGGGTGAGCATAATGTTAGTTTCCCTACTTTTCCTAGTTTCACACCATTTGTTGATCCTAAGGATGTTGAGTTTTCCTTTGGTGACAATGATAATGATGAGGCTTCAGCCAGTGACTAGTAGTTGATAGATCTCTATGTTGTGCTACTTTATTGTTAGTTTGTTTTGTTTGGTTTGTTTTTTTAGTTTGATGTTTGATGTATGTTGATTTGTTTATGTACCTGTGTGGATTGATTAGTGTTAAGATTATGTTGTTAGAATATTCTTAGTATATTGTGTTTGAAACTGAGATTAGAGTTAATTTATGATATGTTTGTTTCGATCTACTTGTTTAGTAATTAGTAATTTTGCTCTGCTTTTATTTTGTTTTAAATTTAGTATAATCATAAAAATTAGCTCGCTTACTTTTTATACTCGCTTCAATTTTATCTTTATTATTCATAAAAGCATGAGTAGAAGTAAATTTTTATTTTTAAGATCGTTTTTACATACTTATAAAAATTTCCTTTTTAAAATTATGATTTTCTTTCTCTCATACTTTCAAATTTTCATAGTATACCAAAACTTAAGTTTGGGGGAAGGGAAAATACATTCAAATTTAAATTTTATTTGTCCTTAAAGAGCTAATATTTTCTTAAAATAAAAATTTTTTAACATAACTTAAGGAATGAAGAATCTATATAAGATCACTTTTATTTTTGAAATTATAAACAATTTAGTGAACTTAACCAAAATTTTAATAACTTCGATTGATTTTAAGAATAGAATTATTTAACTTAAAGAAAAATAAGATTAAGGAATTTTTCTATTCATGGTAGAAATAATGGAATTTTAGAAGTATTAAGTAATAAAAAATTATCACTTGAAAAAAGAAAAGATTGAAAAACTTTTTGAATTTTTATTCATGTTATAATAATTAAGTGGAAATATATAAGTTTTGAAAATATAAGTTAAGGATAGTGAAGTTCAAAATCATTAACAGGCTATCCAGATATAGTAATCCTCTCTATATATAAAAAAAAAGAGAAAAAAGGAGAGAGGAGAAGCTTGAGGAAATACCTAATCAAAAATTGGCTTCACTTAAATTATCTTATAGAAGGAAAACTAGTTACATATTTTACTTAATTTTTATGCATGAATCTTTATTTAAGAAAGGTTTTTTAAGAAGATCTTTTTCTTGTAAATAATCTATGAGACCTTAATATAATAAACTTCTATTATTTTCAAAATGGATGAAAAATTTGAAATCTTATGATTTGGTAGTTGAATATTCTTTAAATTCTTAAAATTAAACATAGTTAGTGAAATTGGGTTAATAATTTACTAAAGACTTTATAAAATCAAAAATTATAAGGAATCTTAAATATTTATCTTTTATTCAAAAGGTTATACATTTTATATAGTAAAAAGGGTTACTTGAGGACAAGTAACATTTAAGTTTGGGGGTTTTTGATCCATGAAAAAAAATAACTATTTTTATGCCTTGATTTTTATTAATTTCTAAGGATATTATGCTTTAATGAAAGGTATTTTTGTGTTTTTGGATGTAGGTGATGTAAAAAGGCCCAAAAAAGGAAAATGGGTGAAAAAGGAGAAAAAAGGAGTAAAAAGGGAGCAAAATACAAGAATTATAAAAAATTATGGACTGGCGCCTAGGCGCCAGAAGTTGGCGCCTATGCACCAGACTCGATACAAAAACTGTCAAGTTTTTGACGACTTTTGGATGGTTATTTTGACGGAGTGAGCGGTTATTGGACAATTTAGAAGACTGACAGTTGTTCCTTGATAATAGGACATGTGATACATTGCATTTGAACACTCCAAAATGGTTTTAATCATGAAGAGGTGCGAGCCAAAATGAAGAGATGCAAAGAACTGGACGCGATGTCCGGCGCCTAGGCACCAGATTCTGGCCTCTAGGTGCCAGACTGACCTTCTGAAGATTCATTGAATTTGGACATGTTTTGAAGAGGTGCCTTAAGGCAACCCTTGAAGTCTATGAATAGGATTCCACTCCTTCAGAAAAAAGTGTGCCCCCATTGCATCCCCTATCTCTTAGCCAGTTTAGGATCTCTCATCCTTAGAGAGAGAAATAGAGAGAGAAATAGAGGGCCACTTTTATTTAGTTTAGTGATTTTATTTTCAAATTGTTGCATCTGGAGTTCATTACACTGTGGAGTCAGTAATAATCAGAAGATATGTAGAAGGAATATTTGAGATAAGTATTTTATTTTTGATTCAAAGTTTATTTATTATGTTTTGTTGTTTATATTCAATGTGTTCTGAGTAGTTAGTTTACTTTATTCCTTCAATTATGAAAAGATAAATAAGATAATATAAAATTCGATGGAGAATTAAAAATCAAAATATTTTCAAAACATTGTGATGATATTAATACCTGATCTTACTTTACTTTTATATTGGCCATTTAAATTGTTAAAACCTGTTGAGAGTTTTGAGACTTAGAAGAAGAACTCTTAACTTGTAAATGTCACATGAATCCTTGGGTAGTCGAAGGCCATGCGCGGGCTATTCAAGGTGAAGTGCAAATAAATAGGAAGATAAGATTGAAAGGGCATAGAATTGATAAGTTTTTAGAGTAACAGACTAAATTCTTATAATTTGATTTATAGATAAGGAAAGGGTCACTAGTCGGGCCGACCATAGCCACCCTTGGACATCTAAGTATTGTGAGCTTGGATTAACCCATTCTACTAACAATACATCCGGACTGATACGTAGATTAGCCAATGTTCTTTGCGCCTGGATTAAAGGGTAAAGAATAGAAATGCTTCTATTTGGCACAATATCATAAAATAGATTCTCCAACGAATATTAAATTATCTTAAAAATCTTGAATTAATTGAAAGGAAGAAAGTTGTTTTTTTTATATTGTTTTCACAAAATCATTTTCTTATTATTGTTTTCTTTATCTGCATCTCTTAAATTAAAAGTAATTTATAGTTAGATTAAAATACAAAAAGATTTTGAAATACAATATTTAAAAATTTATTACCCTTTTTCCCCGTGGGATCGATACTGGGGTCTTTGTTTCAAAGCCCTTTATTACTTGAAACGATACGTATACTTGCGTAGTACCAAAAAAAAATATATTTTCTTTTTTTATTATATTTTGCTATATAAACATATATTTAAAAATTTTTAATCACTAACGGCCTAGCATTTAGTAGCAATCATGTTTTATTTAATGCTATTGCCGTAAATTAAAATTTGATACACATCTATATAGCAAGTTATTCCGAGTCAAGTGTTTCGCGCCTTTGCCAAAAATTAAATTTTCTAGCAGTGGTAACAAATTTTTGTATTTGGAAATACAAAAATCGGGTCAAAAGGTAGTCTTTAACATCTCAGAATTCTCTAAACCAATTTATCCAGATAAGTTATCTTTTTATTTTGATTTTCATTTAGGAATAGTGATTAGAAAAACCATTTTAATTTACATTCAAAATTAAGGCCTTATAGAATTAGACTAGAATTAGCCTAAAGGATTTCTAACCTCGCTTCACTGTGGGATCGATACTGTGGTTTTAAATGAAAGTCTTAAATTACTTGAAACGATACATATACTTGCGTAGTACCCCTTGTGTATAAAATATTTTCTAATTTTTATATCATTTAAGATTTTTCAACTTGCCGCTATTCATAAATTGGGTCAAGTATTTTGGCCATCTTTTTTAAATTAATTTACTGCGTAATTGCAGGTCCGGTCAAGTTTTTTGCGCCGTCGTCGGGGAAGCAACGGTAAGAAATTTTAGGAAAATTTTAGTTAAACTTGTAAGACTTAGCTTTAGAATTTATAATATTATAATATCATGTGTTTAATTATTGTGTGTTTATTTTAAAGAAAATTAAAAATACCAAAAATATTTTTGATATCTATCCTACTACTTAAGTCTTTAGATTTGTATATGTCAGATCGAGAGAGAACATTTAGGAGGATGATTAGAAATGACTCCATGAATTTAGGTTAGAAATGGAGGATCAACAATATAATGAATATTCATGTTTGGATTATAATGCTAGTGAAGGATAACTTAAATTAGAAGAGTAATCTAGTAGAATTTGATCTAAAATATGAATCACCTAGAGAGAATCCGATCCAAAATTTGGGAGATCTTGAACTATCTTATAGAGATCCATTTCTTATGAATTTTAAAGATGATACTAATATGAAAATTGAGAAAATCATAAGAAGAATATTGGATCTAGAAAGAAACTTGAGGAACAATGAAATAAATCAATCTGAAATAAGAAAGCTGATAGAAAAATAAAAAAAATTGAGAATTTTAGGAATTCCTGAATTTGGAAAAGATTGGGCACTTGATCAAGGATTATTTATTTGGAATTTTGATCCAGGAGAAATCATTTGTCGAGTTGATGACGCTAAACCAAGCGCTTTATGGGACGCAACCCATAATTATCGGTGTGCTTTGATTCAGTATGCTTAAAGTCATGTTTGTTAGTATTTTAGTGTGTTTGCTTTAGTATGGATTGATTTTCTTGGATTGTTAGTGAATTGAATTGATCTTTATGTGTCATTATGAATTGATCAGTTTGATTGATGTTTGGATTGATGTAGTTTAATTTGATCATTTTGAGTGTCATGAGGGAGGTGTGATCCCCGAATATTTATCTTACGATTTAGATAGGAATTTATGATTTATAATATGGGATACTACGCAAACATACGTATCATTTATCAAGTAATATAGGACTTTCTAATCAAACCCCGAGATATCGAACCCACAGGGAAATGTCTAAAACTTTAAAGAAATAAGAAAAATAACTTTTTACTTTTTAAATTGATTCTTGTAAGTATTTTTATGGTATTAATTTTGAAAAGTTGTTTTTAATATTTTTAATAAAAAGTTAAACAGGAAATTAAAAGTATCAATACTCTAAACACGATATAAAAGTAATAAGAATCAAACATCTTTTTCCTTCTTCAATGAATAAGTAATAATTATGGATATTTATGTTGTGGATGAATTTAAATGTATTGTGCCAAATAGGAGTAATTATATTCTTTACCCTTACTTTGTTCTATAAACAAAATTGGTTAATTTGAAATTTTGAAATTTTGTAGATGGGTTAGGCAGGGAAGATACCAGCTCTCACTCTAGAGTTCCCTCTATTCCCTCCACTTGGGGGCTAACATCTCATAACAAATTTAAAATAACAAACCAAATTAGGGGGCTTTAGACTGTCACTCTAAAGTCCTCTAATTTTACTCCCCAATAAAGCATATCTCCCTATATATTTGCATTCAATCAGATGGACTACAATTCTCACCCATATAATTGCATGTGATTATTTCCAATTATTTTTTGAGACAATATCGCATTGGATCTTACATAATCTCACAACAAACTTTAGCATCTTAATTGGCCAAATCAAGAAGTAAATTAAGTACCAGGAATTGAATCATCACAATTTCTTCCAGCATTAAACACTTATACTTTTCACAACACACTTCCATAATTTAATTATTTCATAATCTAAGAAAGAAAAAGATAAAGTAAACAACTCCAATTTTATGAAGAAAACACAAACACAACTTGATTTGAAAGCATAAACCATAATAAAAACACAACAATCTAACTTAAAAACAAAGTGTAAAAACAAAGATAAATACTTATCTAAAAATCATCTCCACAAGATTCTGGAAGTTCCTTTGAAATTTTGCTTTCCACAATACAACTCTACAGAGGTTGGCGCCTAACTCTGATGACTCTAATAAAAACTTTAACTTCAATAAAAACTATATATAAGGATGAAAGAAAATTGGTGAGAAGAAGGCTTCACACCAACCATTTTTCCTTTTTTACTCTCTACTCTCTACTAACAATTATAGAACAGAAGAACTCCAAAACCTCTAACTCTTAACACAAACTTTCAACATCATTTCAACACACACTTGCAAATTATGAGGCTTCATTTTTATATTTTTCCAAAATGTGCCTTGGTGTCTCTTCAAATCATGTCAAGATTCAATGTATCCACCAAAAGATGCATCCCTTCAATCATATTTGCCAACGAAAGGAAGTTAAAGAAGTCACCACCAAAAGTTGCTTCAAACACCCCTTGAAAATGGTACCAAATTTGATTAAAATATGATCTTTAACTCTGGCGCTTAAGCGCCGACACTTTGGCGCTTAGGCGCCAGAGGCCAAATTTCTTGAAGTTCAAAATTTTGCTCCAAATTTGATCCTTTTTCGTTCCTTTCATAATAATTAATCATTTTCATCATACCTTCAAGAAAAACACAAAATACCTTCCATTAAAGTGCAATATCATCAAAAATAGGCATAAAACTGTGCATAAAAATACTATATATTTTAGGTGTATCAAAATCCCCCAAACTTAAAATGTTACTTGTCCTCAAGTGACTCTTAACCATAAAAATTATAACATGAAAATTATGTAAATGAGTTTCTTAGGAAGGTTTCAAAATTTTGTTCTAGAAATGAAATAATCCAATTTAGAAAAAAATTTAGTAAATAAGACCAATTTAAAGTTTAAAAAATTCTTAAGTAAAGGATAATGAAAATATATGTCTTTATCTCATTAAGAAATACTTTTAGATTTTTCAAAATATAGGATTCAAACATTTTATTTTTCTCATTTAAAAAATTTTATTTCAGAATAATTTTGCTTACTATATTATAACCTTAAGTTTTAGATTTTCTCAAAACTTATATATTAAACTTTAGGCATGGAACCAATTTTTGATTAGGCCCTTAAATCCTCAAGCTTCTTCTTCCTTTTCACATACTATTTTTCACTTTTTTTCACTTTTTATTTTTCATTTCTTTTCTTTTCTTTTTTTCTCTTTTTTTTATAAGGCAAGGAATACTGTATCTGGATAGGCCTTTAATGATTTTGAATTCCACCCTTCCATTTAAAATAAAGGTCTAATATATATCTTTCACTTGAAGATAATATTAATAGTGTTGAAAATTATTTCTCAATAAAAGAAGTTTAAGCTTTGAAAAATAAAAGTCAAATCTTCTATTCATCCAAAACACAACATTTCTTACTGAAGATAGTTTAACTATATTTAACATTTCATTATTAAGAATATTTTAACTTTAAAATTTTCATTGTTACTAAAAGTTTAAATAAATTCTTTTATTCATTTCTATATTCAAAATTTTGTTTCCCTAATATAACTTCATATACATAATTGTTTTCAGTGAAAAACCAAATTTATTTTAAGTATTCTTAAGAACAAATAAAATTTTAAGTTTTTGAAAAATTTAGCTTTTTAAATTCCCCCCAAAATTTAATTTTTAGTTAGGATTAAAACATTTAAGTATAAAAAATGATACATGAGTGAGAATAAAAAACTAAAATAACATGCTTGTAGGAATTTCAATATCCTAAATATGCAAGTATAACAGTTTTAAAGAAAACAGGAGTGAAAAGAAACTAAATTTAGCTTTTCATAAAATAAAAATTTCAAAACACTTCTACAGTAGTAAAGGTTTTCAAAGCAAATACACACCAATTTAACATAACTAAAATCATAACAATACTAGATAATAACTGGTAGTAGATTTTGAAAAGTTTTAAACATGCAAATTTAGTGTTCTACATTTCCTAACAGATTTGGAATTAGTTTACACTCTATTAAACTTCAAACTCTAAGTACACATTTAAAACATTTACAACTACACATATATCACAAACTATGACATTTAACATTAATTTATCACATAAAAATCTGAATGTGCATAAAAAGAAATAGTCCAACTTTGTTTTATACAATATCAGAGTTCATATCATAAATACATCACACAACAACTAATCACTACATCACATAAAAAACATCAAATAAAAAAAAACATAACTACACATAAGAAATCACAAAACTAAACTAACTAAACACAACAACCCTAATCATCATCCTCATCATCATCTTCTTCATTCCAGTTTCTGGATGGCACATAAGGTATATAAAACGGATGAGAGGGCATCTCAGCACTGTGATCACCTCTAATCACTCTATCCATATACTGCTAATAATTCTCATCATATTCATCATGCTTAACAATATACCTTTCAATATTTTCAATCTTACCATCCATATCTCTAACATGCTCTCGGGTAAGACTCACTTTCTTCAAATTCTTCTTTAATAGTCCAGTTTGTGAATCACTAGTTGATGATGCTCTAGAAGTAGTGGCACGTGAAGTAGAAGCAACTGATGTAGAAGCAGTGGAAGCTCTAAATCCTCCTCTCCAGCCAAACTTTAAATGTATAGTGTAAGCGCCAACATTTACATTGGTAATAGTTCTCAATGGCTGAAGAACTTCCTCCCATGTTTCAAATTTCACACCAGACCACTCACAAATTGAATGAATTAAGAAAATCCCATACCAGAAGTAGTAGCAGATCTGGCACAGTTCATCACATAATAAAAAATAATAGCCCTAAGTCAATAGGCTTTCCTTGCTGAATACAATGGCTCAAAACAGCTCTCTCCCTTTTAACTTCACTAATATGACTTGAAAGCAACAGTTTAGATAAGATGAAATAATTTCATGCCTTTGACAAATGACATTCAACTTAGAGGCCTAAAAATTTACTCTTCTATCATTTGTTATCTTCCACAAACCTCTTCCATCAGTCATAAAAGATATTATCTCATCTAATTCTCCTTCAGTAAGATGATAATTAGCATAAAAACAAAAAAATGCAGGAGGCAAGTGGTAGAAGACATTGATTACCGTAGGTGAAAAATGCACTTGTTCACCTCAACCATCGCTAAATTCTCTTCTGCTGCAGGTAAGTCTACATAAAACTTTCTGACCACAAAAAAAAAATAGTGACAGCGGAGAAGTAATAGTAATTCTCCCAATTCCTTCTAGTAATCATCTCTTCAATAACTTCTCATGATTTACTGAACACTCGTTTAGGAATTAATTTTTGTGACCATAGTGCGTTGACATATCAATCATCTGCTCTTGCACTAATAAATTTGTTGGAATCAAATTTTGCCTTCTCTTTCAAACGTTTTGACTTTAGAGCCATCTCTAAAAAAAATCGCAAAAAATTACCATAAATTCCATTATTAAACTAAACTTGCAAATTTAACTTCCAAAGGTAATTTCCACTAAATCCAAGAAATTGCTCATGCTTTTCCTCAAATTTCACCATAAATAATGATTTTAAGATTTTTCAATAATGTATTCAAAATATATGGTGAAAATAAAAAATTTATACCTAGGAGTAGTGCTCATACCTCAAGGAATTCAAATCTGACAAATCTCATTGAAATCGGCTCTTAATTAATCCAACCTAAAGATGCCCTAAATCATATTTCGTGATTTTGAGAGGTTGAGGGTGACGAGAGGTGTTAAAAATATCAATTTTTGGGTTTTTAACTACAGAAAATCATTTTTTGCAAACTGGTGCTTATGTGCTAGGCATATGGCGCTTAGCCGCAAAATCTGGCGCTTAAGCGCCTAAGTTATGACGCTTAGGCGTCAGTACCTTCATTTTCACAATTAATTTAAAAATGTACTAAACCCCTTGGTTAATCACCCTAAATCACTTTAAATAACCATTTCTCCCCCATAAACTTTTCTAATTCTCCAAAGATAGTTAAATTTCTATTAATTCTAAATAAATTTCACACAAACACAAACTTTCATTTAATTAAAACAACCACACTTAATACAAACTAAAAATTTCTATCCAAACATTTTGGATGAAATTTCCCAATACACAATGATTCAAATACATAAAAACAAAGATGAATTTACATCATTAAGACGTAACAAACACACGTTAAAGTTCAATAAAACACAAACATATAACACTAGACACAAAACACTTAACACATAAAAACTACAGCACTAGACTATACTTAAATAAATTCCAATCTCCAAGATCCAGAACCACCATTAGTTCCATTTGAACCATCTGGAATATAAATCTGATAAAACGGGCGATGGTTGAAAACTCTCACATCTTCTTCTAACCATTTATTTTTCAGAAACATCGCCTTATCTACTTCTTCCACATGACTTGTATGACTGAATTTCATTTTAAGTTTCCATCCCATATGCATTAAATGAGCATTAGTTTCATTTACCTTTGCTTCAATTGACTCCACAATGGCTTCAATCTTCGCAATCCTTTCTGCAATACCTTGAATTCTAACTGCTAGGAATCTGCTGAATAACTCTTACACACTTTCACTAATAAATTTCTTCTTGTTAGCTTCTTCCTTCTTCTTAATTTCATCTCCTAATAAAATATTTTTGCACTCAAAACACTTTTCTTAAGACTCAGCAATGAAAATAAGGATTGGGGCAAGTGTTTCTCTTAATTCAAGATCTTTTTTATAGACATGGGAAGTACTAAAACCAACCCCAGAAGTTTTAAAGCTCCAAAATAACTTCTAAAACCACTTCCCTACGATTGTGGCTTCTAGAAATTTATTTATCACGTTTTTCATAACTGTGAAGCTTAGCCGCCAGTGCTCATTTTTGCACAGGTCTGCCAAATGTCCAAAATTTTCATTCTGACTCTTTTAAATCATTAATTAATATAAAATAAACACCACTATAACCAATATCTCCAAAATACTACCACATAATCATGAAAACAAACCAAACAAAGCACACAAAACAAACATAAAGCAAAGCACACCGATAACTATGGGTTGCCTCCAACAAAGTGCTTGGTTTAATGTCTTCAGCCTGACATACCCAAAACTTATTCTGAGTGACCCAACATCAGATTCTCATCAGGTTTAAGTTGATCGATTGAAATATGGTTTAAGTCTATGATCATTAACTTTGAATATTTTTCCAGTCTTAGGATCTTGAATATCCACAGCTCTATAAGAATAAATTTTTATCACAACAAATGAACCCATCCATTTGGACTTAAGTTTTCCAGCAAAAATTTACAATTTGGCATTATACAACAAAACTTTTTGTCCTGGCTCAAGAGTTTTGTAAGAATCTTTCGATCATGCCATAATTTCATCTTCTCTTTATATATCTTAACATTTTCATAATATTCATTCCTTATCTCCTTGAGCTCATTTAATTACAATATCTCTCATCAACAACATCCTTCAAATTATAATTGAACATTTTTATAGCCCAATATGCTTTATGCTCAAGTTCAACAGGTAAATGACAAGCTTTTCCAAAAATTAGCCTATATAAGGACATCCCTATATGAGTTTTGTAAGAAGTCCTATAGGCCCACAAAGCATAATCCAGTTTGATTGACAAATCCTTTCTATTTGGATTAACAGTCTTTTCCAATATTCTTTTAATTTAATAATTGGATAATTCAGCCAAACCACTTTTCTGCGAATGATAAGCAGTAGCAATGTGATGGTTAATATGATATTTCTTTACTAACTTCTCCATAATCGTATTTCTAAAATGACTTCCCCCATCGGTTATGATTACTCTTGGTATTCCAAATCTGCAAAATATATTCTTTCTTAAAAACTTTGTAACACTTTGAGCATCACATTGAGGTAAAGTAATCACTTCAATCCATTTGGATACATAGTCTACTGCTATTAAAATATAAATCTTTCTGAAAGATAGTGTAAATGGTCCCGTGAAATCTAATCCCCAATCATCATATATTTCAACTTCCAGCATATAATTGAGAGGTATCTCGTTTCTTCTAGAAATATTGCCAACACGCTGACATCGATCACAATTTTTAATATACGCATTAACATCTTTAAAAATTTTAGGTAAATTCTATAAGCAGTTCTATCAACTCCAAAATGTCCCCCAAAATCAGAATTATGTCATTTTTGAATAATTTCATAAATTTCTTCTAAAGGCACACATCTTCAAATGATCAGATCTTTTCCTTGTTTATATAAAAATGAGTCATCCCAAAAATAAATTTTAGCATAAAATAAAAATTTCTTCCTCTCCTGCTATGTCAAACCATATGGTAAAATATCACTGACAATAAAGTTTACAATGTCAGCATTCCACAGAATACGCCACTCATTAATAGTGAACAATTTTTCTTCAGGAAAATGTTCATTAATTTCTTTAGTATCATTTAGAGATTTTTCAGTTTCAAGCCTATAAAAATGATCATTAATTTGATTATCAGCACCCTTCCTATCTACTATCTCAAAATCAAATTCTTGCAGAAGAAGAATCCATCTGATCAATCTCTGTTTCACATCTTTCTTCTTCATTAAATATTTGGTAGCAGAATGATCAGTATGCACTACATATTTAGTTCCAATTAAATATGATCGAAATTTATCAAAAGCAAATACTATAGCTAATAACTCTTTCTCAGTAGTGGTATAGTTAATTTGAGCTTAATTAAGAGTTTTACTAGCATAGTAATTTACTTTGAAAATTTTATCATATTTCTTACCCAAAACAGCACAAATAGCATAATCACTTGCATAACACATTAACTCAAAAGGTTTTTCCCAGTTCGGTGAAATTATAATAAGTGCAGTGATTAATTTTTTTTTAATGTTTCAAAAGCTTTAACGCATTCATCATCAAAATAAAAAATTACATCCTTTTCCAATAAACAACTTAAGGGTTTTTAAATTTTTGAAAAGTCTTTAATGTAACGCTTGTGAATCCAACATGTCCTAGAAAACTTCTAATTCCCTTTACATTCGTTAGACAAAGTAAATTAGAGATAACTTGAATTTTTGCAGGATCTACCTCCAAATCTTTTTCTGATATTCTATGTCCTAATACAATTCCTCCGGCTACCATAAATTGGCATTTTCCCAATTAAGAACCAAATTAGTTTCTTCACAGCGTTTTAGAATTTTAGATTAATTTTCTTAGCTTGATTCAAATTAACTTCCAAACAATGAAAAATCATCCATAAAAACTTCAATCCCTTTTTTCAATTAAATCACAAAAAATATGCATCATACATCTCTGAAATGTAGCAGGGCATTACATAAACCAAAAGGAATTCTTCTAAAAGCAAATGTATCATGAGGACTGGTAAACGTTGTTTACTCTTGATCCTTAGGAGCAATTTGAAATTGGTGGTACCCAGTATATCCATCTAGAAAACAAAATTATTTATGCCGAGCCAGTCTATCCAACATCTGATCTAAAAATGGGAGTGGAAAATGATCTTTACTTGTAGCAAGATTTAATTTTCTATAATCAATGCATATTCTCCACCCTATAACTTATCTTGCTGGTATAATCTTATTCATCTCATTAACAATCACAATTACTTCTTCTTTCTTAGGAACACAGTGAATATGACTAACCCATGCACTATCTGAAATAGGGTAGATAATCCCAGCATCCAACCACTTTAAAATTTCTTTCTTAACAACATCTTTCATAATAAGATTTAATCTCCTTTGAGGTTCAGCCCTAGGTTTGCACTTATCTTCCATAAGGATTCTTTGCATACAAATTGAAGGACTGATTCCTTTAATATCAGCTATCATCCATCCAAAAGATTTCTTGTACTTCTTCAAAACTTCAAACAAACTCTCTTCTTCTAGCTTAGTTAATTGAGAGGAAGTTATCACTAGCAAAGTTGAGGAATCACCTAAAAAAATATACATCAAATGATCAGGAAGCATCTTTAACTCAAGTTCAGGAGGTTTTCAATTGATGGACCAAAATATTCATCTTTTTTAGTCATGTCCAACAGTTCAAAATTTTCATGAACATAATTTAGATCTTCCTCATGAAAATCTTCAGAATGATGTAACTCCTCTTCTTACTCATGTTCCAATTCTTCTCTTTCAGATTTCTCTTCATAAGTTGATTTGAAATGACATTCACTCAAATACTTGATAACATCCATCCTATAACATTCATCATCTTTACCTCTTGCAAGATATTTCATTGATTTTGAAATGTTAAATGTAATAGTCTAATCATTAACTCTCATTGTTAATTCCACTTTTGCACACTTATCATTGCTCTACCTGTGGCTAGGAAAGGTCTTCCTGAAATTATGGGTATCACTTTATCTTCCTTCATATTCAGCACAATGAAATCAACAGGAAAGATAATTTGATCCACTTTTACCAAAACATCTTCTATAACTCCTTTAGGATATGTGATTGAATGATATGCTAATTGCAGAGTTACAGTAGTTGGAGTTATTACTCCTAATCCAAGTATTTTGAATATTGATAGATGCATAAGGTTAATGCTTGCATCTAAATCACATAAAGCTTTTCCATAAAATTTGTCTTCGTTTGCACATGGAATTATGAAATTACCAGGATCTCTAAGCTTTTCAGAAAGCTTCTTCTGAATTATTGCACTGCACTCCTCACTATGTGCTACTGTCTCATTATCTTCAAACTTCCTTTTTTTGTTGAGAATATCCCTCATAAATTTCACATAGCTTGGCATCTATTCTAAGGCTTCAACAAATGGAATGTTGATTGTAAGCTTCTTAAATATCTCCAAGAATTTTCAAAACTGCTTATCCAATTTTTGTTGTCGAAGTCTTTGAGGAAATGGAAGTGTGGTTTTTCCAAATCTTCCTTAAGTGGAGAAATAAGTCTTTCCAAACCTTTCAGAGCGTCCTCTTTTGGTTCTTCAATCTCTTCCTTTTCTACTTCAATTTCTTTTTGAACTCTACCTTCCAGCTCTCTTCCACTTCTTAGTTGAATTGCTTTTACATGCTCTTTATTCTTATCTCTTAGATTTACGTCAGTATTACTTGGAATCATACCTTGGGATCTTACTTAATGTATTGGCAATTTGTCCCAATTGATTATCAATATTTCTAATTATAGCTCCTTGACTTTGCAATTGATTTCCCATTTGTAAACCACTTCTTCAATAGACAACTTCTTCTCCTTAAATTATGAAGCATTGTTAAAACCTGGAGGATAGGTTGGTCTATAATTATTATTCCCTTGGTTGTTCCAGTTCCCCAATGGGTTTACTTGGTTGTTCCCCGATTATTGATTAATACAACCTTGATTATTGGTATTCTAGTTAAATTTTGGTTGGTTCTTCTAACCTGGGTTATAATAATTAGAATAAGAATTATTAGGCTTACTTATATCCTTCAAAGTTTCTGGTGAAGTATGAGAATAAACCATATGACTTAATGAATTTTCTTCAATCATGGCAATTAGTTGAGAAAAATTCATCCCAAATTATTCTATCTTCCTTGAAATTGCAGCAACTTGATTTGCTAACATCACAAAAGCATCATTTTCATGAATATTGGCTACCTTTTTAGGATTTAGCCTTTCAGAAGGCCATTGAAAACTATTAGTAGTCATTTCTTCTATCAAAGCATAAGCATCAGTAAACGGTTTAGACATCAGTGATTCTTCTACAGTAGCATCGATAATAGATCTAAGAGATCCAACTAACCCATTATAAAAAGTTTAAATTATTAACCAATCTGGTATAGAATGATGTGGACATTTTATGAGGAGATTTTTAAATCATCTCGTGCCTCATATATAGATTCACCTCAAACTGACAAAAAGATGTGATATCATTTCTAAGTTTTGCAGTTTTTAATGGTGGAAACTATTTAACAAAGAATTTTTGTGCTAAATCACCCCAAGTTCTGATAGATCTAGGTGCTAACAAATTTAACCATTACATAGCTTTATCTATTAGTGAGAAAGGAAAAAGTTTAAGTCTAATAGCATCATCTGAAACACTAGCATATTTAATAGTAGCACACAACTCTAGAAAGTTGGTAAGATATTGGTGGCGATGGAAAAATAATTTCAGAAAAATGTCCTTGGTGCGGATGAGGTCATGTCATCGCCATCCAATATATCATATCAATGTCAAGGAGTCGCCATCTAATATTAGCCTAGTTTTATTCGTATAAATCCTATGAAGGATTTAGAGAATTTTTAGGACTAATAGTAGAAAAAGATATTTATGATAATTCTTATATGAGGATATTCTAGAATAACGTATTCTAGAATTTTCATATTAAGAAAATCATAGTAAACCGAAGATTTCTATTTTGGGTTCTTTTAGATCTCCTATAGAGGTAAGCCTCTATAGTTAATTACACCTTAAACAATTCTCAATTGTTTAAGAAAACCTCTGATTAATGTTAATCATTTGTTTTCTAAAAAATTTATTTTAAGGAGAGATGTACCCACTATCACTCCCAAATGTCGTTAAATCATGTTATTGAATGCTTTAGGTATTATGTTTAACCTAAAGGTTTTAGTTTTGTTGTCATGTCGCTGTTGTGTTAAAAAGTTTCAGGTTATATGTCTAACCTAAAAGTTTTGTTTTGTTGACAATGTCATTATTTTGTTGAAAAGTTTTAGGTTATATGTCTAACCTAAAAGTTTTGTTTTGTTGTCAATGTCGTTGTTTTGTTGAAAAGTTTCAGGTTATATGTCTAACCTAAAAGTTTTGTTTAGTTATCAATGTCGTTGTTTTGTTGAAAAGTTTCAGGTTATATGTCTAACCTAAAAGATATGTCTAACCTAAAAGTTTTGTTTTGTTCTCAATGCCGTTGTTTTGTTGAAAAGTTTCAGGTTATATGTCTAACCTAAAAGTTTTGTTTTGTTTTGTTGCTAATATTCCATCGTCGACGTCCTGCAAAACAGAGTTTGCACACCCTATAACATCTAAAAAAAATCTAAACGAAAATTCTTGTCTTCATCCTGCAAAGAAAATATTGTCAGAAATAATGTCACAGAATATTTTTTTTAATGTCAAGTTATTTCGAAATGTCAACTTCATGCTAATCATGTTGTTTAATTTTTGAAATATCAAATTTTCATTGATTATGTCAACATCAGATTTATGTCGGTTATGTCAATTTTAATTTTAGAATGTCGAATTATGTCGGTCTTGATCTGAAATGTTGAATCGATCTTGAGTTTGAACTTAAATTTTGGGTTCGTGTACTATTCTTGAATTCATGTCATCGAAAGATTTAAAGTTAAATTCAATATTGATTGAACTAACTTGGGTTCATGTCTGGTTGAACCTAAGTTAAATTCAATGTTTATTGAATTTAATTAACTCGAGTTCATGTCTGTCTGAACGTAAGTTAATAGGTTTAAAGTTAAGTTCAATATTAATTGAATTAACTTGGATTCATGTCTGATTGAATCTAAGTTAAATTCAATGTTGATTGAATTTGATTAACTTGAGTTCATGTCTGTTTGAACCTAAGTTAAAAGGTTTAAAGTTAAATTCAATATTGATTGAATTACCTTGGGTTCGTGTCTGGTTAAACCTAAGTTAAATTCAATGTTGATTGAATTTGATTAACTTGAGTTCATGTCTGTTTAAACCTAAATTAAAAGGTTTGGTTTAGGATGGACTTAATTAAATTTTAGACCTTGTTTAAATAGGATTTAAAGGTTAATCAAGCCTAATAAATTAGACTTAATTAGAATTATAGACCATTCGAATCCATTTTAGGTAAGGTTTAAGTCTTAATCAAGTCTATTTTGTTGGACCTAGATTTAAGATTGTCTTAAGTTCATTAGGGGTTGAACTCAAGTTCAATTTGATTTAAGTCTAATGTAGATTAGATATAACTTTGGTTTGGGTTGAATTTAGGTTCGATGTGGATTGGACCTAAGATTTAGATTAACTTGAGTTCGAGTTGGATTCAATTGAAGTTGGATTATGTTTAAGTTTAGGTTAGGTTCATTGTGGGTTGAACCTAAGGTTTAGGTTTACTTGAGTTCGAATTGGGTTGGACTCGAGTTAGGTTATGTTTGAGTTTAAATTAGGTTCGATGTGGATTAGACCTAAGATTTGGGTTAACTTGAGTTCGAGTTGGATTGGACTCGAGTTAGGTTATGTTTGAGTTATGTTCGATGTGGATTGAACCTAAAGTTTAGGTTTACTTGAGTTCGAGTTGGATTGGACTCGAGTTAGGTTATGTTTGAGTTTAAGTTAGGTTCGATGTGGATTGAACCTAAAGTTTAGGTTAACTTGAGTTCGAGTTAGATTGGACTCGAGTTAGGTTATGTTTGAGTTAGGTTCAATGTGGATTTAACCTAAAGTTTAGGTTTACTTGAGTTCAAGTTTGATTGGACTAAAGTTAGGTTATGTTTGAGTTTAAGTTAGGTTCAATGTGGATTGAACCTAAAGTTTAGGTTTACCTGAGTTCAAGTTGGATTGGACTCAAGTTAGTTTATTTTTGGCTAAGTTTGGTTTAACTTGAGTCTAATATGGGTTAGACTTAAGTTTGGTTTGATTTTGACTTTGGTTCATGTCAGGTTGAACCTAAGTTTGATTTGACTTAAGTCTAATGTAGGTTAGACTTAAGTTAGGTTTAGGTTTAATTTAGGTTCAATGTGGGTTGAACCTAAGTTTGATTTGACTTAAATCTAATGTAAGTTAGACTTAAGTTAGGTTTAGGTTTGATTTAGGTTCATGTCAGGTTGAACCTAAGTTTGGTTTGACTTAAATCTAATATAGGTTAGACTTAAGTTAGGTTTAAGTTTGATTTAGGTTCAATTTGGGTTGAACCTAAGTTAAGTTTGACTTAAGTCTAATATAGGTTAGACTTACGTTAGGTTTAAGTTTGACTTAAGTTCATGTCAGGTTGAACCTAAGTTTGGTTTGACTTAAGTCTAATGTAGGTTAGACTTAAGTTAGGTTTTGACTTAAGTTCATGTCAGGTTGAACCTAAGTTTGGTTTGACTTAAGTCTAATGTGGGTTAGACTTAAGTTAGGTTTAAGTTTGATTTAGGTTCAATGTGGGTTGAACGTACGGGTTTGGTTTAAGTTTGACTTATGTTCAGTGTAGATTGCACTTAAGTTTGACTTAGATCTAACTAAGTTTGGTTTTACATAAGTCTAAATGGGTTAGACTTAAGTCAGATTTGATTTTGATTAAACCTTAGTTAGTTAAGGTTCAATGACTTAATTACGTCTAATGGGTTAGACCTAGTTAGGGTTTGAGTTTGATTAAACCTTAGTTAGTTAAGGTTTAATGGTTTAATTTTGTCTAAGGGTTAGACCTAATTAGGGTTTAAGTTTGATTAAACCTTAGTTAGTTAAGGCTTAATGGTTTAATTAGGTCTAAGGGTTAGACCTAATTAGGGATTAGGTTTGATTAAACCTTAGTTAGTTAAGACTTAATGGTTTAATTAGGTCTAAGGGTTAGACCTAGTTAGGGTTTAGGTTTGATTAAACCTTAGTTAGTTAAGGCTTAATGGTTTAATTAGAGTGCAAGGGTTAGACCTAATTAGGGTTTAGGTTTGATTAAACCTTAGTTAGTTAAGTCTTAATGGTTTAATTAGGTCTAGGGTTAGACCTAATTAGGGTTTAGGTTTGATTAAACCATAGTTAGTTAAGGCTTAATGGTTTAATTAGAGTTGCAGGGTTAGACCTGAGTAGGGTTTAGGTACGATTAAACCTTAAGTTTAAGGAGGTTCATTAAGTTTAGTATGTCTTTAAACCTAAATAAGGGAGTTTAGTTTTGATTAATTAAGTTTAATATGTCTTTAAACCTAATTAAAGGGTGTTTAGTTTTGTATTAATTAAGATTAATGTGTCCTTAAACTTAAAGAATTTAATTTTTATTAAACCTAATTTAGGTAAGGTCTAATAGGTCAATTAAGTTTAGTGTGTCCTTAAACTTAATTAAAAAAAGTTTAACCTAATTTAGGTAAGGTTTAATTGGTTAATTAAGTTTAGTGTATACTTAAACTTAATTAAAAATGTTTGATTTTTATTAAACCTAATTTAGGTAAGGTTTAATTGTTTAATTAAGTTTAGTATATCCTTAAACTTAATTAAAGAAGTTTAATTTTTATTAAACCTAATTTAGGTAAGGTTTAATTGGTTAATTAAGTTTAGTATACCCTTAAACTTAATTAAAGAAGTTTAATTTTTATTAAACCTAATTTAGGTAAGGTTTAATTGGTTAATTAAGTTTAGTATATCCTTAAACATAATTAAAGCAGTTTAATTTTTATTAAACCTAATTTAGGTAAGGTTTAATGGGTTAATTAAGTTTAGTGTGTCCTTAAACTTAATTAAAGAAGTTTAATTTTATTAAACCTAATTTAGGTAAGGTTTAATTGGTTAATTAAGTTTAGTGTATCCTTAAACTTAATTAAAAAGGTTTGATTTTTATTAAACCTAATTTAGGTAAGGTTTAATGGGTTAATTAAGTTTATTATGTCTTTAAACTTAATTAAAGAAGTTTAATTTTTATTAAACCTAATTTAGGTAAGGTTAAATGGGTTTAAATGTCATTTTAAGCCTTAATGGAATCTAATCTTGTCATTTTAGACTCAAGTGAGGTTTATTATTAACCTATCATAGGCTAGAATCATTTCCAAACTTAGATTGTTGATGAAAATAGTTCAATTTTATAAAGGGTCATTTTAGGGTTAAAATTATTTAATTAATAAATGATTTTAACCCTAAATTTCCAAATGTCATTCAAGATTGTTTCTATGACTTAGAAATATTTTTCCTAGGGTCATTGTCTGTTGCCTTATCATTCCTAGTCATTTGTATTTTTATTTTCTTAATTTTCAAATTTTTATAATTATTATTTGAAATAATTACAAAGAAACTTGAAAATTCAAGAAAAGTATCCTAGGCATGTTTTCTGTCCTTAGAAAAATTATGGGAGGTCCCTAAGAACATAAAGATAAATGCCTCAAAGTTTCATATTTTTTTGATTTGTAAATAATTTTTAATAATTAAAATACTACAGAGAGTTTAATTAATTAAAAAATTAAATACTGAGAATAAAATTATGATTTTGGTCTCATAATTTTCTCCTCTTCAAGAGCTTTCCAGAGGTATTTTCATTCTATTTTTATGACCTCTGGTTAGAAAGATAAGAATTTTTGAAGTTTGAAGGGTTAAAAAGGATTTTTTTTTAATATCGCGCCGCGAAAACCCCCCGCCGTCGACGCGTGTCCTCGGACGCGTCGAACGGGTGGGAAGATCCCGTGCAACGGGTTGGACAAGTGGACACCGTGCGCGCAGATCAGCGTCGTCCATCCCAAAAGACACGGGATCGTACGGCTGAGAAAATTCGGGTTTATTTCGAAAATTCTGAAACCCTTAAACTTCAAATGTTAATATCTCACTCATTTCTTGACGAAATTGAGTGATTTTTTTTAAATGCTCATCTGGATGAGAGGTATCTATCCATACAGTGATGATACACTTTTGAGCTAGTATATCACATGATTTATCAAAAACATGATTTATTTTGCAAAGATAAATTCCATACCTTGGCCACAAGCAAATCAAGCTAGATCAGACTTTATGGCTGCCTTCTAGGACCCCAATAGAAGATAATTGCTACAGCAATTTGTTCCAGAAGTAGGGCTTAGAGAGGAATTTGGGGAAAATGCCTAATTTGGGCTATTTTTGAAAATTGGTCAAATTGGCTCAAATGGGCTGAAACTATGGCTTGGGATTGATCCTAAAAGATTATGGAAGCTCTTAGGAAGAAGTTTTGTGTTGGGAGCAAGATGGTTTGAACAGCCTATGGACCTCCCTAATATTTTTCTCCTCTTTGCTAGTTTCAGCCATGGGGTCCTTTTATAGCAAGGGGATGGTGTTAGCTTAGCTTAGGCTGTTCTAGAGGATTACTTACCTCCTCTATTAGCTGATTGGGTGATCAATTGGCTGGAGATAGGCTTAGATCCTTCTCCCTAAGTTTGTCATGATGAATTTCATCTCTTTGTCTCTTGTCCATTGGCCATTGTGGGAGGTTACTTGTGAGTTGTTGTTTCACTTGCTTAATGAGCTTACACCTCACTTCTTAGGCTTGGCAAATGGTGACACATGTGCCTAGCCTTCATCATTACCCTTAACCATGGTAAGGGGGGTTCATGTGTGTTTTTTCTCCCCTTGGGTGGCTTGGGAGGTGGAGAAAATGGCCTTGTGTTGGCCGGCCACTTCATGGAGAGGATGTGTTTAGAGTGAAGGAGGTGGTGGCGCCTCATCCCATGCATAACCATGGATGTTAAGCCATGGGTAATGGGCATATAAGATGGGCTTAATTAAGTGTTAAATAAGCCTTTAAGATGGTTTAGCCTAATTAATTATGAAGAGGCTAAAAAGTTATTTCATTTCTTCTTTAATTCCCATTTTAATTAATTATTTTATTAACTAAAATTGGTGGAAATTATTTTATTAATCAATTTATTAATTGAAAATAATTTCAAATTAATTAATTGATTATTTTGTCATTTTTGTTATTTTATGATTTTAATTTAATTTCATTTTAATTAATTATGTCATTTAATTAAAATTTTGAAAATTAAATCATTAATCATTTTAATTAATCAAAATAATTTTGAAATTAATTATTTGATTAATTTTGTTATTTTAATTTCATTTTTATCTATTTTAATCAAAATAGATAAGTGTTGACCAATTTTGACTTGGGTTGACCCAAGTCAGCCTAAATTGATCAAATTGACTTTAAGATGTCCAACCCTTATGATTTTGTCATTGTGGTGTGTTTAAATGTGTCAGTGGGTGAAAAGGTTGATTTATAGGTCAACAGGACTGGTCATTGGGTCTGGTCTGACCAATTTGACCAAAGTTGACTTTTTAGGTCAAAAAGGTTGACCTATGGGGTCAACGAGGTAGGTCATTAGTCTGGTTTGACCAATTTGACCAAAGTTGACTTTTGGGTCATAGGGTTGACTCGTGGGGTCGACGAGTGTAGGTCATTAGATCGATTTGACCAATTTGACCAAAGTTGACTTTTTAGGTCGAAAAGGGTGACTATGGGGTCAACGGGGTAGGTCATTAAGTACGAGTACGACCAATTTGACCAAAGTTGACTTTTTAGGTCGAAAGGTTGACCTATGGGGTCAACGGGGTAGGTCATTAGGTGCGGTTTGACCAATTTGACCAAAGTTGACTTTTTAGGTCGAAAGGGTGACTATGGGGTCAACGATTGTAGGTCATTAGGTGCGGTTTGACCAATTTGACCAAAGTTGACTTTTTAGGTCATAAGGGTGACCTATGGGGTCAACGATGTAGCAGTCACTAGGTGCGGTTTGACCAATTTGACCAATGTTAACTTTTTAGGTCGAAAGGGTGACTATGGGGTCAACGAGTGTAGGTCATTAGTTCCGATTTGACCGATTTGACCAAAGTTGACTTTTTAGGTCGAAAAGGTTGACCTATGAGGTCAACGAGTGTAGGTCATTAGGTACGGTTTGACCAGTTTGACCAAAGTTGACTTTTTAGGTCATAGGGTTGACCTATGGGGTCAACAGTGTAGGTCATTAGATCTGGTTTGGCCAGTTTGACCAAAGTTGACTTTTTAGGTCAAAAGGGAAACCTATGGGGTCAACAGGGTAGGTCATTAGGTCTGGTTTGACCAATTTAACCAAAGTTGACTTTTTAGGTCAAAAGAGTGACCTATGGGATCAACAGTGTAGGTCAATAGGTCTGGTTTGACCAATTTGACCAAAGTTGACTTTTTAGATCATAAGGGTGACCTATGGGTTCAACAGTGTAGGTCACTAGGTCTGGTTTGACCAATTTGACCAATATTGACTTTTTAGGTCAAAAGGGCATTGACTCATTGTAAAATGAGGTCGACAAAGAGCTCCGATATGTGTAGAATACTTATATAAGTATTATGCACATATTGGCGTTGACCGAAGTGGTCTAAGAGATGTCTCATAATGGTCAGGAAAGCAGGGGATGTCATAGCGCTCCCGGAGGATGTCAGATGTCTTTTATGTTGGCTTGAGATTTTCTTCTTGTATTTGAAAAGAAATTTATTGGGAGGGAAAATGGACGTCATATTTCATTTCTCAAAATGTCGGTGTCGATATTTTGATAAAGGAATACCGTGATTTTCGTGTCAGGAAAGGACGTATACCCTATAACAGGAGGGAGAAAATGGATGTCATTTTCCATTTCTCAAAATGTCAATGTTAAGGCTTGCTTAAAGGAAAGTTGTAATTTTTGTATCAGGAAAGGACTTATATCCAATAACCGAAGAGAGAAAATAGATGTCATTTTCTATTTTCCTCAAAATGTCAATGTCAAGATTTGGTTAAAGGAAAGCCGTGATTTCCGCATCGGGAAAGGACTTATGTCTAATAACTGAATAGAGAAAATAGATGTCATTTTCTATTTTCCTCGAAATGTCGATGTCGAGATTTGGTTAAAGGAAAGTCGTGATTTCCACATCGGGAAAGGACTTATATCCGATAACAGAAGAGAGAAAATAGATGTCATTTTTTATTTTCCTCGAAATGTCGATGTCGAGATTTGGTTAAAGGAAAGCCGTGATTTCCACATCGGGAAAGGACTTATATCCGATAGCAGAAGAGAGAAAATAGATGCCATTTTCTATTTTCCTCAAAATGTCAATGTCAAGATTTGGTTAAAGGAAAGACGTGATTTCCACATCTGGAAAGGACTTATAACCAATAACCGGAGAGAGAAAATAGATGTCATTTTCTATTTTTCTCAAAATGTCGATGTCAAGATTTGGTTAGAGGAAAGCCGTAACTTCCGTATCAGGAAATGACTTATATCCACTAACCAGAGAGAGAAAATAGATGTCACTTTCTATTTCCCTCAAAATGTCGATGTCAATATTTGGTTAGAGGAAAGTCATAACTTCCACATCAGGAAAGGACTTACATCCACCAACCGGAGAGAGAAAATAGATGTCATTTTCTATTTTCCTCAAAATGTCAATGTCAAGATTTGGTTAAAGGAAAGCCGTGATTTCCACATCAGGAAAGGACTTATATCCAATAGCAGAAGAGAGTGGCGAACTCACTAATATTTTTTTTGTGGGAATATCCATTTGGGGTTTTGACCTATATAGGTCGAAAGATAATTCTCATGTTTGGTTATCATAAATTATTCATTTTGTCATTTATTGATTTTAGGACCTGTCGACATATCACAGACAATGAGGATATATTTTTCTTCAACACTTTATTTTATTTCCATAAAAAAGTCACCAGTACATATTTATTGCAAACAAAAGCTTACAGTACATACATATGTACATATCATATAGCACGCTGCAACAAACTACTGATATTTTACATGTCAACAGCTACCGATATATCACACATTGACAACTATAGATATATTATATGTCGGAAGTTCTTCACATCATGTTGTAGATTTGGAGATTATCATATCGTCCATAAACGTCCTACACTCCAAAACATCATTCGTTGAACATGTTTCAGGTGTTCAGACATTTATGGGATCACGGCGAGTTCAAAGGCTTTAGTCCTTCGAGCTCTGGTATTGGTTGATATCCGTCTGGTCGTTTGTCAGGTTTCATTCATCGCAAGGTGATGGAGATTCGTGGCTTGTTAACACTGGGTATGCAGTGTTTTACAAAATCTGCACTATTCCCTTGGAAAAGAAGAACTGATCCTCGAGTTAAAACGACGCGGCATGTCCCTTCAAATTCTCCGGGTCCCAAGATTTGTATCTCCCTTCCGAATATCACGGAGCAGCGATTCATTAAAGAGAGAGTACAAAATGGTCTTTCAAAATCATGACTTGTCGAGGTGAGGAGGGATACAATCCCTTTATCATACATATTAATGATGCTGCTATCGGGAACACAATCCGCAGGTATGATCCCCAAGTAACGAGTCGTCTGATAATTTGGATTATCACAACGGGTAAAGGGTCGACTTGTTCATGTCGTAGAATCTCAGGAAGATTTCCTTCTCTGTCTCTTGCATAGTTATAGCAACATCCGTATTGAATGGTTTGCCTACCCTTACCTCGAATCCATTTACTAGGTTCAGAATAGGTCCTCCTTCGAAGGCGTCCGGCCACTACCATGATCTCGGGCTTCTATGATGTGGTTGATGATAGCGGCTTGTTCGGTTTCATCAAATATTTTGGTAAAAATTTTAAGACCATCCTGAATATTTATTGTTCTTTTATTCACATATTTATATTGTTCAAAAGTTCTCCACTCAATGGCACGAATTCGTCGTATCTCTTCCTCTATGTGATTTTTTTTGTCTGATACCCTCAAATACTGAGCAGGTGTGACCGATGGTGGAGTGATGACTGCTTTGCCATCCTCTTTTTCTGTAAGGTCTAGATTTGTCGTTTCTGATATTATTTCCTCAAACAGAGTATTGATAGTCCGTGATTTTAACTGACTCATATCTTCCATGTCTTGTTTCTCTTGTAATTGTTTTTGTCATTTTAGTCATTTATTGTGATTTCGTCTTTGCAATCTGGTGAATCCTGTCGTTGGATTTTTAGTTCCTGATGTTGATGCTCCTTGTACAGGGGCAGTCATGAATTCTGCTTCATCTGAGCTATCACTGATTGTGAAGTCATATTCTTCGGGTTGTCGGAGTTTGAATTCTATCAAAGGTGTTTGCAGATTAACTTCACTGTGATTCACCAGATAAAGTAACGATCCATGATATATGGATTCAACCTGCAATAGGTCGAAATCAAAGTGAACTCTGGTCCCTGCGTCTATATGTCGACGATCCAAGGCAAAAGTCATATTATTTCGGAATGAGAAAAATAATGCGTCTTCGGGCATTTTTCACTGAAAATATCGAGACAGAATATCATTTTTGATTTTCAAATGTTTGTTTAACAAATGAAGGAGATGTCACAAAACATCAAAGATGATTTTTTGAAAGGAGAATTTATTGTCCCAGTTTATAAATAAGTCTTTATTCATTTCCTCTTTTTCTTATGTCGCGTAGTATTTCTTTAGAAAACGCCCATTGATTGGAGGTAGGATTCTTTCTCCTTGACAATCCACCAATTGGTAGGATCCTCCGGAATATGTCTTTTTGATTACATATGGACCTTCCCATATGGGTTCGAATTTGCCACCTATCTTTCGATGAGCTAGTATAGGTCTTCAAAGAACAAAAACTAATTCACCGATTCGAAAGGTTCTAGGACAAACTAGTTTGTCGTGAGCTCGTATCATTTTTGCTTGATATAATTCAAGATTTTGTTGGGCTTGCAGAAGTTTTCCCTCCGAATTTTCAAGTTCTTCAAGTCGCAACTTGACATTTTCTTCTTCGGTTATTTTTTCAGTTATTGTGATTCTGAGAGAAGGAATTTGGACTTCTAGAGGCAAAATGGCTTCAGAACCATATACCAAAGCAAATGGTGTAGACCGTGTTGGAGTTCGGTATGTAGTTCTATAAGCCCATAAAGCTTCTATTAGTTGTTCATGCCACTGTCTCGGACTATTACTTAATGTCTTTTTCAAGATTTGCACCAATGTTTTATTGAAAGCTTCAGCTAATCCATTGGCTTTAGGGTAATAGATTGTGGAATATCTCCGAGTCGATCCCATGCCTGCTGGATAAAGTGATTCATTTTTGTATTTTTGAAGGCCGACTCATTATACGATATGACTCTTCGAGGAATCCCAAATCTATAAATGATATGGGTTTTAAAGAAGTGGAGAACTTGTTCGCCTTGACTTCTCGAAGGGGTATTGCTTCTGCCATTTAGAAAAATAGTCGATGAGCTGGTAGAATAAATTTATGGCCTTTGGAGGATGGAGGATCTATAGGGCCCACTATGTCGGTACCCTGACATTCGAATGGCCATGACGCATGATGGTTGGATGTAGGACATTTGGAGGTTGATGTAAAATTACTCCATGTATTTGACATTGATGACATTTCTTTGCAATGTCAAGACAATCTATCATCATTTTTGGCCAATAATAACCCATTCTTTTTATTTTCATTTTCATTTTGGGCCCAGATTGATGTGCACCACATGAACCTGAATGAACTTCTTTAATAATCTCTCGAGCTTCAATTTAGTTTAAACATCTTAACCACGTTTGATCAAAAGATCGTTTGTAAAGAACGTCATTTATTAGAGCATATGATAATGCTCTTTGTTTAATTTGGTTGGCAATAGAACTATTTTCA
Organism: Papilionanthe hookeriana x Papilionanthe teres; assembly: GCA_022702705.1. Classification (NCBI taxonomy): domain Eukaryota; kingdom Viridiplantae; phylum Streptophyta; class Magnoliopsida; order Asparagales; family Orchidaceae; genus Papilionanthe; species Papilionanthe hookeriana x Papilionanthe teres. The sequence continues at coordinate 92,513,864 of CM040422.1, forward strand.
AGTAATTTTCTAGTTTGTAAATATTTGATGATTGGTTGTCGCCAATCATCCTTCTCGTCATTTACTGCCATTGTCATATTTTCACCGATTTTATGCAAATTATCCATATCAATTTGAGAAAGAACTTGTCGTCCTTTTATAGAAATCGGTATGTCATCTTCTTACGGACATGCAAATTCCTCTGAAAGTTTTGCCGAAGCATCCGCTAGAGAATTGTCTCGTCTCGGGATTAAGAAGAATGTTATATCAGGAATTTGTTGAAGTAATTTCAGAGTGTAACGGGAATATTGTTCAAGTCGTGGTTTCAGAATTTTGTATTTGCCAGAATTTGATTGATAATTAATTGGGAATCTCCATAGATATTAATATTCTCAATTTCCATTAATATTGTCAATTCTAGACCGGTTATGAGCGCTTCATATTCGGCTTCGTTATTCGTGCATGGTTCTGTCAAATGATAGGAAAAGGGCATCATCATTTTGTACGGAGTAATGAAAATTAATCCTACTCCAGCTTTGCACAGTATGATTGTACGCTTATCTTTGTCTTTCCATGCGGACGATGCTCCGTCAAAGTAGAGTTCCCATCGTTGCATGTTAGAATTTTTTACTTCGATATTTGTTCATCGGGTAGATCGTCATTAAGGGGTGATCTGTTGGAATTGGGTGTGCTCGCTAAGAAATGCTGCTAGGATTTGTCCTTTAATAGCACGTAACGGTACAAATGTTATGTCGAATTGTAACAAGATCATTGCCCATCTTGTTAATCTCCCAGAAAGTGTCGGTCATGTTATTAAATATTGTAACGGGTTAACTCTTGAAATAAGAGTTACTTTATGAGAAAGCATATAATGTCTTAGCTTTTGAACTGCGAAGATCAAGGCTAAACAATGCTTCTCAATTGTCGGATATTTTATTTTCGTTGGAAGTAAACAACGCCTCAAGTAGTATAACGTATTTTCTTTTCCTTCATCATTTACTTGTGCTAGTAAAGCTCCAAGTGAATTGTCCAATGCCGCGGTGTAAAGGATTAAAGGTCTTCCTAATACAGGGGCTGCTAGGACAGGGGGGGTTGTCAAATATTGTTTAATGTCTTCAAAGGCATACTAGCACTTTTCATCCCACACAAATTTGGCATCCTTTCTAGTAAGGGCGATAAGGGGTTGACATCTACCGATAGATTGGAAATGAAACGTTGTATATATGCTAATTTTCCTTGGAAGGATCTCGATTGAGTTAGATTTTTAGGAGGAGGCATATTTAGAATAGCTTCGATTTTGAGAGGATCAATTTCTATCCCACGATGTCGAACTACAAATCCTAAAAATTTTCTTGAAGTGACACCAAAGGCGCACTTTAAAGGGTTCATTTTAAGATTATATCATCGTAGTCGTTCAAAGACAATTCTCAAATCGTATATATGATCGTCTTTTTGTTTATTATTGACAACTAGATCGTCGACATAACATTCGACTTGATTATGTATTAGTTCATCAAAAATCCGTGTCATGGCTCTTTGATAGGTTGCACCTGGCATTTTTCGATCAAATGGCATAACCTTATAATAATATATGCCCATGGGTGTTCGGAAAGTTGTATTTACTTCATCCTCCGAAAACATTTTTATTTGGTTATATCCTGATGATCCATCCATGAAAGAAAATATTGCATGTTTTGATGCAATATCAACCATTAATTCAGGAATTGGTAAAGGAAATTCATCTTTTGGACATGCTTTATTCAAGTCCCTGTAGTCTATGCAGAATCTTATTTGTCCATTTTCTTTTTAAGCGGCACCACATTGGCTAGCCATGTTGGATAGTTTTCTCCTCGTATGAAGTCGGCCTCATCGATTTCTTGACTTCCGCAATGACACATTGCTGCTATTTCGACACGCATCCTTCTTGGAGCTTGTTTAGCTGGGTTTATGATTTGGTGCATCCCGAGTTTATGGTACCAACTTACGGAGATAAACCGGGCATTTCGTCATAAGTCCAAGCAAAATAGTCTTTATATTCCATCAACAATTGAGTTATGTCTTTTATTTCCTCATCATTAAGGAATGAACTAATAAAAGTCGGTTTTAGATTTCATTAGTTCCCAAATTTATTTCTTTTAGTTCATCAATTGTTGATTTAATTTCTTCTTCCAACTCCGGGGGAGCATTTTCAATTAGAAGATCAGGTAATGTTTCAGAATCACATTCTTCTGTGACAGTCAAACAAAATTCATGTATCATCTAATGGTCCCAAAACACCAAATCCAACACCTTTTTTAGAGTTAGAATTTCGTTTATTATCATTCCACATTTATTCAATGAAATGCGGTTGTTTTAAAGACCATTGTTTGAGCATTAAACTATTTTGAATGAATTTTCGTGCCCAAGGAGAATACAACTCAAAAGGAATTTTCATTGATTGTGGAAGATTTTCATCTTCTATGTTTACATCATCATTAGTACAAGAAGAAGTAGAGCCAAGTCTAAACTTAATTGGCTTTTTGTCATCATTATATACTTCTTTGACTATTAGATTCTCAATCTTAGCAGTGGAGATTGGAGTTAGAGTCATAGAATGAATATAATGATTGATTTTGTCATACATGGATTCAAATTGTTTCTCTTTGTCTTCTTCTTCTAAAGATATTTTGAATTGGGGTTCCTTTGCAACCACAGATGTCATTTCTTCCTCAGAATCCAGGTGGATTTTGAATTTCAGTGGTTTCTTCATTGTGACAATTGGATCTTCTCTCCTTCGTCCTCGTTCTTGGCCTCGACCTCGAGTGCGAGTCTGACGGAAACTAGCCTCTTTTGACTTTATTGAAGAAAAATCCTTTTCATTTATTTTCTTTTGTTTGTTCTCTTCTTCCATATTTACTGTTGTCTCTTTGGAAGATATTGCTTTATTTATAGGAGCATAATATGCTGCATCTTCATGTATACCGATTTCATGGATTGAAAACGGTTGCAGGTCTTTTATAATACAAAATTCTTGTCCTTTTCGTAAATATTTGATACATTGATGTAATGAAGAGGGTGCCATTTTATATTCATGGAGCCGTGGTCTGCCAAGTAAGGCATTAAAAGAGGTGTACGAATCAATAATATGAAATTTTGCTTGTCGTTGCCAAGTCGGCTATTTTTAAGAGCGAGTGTTATTGATCCAAGGGCCAATTCTCCTTGTTGATTGAATCCTCTTAACATCATCGTATCCCTTGATAATTGAGAGGCATCAATGTCTAAGTATGCGAGAGTTCTCGGATTCATAATGTTGATTGAAGCACTCGGGTCGATAAGAACTCTCGAAAGTATCGTGTCATTGATGTTTCTTGTAATATATAGTGGACGATTGTGTTCAGTTGTTCCGAGCAACAAATCATTGTCAGAGAAGGTAATCTTTGTTGATTCCTCTAACGAGTAGGCTTCGTTTTGGGTAGTACTAGCAAGTTGAGTTAAGCAAATGTCAGGGTCCGAAAGAGCCTTTATTAATGATTCTCTCATTTCTTTGGAAAGTATGAGAGCATCATAGATGCTTAATTTTGCAGGTAATTTTCTCAAATGTGCCAATACATTATAATCCACCTTATTGTGAAGATCATCCTTACTTCCTTCAGAAGTTCGGGGATATATTGGGGGAATGATCTTATCTGGTGTAATTATTTGTTTTTCTTTTTCTTGTGGAGTTATTCTAGGAGGTAAGATTTTTCCACTTCTCAAGTTAATTTCAACTATTTCTTCAAGTTGATTATCTGATTCATTCGTTTCTGAGTCCGAAGACTCCAATCCTATAGAAATCAGAATTCTTTGTAATTGAAGCGTAGAAATGTCATCTTCATTTCTGTCGTTGTCAGATTTCTCATTTTCATTTTCATTAGTTTGGTTGTCTTTAGATTGATCATATACGATTTGAGCATTGTCTAAAGGGTTAGAATTCAAATGGTCATTCTCAGAAGCATCATCCAGAATGGACAAAATGTACGCAAAACTAGGATTGTTATTATTCATGGTAAAAAGAAAGTCATACAAAGTTATTGGCTTGAGGATTTTTCATCCTTCAGCCGACATAACTATCCTAGTACAAGAGTGAGATGAACTAGAAGGTACAAAAGGAGTTGCAGCCTCTATGTCTGGAAGACCTCTAATCTTTTTCATTTTCTTGATTTTCTTTTCTTTTCTTTCTTGGGAGATTTTGTAACTTGGTATTTAGCAAAGATCTCTTCAAAAATTCTATCCTTGTTTTTAGGATTAAGTTCCTCTATCGAAACCATATTGACTGATCCCTTTTCAGGTTCTTTCAAGTATTCTTTCGGAATGACTATATTTCCATATTTGAAATTACGCTCTAACCAGTCTTTCAAGACAAAACATTCTTCAATTTTATGTCCAGAGCATCCTGTGATAAGGACAATAATTAGGATTTTCCTTCATGTCAATTTCTGCTGGCCTTTTAGCTTCTGGTAGCTTAAATTCAGGTATTTTAAGCAGGCTACGAAATATTTTACTGACGGCTTCTGTTTTAAATGAATATACTTTATTCATTCTTTGAGCCATTGTTTTTTTCTCAGTTGATACTAGGATTGGTTGTTGAAGTTGTAATTGAGGTGATGTCTGTGATGTCGAAGGATTTTGTCGTTGCTTCTTTTGCTCTGGTTGGATTTGCATCACCTGTTTGCCTTTTTCTGCAATATTCCCAGGTTTCTTTTCAAAAGTTTTGATAGTTTTTGTCTTTTCAGTTTTCTCCATTACACTCATCTGCTTAACCTCTTCCTGAAGATTGGCTGCTTTACTGAGTAATTTTTCAAAAAATTTTATCGTAAATCCTTTAAGCATGAATGCTATAAGACCATGGATATTTTTGAGCAGTATTCCAACAGCATGTTGTTCTTGTAATTGTGACTCACATTTCATGCTGAGATTTCTCCAACGTAAAATATAATCTACCAAGGTTTCTCCTGGTTTTTGTTTCTCTACCACCAAATCACCAACAGTGGTGTGATGTTGTGCTCCTGCAAAGCGTTGACTAAAAAGGCTTTCAAGATCTACAAAAGTTTTGACAGATCCGTTGGGAAGTTCTGCATACCAGTCGAAGGCAACTCCCGTGAGACTGTTAACAAATTGTTGAAATAGGAGAGCATCATTTCCTCCAGCATTACAGCAGCTTGCTCTAAAATGTGCCAGGTGTTGTCAGGGATTTCCCGTCCCATCGAACATTTTAAAGACACGAGGAACAAAAGCTTTAGGATATTGAACAGAATCAAATTCCTCTGGGTATGGCCTATCCTTTGGAGTTAATGCTCCAGCTTTTGCCAAAGCCATTGTTTCTTTAATCTTCTGTTCCACTATTTTTGTAATATCCTTTTCTGGAATTTCATTATGAGGAGAATTCTTTCTCTTTCGAGTGCTCCCCTCAACATCCATTAGTTCTTCTCTTGCTTTCGAGGATGTGAATAGCCTGCGGTCTAATGATTTCGATAGGCTGGAGAAGGGTCCGCTGGTGGTTTTTGCAAAGTCGCTACTAGTTCTTCCATTCTTTGTTCAAGACGACTTTGTTGTTCATCTCATTGTCGTATCTCCTCTCGCAATTCCTCTTCATTTGATTCTCGTGCTAAGGAAGCAGATCGGGTTTCTACCATGTTAACACTGGCAACATTCTCATTGGAACTTTCAGAAGTATTTTTCCTTTCTTGTCTTGAAAGTTGTTTAATATCTTCTTTTAATTTCTTTAATCTCTCCTGAAATGATTTTGTAGAATGTTTTCAGCAAATCTCTTCTTGTGAATTATTTGCGAGAGTGTTGGTGGTATCAAAATTTCTTTCGGATGATTTTCGCCTCCATACATTATTTTCAAGTATAGGGCGAGAATTCTCGAGTGGTGTATCATATCCGGTATAAGGATAATTTGCTTTTTGTAGCATACGGACAAAGTCCGTCATTTTAGCGGTTGTATTTTACGCTTCGACATTAAATTGTCATATCGAGTTTTATCATTGGTGACCACTACATCTCTTATTCTAGGGCCCAGTCGAAATTTTACGGCACTCGAACACAATGTTTATCGAGTTGGGAATTGATAATCAGTTTCTTGATAATCAGAATTTTCCATTGCTAAAATCCTCCTTTTCATGGTGTTGGAGACTGCACAACCCACTTTATCTAATAACTTAGATAACGAACATTTTTCTTTTCGTGATAATCTCTTAAACACTGAATGTACAGCATGAAATGGGGGAGATCTTTTAGGTTGAAAGGAATTGTCAGTGTATTCAACAGGAATTGGAATATATTGATTTTCCTCTAAAAAGGAAGGATTTCCAAAAATATTTTGTTGAAATTCAGGTGTTTCAAAATTATTGTTTTCGTTCCACCTTTTCTTTCTTTTAAATGAAGGAGTTTCATGAACGTTCCTTGAAGAAGATCCGATCTCATACATAGATGATGGTGGAACATCATCTTCCTCGTAAACTTGTTTTCCTTTCTTATCACTCTGTCTTTTCATTTCTTCAAGGATGTAAGGTTCTTCAGGTGTATATTCAGGTAAATTGTCTGTAAAATTCAGAAAGTCTTCATAAGGTTGCAAGTCAAATTCATGAAAAGATTGAGAATCAGTTTGATATGGATTATCTAATATGAATTCTGTTTCAATAAATAATCCATAATCATTATGATAAAATGGAGGATTTTCCTCTATTGGTATGTCAAAGTCTTGAAAGTAAGAAAAGATCGAATTCGGAGAATCCATTGCGATTTTTCTGTAATTTCAAGAAAAACGAATATTATCGACTTATTTATAAACTTGGAACTTTTATTTTCAAAATTTTGAAATGAAAACAAATGATAACAAAAGATGAGAAGAAAGATTCTCCCCAGCGGAGTCGCCACTCTCTTGGTGGCGATGGAAAAATAATTTCCGAAAAATGTCCTTGGTGCGGATGAGGTCATGTCATCGCCATCCAATATATCATATCAATGTCAACGAGTCGCCATCTAATATTAGCCTAGTTTTATTCGTATAAATCCTATGAAGGATTTAGAGAATTTTTAGGATTAATAGTAGAAAAAAATGTTTATGATAATTCTTATATGAGGATATTCTAGAATAACGTATTCTAGAATTTTCATATTAAGAAAATCATGGTAAACCTGAGATTTCTATTTTGGGTTCTTTTAGATCTCCTATAGAGGTAAGCCTCTATATTTAATTACATCTTAAAAAATTCTCAATTGTTTAAGAAAACTTCTGATTAATGTTAATCATTTATTTTCTAAAAAATTTATTTTAAGGAGAGATGTACCCACTATCACTCACAAATGTCGTTATATCATGTTATTGAATGCTCTAGGTATTATGTCTAACCTAAAGGTTTTAGTTTTGTTGTCATGTCGCTGTTGTGTTGAAATGTTTCAGGTTATATGTCTAACCTAAAAGTTTTGTTTTGTTGTCAATGTCATTGTTTTCTTGAAAAGTTTCAGGTTATATGTCTAACCTAAAAGTTTTGTTTTGTTGTCAATGTCGTTATTTTGTTGAAAAGTTTTAGGTTATATGTCTAACCTAAAAGTTTTGTTTTGTTGTCAATGTCGTTGTTTTGTTGAAAAGTTTCAGGTTATATGTCTAACCTAAAAGTTTTGTTTTGTTGTCAATGTCGTTGTTTTGTTGAAAAGTTTCAGGTTATATATCTAACCTAAATGTTTTGTTTTGTTTTATTTATAATATTCCATCGTCGACGTCCTACAAAATAGAGTAAGCACACCCTATAACATGCAAAGAAAATCTAAACGAAATTTCTTGTCTTCATCCTGCAAAGAAAATATTGTCAGAAATAATGTCACAGAATATTTTTTTGAATGTCAAGTTATTTTGAAATTTCAACTTCATGCTAATCATGTTGTTTTATTTTTGAAATATCAAATTTTCATTGATTATGTCAACATCAGATTTATGTCGGTTATGTCAATTTTAATTTTAGAATGTCGAATTATGTCGGTCTTGATCTGAAATGTTGAATTGATCTTGAGTTTGAACTTAAATTTTGAGTTAGTGTCTATTCTTGAATTCATGTCTATCGAAAGATTTAAAGTTAAATTCAATATTGATTGAACTAACTTGGGTTCATGTACGGTTGAACCTAAGTTAAATTCAATGTTGATTGAATTTAATTAACTCGAGTTCATGTCTGTCTGAACTTAAGTTAATAGGTTTAAAGTTAAATTCAATATTAATTGAATTACTTGGATTCATGTCTGATTGAATCTAAGTTAAATTAATTGTTGATTGAATTTGATTAACTTGAGTTCATGTCTGTTTGAACCTAAGTTAAAAGGTTTAAAGTTAAATTCAATATTGATTGAATTACCTTGGGTTCGTGTCTGGTTGAACCTAAGTTAAATTCAATGTTGATTGAATTTGATTAACTTGAGTTCATGTCTGTTTGAACCTAAATTAATAGGTTTGGTTTAGGATGGACTTAATTAAATTTTAAACCTTGTTTAAATAGGATTTAAAGATTAATCAAGCCTAATAAATTAGACTTAATTAGAATTATAGACCATTCAAATCCATTTTAGGTAAGGTTTAAGTCTTAATCAAGTCTATTTTGTTGGACCTAGATTTAAGATTATCGTAAGTTCATTAGGGGTTGAACTCAAGTTCAGTTTGATTTAAGTCTAATGTAGATTATACTTAACTTTGGTTTGGGTTGAATTTATGTTCAATGTGGATTGGACCTAAGATTTAGATTAACTTGAGTTCAAGTTGGATTCAATTCAAGTGGATTATGTTTAAGTTTAGGTTAGGTTCATTGTGGGTTGAACCTAAGGTTTAGGTTTACTTGAGTTCAAGTTGGGTTGGACTCAAGTTAGGCTATGTTTGAGTTTAAGTTAGGTTCAATGTGGATTGGACCTAAGATTTGGGTTAACTTGAGTTCAAGTTGGATTGAACTCGAGTTAGGTTATGTTTGAGTTAGGTTCAATGTGGATTGAACCTAAAGTTTAGGTTTACTTGAGTTCAAGTTGGATTGGACTCAAGTTAGGTTATGTTTGAGTTTAAGTTAGGTTCAATGTGGATTGAACCTAAAGTTTGGGTTAACTTGAGTTCAAGTTGGATTGGACTCGAGTTAGGTTATGTTTGAGTTAGGTTCAATGTGGATTGAACCTAAAGTTTTGGTTTACTTGAGTTCAAGTTGGATTGGACTCAAGTTAGGTTATGTTTGAGTTTAAGTTAGGTTCAATGTGGATTGAACCTAAAGTTTAGGTTTACTTGAGTTCAAGTTGGATTGGACTCAAGTTAGGTTATTTTTGGCTAAGTTTGGTTTAACTTGAGTCTAATATGGGTTAGACTTAAGTTTGGTTTGATTTTGACTTAGGTTCATGTCAGGTTGAACCTAAGTTTGGTTTGACTTAAGTCTAATGTAGGTTAGACTTAAGTTAGGTTTAGGTTTAATTTAGGTTCGATGTGGGTTGAACCTAAGTTTGGTTTGACTTAAATCTAATGTAGGTTAGACTTAAGTTAGGTTTAGGTTTGATTTAGGTTCATGTCAGGTTGAACCTAAGTTTGGTTTGACTTAAATCTAATATAGGTTAGACTTAAGTTAGGTTTAAGTTTGATTTAGGTTCAATGTGGGTTGAACCTAAGTTTGGTTTGACTTAAGTCTAATATAGGTTAGACTTAAGTTAGGTTTAAGTTTGACTTAAATTCATGTCAGGTTGAACCTAAGTTTGGTTTGACTTAAGTCTAATGTAGGTTAGACTTAAGTTAGGTTTTGACTTAAGTTCATGTCAGTTTGAACCTAAGTTTGGTTTGACTTAAGTCTAATGTGGGTTAGACTTAAGTTAGGTTTAAGTTTGATTTAGGTTCAATGTGGGTTGAACCTAAGGGTTTGGTTTAAGTTTGACTTAAGTTCAGTGTAGATTGGACTTAAGTTTGACTTAGATCTAACTAAGTTTGGTTTGACTTAAGTCTAAATGGGTTAGACTTAAGTTAGATTTGATTTTGATTAAACCTTAGTTAGTTAAGGTTCAATGACTTAATTACGTCTAATGGGTTAGACCTAGTTAGGGTTTGAGTTTGATTAAACCTTAGTTAGTTAAGGTTTAATGGTTTAATTAGGTCTAAGGGTTAGACCTAATTAGGGTTTAAGTTTGATTAAACCTTAGTTAGTTAAGGCTTAATGGTTTAATTAGGTCTAAGGGTTAGACCTAATTAGGGTTTAGGTTTGATTAAACCTTAGTTAGTTAAGGCTTAATGGTTTAATTAGGTCTAAGGGTTAGACCTAATTAGGGTTTAGGTTTGATTAAACCTTAGTTAGTTAAGGCTTAATGGTTTAATTAGAGTCTACAAGGGTTAGACCTAATTAGGGTTTAGGTTTGATTAAACCTTAATTAGTTAAGGCTTAATGGTTTAATTAGGTCTAAGGGTTAGACCTAATTAGGGTTTAGGTCTGATTAAACCTTATGTTTAAGTAGGTTAATTAAGTTTAGTATGTCTTTAAACCTAAATAAGGGAGTTTAGTTTTGATTAATTAAGTTTAATATGTCTTTAAACCTAATTAAAGGGTGTTTAGTTTTGTGTTAATTAAGTTTTATGTGTCCTTAAACTTAAAGAATTTAATTTTTATTAAACCTAATTTAGGTATGGTCTAATAGGTTAATTAAGTTTAGTGTGTCCTTAAACTTAATTAAAAAAAGTTTAACCTAATTTAAGTAAGGTTTAACTGGTTAATTAAGTTTAGTGTATCCTTAAACTTAATTAAAAAGGTTTGATTTTTATTAAACCTAATTTAGGTAAGGTTTAATTGTTTAATTAAGTTTAGTGTATCCTTAAACTTAATTAAAGTAGTTTAATTTTTATTAAACCTAATTTAGATAAGGTTTAATTGGTTAATTAAGTTAACTGTATCCTTAAACTTAATTAAAGAAGTTTAATTTTTATTAATCCTAATTTAGGTAAGGTTTAATTGGTTAATTAAGTTTAGTATATCCTTAAACATAATTAAAGCAGTTTAATTTTTATTAAACCTAATTTAGGTAAGGTTTAATGGGTTAATTAAGTTTAGTGTGTCCTTAAACTTAATTAAAGAAGTTTAATTTTATTAAACCTAATTTAGGTAAGGTTTAATTGGTTAATTAAGTTTAGTGTATCCTTAAACTTAATTAAAAAGGTTTGATTTTTATTAAACCTAATTTAGGTAAGGTTTAATGGGTTAATTAAGTTTATTATGTCTTTAAACTTAATTAAATAATTAAAAATGTTTAATTTTTATTAAACCTAATTTAGGTAAGGTTTAATGGGTTTAAATGTCATTTTAAGCCTTAATTGAATCTAATCTTGTCATTTTAGACTCAAGTGAGGTTTATTATTAACCTATCATAGGCTAGAATCATTTCCAAACTTAGATTGTTGATGAAAATAGTTCAATTTTATAATGGGTCATTTTAGGATCAAAATTATTTAATTAATAAATGATTTTAACCCTAAATTTCCAAATGTCATTCAAGATTGTTTCTATGACTTAGAAATTTTTTTCCTAAGGTCATTGTATTTTGCCCTATCATTCCTAGTCATTTGTATTTTTATTTTCTTAATTTTCAAATTTTTATAATTATTATTTGAAATAATTACAAAGAAACTTGAAAATTCGAAAAGTATCCTAGGCGTGTTTTACGTCCTTAGAAAAATTATGGGAGGTCCCTAAGAACATAAAGATAAATGCCTCAAAGTTTCATAATTTTTTTGATTTGTAAATAATTTTTAATAATTAAAATACTACAGAGAGTATTTAATTAATTAAAAATTAAATACTGAGAATAAAATTATGATCTTGGTCTCATAATTTTCTCCTCTTCAAGAGCTTTCCAAAGGTATTTTTATTTTATTTTTATGACCTCTGGTTAGAAAGATATGAATTTTTGAAGTTTGAAGGGTTAAAATGGATTTTTTCTTAATATCGCGCCGCAAAACCCCCCGCCGTCGACGCGTGTCCTCGGGCGCGTCGAACAGGCGGGAAGATCCCGTGCAACGGGTCGGACAGCGGACACCGTGCGCGCAGATCAGCGTCGTCCATCCCAAAAGGCGCAGGATCGGACGGCTGAGAAAATTCGGTTTATTTCGAAAATTCTGAAACCCTTAAACTTCAAATGTTATTATCTCACTCATTTCTTGACGAAATTGAGTGATTTTTTTAAATGCTCATCTGGATGAGAGGTATCTATCCATACGGTGATGATACACTTTTGAGCTAGTATAGCACATGATTTATCAAGAACATGATTTATTTTGTAAAGATAAATTTCGTACCTTGGCCACAAGCAAATCAAGCTATATCGAACTTTATGGTTGCCTTCTAGGACCCCGATAGAAGATAATTGCTGCAGCAATTTGTTCCAGAAGTAGGGCTTAGAGAGGAATTTGGGAAAAATGCCTAATTTGGGCTGTTTTTGAAAATTGGTCAAATTGGCTCAAATGGGCTGAAACTATGGCTTGGGATTGATCCTCGAAGATTATGGAAGCTCTTAGGAAGAAGTTTTGTGTTGGGAGCAAGAGGGATTGAGCGCCTTATGGACCTCCTAAATATTTTTCTCCTCTCTTGCTAGTTTCGGCCATGGGGTCCTTTTATAGCGAGGGGATGGTGTTGGCTTGGCTTAGGCTGTTCTAGAGGATTACTTACCTCCTCTATTAGGCTGATTGGGTGATCAATTGGCTGAGAGATAGGCTTGGATGCTTCTCCACTAAGTTTTTCATGATGAATTTCATCTCTTTGTCTCTTGTCATATTGGCCATTGTGGGAGGTTAATTGTGAGTACGTTGTTTCACTTGCTAATGAGCTTACACCTCACTTCTTAGGCTTGGCAAATGGTGACACATCTTCCTAGCCTTCATCATTACCATTAACCATGGTAGGGGGGTTTCATGTGTGGTTTTCCTCCCGTTGGGTGGCTTGGGAGGTGGAGAAAATGGCCTTGTGTTGGCCAGCTACTTCATGGAGAGGATTTGTTTAGAGTGAAGGAGGTGGTGACACCTCTTCCCATGCATAACCATGGATGTTAAGCCATGGGTAATGGGCCTTAAGATGGGCTTAATTAAGTGTTAAATAAGCCTTTAAGATGGTTTAGCCTAATTAATTTTGAAGAGGCTAAAAAGTTATTTCATTTCTTCTTTAATTCCCATTTTAATTAATTATTTTATTAACGAAAATTGGTGGAAATTATTTTATTAATCAATTTATTAATTAAAAATAATTTCAAATTAATTAATTGATTATTTTTGTCATTTTTGTTATTTTATGATTTTAATTTAATTTTCATTTTAATTAATTATGTCATTTAATTAAAATTTTGAAAATTAAATCATTAATCATTTTAATTAATCAAAATAATTTTGAAATTAATTATTTGATTAATTTTGTTATTTTTATTTCATTTTTATCTATTTTAATCAAAATAGATAAGTGTTGACCGATTTTGACTTGGGTTGACCCGAGTCGACCTAAATTGATCAAATTGACTTTAAGATGTCCGACCCTTGTGATTTTGTCTTTGTGGTGTGTTTAAATGTGTCGGTGGGTGAAAAGGTTGATTTATAGGTCAACAGGGCTGGTCATTGGGTCTGGTCTGACCAATTTGACCAAAGTTGACTTTTAAGTCAAAAGGTTGACCTATGGGGTCAACAGGGTAAGTCATTAGGTCTGGTTTGACCAATTAGACCAAAGTTGACTTTTTGGGTCATAGGGTTGACATGTGGGGTCAACAGTGTAGGTCATTAGGTCTGATTTGACCAGTTTAACCAAAGTTGACTTTTTAGGTCAAAAGGGTGACCTATGAGGTCAACAGGGTAGGTCATTAGGTCTGGTCTGACCAATTTGACCAAAGTTGACTTTTTAGATCAAAAGGTTGACTATGTGGTCGACGGGGTAGGTTATTAGGTGCGGTTTGACCAATTTGACAAAAGTTAACTTTTTAGGTCGAAAAGGGTGACCTATGGGGTCAACGAGTCGCGAGTCATTAGCGTGCGGTTTCACCAGATTTGACCAAAGTTGACTTTTTAGGTCATAAGGGTGACCTATGGGTCAACGAGTGTAGGTCACTGAGTGCGGTTTGACCAAGTTGACTATGTTGACTTTTCGAGTCGAAGGGTGACTATGGGGTCAACGAGTGTAGAGTCATTTGATCCGATTTGACGATTTGACCAAAGTTAACTTTTTAGGTCGAAAGGTTGACTATGGGGTCAACGAGTGTAGGTCATTAGGTCCGGTTTGACCGGTTTGACCAAGTTAACTTTTTAGCTTATAGGGTTGACCTATGGGGTCAGCGAGTGTAGGTCATTAGGTGCTGGTTTGACGGTTTGACCAAAGTTGACTTTTTAGGTCAAAAGGTTGACCTATGGGGTCAACAGGGTAAGTCATTAGGTCTGGTTTGACCAATTTGACCAAAGTTGACTTTTTAGGTCAAAAGGGTAACATATGGGATCGACGATGTAGGTCGTTAGGTACGGTTTGACCAATTTGACCAAAGTTGACTTTTAGGTCATAAGAGGTGACTTATGGGGTCAACGATGTAGGTCACTAGGTACGGTTTGACCGAGTTTGACCAATGTTGACTTTTTAGGTCGAAAAGGGTGACTATGGGGGTCGTGATGTAGGTCATTAGGTCGATTTGACCGATTTGACTAAAGTTGATTTTTTAGGTCATAGGGTTGACCTGTAGGTGTCGATGTAGAGTCATTAAGTGCTGGTTTGACCGGTTTGACCAAAGTTGACTTTTTAGGTCGAAAAGGGTGACTGTATGGAGTCGACAGGGGTAGGTCATTAGGTCTGGTTTGATCAATTTGACCAAAGTTGACTTTTTAGGTTAAAAGGGTGACCTATGGGGTCAACAGTGTAGGTCACTAGGTCTGGTTTGACCAAGTTGACCTATGTTGACTTTTCAGGTCAAAAGGGTGACCTATGGGGTCAACAGTGTAGGTCATTTAGTCTGATTTGACCAATTTGACCAAAGTTAACTTTTTAGGTCAAAAGGTTGACCTATGGGGTCAACAGTGTAGGTCATTAGGTCTGGTTTGACCAGTTTGACCAAAGTTAACTTTTTAGCTTATAGGGTTGACCTATGGAGTCGACGATAGTAGGTCATTAGGTACGGTTTGACCGGTTTGACCAAAGTTGACTTTTTAGGTCGAAAAGGTTGACCTATGGGGTCAACAGGGTAAGTCATTGGGTACGGTTTTGACCAATTTGACCAAAGTTGACTTTTTAGGTCAAAAGGGTAACATATGGGGTCATGAGTGTAGGTCATTAGGTACGGTTTGACCAATTTGACCAAAGTTGACTTTTTAGGTCATAAGGGTGACTATGGGGTCAACGGTGTGAGTCACTTAGGTCTGGTTTGACCGGTTTGACCAATGTTGACTTTTAGGTCAAAGGGTGACTATGGAGAGTCAACGGTGTAGGTCATTAGGTACGATTTGACCAATTTGACCAAAGTTGATTTTTTAGGTCATAGGGTTGACCTATGGGGTCAACAGTGTAGGTCATTAAGTCTGGTTTGACCAGTTTGACCAAAGTTGACTTTTTAGGTCAAAAGGGTGACCTATGGGGTCAACAGGGTAGGTCATTAGGTCTGGTTTGATCAATTTGACCAAAGTTGACTTTTTAGGTTAAAAGGGTGACCTATGGGGTCAGTGTGTAGAGTCATTAGGTACGGTTTGACCAATTTGACCAAAGTTGACTTTTTAGGTCATAAGGGTGATCTATGGGGTCAACGAGTGTAGGTCACTAGGTCTGGTTTGACCAGTTTGACTAATGTTGACTTTTTTAGGTCAAAAGGGTGACCTATGGGGTCAACAGTGTATGTCATTAGGTCTGATTTGACCAATTTGACCAAAGTTGACTTTTAGGTGACAAAAGTTGACTTTTTAGGTCATAGTGTTGACCTATGGGGTCAACAGTGTAGGTCATTAAGTCTGGTTTGACCAGTTGGACCAAAGTTGACTTTTTAGGTCAAAAGGGTGACCTATGGGGTCAACATGGTAGGTCATTAGGTCTGGTTTGACCAATTTGACCAAAGTTGACTTTTTAGGTTAAAAGGATGACCTATGGGGTCAACAGTGTAGGTCATTAGGTTTGGCTTGACCAATTAGACCAAAGTTGACTTTTTAGGTCATAAGGGTGACCTATGGGGTCAACAGTGTAGGTCATTAGGTCTGGTTTGACCAATTTGACCAATGTTGACTTTTTAGGTCAAAAGGGCATTGACTCATTGTAAAATGAGGTCAACAGATATAAATTAGGATTTTCAGTTGGTGCTCCCCCAAACTGATTGTTTGACACCATTTGGATAATAGCAGGTTTAAACTCAAAGGAATTAACAACTACAGCAGGGTGTTGAATACTACCATGAAGTTCATCCACTGTAGGGTTAGCATATTCTCTTAAAGGTCTAAATTCTTGATGGATGTCAACATTTTGATTTTAATGAGTTTCCATTTCTTGAATGTTTTTATCTTTTTCAGAATATTTAATTTTTTTATTTTTCTAATTGTTCTTTCTAATTCAGAATTGTAAGACACAAGTCCCTCAAACCCTGAACTATTCATATAACGTTAAATAAAATAAAATAAAACAGAGTAACTAAAGTGAAGTAAAGTAAAAAATTTTTAAATTTTCCTTAACTTTCTTTAAATGAAATTTTAATGAATTTCCCCGACGCCGGCGCCAAAAACTTGATCCCCGAATATTTATGCTTACGATTTAGATAGAAATTTATGATTTATAATATGAGATACTACGCAAGTATACGTATCATTTATCAAGTAATATAGAACTTTCTGATTAAGTCCCGAAATATCGAACACACAGGGAAATGTCTGAAACTTTAAAGAAATAAGAAAAATAACTTTTTACCTTTTTAATTGATTTTTGTAAGTATGTTTTAACGTATTAATTTTGAAAAGTTGTTTTTAATATTTTTAATAAAAAGTTAAACAGGAAATTAAAATTATTTATACTTTAAACACGATATAAAAGTTATAAGAATCAAATACCTTCTTCCTTCTTCAATGAATAAGTAATAATTATGGATATTTATGTTGTGGGTATTGTGTCAAATAGGAGCAATTAAATTCTTTACACTTCCATGTATTATTTGAGCGATATGTATACTTGCGTTAAAGATTAACTCTGCGATTAAAGAATATATTATAAACTTGTTACAAAAATTAAAATTACGCAAAGTGCGCAGACTGGCCCATCAAGTCAGCGCCTAGATCCATTTATTCAAAAAATAGCCTCATTTGACATTAAATTTTATCCTTTCTGCTTTCTTTTGCGCCAAATATCAAAAATAAATATACCTACAAGAAAACATGAAAATACCCTTCTTTAAAGCACAATATCACAAAAAATAAATATAAAATATAGGTAAAACTTCAACTTATTTTTGGTGCATCGGGCCCCAAATTCAATTTCACATTAATTCACATAAAATTCCACACAACATCCAAATTCAAATTCAACTTAACTCAAATCCTACAAAAAAATCAAATTCAACCCCACCAAATTTCAAGCCTCATGGACAAATTTGATAAATCCACCTCAAATCCACTCTAAATCCACCAAGATTAAAGCAAACCACCAAATCCAATCCAGTTTCATCAAAATCCAATCTTCAATCCAATTTGCTAAATTCACATCCAATTTATCTTATGACAATCACTAAAAATTCACCAGTTTCTTTGTCCATGTCTATATAAGTTCAATTGAAGTGAAAAAAGGGTTTAGGTTAGGTTCAGGGTTGATATGGGCTGAACTCAAGCCAGTAACACCACTTCAAACTATAGCCGACCCAAATAACACCGCGAAAAACCAACAATAACTCCATGAAATAATGTTCTAACATAGGCTTGCTAATTGTCGTCATTTAGTCCGATATAAATTAATAATAGATTTTACAATACTTTTTTTTTATTTATAGATAAATGATACACCTAAAATATATAGTATTTTTATGCACAATTTTATACATATTTTTGATGATATTGCACTTTAATGGAATGTATTTTGTGCTTTTCTTGCAGGTATGATTAAAATGAGTGATTATGATGAAAGGAGCAAAATTGGATCAAATTTGTAGCAAAAAAATGAAAAATGAAAATTTGGGTACTGGCGGCTAAGCGCCGCTGGGCCAGCACTTAGCAGCCACAGTTACAAAACAATATTAACTTGAATTTGGCGCCATTTTCAAAGGGGATGGGATGCAACTCTTGGTGGTAACTTCCATAACTTCCTTTGGGTGGCAAGTTTGAATGAAGGGGTGCATTCTTTGGTGGATACATTGAATCTGAACACATTTTGAAGAGACAACAAGGCACCTTTTTGTTTAATTTTTAAAGAGAGTCTTAGGAAAGATTAGGGACTCTTCCGTTGCATTGTGAAGAGATTTTTTACATAGTTTTTATTGTATTCATTAGGAGTAGGAGTAGAGAGTAGAAAAAAGAAAATGGTAGGAATGAAGCCTTCTTCTTCCCACTTATTTTCTTTCCTTTAGTTTAGTTTTTATTGAAATCTGAAGTCTGTTTCTGAGTCATCGGAGTTGGGAGACCTGCTCTGAGGAGTATTTTAGTAAAGATTCAAAGTTTCCTGAGTCTTGTGGAGAGGATTTTTAGATAAGTGATTACTTTTGTTCTTACATTTAGTTTTTAATTAATACTTGTTGTGTTTGTTATTTTTCTTATGGTTTTTAATTTCAAATCAATGTGTTTTTGTATTTTATCAATGCATTCTTAGTAGTTTACTCTATCTTTTTCTTTCTTAAATGAAGAAGTAAGTAATTCATGAAGAATTGTTGTGGAATGTATATGTGTTTAAAGTTGGAAGAAGTTGTGAAGATTGATTCTATAAACTTTATTTACTTCTTAATTTGGCCTGTTAAGATGTAAATTTGTGGTGAGATTTTGTAAAATCCAATGTGGTATTGTCTCATAAAAGTTGGTAAGAATCACATGCAATTATGTCGGTGAAAATTGTAGTTCAGATAATTGAATGCAATATATTAGAAGATGTTTTAAAGGGGAGTAAAAATAGAGGATTTTTAGTGTGAAAGGCTAAAAGTACCTAATTTGGTTTGAAGTTTTGAATTTTGTTATGAGAAGTTAGCCCCCAGGTGGAGGGAAATGAGGGAACTCTAGATTGAGAGCTGGTATCTTCCCTGCCTAACCATGTTCAAAATGATAAAATTTCAAATTAACCAATGTTCTTTATAGAACCAAGTAAGGGTAAAGAATACATTTGCTTCTATTTATCACAACAAATTTAAATACTTTCACAACAATACTTTCATAATTATTTCTACTTTATAAAGGAAAGAAAAAAATATTCTAGTTAATTGTATTTTTCATACCGCGTTTACATTTATTATCATTTTAATTTCTTGTTTGACTTTTATAAAAAAATTTAAAGAGTGAAATCAACTATCAAACTTTTCAAAATCAAAACATACTTTCAAAAGTCAATTTAAAAAGTAAAAAGATAATTTTCTTATTTCTTCAATGATTTTTCACTATCCCTGTGGGTTCGATATCTCGGGGCTTAATCAGAAAGTCCTATATTACTTGATAAACAATATGTATACTTGCGTAGTATCCACATTATAAATTATAATTTTCATATCAAAATCATAAGAATATATATATATCCGGCGGAGAAAATTTTTTGTCGCCGTTGCCAATTTTCGTATCATAATTGTAAATATATATATTGGGTGGATCAATAAATAAATATATTATACATAAATATAATTTGGATTTAACATAAGGTTCATGTTAGATCTACCATGGTTCTTGTTTGTGTACTTTATCTTAGTGTAAATTAAGTATTATTTGAGATTCAATATTCAATTCATGTCTTGCTTCAGTTCTTAGGTTTTACATTCATGTTGAGAAATCAAAGGTTTCCTAAGTTTTGAGTTTGTTTTTAGGATATTGTTATGGTATTTACCTTCTTCTGAGAGGTTTTCATCCTGCTTTTTATTTTATGTATTTTTTAGTTATTTTTTTATTTTGCTTTATTAATAAGGACTACAAATGGAATGAAACATGAAATAACATATGAAACAAATAAAATAACATATATTACATGCAAAATGACTTAATAATCCATTAAATGATCCTTTCTAATAGTTTTTATTATCAAATCACAGAACTAAGCCACACACTAATGATATTGATGATGAGTGCTAGAAAGTTCACGGATGTAGAGTAATGGATTATCGTCTTAGCTTGGTAGGAAGATTCATCATACACTTAGAAGAGAGAAAATAACTTTTAATGACGCAAGTGGTTTTACGTGGAAAACCCAGAAAGGGAAAAATTCATGTCGCTTAGCCTGTCTGATGAAATCTACTATAAATTCGATATTACATGTACAGCCCCTCAATCCACAGGAGGGAAAGGGTTGAAAAGTTTTCGGAGTAACAATGTTGGTACATGAATGAACTTATTGTTAGAACTGGGTGGTGGTCGATGGTGATCGGTTGAAGACGACAAGTTGTTGACGACGGTTGACACTGATCGATGGCGGTTGCGGTGATTGATGGAGGTCAGCGGTGGTCAACAGTGGTCGATGGTGGTTGAGGACGGTCAACGGTGATTGACGGTGGTCGATGCAGTAGGCGGTGGTGGACGGCTGTCTGCGGTGGTCGACGACGGAAGGTGTGGTACCGGACTTCGTCTCCTTCTCGAAGCTTCAAGTTGTTTTCTAAGCATCAAGCTCTTCTCCCCTCACGAGAGGGCTGGGGCTTCATTTATAGTGTCTTGGGTGTAATTTATATTGGAATATGAGCCACTTCGATTGGACGGTCTAGAGAGCTTCCTTCGAACTGATGGTGTTTGATGGTCATTTGGTGGCCTTGATGATGTCCGAAATGAGCAATCTTGGACTCAATATTTTCATCTTGTCGAGACACTAGATTTGACTATAGAGTTGCTAGATTAGACATTCATTTAACCTTTTAAATATGTCTCAAAAACTTTTAAGGGTTGTTTAATGGCTTGATCTGAGCTTGATTGAATTCGGATGAACAAATTTTGATATCATTGGATTCGTTTCATCGAGTGATCAGTTTCGGTTTAAGTTTGTTAAAATCAGAGTTCTGAATGATTTTTAATCAATATTTAAACATTTTTTCTCAAAAGATCATCTCGAGATATGAGTCATGCCTCAGCATTAGTGCTGGATGATGAGAATTTGTTGATGGCCTCATAGGATAAACTTCTTTGAATATCTATGACTGCTCCTTTACTTTCAAAATGGCTAGTTGTTGAAACTTCATTACTACTACCACATCAAATATAAAGAAACATGTAAGGAATATGCATTTGTTAACCTTCTCAATAACAAAATCAATAATTCCTCTTCTGTGTTTATAAGAATGACTAGCTATTTGATTTGAATATAGTATTGTTTTGAGCTCACATACTTTAAATTCCAAAAATAAAAAAAAGATATTTGGGTTAACATGTACTTACATCTTCAATTATGCATTTTAGTGTTTGATTTAAGCCCATTTGATTTTAAATTCATGTGATTTTTGTCTTTTTGATTCATCTCACTAAGTCACAAAATCCTAATCATAAATTTATTAAATTATAAAGAATAAGCAATATTAATTCCTAGTAATCTTGACCAAAATAATTAATTGTTTGGAGATTTAAAAAATACATCAAATTTGGTGTAATACCAATTAAAATTTATTAAGAATATCACTAAACACTTATAAGATATATATATATATATATATATGAATATTAAAAAAATAATTAACTCAATTTCAATTTTGCAGATGCAATACACATTACACCAGAAGGAAAATTGTGGAAATATAACCCACAAGGTCCTATAAGGCGCTTAACCAATCGAGAAAGTATCCAACGGTCCTATTCCAATTAAATCAAACATAATTAAATGAGATTCTTTCGCTTTTAAAAGGCCCAGCTCCAACATTGTCCTATCTCTTAGACCCGGACGCTTTGCCCTAGGGCTCCACTACGTTTTCGTTCTATATTTCCTCTCGTAAAAAATGGATTATGGCATCTCTGCGCCGGCGTCGGCGCCGCCCCTAGGCCTCGCCATACTCTCAAAAACTTTCACAAAGCTCCTCCGCTTACGCCACGACAACTTCAACTCAAGCATAACAACCCCCATCACCGCCAAGGAAGAATCCCTTTACAATAACAAACATTCCAGCGACATCTTCCAAGACGGCGAGAAAGAAATAGAAACAATAGCAGCGAAAATCTTCGCTGGAGTATCTGCAGTCAAGGCCGCGTACGCCCAGCTCCAGCTAGCCCAAACACCTTACGACCCCGATGCCATTCAGTTCGCTGACCAAGCCATTGTCACCGAGCTCAAGCGGCTTTCTGTCCTGAAACAGAGCTTTCTAAACAGAGCAGAGCACAGCCGGACCTCAAAAGGAGCTCAGCCAGAGCTCGCCTCCCAGTTTCAGGAGCAGCGTAACCTTCTGAAAACCTACAAAATCACCACCACGAAGTTGGAATCCGAGCTACGGTCTAAAGACTCCGAAGTCCTTTACCTCCAATCGGAGCTTCGCGCAGCTGAAAAGCGGTGTCGGGTTCTGGAGGCTCGACTCAGGCCTGGCCGAACCCTTGCCGCATTAGATGAGCTTCATATAACCGGCCTCAACCCCACCCACTTCCTCACTCTCCTCCGCTCTGCGGTAAAATCCATACGTTCCTTTGTCAAAATCATGACCCTCAAAATGGAATCCGCCGGTTGGAACCTTGACGCTGCGGCTAGCGCGATCCAACCGGATCTTCTTGGCTACTGTAATTCAAAAAACAGAGTCTTTGCCTTCGAGTCTTATGTCTCGCGGTTAATGTTCTCTGATTTCCATAACCCTGATTTCAGCCTCGGAGGACCCGTACGTGATCGCCAGCGCTTTTTCACTGAGTTTAGCGAGCTTAAATTTTTGAAGCCAAAAGAGTGCATTGAAACAAAAACCCAATTTCAGAAGTTTTGCAGGGTGAAGTATTTGAGATTGGTGCATCCGAAGATGGAAGCTTCGTTCTTTGGTGCCCAGGAGCAGCGGGTGGCGTTGAGCTCAAGCCAAGCGATGCTCGAGACAGATTTCTTCGAGGGTTTTGCGGAAATGGCGAGGCGAGTTTGGCTTCTTCATTGCTTGTTCTTTTCCTTCGGAACAGGAGAGAAAGCAACCATCTTTGAGGTTAAGAAGGGGAGCCGCTTCTCAGAGGTGTATATGGAGAGCGTTGCAGAGGTGGAAGTCGGTGCTGATCGCCGTCTGGCCGTGGGTTTCACGGTGGTACCGGGGTTTAAGGTGGGGAAGACTGTGATTCAGTGCAGGGTGTATCTGCTAGCTTGCAGCAACTTACAGGATGACTGAACGGTCGCGATATCACGTCATTGTTTTGCGGGCCCGGTGCTTGTCCTCCGATCTGGTCTGGGTTGGCCCACTGCGTAGATTTTTAAAAGAACTCGGTGAAACCCGCTCGGAGTCCTAGGGTTTATATGTATAGCGTGACGCTTCAGATCAATTTGCAAGGACTAATGAAGAAACCCTCGTCTTTAATCTTTAAACAATGCCTTTTAATTAGTAATCCAGCTTACCTGTTTCCGTCTGTCGGCGACACGATTGTGTTGATCTGTCATTTAGATTCATTTGCGATGTTTGGTGATTAATTATTTGTCCGCTCAAAAACATATTATTCTTGGTCAACAAACCAAACAATATTTTGCGGGAGCGGTTGTTCAAGCCATCTCTAATAAGATGATTTTTATCGATCATAAAATTGACTACTGAAAACGTTTTACATATGTGGAAGTATATAAATAAAGCAATAATCGCGAAAGAACAACCCTTGCAAAATAAAGAGTTACAGACTACATATTAATCATTTTAAAATAGGGATGATTCTACATCGCTGTCCCCTGAGATTCAAATTGGCATAGCTAAGTGAAGCTTTCAAGTATAAATGCTAATGTCGTCGCATTGCCATAGTTGAAGTTGAAGGCATTTATGATCCATGGGAATAATGGGAATCTGCTATTAAGAAACTCGTCGTCCGTCCATCCATCTTTATAAGGACATAGCAAATAAGTTAGTGATTGTGATGGAAAACAGGATGAATAAATGTTAACTTATATATGCCAATATGATTCATGAAGAGAATACAGATATATAGTTATCAATGGTACCATTTTATACCAACACATTTATTGCTTGAAAACTCTCATAAGCTACTATCATTTATCGTAATCATAATGTAATAGGGTTTTAAGCGTCATTTCTTTTAACCCAAGATTTAAATCGTCATATACAGAATAAATTTCAATCAAGTTTCTTATTGTAAATCATGTTTTCTTTTAGCAAATAAAATTGTAAATGAACTAGCTTTATATGTGCGAGTTAATGTTATGTTGATATAGGGAAAAGTAGAACATGTCATACCATAGCGACAACTATCACGAGAACTTAAATTGAAAGATTTTAATTTTACTTGAGTAATAAGGAATGCTAAAACTAACATATTTTTTGCTCTATTTTTTATTTGTCTACATCACATCTAAGAGGTCATTGAATTTCTCAAAAATATTGCAAAAGGACATTAAATGAATTAAAATCTTATTGGATAAATTCCACTAAAATCTCACTTATGGAAACATATAAACTTTGCATATTCTTGTGCAAAACAAGAAGAGGATATGACAACAAAATGCTCATCCTTGAAAAAAAACAATAACATGGCTCATTGCCTTGTCAAACTTTTCTAAATAATACAAAAAATTATTTATAACTATTTGTAGATTTTAAGTGCTATAACATTTAATTAGGCTTTTGTAAGATAACACTTTTGTATATTTATCGTGATGATCAGATTCTACACTGAGAAACATACACAATCTTAATTTTCATGGGATTATGAACTACTAATGAAAGTGCTTCATAAATTATTATATATTAGAATGATCTACAAGAGCTTCGTTCATTGCTCAAAATTGATTCTACAAATCTCTGAGAAAATTTAAATGTTAATTTTTAAGGACATATTAGGGTAGCAAATTTTGATTCTTTAAGACAAGCAGCAACTCACACACACACACACACACACACACACACACATATATATATATATATATATATATATATATATATATATATATATATATATATATATATATATATATATTACTTTATGATAAATTTTGTCTCTTTTTGTTTTCTCTTCTTGAGATACATACTTCAACAACTAAATAAATTCCTTAAGAATTTGCTAATTACTATTAATTTTGATCTTAAAAATATATATATAAAAAAAAATGACGTGATATAAAATTAGGAGACATATGTTTAATCACATTACATTCTTGTGTCAAAAAGAAAGTGTGAGATAAACAATAAACTTATGTAATGCAATAATTGATGATGTAAATTAATTTGGCCGAGTATCAAAAACATAATTATACAATATAAGATTTAATACTATATAATTACAATAAATTCACGTAAAAAAAATTTCCTTACTTTTCAAGATGAAATTAAAAATAAGGTGATGAAATATAAATTTGTGTATAAAAAAAAAATTTATTATAAAGGATTATAAATCTCTCCACATCCTACAAAAGAAAAAAGAGTAATAAACCAATATAATTTATAAATTTAATAAAAGAATATAATTTTTCCACAACCCATTCCCTCTAGATGAAAAAAAGATACAGGTAAAAAAAAAACTAATGCAATGTTGTTACTTAAAACAATAAATCACCTCACCTCATACTCTACTTCATATATCAATAAAAATAGATTAAAAAAGTAAGAGTAACTCAATGGTATCAATATATTTGGACTAAACAAATAGTGACCTGTAAGGACTAAGACTAAACTCCATCGATACTTAAGTTTAATTTTATCCCAAATGCATTTAACATAAAAGTAATCAAGAAAATAAAATATTAAAGACAAAATCTTACGACATGAGGGTCGTTGGACATCCTTTTCATATTATTCAAATTTTAGAGGCTTTAGAAACTATTATATTGGTGGGAAGGAAATATTTCTAAGGGCTACATTTGGATGACAATTTTTGAACATGTCTATAAGAGACTTGATGTATTAGCCTATGTAGTCATAGTGCTAATGATTTCTTGATAAAAGGTAGCTCAGCAAAATATTTATGGGGTTTTTACATACAAGCCACCCGAAACAGTTATCATTACATATAAAGTTCCCAAACTCATTTTTTTTCCCAAGGGAGAAGAACATGAAACAGTTTTTGGACATGTCTATAAGAGACTTGATGTATTAGTCTATGTAGTCATAGTGCTAATGATTTCTTGATAAATGGTAGCTCAATACAATATTTATGGGGTTTTCACATACAAGCCACCCGAAACAGTTATCATTACATATAAAGTTCCCAAACTCATTTTTTTTTCTAAGGGAGAAGCACATGAAACCTACAAATACCAAGAGGAGCACAAATGAGACATAATATGTGGCAGTCTATCCATCAATCCATGTAACAATCACTTGCTATAAGTTTGACCCAAATACTCGCCTGCTTTTGTTTTGTAGCCATTTTCCAACACTTGCTGCATCAGTGAGCTCATTTCTCTCCATATTCTCAAATTCTCTTCATCCTGTGCGTATATTACCGATGATGAAAAATAATTTAAAAAAAATATTTGCCGAATAATTCTATCAAGCTCTAGAAGAAGGATCACATTTTTTTGAACGTGCATTTTTACTTTGGATATGAATAAACTGATTAAATGGTTGATTAAATATTCTTTGGATGTGCAAGTTTTAGAGGACAAACGCTTTTCACATTACTGAATTTCTTTTTTTTTTTAGGAAAAAAAATTAATATATGGTTATTTTAATTCTATACTTTGATTTCCTCAAAAATTTGCAGCTATTTGAAGTTTGTCACTTCAAAACTCATACTGTTATGTTAAATATCCTATATCTTGATTTGGAATTCAAAGCTAAGCTTATTCAAGAAGTTCAAAAATTTGGTTCAATGTTATAGTCGGAATTTGATCAATTGCACCTATGGAGTTTGGACTCCAAAAGACATTCTCTTTCATCTAAATGAACAATTTTCATGGAATATTTGAACATAAAAAACATCAATCAACAGATCTATTCTTGTTCTAATGCCAAAAGGGCCATTTACCACAAATGTATTTACAAATCTAACTCCAAATGCGGAAACCATATTAATTTATTATAATTATTTCTTTTTATTGCTATTTATTAAATTGAATGAAGTAAGCATTCAGCAATGTGTCAAGTTCAAAAGCTATAAAGCAATAAATGCTAGGAGAAGGTTCATAAGGAGTCCTCACAACCAAGCCAAAGATGATTGTGATTATTTCTTTATGTTAGACGATGCAGATAGTCTCATATGAGGTAACAATTCATGACATGAGGAACCTACTGTCAAGAAGCTAAAGTCTAACTTAATGCAAAACAAAATAAAGTTGGATATGCTTGTGATTGTCATTGACTTTATTTATTTATTTATTTATTAAGCTTGTTATGCATTTATTGATTGTATGAAGATTATTTATCATGTATTTGAAGCCAGTTAATGTAACTTTGACACTTAAACATCAATTGATATAGTTTATTTGGTAATACTTTTGATGTAACTGTTAATGTACCTTTCACCAAAATTAAATTTGATTGTTTTTCTTTTCTTTCATCCAATATAAAAACTCAAATAACGTATCACTAATTTTAGGTTTGTTTAAGTGTTAGATAAGTAAATAAATAACAATTGTGTGACATGAATAGATAATTAGACCCAAGTAATCATTGGACTCAAACTCTTCAGTTTAAAAAGTGATCTGAATGGGTAATTGGCTAATATCAAGTTTATTAAAACCTTTTCACTTTCTAACAATAAAACCAGAAAATATGTTGAAAAATTGGATTAAGCGAAGAGACAGGTGAAAGCTGTGTCTGCCTGCGCAATAGTCTCTTGACAGTTATTTGGTTAATGCTGAATCTTTATTTTCTTTGCAATATGCCACTCAAATCATTTGCTGGTGTGGAATTTCAGTTTTAATATCATTACCATTTTATCTTATCTTAGGAAAACAATTCCAAAAATGGAAATGGTTTTGTGAGGCTTCTTTTTTTTTATAGCTTGCATGCACTTTAAGATTCAAAATCAGCACTAATTTTAGTGCAGATGCAAGCTACATGCCCTGTACTCTCTTGGAACAGAACATGGTCTTTTATCTGAGAATGCCCTTTCTGAATGTTCCAAGGATTTATCAACCTTACATGGCTTATGATAATGTTGAATCCAAATCTGTCCTGGAGACACACCCAAAGAATATAGCACTCGAGATCGAAAGGGACAATGAGCAGGAGAGAGAGAGAGAGAGAGAGTGAGGGATAGCATTGTCTTCAACAGAGATTATGTAACTTTCATTCATAAAATGGACCTCCTATTTATAGGGATGGGTCATTATACAATTACATGGTGTACCTCAAAGGTCCGTATATACGACGAGGGTATTTCAAACTATTTATAAATATTACCTCTGAGTCCCATGGATATGGTCGGGCGTCAATCAAGCCGGTGGGATTAAGGTCCGACGCTTGTCCATGTAGCTGCTCGCTGAGGGTCCAAGTGAGCCACTCCGAAATTGGAGTAGGTATTTTCATGTCCTTCGTCTATCCGGGCAAGAAGGAGACAGGTTTATCCGAGTGGATCTTGTAGAGGGATTCTTTAGAGGATGATCTACCCTTTATCCGTCTGAGCTGCACAGTCTTCCCGATATGTTGGCTGGTTGGACAGTTGAGTGTGTGGTCCTAGTATGTCCATTGTAGGTCCAGTGGGGCTACATCATCACTTCTGCCATCCGCACAATGTCTTTGCAATTCGTGCTGCACATTTTTTATGTAAATATTAAAGTTCCCCGATTTATGTCTTCTTGATTGCGACAGCTACGATAAGGACAAAAGAATTTAATTTTGAAGACTACCTAATGCACAATAATTAGTTACTTCTTAATTTTCATGTCAAAAGTTATTATATATGTTGTGTGGTAACTTATTCTTTTGGGTGTTCCATCAAATTTTTCTTCAAAATCTCCAGTGAGAATGGAGGGTAGGAAACTCCCTGAGACCGTTGTTGAGGATGCCCGAGCTTTCTTTTACAAGCCATGAAGAAGAGGGCAAGGTCAAGTGCTAGAATGAGCTGTCTAGAAAACACATCGTCAATGAGTAAAAAGCCCTCCACTCTGTGGTGGAAGTAGAGACGTGTGTTTCAAAGCATAACTGCTTCGCAGAGACTGATACACCAAAAACATGTTCGATTTTTTATATCTATTTTGTACTCATTTTTGGTGATATTGCACTTTAATGGAAAGTATTGTTCATATTTTGCTACATGTATAATAATTTTAGGCAAAATGAGCAAAAAAGAAGCGGAAATGAATGAATTTGGAGCGAAAAAAAGCAAAAACCAGATTTTTGAAGTTCTGGCACCGACGGTGCCCAAACCAGTGCTGACAACACGTTTTTCCAGAGAGCCCAAAATTAAAAGTCGGGATAGGGAGCCGACAACGCCTTATTGCAAGCTAAAGTTGCCAATGT
The DNA here is from genome assembly GCA_022702705.1 of Papilionanthe hookeriana x Papilionanthe teres. Lineage (NCBI taxonomy): Eukaryota > Viridiplantae > Streptophyta > Magnoliopsida > Asparagales > Orchidaceae > Papilionanthe > Papilionanthe hookeriana x Papilionanthe teres. Next base: position 92,543,489 of record CM040422.1, read on the forward strand.
CGATTCAAGCCAGATTTAATGTATTTGAATGCTTTTTGAAGGGATTCTTGAGGCAACTCTTGGGAAATTCGTTCCTAGACAAATTTAAACTATTTTGAGTGGCATAAATATGTGTGTGGAGTCAGTGTAGAGTCAGTGTGGAGTGTTTGTGAGTGAAGAAGAACTCTTTAGAGAGTGTATAGAGTCTAGGGTTTGGAATTAGTGTTGTATTGCGAGGGATTCTTCTTAAAAGAGTTGTAGGAGGAGAGGGAAAGTGAGAGATTGCTTCTTCCTTACTATTTTAAGAGTGAATTGTGTGTTGTTTTGAAAAGAGAAGAAGATCCAAGGGAATTTTAAAGGGTTTGCTCGGGGAAGAAAATCAAATAAGTTGTATTTACTTCTTACTGTTTGTAGGATATTGCTTTATATATAAAAAACTTGGTTGTGTCATATCTTCTCCATTAATTCTGAGTAGATTTCTTTGTCTTTATCCTTATAACGATAAATGGTGACGTGATAATTTAGATTTGATGTTCCATAAGAAAGAATATAAATTGTGATGATTTTCCACTTCATACTTAATTTACTTTTCGATTTAGCCAATTGATTGTTAAAATCATTGTGAAACATATGATCCGAAAGGGCTATGCTTTCTAGACAAAAGTGAAGATACATTCAAACACCATAGATGGTGATGTTCATGGGACTTGGGGGAAAATAAATAGGGAAATATGTTTATTGGGCTTAAAATTGGAGATTTTAGGGTGACAAGACTAAAATCCCCAGTTTGGTCTTAGTGTTTCGAAACTAAAGTGAGAGTTAGCCTTCAGGGGAAGGGAACTGGGAGCTCTATAGTGAGAGCCAGTATCCTCCCAGCCTAACCACGGATAAGGACTAAGCCTAGGATTAGCCAATGTTCTTTATAGCACTCGGAAGAGGGTAAAGAATAGGTATGCTCCTATTTGGCGCAATACATATACTAAACTAATCTATATTATTCACTCACCAAAATATCATTGTAGGAGGAATGATAATTTCTCTAAATTTTAACCTTGCTTTACAAAAACTTATTATAGTAGTAGTTACTCTAATGTGAAGCTTTAGAAAGAAATTTAGTGATTTAAGAAAAATCTCTAGCATTGTTAATCTCTACCATTTTTGGTATTACACTACGTGCTTTGTAAACTGAATATTGAATTTCTATGCTAAACTTTAAGGTTTGCTTCCTCCATGTGGGATCGATACTAGGACTCTGCTACAACCCTGTATTACTTGAACAACACATATACTTGCGTATAGATAGGCTGCTACCTTATTAAACTAATTTTATTTTGTGTCTTAATTGAAACTATTTGTGAAAATTTATTATTTCGTATCTACTGCAGCAGCCGGTCAAGTTTTTGGTGTCGTTGCCGGGGAGGCAATAGTAAATTTAGTAGTATATGAAAACCTTTAATTCGTATTTTTGTATGTGTAGTGTTGGATTCGAAGGTTAACCTTACGATTTAGAGTAAGAATGTACTATTAGAAAATTTTGAAAAAAAAAAGAATTTAAAATTTTGAGCAAAATGGCGAACAATCTCGACAATCAAAGAAATGAAAATAAACATCAACCAAGACCTTTAAGAGATTATGCGAACCCTACAACAGATGAAATACATATAATTATTCAAAATCCTAATGTTACTGCTAATTCATTTGAGCTTAAACTTGTTATTATCCAAATGGTACAAAATATTCAATTTCACAGTACACCAAACGAAGATCCTAACTTAAATCATGCTAGTTTTCTAGAACAATGAGCGTGTGCTACATTTAAATATGATGGAGTGTCAATGATGCTGTCAGGCTTAGACTTTTTACTTTTTTCACTAAGGGATAAAGCTAAAGCATGGTTAAATTCATTAGCACCTAGATCTATCAGAACTTGGGGAGAATTATCACAAAAATTTCTATCTAAATACTTCCCACCTTAAAAAACTACTAAACTCAGAAATGATATAACATCTTTTTGTCAGTTTGAAGGAGAATCAATATATGAAGCATGAGAAAGATTTAAAGATCTCCTTAGGAGGTGTCCACATCATGTTTTACTATATTGGTTAATAATTTAAATATTTTATAATGGATACGTTGGATCTCTTAGATCGATTATTGATGCCTCTGCTGGTGGATCGTTAATGTCAAAACCTTTTGATGAGGCATATTCTTTAATTGAAGAAATGATTACTGAAAATTTTCAATGGCCCTCAAAACGGGTAAATCCAAAAGAGTAGCTAATATTCATGATTCTGATGCAATATCTATGTTGGCTTCTCAAATTGCTGCGATTTAAAAAAAATATATCAAAATAGATTGAACTATTCTCAAACACCTCAGGTGTTAGAGAAAAACTCATTGGGACAAATAATAGATTCTCAATCATCTTATGAGACTTTAAATGATATAAATAATAAACCAAACAATCCTTATTCTAATTAATATAATTCCAGTTGGAAGAGCCACCCAAACTTAAACTGGAATAATAACACTGTTGTTGTGAAACCGCAGTGGGGAAGCAATTCTGTAAACCCATTGGGAAATTCAAACAACCAAGGAAACAATGGTTATAGACCTTCTTATCTTTCAGGCGTTAATAGTGACCCAAAAATCAAGGAGAAGAAGTTTTCTATGGAAGAATTGATATAAAATATGGGTAATTAATTGAAAAGTCAAGGTAATCAATTGCAAAGTCAAGGGAATCAGTTGCACAGTGAAGGAAACCAATTTAAAAGTCAAGGAGCTTGTATTAAAAATATTAAAAATCAATTGGTGCATTTGCTATTGCACTCGGTAGTAGACCTTCAGGAACTTTCCTAAGTAACTTTGAGATTAACCCAAAGGATCAAAATAAAGAACAACTTAAGGCTATACAGTTGAGAAGTGGAAGATAATTAGAATTAAGAGCACAAAAAGAAGTTGAAGTTGAAAAAAAGAAGGTGGAAACTGATAAAGAAAATGATAACATATATCCAAATTTAGAATATCTGCTTAAACTGATGAAAATTACCAGTGAAAGACCACCACCTCTGTTTACTCAAAGATTGAAAAAAAAAGAGTGAAAAACAATTTTCAAAATTCCTTGAAATCTTAAAAAGATAATCAGTAAACATTCATTTTATTGAAGCATTAGAACAAATGCCTATTTATGTGAATTTTATGAAGGATGTATTAAATAAGTAAATGAAGTTTACAGATAATGAGGCTGTTGCACTCAGTGAGGAGTGTAGTGCAATTATTTAGCAAAAGCTTCTTAAAAACTCAAGGATCTTGGTAGCTTCACTATACCTTGTGCTACTAGAGAAAATTTTTTTGGAAGAGCCTTATGTAATCTTGGAGCTAGCATTAATCTTATTCCTCTATCAACTTTTAAATGGTTGGGAATATAAGAAATTTCACTTACTTCATGTTGACCTCACTTTTGGTTGAGGTCTAGTCTTTCTTTAGAATAGCCTAGGGTTTAGCCATAGAACTTTCCTGGTGACTATCTTAGAGGACTGATCCCTAAATATTTATGCTTACGTTTTTATTTCCTTTTAAATATATCTCTTTCTTTACAACGACGCCAAAAACTTGATGCCGATGCAAATGAGAGTTTAATTGATATTATTATAAAATGGAATTTTACGCAAGTATACGTATCATTATCAAGTAATATAGAGCTTTCTGATTAAGCCCCGAATATCGATCCCATGGAGATCGCGGTTAATCACAACTGCTTTCAAGAGAAGTTCTAGTCTACAATAACACGCCCTAGCTTGAAATGTTGATAAAGGTTTGGTTTTAATAAAATCCTACAATTATCACTACTACATAACTTCTACTCCTAAACTAAAACACTTAGTAAAATCAGAAAAGTGGAGTTTAATATAATAAAAGTACTCTTCCTCATGCATTGGAATTAGTGACATGTGCAAAATTAAAACAAATAGAGAGAGTGATTGTTACAAATAAGAGAAATTATATTCTTTACCCTTATAAAGAACATTGGTTAATTTAATGCTTTAAAATTATGAAGATGGGTTAGATAGGGAAGATACTAGCTCTCACTCTAGAATTCCCTTTATTCCCTCCACCTGGGGGCTAACATTTCATATCAAAACTTAAAACATCAAACCGAATTGGGGCTTTAGCCTGTCACTCTAAAATCCTCTAATTCTACACCCAATAAAAAGCATATCTCCTTATTTATTTTTACTCAATTATATGGACTACAATCTCACCCATATAATCTCATGTGATTCTTACTAATTGTTGATTGAGACAATACCGCATTGGTTCTTATATGTTCTCACAACAGATTTTAACATGCAAGTTGATCAAGTTTACATGTAAATGAAGAACAAATTAAAATCGTCATAATTTCTTCCCACTCTACTCAATTCTAGATCCTACACATGCATACTAATTCATTGGAAGAGGGAAGAGTAAAGAAAACTATTCACTACACATGGAGAAACAACAAGAACTTTTCATTACTTAAGTCTTTAAAACTAAACAAATAAACTACTAAATCAAAATAAATATACAATGAAAATACTTATCTCTGATGAAAATCAAACTCTCATTGTATAGCAAAAGCAACCTCCTTCAATCCTCTCCAAGATCAAAGTAAAAGAAAGTAAAGAAAAATCTCATTCTCTCATTCTCTCACTCTCTCTCTCCAAGTTGCCCCACTTGGGGCTCATGCCCAAGTCTTCTTCTTCTTGGCCTTCTTCTCCTCTTCTAATAGTTCCTCTCCCTTCTCTAAATCTTCTTCTTCAAGAGTTTCCAATCCTTAATGTTGACCTTATTTATAATGAGTCAATACCTTTTGACCTAAAAAGTCAACATTGGTCAAATTGGTCAAACCAGACCCAATGACCAACCCTGTTGACCCCATAGATCACCCTTTTGACCTAAAAAGTCAACTTTGGTCAAAATGCTCAAACCAGACCCAATGACCAACCCAGTTGACCCCTTAGGTCACCCTTTTGACCTAAAAAGTCGACTTTGGTCAAAATGGTCAAACCAGACCCAATGACCAAACCTGTTGACCCCATAGGTCACACTTTTGACCTAAAAAGTCAACTTTGGTCAAAATGGTCAAACCAGACCCAATGACCAACCCTGTTGACCCCATAGGTCACCATTTTGACCTAAAAAGTTAACTTTGGTCAAAATGGTCAAACTAGACCCAATGACCAACCCTGTTGACCCCATAGGTCACCATTTTGACCTAAAAAAGTCAACTTTGGTCAAAATGGTCAAACCAGACCCAATGACCAACCCTGTTGACCCCATAGGTCACCCTTTTGACCTAAAAAGTCAACTTTGGTCAAAATGGTCAAACCGGACCTAATGACCAACCCTGTTGACCCCATAGGTCAACCTTTTGACCTAAAAAGTCAACATTGGTCAAAATGGTCAAACCAGACCCAATGACCAACCCTGTTGACCCCATAGGTCAACCTTTTTACCTAAAAAGTCAATATTGGTTAAAATGTTCCTAGCAGACCCAATGACCAATCCTGTTGACTCATAAGTCAACCCTTTTGACCCAATGACATGTTTAAAACCCCACAGTGACAAAATCACTAATATTGTGATCAAATTAACCATGAAAAGGTTAAAAAGGTCACATTGGACATTTAAAATTAAATTGATCAATATAAGCTGACTTGGGTCAACCTAGGTTAAAAATTGGTCAACACTTATCTATTTTAATCAAAATAGATAAAAATGAAATAAAAACAACAAAATTAATCAAATAATTAATTTCAAAACTATTTTGATTAATTAAAATGATTAATGTTTTAATTTTCAATATTTTAATTAAATGACATAATTAATTAAAATGAAAAGTAAATTAAAATCATAAAATAATAAAATAATAAAATTAATCAATTAATTAATTTGAAATTATTTTCAATTAAAAAATAGATTAATAAAACATTTTTCAACATTTTTAATTAATAACATGATTAATTAAAATGGAAATTAATAAAAAAAAGAGAAAAGACATAAGATGACACATGGCCTTCCCATAATTAATTAGGCTAAGACTAAATTAAGCTCACCATGAGACATATTAACACATGATAAGACCAAGCTTAAATCCATTTAACCATGGGTTAACACCCATCATGATAGGTAAAGTGAGGGGTCTCTTCCCCCTTCACCCTAAGCCATGACTCACCCTTACTTAGTCAAGAGGTGGCCGGCCAAGAGGTGGCCGGCCAACACCAAGCCTCATCTCCCACATCCCAAGCTAGCCAATGGAGAGAGAACCAAACTTAAACCCACCCCTCACCATGGTTAAATGGAATCATGAGAGGAGAGCATATGTGTCACCATTTGCTAAGGCTAGAGGGTGATGTGTATGCTCATAAGGAGAAGAAGTTACAGCTCATTTCACATCTCTTGCATGACCCAATGGAAGAGAGCCAAAGCAATGAGCTCATGATGGAAAGCTTGGGAGAAACCACCATGGCTATCCTCTCAGCCTAATTTCTCCTCCAATGGGTTAATAGGGGAGATAACAACTCCCCTAGAACAACCTAAGCTAAGCCATGGCGTCCCCTTGGCTATAAACAGAGCCCAAACAGAGCCTAGTAGGGAGAGAAGAAAAAAAATTATAAATACCTATAGGCTGCTCAAATCTCCTTGCTCCCAACATAAAAACTCTTCCTAAGAGTCTTAGCAATCCATTAGGATCAAATCCACGCCATAGATTGAGCCCAATCGAGCCAATTTGATCAAATTTCAAAAACAGCCCAAACCAGCCACCTCTTCAAAATTTTCCTTTAAGCCCGACTTCTGAATCAAATTGCTGCAGCAATACTCTTCCATTGGGGTCCTAAAAGACAACTACAAAGTCTAATCTAGCTTGATTTGCTTGTGGCAAAGGTATGAAATTATTTTTCACAAAATAATTCGTATTTTTGAATTATCATGTGTTATACTAGCCCAGAAATGTTACATCACCGTATGGATATATTCTACATGTTTAGATGATTCCATAGGTTAAAAAATCACTCAATTTATACAAGAAATGAGTGAGATATTAAGCTTTGAAGTTTAACGGTTTAAAATAATTCTAATTTTTTTTTGAATTATATCCATCGTCCGTTCCCGTGTTTTGGAACGGACGGCGCTGATCGAACCTTCCTGTGTACGCTGTTCCGCGCCGCACACAGAATCATCCCGCCTGTTCTACGCGTACGAGGACACGCGTTGACGACTGGAATTTCTGAATTTATTAAATTTCAGAAAACCTTAAAAACTTTAAAAATTGATATCTTTTTATCTAGAGGTCATAAAAATATGATAAAAATACCTCTGGAAAGCTCTTGAATAGGAGAAATTTATGAAATAAAAATCATAATTTTGTTCCCATTATTTAATTTTTAAATAATTAAATACTCTCTGGAGTATTTTAATTATTAGAAATTATTTATAAATCAAAAAATATGAAACTTTGAAGCATTTATCTTTATGCTCTTAGGGGTCTTTCATGATTTTTCCAAGGACAGAAAATATGTCTATGATACTTTTCTCTAATTTTCAAGACATCTTGTAATTATTTTGAATAATAATTATAAAAATTGAAAATTAAGAAAAATAAAAATGGAAATGATCACAAATGTTAGGGCAAGAGAAAATAACCCAAATAAAATCATTTCTAAGTCATAAAAATAACTTTAAGTGACATTTTAAAATTTAGGATTAAGATTCTTTATTAATTAAATAATTTCTTTAATCCTAAAAATAACCTCTTTATAAACTTAGCTTATTTTCCTTAATAATCTAAGTTTGAAATGAATCTAGTCTATGATAGGCTAATGGAAAACTTTAATTAAGTTTAAAACGACAAAATTAGACTTAATTAAGTTTAAAACATCATTTAAACCTATTAAACCTTAAATTTAATTAATTAAGTCTAAAATGACAAAATTAGACTTAATTAGGTTTAAAACATCATTTAAACCTATTAAACCTTAAATTTAATTAATTAAGTCTAAAATAACAAAATTAGACTTAATTAGGTCTAAAACATCATTTAAACCAACTAAATCTTAAATTTAATTAATTAAGTTTAAAATGACAAAATTAGACTTAATTAGGTTTAAAACATCATTTAAACCTATGTAAACCTAAATTTAATTAATTAAGTCTAAAATGACAAAATTAGACTTAATTAGGTTTAAAACATCATTTAAACCTATTTAATCCTAATTTTAATTAATTAAGTCTAAAATAACAAAATTAGACTTAATTAGGTTTAAAACATCATTGAAACCTATTTAATCCTAAATTTAATTAATTAAGTGTAAAATGACAACATTAGACTTAATTAGGTTTAAAATACCATTTAAACCTATTAAACCCAAAATTCAATTAATTAAGTCCAAAATGATAAAATTAGACTTAATTTAGTTTAGAATATCATTTAAACCTATTTAATTAATCAATTAAACCTTACCTAAATTAGGTTTAATTAACTTTAAATAGTTAGACTTAACCCATAATAAGTCTAATTAATCAATTAAACCTTACCTAAATTAGGTTTAATTAACATTAAATAATTAGACTTAACCTATAATAAGTCTAATTAATAAATTAAACCTTACCTAAATTAGGTTTAATTAACTTTAAAGAATTAGACTTTATCCATAATAAGTCTAATTAATTAATTAAACGTTACCCAAATTAGGTTTATCTAACTTTAAATAATTAGACTTAACCCATATTAAGTCTCATTAATCAATTAAACCTTACCAAAATTAGGCTTAATTAACCTTAAATAATTAGACTTAACCCATAATAAGTCTAATTAATCAATTAAACCTTACCCAAATTAGGTTTAATTAACTTTAAATAATTAGACTTAACCCATAATAAGTCTAATTAATCAATTAAACCTTACCCAAATTAGGTTTAATTAACCTTAAATAATTAGATTTAATTCATAATAAGTCTAATTAATCAATTAAACCTTACCTAAATTAGGGTTAATTAACTTTAAATAATTAGACTTAACCCATAATAAGTCTAATTAATCAATTAAACCTTACCTAAATTAGGTTTAATTAACTTTAAATAATTAGACTTAACCCATAATAAGTCAAATTAATCAATTAAACCTTATCCAAATTAGGTTTAATTAACTTTAAATAATTAGACTTAACACATAATAAGTATAATTAATCAATTAAACCTTACCCAAATTAGGTTTAATTAACTTTAAATAATTAGACTTAACCCATAATAAATATAATTAATCAATTAAACCAAACCCAAACCTTACCTTAATTATGTTTAATTAACCTTAAATAATTAGACTTAACCCATAATAAGTCTAATTAATCAATTAAACCTTACCTAAATTAGGTTTAATTAACCTTAAATAAATTGACTTAACCCATAATAAGTCTAATTATTCAATTAAACCTTACTTAAATTAGGTTTAATTAACCTTAAATAATTAGACTTAACCCATAATAAGTCTAATTAATCATTTAAACCTTACCTAAATTAGGTTTAATTAACCTTAAATAATTAGAGTTAACTGATAATAAGTATAATTAATTAAATAAACCTTATCTAAATTAGGTTTAATTAACCTTAAATAATCAAATCTAAATCTAACTTAAGTCTAACCTACACTAGAGTTAAGTTAAACCAAACTTAGGTTCAACTCAACATAAACATAAGTCAAAACCAAACCTAACTTAAGTCTAACCTATATTAGACTTAAGTTAAACCAAAGTTAGGCTCAACTCAGTATAAACATAACCCTAAATCTAACTTAAGTCTAACCTACGCTAGGCTTAAGTCAAACCGAACTTAGGTTCGACTCAACATAAACCTAAGTTAAATCTAAATCTAGCTTAAGTCTAACCTACACTAGGCTTAAGTCAAACCAAACTTAGGTTCAACTCAACAAAAACCTAAGTTAAACCTAAATCTAACTTAAGTCTAACCTACACTAGACTTAAGTCAAACCAAACTTAAGTTCAATACAACATAAACCTAAGTTAAACCTAAATCTAACTTAAGTCTAACCTACACTAGACTTAAGTCAAACCAAACTTCGGTTCAACTCAACATAAACCTAAGTTAAACCTAAATCTAACTTAAGTCTAACCTACACTAGGCTTAAGTCAAACGAAACTTAGGTTCAACTCAACATAAACTTAAGTTACACCTAAATCTAACTTGAGTCTAACCTACATTAGACTTAAGTCAAACCAAACTTAGGTTCAACTCAACATAAACCTAAGTTAAACCTAAATCTAACTTAACTGTAACCTACACTAGGCTTAAGTCAAACCAAACTTAGGTTCAACTCAACATAAACCTAAGTTAAACCTAAATCTAACTTAAGTCTAACCTACACTAGATTAAGTCAAACCAAACTTAGGTTCAACTCAACGTAAACCTAAGTCAATCCCAAACCTAACTTAAGTCTAACCTATATTAGACTTAAGTTAAACCAAACTTAGGGTCAACTCAACATAAACCTAAGTCATACCTAAATCTAACTTAAGTCTAACCTACACTAGGCTTAAGTCAAAACAAACTTAGGTTCAACTCAACATAAACCTAAGTTAAACCCAAATCTAACTTAAGTCTAACCTACACTAGAGTTAAGTCAAACCAAACTTAGGTTCAACTCAACATAAACCTAAGTCAAACCTAAACCTAACTTAAGTCCAACCTACATTAGATTTAAGTCAAACCAAACTTAGATTCAACCCGACATGAATCTAAGTCTAACCCAAACACAACTTAAGTCTAACCCATGTTAGACTTAAGTCAAACAAAACCTAGGTTCAACCTGACATGAACTTAAGTCTGAACTAAACTCAATGTAAGTTCAACCCATTTTGAACTTAAGTCAACTTTAAATATAGGTTCAACTTAACTTGAACTTAAGTCAAATCTTAACTTAAGACCAAACTATATTAAACTTTTAATCCAACTTAATTCAAACCTAAATTGAACATAAAATTTTAATTAAGTCTAACATCCTAGACTTAATTAAATCAACAAGCAATCAATATTTAAAACAACAAGTCATGAACTTAAGTCTAATTTATTAGACTTAATGTCTGAATAAACTACAACTAAATTGACTTAATTAAAACTTAAGCCTTATCTAAAAAGGACTTAGATGGTCTGTAATTCTAATTAAGTCTAATTTATTAGACTTAATTAACCTTTAAGTCCTATTTAAACAGGGCTTAAAACTTAATTAAGTCTATTCTATGTTAAACCTTTTAACTTAAGTTCAAACAGACATGAACTCAAGTTAATTAGATTCAATCAACATTGAATTTAAATTAGGTTCAACCAGACATGAACCCAAGTTAATTCAATTAATATTGAATCTAAATTTAAACCTTTTAACTTAAGTTCAGACAGACATGAACTCAAGTTAATTAGATTCAATCAACATTTAACTTAGGTTCAACTAGACATGAACCCAAGTTAATTCAATTAATATTGAATCTAAATTTAAACCTTTTAACTTAAGTTCAGACGGTATATGAACTCAAGTTAATTAAGATTCAATTAACATTGAATTTAACTTAGGTTTAACCAGACATGAACCAAAGTTAATTCAATCAATATTGAATCTAACTTTCAACCTTTTAACTTAAGTTCAGACAGATATGAACTCAAGTTAATCTAACTCAACTTTCAACTCAAATTCAAACATATATAAATTCACAATTCAAGTTTAAACTCAAATCAACACATAAGTATGACATTTCAAACCAAAATCGACATAACCAACCTAAATTTGAAATTTCAAACATAAATCGACATAACCGACATGAATTTGACATTTCAAACCAAAATCGACATAACTGACATAAATTCGACATTTCAAACATAAATCGACATAACCAACATAAAATTGACATTTTAAATATAAATATGATAAATATCGATATTAAATAAAATTAATTTAATATTTTGACAAAATTAAACATTAATCAATATATTTTGACATAAACCGACATCCAGGACATGTTAAATCAAAACAATGAACATGACATTATTTTCTGACAAACTTTTCTTTGCAGGGTGAAAACAAAAGTTTCGTTTTGATTTTCTTTGCATGTTATAGGATATGCTAACTCTGTTTTGCAGGACGACATTCTGGACAAACAATAACAAATCCAAAACTTTTTTGGATAGCCACCAAATATAATATTTTCAAAATGAAATAAAACAACGACTTGGAAAAACAAAAATAAAAAAAAACTTTTAGGATAATCACCAAAACAAATCAAAACAACGACATGGAAAACAACAATAAAACTTTTAAGATAATGACATGAAAAACAAAATCAAAACTTTAAAATAATAAATGTGACATAACATTTAGGAGTGATAGTGGGTACATCTCTCCTTAAAAATAAAATTTTAGAAAACAAATGATTAACATTAATCAGAAGTTTTCTTGAACAATTAAAAATTGTTTAAGATGTAATTAACTATAGAAGCTTGCTTCTATAGGAGATCCAAAAGAACCTACAATAGAAATCTCTGGTTTTTCATGATTTTCTTTATATGAAAATTCTAGGATATATTATTCTAGGATATTCTTCTATAAGGATTGTCATAAACATCCTTTTCTACTATTAGCCCTAAATTCCTCAAATCTTTCATGGAATTTATCGGAATAAAATTAGGGTAATATTAGATGGCGACTCCTCAATATCGACATTCCGCTCAAATCTCTTTCCATTCGTCGACAAGAGATTCAGTGGCGACTCCGCTGGGGAAGATCTTTCTTCTCATCTTTTGTTATCATTTATTTTCATTTCAAATTAAAAAAAAAAGTTCTATGTTTATAAATAAGTCAATAATATTCGTTTTTCTTGAAATTTCAGAGAAATCGCAATGGATTCTCCGAATTCAATCTTTTCTTATTTTCAAGAGTTTGACATTCCAATAGAGGAAAATCCTCCCTTTTATCAAAATGATTATGGATTATTTAGTGAAACGGAATTCATATTAGATAATCCATATCAAACTGATACACAATCTTTCCAAGAATTTGACTTACAACCTTATAAAGACTTTCTGAATTTTACAGAAAATTTGTCTGAATATACACCTAAAAAACCTAATACCCTTGAAGAAATGAAAAGTTAAGCTGATAGGAAAGGAAAACAAGTTTACAAGGAAGATGATGCTCTGTCATCATCTATGTATGAGATTAGATCTTGTTCAAAGAATATTCATAAAACTCCTTCATTCAAGAGAAAGGAAAGTTGGAACGAAAATGATAATTTTGAAACACCTGAATTTCAACAGAACATTTTTGAAACCCTTCCTTTTTAGAATGAAATCCATATATTCTGATTCCTGTTGAATACACTGATAATTCCTTTCAACCTAAAAGGTTTCCTCCTTTTCGTTCTATATATTCAGTGTTTAAAAGGTTAGCACGAAAAGATAGATGTTCACTATCTAAATTATTAAATAAAATGGGTTGTGCAGTCTCCAACACCATGAAAAGGAGAATTTTAGCGATGGAAAATCTTGACTATCAAGAAACTGACTATCAATTTCCAACTGATAAACATTATGTTCGAGTGCCAGTAAAATTTCGATTGGGCCCTAGAATAAAAGATGTGGTAGTCACGAACGACAAAGCTAGATATGATGAATTGATGTCAGGAGCAGAAGATACAACTGCTAAAATGTCGGATTTGGTCCAAATGCTACAAAAAGAAAATTATCCTTACACAGGTTACGACACACCACCTGAAAGCTCTCGTCCTATACTTAAAAATAATGTGTGGAGACGAAAATTATCTGAATGAAATTCAGATATCGCCAACACTCTTGCAAATAGTTCACAAGAAGAAAATTGCAGAAAACATTCTGCAAAATCATTTGAAGAAAGATTGAAGAAATTAAAAAATGATATAAACAACTTTCAGAGCAAAGGAAGAAAGATACTTCTGATAGTTCCAATGAGAATGTTGCTAGTGTTAACATGGTAGAAACACAATCTACTTCCATAGCACGAGAATCAAATGAATAGGAGGCAACCAATGAATTACGAGCGGTGATACGACAACGTGATGAACAAATTAGTCATCGTGAAAAAAAGATGGAAGAATTGGTAGCAACTTTGCAAAATCCACCAATGAACCCTTCTCCAGCTATTGAAATCATCAGACTAGAGGTTATTCATATCCTTGAAAATAAAGAAGAACCAATAGATATTGAGGAAAGAACTAAGAAGACAAAGAATTCCCCTCATAATGAAATTCCAGAAAATGATATTACAAAACTTGTGGAACAAAAAATTAAAGAAACAATGGCTCAAATGAAAGCTGGAGCATTAACTCCAAAGGGTAGACCATACCCAGAGGAATTTGATTTTGTTTAGTACCCTAAAGGCTTTGTTCCTTCTGTCTTTAAAATGTTTGATGGAACGGGTAACCCCCAACAACACCTAGCACATTTTAGAGCATGCTGCTGTAATGCTGGAGGAAGTGATGCTCTCCTATTTCGACAATTTGTTAACAGTCTCATAGGAGTTGCCTTCAACTGGTATTCAGAACTTCCCAATGGATCTGTCAAAACCTTTGTGGAACTTGAAAGCCTCTTTATTCAACGTTTTGCAGGAGCATAACATCACACCACTGTTGGTGATTTGGTGGTAGAAAAACAAAAATCGGGAGAAAGTTTAGTGAATTATATTTTACGCTGGAGAAATCTCAGCATGAAATGTGAACCACAACTACAAGAGCAACACGCTGTTGGAATATTGCTTAAAAATATCCATGGTCCTATAGCTTTTATGCTCAAAGGATTCACAATAAAGACATTTGAAAAATTACTCAGTAAAGCTGCTAATCTCCAAGAAGAAGCAAAACAAATGAGTGTAACGGAGAAAACTGAAAAGACAAAAACTATCAAAACATTTGAAAAGAAACCTGGAAATGTTGTAGAAAAAGGTAAACAGGTGATGCAGATTCAACCAGAACAAAAGAAACAACAACGACAAAATCGTTCAAAATTATAAACATCACCTCAATTACAACTTCAACAACCAATCCCGGTACCAACAAAAAAGAAAATAATGGCTAAAAGAATGAATAAAGAATATTCATTTAAAACAGAAGCTGTTAGTAAAATATTTCATAGTCTGCTTAAAATGCTCGAATTTAAGCTACCAGAAGCTAAAAGGCCAGCAGAAATTGACATGAAAGACAATCCTAATTACTGTCCTTATCACAGAAAGCTTGGACATAAAATTGATGACTGTTTTGTCTTCAAAGACTGGTTGGTGCGTAATTTTAAAGACGGAAACATAGTAATCCCGAAAGAATATTTGAAAAAACGTGAAAAAGGATCAGTCAATATGATTTTGATAGAGAAACTCAATCCTGGAAACAAAGACAGTACTTCTGAATAGATCTTTGCCAAATATCAAATCACAAAATTTTCTAAGAAGGAAAAGAAAGAGAAAAACAAGAAACCAAAAAAGATCAAAGGTCTTCCAAGTATAGGGGCTGCAACTCCTTTTGTACCTTCTAGTTCATTTTCCTCTTGTACTAGGATTGTGATGTCGGGTGAAGGACGAAAAATCCTCTAACCGATAACTTTGTATGACTTCCTTTTTACTATAATGAATAATAACAATCCTAGTTTTGCTTATATTTTGACTATTTTGGGCGATGTTTATGAGAATAATCATTTGAATTTTAACCCTATAGACGATACTCAAATCGTATATGATCAATCTAAAGACAACCAAAATAATGAAAATACAGATGAAAAATATGACAATGATGAAAATGAAAATGACATTGCTACACTCCAACTACGAGGAACTCTAATTTCCATAGAATTGGAACCCTCAGACTCGGAGATAAAAGAGTCGGATAATCAACTTGAAGAAATAGTTGAAATTAATTTAAAGAGTGGAAAAATCTTACCTCCTAGGATGACTCCACAAGAAAAAGAAAGACAAATAATTACACCAGACAAGATCATTCCTCCAATGCATCCCCAAACCCCTGAAAGAAATAAGGACGATCTTCATAACAAAGTGGATTATAACGTACTAGCTCATTTAAGAAAATTACCTGCTAAGTTAAGCATCTATGATGCTCTCATACTTTCCAAAGAAATGAGAGAATCTTTAATAAAGGCCCTTTCAGATCCAGATATTTGCTTAACTCAACTTGCTAGTATTACCCAAAATGAAGCCTACCAATTAGAGGAATCAACGAAGATTACCTTCTCTGACAATGACTTCTTGCTTGGAACAACTGAACACAATCGTCCACTGTATATTACAGTGAACATAAATGATACAATACTTTCAAGAATTCTTATTGACCCAGGTGCTTCAATCAACATTTTGAATTTAAGAACTCTTGCATATTTGGACATTGATGCCTCTCAACTATCAAGGGATACGATGATGTTACGAGAATTCAATCAGCAAGGAGAACGGGCCCTTGGATCAATAACATTACTCTTGAAAATAGCTGACTTGACAACGACACAAAAATTTCATATTATTGATTCATACACCTCTTTTAATGCCTTACTTGGCAGACCTTGGCTTGATGAGCATAAAATGGTTCTTCTTCCCTATCAATGTATAAAATACCTACGAAAAGGACAAGAATGTAGTAATATAGGAGATCTGCAACCGTTTTCAATCCATGAAATTGGTATACATGAAGATGCAGCATATTATGCTCCTATAAATAAAACAATGTCTTCCAAAGAAACAATGGTGGATGTGGGAGAAAAGAACAAAGAAAAGAAAATAAATGAAAAGAATTCTTCTTCAATTAAGATAAGAGGAACTAATTCCCATTAAACTCATACTCGAGGACGAGGACGAGGGAAACAAGATCCAATTGTCACGATGAAGAAACTATTGAAATTCAAAATCCACTTGGACTCTGAAGAAGAAACAACATCTGTGGTTGCAAAAGAACCTCATTTCAAAATATTTTTAGAAGAAGAAGATAAAGAAAGACAATTTGAATCTATGTATGATAAAATCAATCGTTATATACATTCTATGACTCTGACTCTAATCTCCACTACTAAGGTTGAGAATCTAATAGTCAAAGAAGTATGTAATGATGATAAAAAGCCAATTAAGTTTAGACTTGGCTCTACTTCTTCTTGTACTGAAAATGATGTAAAAATAGAAGATGAAAATCTTCCACAATCAATGAAAATTCCTTTTGAATTGTATTCTCCATGGGCACAAAAATTTATTCAAAATAGTTTAATGCTCAAACAATGGTCTTTAAAACAACCACATTTCATTGAACAAATGTGGAATAATAATAAACGAAATTCTAACTCCAAAGAAGGTATTAGATTTGGAACTCTAGGACCATTAGATGATACAGAATTTTGTCTGACCATCACCGAAGAATACGATTCCGAATCATTACCTGATCTTCCAATTGAAGATGCTTCTCCAGAATTAGAAGAAGAAATTAAATCAAAAAATGATGAACTAAATGAAATAAATTTAGAAACTGGTGAAAATCCAAAACCAACTTTTATTAGTTCATTCCTTAATGATGAGGAAGCAAAGGACATAACTTAATTGTTGATAGAATATAAAGACTGTTTTGCTTGGACTTACGACGAGAAGCCTGGCTTATCTCTAGAAGTCGCAGTCCATAAACTTGGGATAAATCAAATTACAACCCTAGTTAAACAAGCTCCGAGAAGGATGCGTGTCGAAATAGAGCAACAAGTCATTGCAGAAGTCAAGAATTTGATAGAAGCTGAATTCATACGAGAAGAAAAATAACCAACATGGTTAGCCAATGTGGTACCAGTTAAAAAGAAAAATGGACAAATAAGGGTCTGTATAGACTTTAGGGACTTGAACAAAGCATGTCCAAAAGATGAATTTCCTTTGCCAATTCCTGAATTAATGGTTGATATAGCATCAAAACATGCAATATTCTCCTTTATGGATGGATCATCAGGATATAACCAAATAAAAATATTTTCGGAGGACAAAGCGAATACAGCTTTCCGAACACCCATGGGGATATACTGTAATAAGGTTATGCCATATGGACTAAAAAATGCTGGTGCAACCTATCAAAAAGCCATGACACGAATTTTTGATGAATTAATACATAATCAAGTCGAATGTTATATCGACGATCTGGTTGTCAATAGTAAACAAAAAGATGATCATATATACGATTTGAGAATTGTCTTTGAACCACTACAACAATACAATCTTAAAATGAATCCTTTAAAGTGTGCATTCGGTGTCACTTCAGGAAAATTTTTAGGATTTGTAGTTCGGCATCGTAGGATAGAAATTGATCCACTCAAAATTGAAGCTATCCTAAATATGCCTCCTCCCAAAAAATTAACGGAATTGAGATCCTTTCAAGGAAAATTAGCATATATACAACGTTTCATTTCCAATCTATTGGGTAGATGTCAACCTCTCACTGCCCTTACTAGAAAGGATACCAAATTTGTGTGGGATGAAAAATGCCAGCAAGCCTTTGAAAACATTAAACAATATCTTACAGCCTCTCCTGTCTTAGCAGCCCTTGTATTAGGAAGACCTCTAATCCTTTACACTGCAGCGTTGGACAATTCACTTGGAGCTTTATTAGCACAAGTAAATGACGAGGGAAAAGAAAGTGCATTATACTATTTAAGTCGCTGTTTAGTTCCAACGGAAAAAAATACCCGACAATTGAGAAGCATTGTTTAGCCTTGATCTTCGCGAGTTCAAAAACTAAGGCATTATATGCTTTCTCATAAGGTAACTCTTATTTCAAGAGTTAACCCATTACAATATTTAATAACACGACCAACACTTTCTAGGAGATTAGCGAGATGGGCAATGATCTTACTCCAATTTGACATAACATTTGAACCACTACGTGCTGTCAAGGGACAAATCCTGACAGATTTCTTAGCAGCACACCGAATTCCAACTAGATCACCCTTTAATGATGATTTACCTGATGAACAAATATCAGAAATAAAAAATTCCAATGTGCAACAATGGGAACTCTACTTTGACGGAGCATCATCTACATGGAGAGACAAAAACAAACATACAATTATACCAGGCAAAGCTGGAGTAGGATTGATTTTCATTACTCCAGACAAAACGATGATGCCTTTTTCCTATCATTTGACAGAACCATGCACAAATAATGCAGCCGAATATGAAGCGCTCATAACCGATCTAGAATTAACAATATTAATGGAAATTAGAAACATCGACATCTACGGGGATTCCCAGCTGATTATCAATCAAATCGCTAGCAAATATAAGACTCTGAAAACTCGACTTAAACAGTTTTCTCGTTACACTCTGAAATTACTTCAACAAATTCCTGATGTAACATCCTTCTTAATCCCGAGACGAGACAATTCTCTAGCAGATGCTCTAGCAAAACTCGCAAAAGAGTTTGCCTTTCCAGAAGAAGACGACATACAGATCTCTATAAGAGGACGACAAGTTCTTTCTCAAATTGATATGGATAATTTACATAAAATCGGTGACAATAGAACAATGACAATAAATGACGAAAACGATGATTGGCGACAACCAATCATCAAATATTTACAAACTTGAAAATTACCTGAAAACACTTCTATTGCCAACCAAATCAAACAAAGAGCACTATCGTATGCTCTAATAAATGATATTCTTTACAAACGATCTTTTGATCAGATGTGGTTAAGATGTTTAAACCAAGTTGAAGCTCAAGAGATTGTTAAGGAAGTTCATTCAGGTTTATGTGGTGCACATCAATCTGGACCCAAAATGAAAATGAAAATGAAAATAAAAAGAATGGGTTATTATTGGCCAACAATGATGGCCGATTGCCTTAACATTGCAAAGAAATGCCATCAATGTCAAATACATGGGGTAGTTTTACATCAACCTCCAAATGTCCTACACCCAACTAGTGCATCATAGCCATTTGAATGTTGGGGTACCGACATAGTGTGCCCTATAGATCTTCCATCTTCCAAGGGTCATAAATTTATTCTGGTAGCCACTGACTATTTTTCCAAGTGGGCAGAAGCAACACCACTTAGAGAAGTTAAGGCAAAACAAGTTCTTCATTTCTTTAAAACACATATCATTTATAGATTTGGAATTCCTCGAAGGGTCATATCAGACAACGGATTAGCCTTCAAAAACACGAAAATGAATAATTTTATCCAAAGACACAAGATTGATTGGAGGTACTCCACAATTTATTACCCTAAGGCCAATGGATTAGCCGAAGCTTTCAATAAAACATTGGTTCAAATCTTGAAAAAGACGTTGAATAACAGCCCGAGATAGTGGCATGAACGATAAATAGAAGCTTTACGGGCTTATAGAACTATATACCGAACTCCAACACAGTCTACACAATTTGCTTTTTGTATATGGTTTTGAAGCCATTTTACCACTTGAAGTCAAATTCCTTCTCTCAGGATTGCGATAGCAAAAAAAATAACTGAAGAAGATAATGCTAGACGACGACTTGAAGAACTTGAATGTTTGGAAGGCAAACGTCTACAAGCCTAACAAAATCTCGAACTGTATTAAGCAAAAATGATACAAGCTCATGACAAATTAGTTCGCCCCAGAACCTTTCGAATTGGTGAATTAGTTTTAGTTATTCGAAGACCTATACTAGCTCATCGAAATATAGGTGGTAAATTTGAACCAATATGGGAGGGCCCATATGTAATTGAAAAGACATATTCAGGAGGATCCGACCAACTGGTGGATTGTCAAGGAGAAAGAATTCTACCTCCAATCAATGGACGTTTTCTAAATAAATATTATGCGACATAGAAATAAAAAAATATATGAATAACGACTTATTTATAAACTGGGACAACAAATTCTTCTTTCCAAAATCATCTTTCATGCTTTATGACATCTATTTCATTTGCTGAACAAATGTTTAAAAGGCTAAATGTTGTTTTATCTTATTGTTTTCAGGAAAAATGCCTGAAAATAGGTTATTTTTCTCATTTCGAAACAACATGACTTTCGCCTTGGACCGTTGACATATAAACGAGGGGACCAGAATTCATTTTAACTTTGACATGTTGCAAGTTGAGTCAATATATCACGAATCACTGCTTTATCTGGTGAATCATAGTGAAGTTAATCTGCAAACACCTTTTATAGAATTCAAACTCTGACAACCCGAAGAATATGACTTCACAATCAGTGACAGCTCAGATGAGGGAGAATTCATGACTACTTCAGTACAAGGAGCATCCACATCGGGTACAAAAAATATGGCGACAGGACTTACTAGATCACAAAGATGAAATCATAATAAACGATTGAAACGACAAAAACAATTACAGGAAAAACAAAACATGGAGGATATTAGTCAACTGAAATCACGAACTATTAACACTCCATTTGAGGAAATAAACTCTGCCTCAGAAACGACAGATCTAGACCCTGCAAAGAAAATTGAAATTGGAAAAGCAGTTATCACTTCACCTGCTCAGAGTCTGAAGGTGTCAGATAAAAAGGTTGATGAAAAAAATCAATCAAGGGAAGAGGTGCGACGAATTCGCGCTATCGAGTGGAGAACTTTTGAACAATACAAACACATTAATAAAAGGACAATAAATATTTTGGATGGTCTTAAACTATTTACCAGAATATTTGATGAAGCTGAACAAACTGCTATCATTGATCATATTACAAAAGCCCAAAATCAGGGTAGGGCTGGACTCCTTCAAAAGAGAACCTATTCTGAACCTAATAAATGGATTCGTGGCTAGGGTACACAAACCCTACAATATGGGTGTTGCTACAATTATGCAAGAGACAGAGAAGGAAATCTTTTTGGAATTTTGCGACACCGAGCAAGTCGATCCTTTACCCACTGTGATAATCCAAGTTATCAAACGACTTGTCACTTGGGGGATTTTACCTACAGATTGTGTTCCTAACAGTTGCATCATCAATATATATGATAAAGGAGACTGTATCCTTCCTCATATTGACAACCATGATTTTGAGAGACTGTTTTGCACCGTGTCACTAATGAACCGCTGTTCTGCTGTGTTTGAAAAGGAGATACAAATCTTGGGAACTGGAGAGTTTGAAGGTACATGCCGTATTCTTTTAACTCGAGAATCAGTTCTCCTATTTCAAGGGAACGGTGCAGATTTTGTAAAACACTGCATACCCAGTATCAACAAGCCACGCATCTCAATTACTTTGCGACGGATGAAGCCCGACAAGCAACCTGTCGGATATAAAGCTATACCAGAACTAGAGAATCTACAACCTTTGGAATTGTCATAACCCCATAAATGTCTAAACACCTGAAACATGTTCGATAAACAATGTTTTGGAGTGTAGGATGTTTATGGACAGTCTGTTAATATCCAAAGCTATGTTATGACATATAAGAACTTTTGACATGTGATATATCTATAGTGGTCGATGTATGATATATCGGTAGCTGTTGGTATATAAAATATCAGTAGTTTGTTGCAGCACGCTATATGATATGTACACATATATGTACCATTAGTATTTGCTTGCAATACTATGTACTGGTGACCTTTTTATGGAAATAAAATAAAATGTTGGAAAATATTCCCCATTGTCTATCATATGTCGACAGGTCCTAAAAATAATAAAATAAATTTTAATGATGAAATAAATGACTTGTGATAACTAAATATGAGAATTATCATTCGACTTATATAGGTCAAAACCCCAGCGGATATTCCCACAAAAAATATTAGTGAGTTCGTCACTCTCTCCGGTTATTGGATATAAGTCCTTTCCTGACACTAAAATTATGGCTTTCCTCTAACTAAATCTTGACATTGACATTCTGAGGAAAATAGAAAATGACATCTATTTTTTCTCTCCGGTTATTGGATGTAAATCCTTTTCCTGACACGGAAATCATGGCTTTCCTCTAACCAAATCTTGACATTGATATTTTGAGCAAAATAGAAAATGACATCTATTTTCTCTCTCCAGTTATTGGATGTAAGTCCTTTTCGTGACACGGAAATCATGGCTATCCTCTAACCAAATCTTGACATTGACATTTTGAGGAAAATAGAAAATGACATATATTTTCTCTCTCCAGTTATTGTATGTAAGTCCTTTCCTGACACGGAAATTATGGATTTTCTCTAACCAAATCTTGACATTGACATTTTGAGGAAAATAGAAAATGACATCTATTTTCTCTCCGGTTATTGGATGTAAGTCCTTTTCCTGACACGGAAATCATGGCTTTCCTTAACAAAATCTTGACATTGACATTCTGAGGAAAATGAAAAATGACATCTATTTTTCTCTCGAGTTATAGGACATAAGTCCTTTTCTGACACGGAAATCATGACATTCCTTTAACAAAATATCGACATTCACATTTTTGAATATGACATCCATTTTCTCTCCCAGAGAATCCCTTGTCTAAACATAAGAAAAACATTCCTTCTCAGAACCAATAGACAAGACATCTGACATCCACTAGGAGCGATATGATACCCACTCCTTTCCAGATTATTATAAAACATTTCCTAGACCATTTTGGTCAACACCAATATGTGCAGAATACTTATATAGTATTTTACACATATTGGGGGCCCTTTTGTTGACCTCATTTATAATGAGTCAATACCTTTTGACCTCAAAAGTCAACTTTGGTCAAAATGGTCAAACTAGACCCAATGACCAACCCTGTTGACCCCATAGGTCACCCTTTTGACCTAAAAAGTCAACTTTTGTCAAAATGGTTAAACCAGACCCAATGACCAACCCTATTGACCCCATAGGTCACCCTTTTGACCTAAAAAGTCAACTTTGGTCAAAATGGTAAACCAGACACAATGACCAACCCTGTTGACCCTATAGGTCACCCTTTTGACCTAAAAAGTCAACTTTGGTCAAAATGGTCAAACCAGACCCAATGACCAACTCTGTTGACCCCATAGGTCACCCTTTTGACCTAAAAAGTCAACTTTGGTCAAAATGGTCAAACCAGACCCAATGACCAACCCTGTTGACCCCATAGGTCACCCTTTTGACCTAAAAAGTCAACTTTGGTCAAAATAGTCAAACCAGACCCAATGACCAACCCTATTGACCCCATAGGTCAAACTTTTAACCTAAAAAGTCAACATTTGTTAAAATGGTCAAACCAAACTCAATGACCAACCCTGTTGACCCCATAGGTCAACCTTTTGACCTAAAAAGTCAATATTGGTCAAAATGGTCCAATTAGACACAATGACCAATCCTGTTGACCCATAAGTAAACCATTTTGACCCAATGAAATGTTTAAAACCCCACAATGACAAAATCACAAATACTGTGATCAAATCAACATTACAAGGTTAAAAAGGTCACATTGGACATTTAAAATTAAATTGATCAATATAGGCTGACTTGGGTCAACTTAGGTCAAAAATTGGTCAGCACTTATCTATTTTAATCAAAATAGATAAATATGAAATAAAAACAACAAAATTAATCAAATAATTAATTTCAAAACTATTTTGATTAATTAAAATGATTAATGATTTAATTTTCAATATTTTAATTAAATGACATAATTAATTAAAATGAAAATTAAATTAAAATCATAAAATAACAAAAATAATAAAATTAATCAATTAATTAATTTGAAATTATTTTCATTTAATAAATTGATTAATAAAATAATTTCCAACATTTTTAATTAATAACATGATTAATTAAAATGGAAATTAATAAAAAAAGAGAAAAGACATAAGATGACACATGGCCTTCCCATAATTAATTAGGCTAAGACTAAATTAAGCTCACCATGAGACATATTAACACATGATAAGACCAAGCTTAAATCCATTTAACCATGGGTTAACACCCATCATGATGGGTAAAGTGAGGTGTCTCTTCCCCCTTCACCCTAAGCCAGGACTCACCCTTACTTAGCCATGAGGTGGCCGGCCAACACCAAGCCTCATCTCCCACCTCCCAAACTAGCCAATGGAGAGAGAACCAAACTTAAACCCACCCCTCACCATGGTTAAATGGAATCATGAGAGGAGAGCATATGTCTCACCATTTGCTAAGGCTAGAGGGTGATGTGATGCTCATAAGGAGAAGAAGTTACAGCTCATTTCACACCTCTTGCATGACCCAATGGAAGAGAGCCAAAGCAATGAGCTCATGATGGAAAGCTTGGAGAAACCACCATGGCTATCCTCTCAGCCTAATTTCTCCTCCAATGGGTTAATAGGGGAGATAACAACTCCCCTAGAACAACCTAAGCTAAGCCATGGCCTCCCCTTGCTATAAACAGAGCCTAGTAGGGAGAGAAGAAAAAAAATTAGAAATACCAACATAAAAACTCTTCCTAAGAGTCTTAGCAATCCATTAGGATCAAATCCAAGCCATAGATTGAGCCCAATCGAGCCAATTTGATCAAATTTCAAAAACAGCCCAAACCAGCCACCTCTTCAAAATTCTCCTTTAAGCCCGACTTCTGGATCAAATTACTGCAGCAATCATCTTCCATTGGGGTCCTAAAAGACAACTATAAAGTCTGATCTAGCTTGATTTGCTTGTGGCAAAGGTATGAAATTATTTTTCACAAAATAATTCATATTTTTGAAATATCATGTGTTATACTAGCCCAAAAATGTTACATCACCGTATGGATATATTCTACATGTTTAGATGATTCCATAGGTTCAAAAATCACTCAATTTCATCAAGAAATGAGTGAGATATTAAGCTTTGAAGTTTAACGGTTTAAAATAATTCGAATTTTTTTTGAATTATCTCCATCGTCCGTTCCCGTGTTTTGGAACGGACGGCGCTAATCGAGCCTTCCTGTGTACCTCTTCCGCGCCGCACACAGGATCATCCCGCCCGTTCGACGCGTACAAGGACACGCATTGACGGCGGGAATTTCTGAATTTATTAAATTTCAGAAAACCTTGAAAACTTTAAAAATTGATATCTTTTTATCTAGAGGTCATAAAAATATGATAAAAATACCTCTGGAAAGCACTTGAAGAGGAGAAATTTATGAAATAAAAATCATAATTTTGTTCCCATTATTTAATTTTTAAATAATTAAATACTCTCTGGAGTATTTTAATTATTAGAAATTATTTATAAATAAAAAAAATATGAAACTTTGAAGCATTTATCTTTATGCTCTTATGGGTCTTTCATGATTTTTCCAAGGACAGAAAATATGTCTATGATACTTTTCTCTAATTTTCAAGCCATCTTGTAATTATTTCAAAAAATAATTATAAAAATTGAAAATTAAGAAAAATAAAAATGGAAATGATCACAAATGTTAGGGCAACAGAAAATAACCCTAATAAAATCATTTCTAAGTCATAAAAATAACTTTAAGTGACATTTTAAAATTTAGGATTAAGATTCTATATTAATTAAATAATTTTTTTAATCCTAAAAATAACCTTTTTTTAAACTTAGCTTATTTTCCTTAATAATCTATGTTTGAAATGAATCTAGTCTATGATAGGCTAATGGAAAACTTTAATTAAGTTTAAAATGACAAAATTAGACTTAATTGAGTTTAAAACATTATTTAAACCTATTAAACCTTAAATTTAATTAATAAAGTCTAAAATGACAAAATTAGACTTAATTAGGTTTAAAACATCATTCAAACCTATTAAACCTTAAAATTAATTAATTAAGTCTAAAATGACAAAATTAGACTTAATTAGGTTTAAAACATTAGTTAAACCTATTAAATATGAAATTTAATTAATTAAGTCTAAAATGACAAAATTAGACTTAATTAGGTTTAAAACATCATTTAAACCTATTTAATCCTAATTTTAATTAATTAACTCTAAAATGACAAAATTAGACTTAATTAGGTTTAAAACATCATTTAAACCTATTAATCCTAAATTTAATTAATTAAGTCTAAAATGACAAAATTAGACTTAATTAGGTTTAAAACATCATTTAAACCTATGTAATCCTAAATTTAATTAATTAAGTCTAAAATGACAAAATTAAACTTAATTAGGTTTCATATATCATTTAAACCTATTAAACCCAAAATTCAATTAATTAAGTTTAAAATGATAAAATTAGACTTAATTAAGTTTAGAATATCATTTAAACCTATTTAATTATTCAATTAAACCTTACCTAAATTAAGTTTAATTAACTTTAAATAATTAGACTTAACCTATAATAAGTCTAATTAATCAATTAAACCTTACCTAAATTAGGTTTAATTAACTTTAAATAATTAGACTTAACCCATAACAAGTCTAATTAATCAATTAAACTTTACCCAAATTAGGTTTAATGAACTTTAAATAATGAGACTTAACCCATAAAAGTCTAATTAATCAATTAAACCTTACCCAAATTAGGTTTAATTAACCTTAAATAATTAGACTTAACCCATAATAAGTCTAATTAATTAACTAAACCTTACCCAAATTAGGTTTAATTAACTTTAAATAATTAGACTTAACCCATAATAAGTCTAATTAATCAATTAAACCTTAAACAAATTAGGTTTAATTAACCTTAAAACATTAAATTTAACTCATAATAAGTCTAATTAATCATTTAAATGTTACCTAAATTAGGTTTATTTAACTTTAAATAATTAGACTTAACCCATAATAAGTCTAATTAATCAATTAAACCTTACCTAAATTAGGTTTAATTAACTTTAAATAATTAGACTTAACCCCTAATAAGTCTAATTAATCAACTAAACCTTACCTAAATTAGGTTTAATTAACTTTAAATAATTAGACTTAACCCATAATAAGTCTAATTAATCAATTAAAACTTACCCAAATTAGGTTTAATTAACTTTAAATAATTAGACTTAACCCATAGTAAGTCTAATTAATCAATTAAACCTTACCCAAATTAGGTTTAATTATGTTTAAATAATTAGATTTAACTCATAATAAGTCTAATTAATCAATTAAAACTAACCCAAATTAGGTTTAATTAACCTTAAATAATTAGATTTAGCTCATAATAAGTTTAATTAATCAATTAAACCTTACCTAAATTAGGTTTAATTAACTTTAAATAATTAGACTTAAACCATAATAAGTCTAATTAATCAATTAAACCTTACCTAAATTAGGTTTAATTAACCTTAAATAATTAGACAACCCGTAATAAGTCTAATTAATCAATTAAACCTTACCTAAATTAGGTTTAATTAACCTTAAATAACTAGACTTAACCCATAATAAGCCTAATTAATCAATTAAACCGTACCTAAATTAGGTTTAATTAACCTTAAATAATTAGACTTAACCCATAATAAGTCTAATTACTTAATTGAACCTTACCTAAATTAGGTTTAATTAACCATAAATAATTAGACTTAACCCATAATAAGTCTAATTAATCAATTAAACCTTACTTAAATTAGGTTTAATTAACCTTACATAATTAGACTTAACCCATAATAAGACTAATTAATCAATTAAACCTTACTTAAATTAGGTTTAATTAACCTTAAATTATTAGACTCAACCCATAGTAAGTCTTATTAATTAATTAAACCTTATCTAAATTAGGTTCAATTAACCTTAAATAATCAAATCTAAATCTAACTTAAGTCTAACCTACACTAGACTTAAGTCAAACAAAACTTAGGTTCAACTCAACATAAACCGAAGTCAAACCCAAACCTAACTTAAGTCTAACCTATATTAGACTTAAGTGAAACCAAACTTAGGTTCAACTGAACATAAACCTATGTCAAACCTAAATCTAACTTAGGTGCATCCTACACTTAGGCTTAAGTCGAGCCAAACTTAGGTTCAACTCGACATAAACCTAAGTCGAGCCTAAATCTAACTTAAGTCTAACCTACACTAGGCTTAAGTCAAACAAAACTTAGGTTCAACTCAACATAAACCTAAGTTACACCTATATCTAACTTAAGTCTAACCTACACTAGGCTTATGTCAAACCAAACTTAGGTTCAACTCAACATTAACCTATGTTAAACCTAAATCTAACTTAAGTCTAACCTACACTAGACTAAAGTCAAACCAAACTTAGGTTCAACTCAACATAAACCTAGGTTAAACCTAAATCTAACTTAAGTCTAACCTACACTAGACTTAAGTCAAACCAAACTTAGGTTCAACTCAACATAAACCTAAGTTAAACCTAAATCTAACTTAAGTCTAACCTACACTAGGCTTAAGTCGAGCCAAACTTAGGTTCGACTCAACATAAATCTAAATTAAACCTAAATCTAACTTAAGTCTAACCTACACTAGACTTAAGTCAAACCAAACTTAGGTTCATCTCAACATAAACCTAAGTCAAACCCAAACCTAACTTAAATCTAACCTATATTAGACTTAAGTTAAACCAAACTTAGGTTCAACTCAACATAAACCTAAGTCAAATCTAAATCTAACTTAAGTCTAACCTACACTAGACTTAAGTCAAACCAAACTTAGGTTCAACTAAACATAAACCTAAGTTAAACCTAAATCTAACTTAAGTCTAACCTAAACAAGACTTAAGTCAAACGAAACTCTGGTTCAATTCAACATAAACCTAAGTCAAACCTAAACCTAACTTAAGTCTAACCTACATTAGACTTAAGTCAAACCAAACTTAGATTCAACCTGACATGAATCTAAGTCTAACCCAAACACAACTTAAGTCTAACCCATGTTAAATTTAAGTCAAACTAAACTTAGGTTCAACCCGACATAAACTTAAGTCTGACCTAAACTTAATGTAAGTTCAACCCATATTGAACTTAAGTCAACTTTAAATATAGGTTCAACTTAACTTGAACTTAAGTCAAATCTTAACTTAAGACCAAACTATATTAAACTTTTAATCCAACTTAATTCAAACCTAAATTGAACATAAAATTTTAATTAAGTCTAACATCCTAGACTTAATTAAATCATCAAGCAATTGAGATTTAAAGCAACAAGTCATGAACCTAAGTCTAATTTATTAGACTTAATGTCTCAAAAAACTACAAATAAACTTAATTAAAACTTAAGCCTTATCTAAAAAGGACTTAGATGGTCTGCAATTCTAATTAAGTCTAATTTAATTGACTTGATTAACCTTTAAGTCCTATTTAAACAAGGCTTAAAACTTAATTATGTCTATTCTAAGTTAAACCTTTTAACTTAAGTTGAGACAGACATGAACTCAAGTTAATTTGATTCAATCAACATTGAATTTAAATTAGGTTCAACCAGACATGAACCCAAGTTAATTCAATTAATATTGAATCTAAATTTAAACCTTTTAACTTAAGTTCAGACGAGTCATGAACCCGAGTTAATTAGATTCGATCAACATTGAATTTAACTTAGGTTCAACCAAACATGAACCCAAGTTAATTCAATTAATATTAAATCTAAATTTAAACCTTTTAACTTAAGTTCAGACAGACATGAACTCAAGTTAATTAAGATTCAATTAACATTGAATTTAACTTAGGTTCAACAAGACATGAACCTAAGTTAATTCAATCAATATTGAATCTAACTTTCAACCTTTTAGCTTAAGTTCAGACTGATATGAACTCGAGTTAATCTAACTCAACTTTCAACTCAAATTCAAACAGATATAAATTCACAATTCAAGTTTAAACTCAAATCAAGACATAAATTAGACATTTCAAACCAAAATCAGTATAATCAACATAAATTTGACATTTCAAACATAAATCGACATAACAGACATGAATTTGACATTTCAAACCAAAATCGACATAACCGACATAAATTCGACATTTCAAACATAAATCGACATAACCAACATAAAATTGACATTTCAAACATAAATTTGACAAATATCGATATTACATAAAATTAATTTGATATTTCGACAAAATTAAACATTAATCAATATAATTTGACATAAACCGATATCCAGGACATGTTATATCAAAACAATGAGCATGACATTATTTTCTTACAATCTTTTCTTTGCAGGGTGAAGACAAAAGTTTCATTTAGATTTTCTTTGCATGTTATAGGATGTGCTAACTTTGTTTTGCAGGATGACATTCTGGACAAACAACAACAAAACCAAAAATTTTTACGATATTCACCAAATATAATATTTTCAAAATGAAATAAAACAACGACATGGACAAACAAAAACAAAAAAAAAACTTTTAAGATAGTCACCAAAATAAAACAAAACAACGACATGGAAAACAACAACAAAACTTTTAAGATAACGACATGAAAAATAAAATCAAAACTTTAAAATAATAAATTTGACATAACATTTAGGAGTGATAGTGGGTACATCTCCCCTTAAAAACAAAATTTTAGAAAACAAATTATTGACATTAATAAGAAGTTTTCTTGAACAATTAAAAATTGTTTAAGATGTAATTAACTATAGAAGCTTGCTTCTATAGGAGATCCAAAAGAACCTACAATAGAAATCTCTGGTTTTCCATGATTTTCTTTGTATGAAAATTCTAGGATATATTATTCTAGGATATTTTTCTATAAGGACTGTCATAAACATCCTTTTCTACTATTAGCCCTAAATTCCTCAAATCTTTCATGGAATTTATCGGAATAAAATTAGGCTAATATTAGATGGAGACTCCTCATTATTGACATTCTGCTCAAATCTCTTTCCATTCGTCGACACTTAATTTTAATTTCCTTAGAGATGCTTATGTGTCTCTCCAAAAGAGTCCACATTCAATGAATCTTCCAATGGGATGCCTTAAGTGTCTTTTCACTCCAAGAGACACATCTCTTCAATAATAACACTTCATAACCACCCCCAACTCTTCTAGAAAGTCCATTTTATCATTTCCAATGAACGACCCTTGAAATAAGCTTCGTAACGCATTAAAAATCGTCAAAATCTGAGTTATATTGAAGAAATTACGCCCAAAACCTTCACCAACAGTCATTGGAGGCTAAGCGCCGACTTGGTGGCGCTTAGGCGCCAATGACTCTGCAGCTAAACGCCAATTTTGGCGCTTTGGCACCAAACACATGTACAAATGTGTCTAGTTTGACCCGTTTTACTCTGGTAAGCCCCATTTTGGTCCATTTTTGTTCCTTTTGCTCAAATTACTCTAAATTCTTCAATTTTATGCACCTGCAACCAAAAACACAAGAAAACATACATTTAAAGTGTAATATCATTAGAAATAGGCATAAAAATGTGCATAAAAATGTGCATAAAAACACTATACATTTTAGGTGTATCAAAATCCCCCAAACTTAAACATTACTTTTCCTCAAGTAATACTCCAATTTTAAAATAATTTTTATAGATTAGAGTTAATGGGACATCCTTTAGAATTGCTAAAGTTTTGTTCTAAAAATGTGATAGTTCAACTTAGAAGAACTTCTAGTGAATTAGACTAGCCTAGGGTCTAAAATATTTGTCATCAAGCTTGGGAAATTGTTTTCCTATCTAATTTAGAAAAATATGTAGATTTTTCAAATTTTGGATCCTATGAACTTTACTTTCTTGACTTAAGAACTCTCTTAAAAATAATTTAACTAATATATGTATGAAAAGCAAGCTTAAGATTGTTCTAAGTTCTTTACTTTAGAAAGACTCAAGTTAAACCAATTTTTGATTAGGACCACTCCTTAAGCTTCTCCTCACATTTTTTTTTCTCTTTTTTTTTCATATGTGAGGATTACTATATCTGAATAAGTCCTTAAATGATTTTGAATTCCATTATCCTCCTCTAATGTTAAAACTTATTACTTTCCTTTACTTTAAAAGATATAGATATATTTTTTTTAAATACTTTCTAAAAGAACCTTAAATGTTTTAAAATAAAATTCTAAGAATCCTTAATTTTCCAAAAATATAATTCTTTTTAATAAAGATAGTTATTAGGGTTTAGGGTTTAGGGTTCAACATCCTCAAATTATATTTTTTCTTTTCGGTCTTCCTTTTCGGATTGATTCATATCATTGTTCCACTTATTTCATTCTAGATCCAATATCCTTCTAATGATTTTCTCAATTTGCATATTAATATCTTCCTTGAAACTTATAAGAAATGAATCTCTATAAGATACTTCAATATCTCCCAAATTTTGGATTGGATTCTCTTTTGATAATTCAGATTCTGGATCAATATCTTCTATGTTACTCTTCTGTTTCAAATTAGCTGCCAATTCTTCCCCTTTATAATTAATAAATGATGAAGGATCTATCTTAATTGAGGAAATAGGTTTTTTAATTCCTTAGAAATTTCTTCCAATGGTCTTTCAAAATCCTTATCCTCTTTTCTAAACTCAAAGTTCTTTTGAAATTTATCCTCAAATTCTCTTCCAAGTCTTAGTTCAATAATTTTATCATGTTTATCATTCAATTCAGGTTTTTTTTGTGATTGAGTCGCATCTAAAGATATAAAGACTAGTTGTGTTGATGAATTCCCTAAATAGGTTGGTTTTAAAATTGTATGGGGTACATCCATCTTAAGTTCATGAGATTTTTCAATAAATGGAATTAAAAGTTTACTATTTTTTATTGCGTCCATCATTTCACACCTCTCCTGAACATACATACAACCTTCTTTAAATAACATTTTTGAATCATCATGAAAATCCATTTAAATCTCATCTGTTAAATTACTCTCAAAACTTTCTTGGAAATAGTCTTTACTTAGATAATCAATTTCATCAATCCAATAACAATCATCATCTTTTGTTTCAGTTGGATATTTCATAGTCTTTAATACATCAAAAGTTAATTCCTGGTCATTAATATTCATAGTCAACTTTCCTTTTTGCACATCTATCATAGCTTGTCTAGTAACAAGGAATGGTCTCCCTAAAATAATTGGATTATCTTTATCATCCTCTATATCTACTACAGTAAAGTCCAAAGGAAAGATAAATTTATCCACTTTAACAAGCACATCTTCTATAACTCCTTTTGGATAAATGATAGATCAATCAGCTAACTGAAGGGTTACAGTAGTGGGAGAAATATCAGCTAAACCTAACCTTTTAAATATAGATAGAGGCATCACATTAATACTCACTCCTAAATCACATAAAGCTTTTCCATATAATTTTTCTCCAAATGCATAAGGAATTGTAAAGCTACAAGGATCTTTAAGTTTCTGAGGAAGCTTTTTCTGAAGTATAGCACTGCACTCCTCACTTAGTGTAACTATCTCGTAATCCCCAAGTTTCCTTTTCTTGTTTAATATCTCCTTCATAAACTTTGCATAACTTGGCATATGTTCCAAAGCTTCAGTAACAGGAATATTTATTGTTAACGTCTTAAGTACTTTTAGGAATTTTGAAAATTTTTTATCCAACTCATGATGTCTAAGTCTTTGAGGAAATGGAGGTGGTGGTCTTTCTAAATTGATTTTAATTAGAGATATTAATTTTTCCAGATCCTTAGAAACATGTTCTTCAGGCTTTTAGTTTCCTTTGTTTTTCTCACAACTTCTTTCTCTTTTCTAACCACATCCTCTATCTCTCTTCCACTTTTTAATCGGACATCTTCTACTTGTTCATTAGTGTTCTCTTTAGAATTGATCTCAGTCTTTGCTAGGAAGGGTTCCTTGAGGTCTATTGCTTTGTGAATTAGCCATTTGTCCCAATTGATTCTCTATGTTTATAATCACAACATTTTGACTTTGCAACTGGTTTCCTATTTGCAATACCACTTCTTTTGTAGACATCTTCTTATCCTCAAATTGTTGATCATTGTTAGAGTCCGGTCGATATGAAGGTCTATAGTTTGTGTTCCTCTGATTATTCCAACTTCCTTTAGGATTTGCATGATTATTTTCCCATTTTTGGTTTCCACCATCAGTAGTATGATTCAAGTTAAATTTAGGATGGTTCTCCCAACCTGGGTCGTAAAGTTAGAATATGAGTTTTTTGTGGTATTTAAAGTCTCATATGATATGTTAGAATCAATCATATTCCCTAATGAACTTTCCTTACTTACTGGAGTAAATTGAGGCTGGTTCATTTCAAATTGGTCCAACTTCCTTGAAATTTCAACAACCTGAGATGTAAAAATTGCAATTGCATCTGTATCATGAACACTGGCTACTTTTTTAGGATTTACCCTTGCACAGGGCCATTCAAATTCATTTGTAGCCATTCTTTCAATTAATGCATATGCTTCATCAAATGATTTTGACATTAATGATCCATCAGCGACAACATCAATTATAAACTTAAGGGATCCTACAAACCCATTATAAAAAGTTTCAATGATTAACCAATTAGGAAGAGCATGATGTGGACACTTTCTTAGGAGTTTCTTAAATCTTTCCCAGGCTTCGTATACTGATTCTCCTTCATATTGACAAAATGAGATAATATCTTTTCTAAGTTTAGTAGTCCTTGAAGGTAGAAAATATTTAGCTAGGAATTTCTGAGTTAACTCCTCCAAATTTTTAATAGAGCCCGGTGCTAATGAGTATAACCACATTTTAGCCTTATCCCTTAGTGAGAAAGGAAAAAACCTTAGTCTAACAGCATCGTCTGACGTGACGTTATAATAAAATGTAGTACATGTCGGCATATTTTTAGGTTATGTGTTGTATTTTTGAAAAGAGGTCGCCTACAGAAATTGTCGGCGAATTTTTAATTTAATTTAAATAAATAATTTGAAAAGTAGTATTTGATTGTGAAAATAAATTTTAAATTTGAAGATTTTAAGATATGAAATCGAACTGATCTCACATCCCGAATAGTTTATATAAACGAGCGCCGGAGGGTAGACACACTGCTTGATGATGGGGCTCGGTTAAATAAACTAGAAGATTTGTGACATCCGTTTGGTCTACGGACCAATTTTATAAGCCGACAAGTTCCCCTGCTTAATATAAAGGAATTAAGCAGGGTTTATATTACCTGGGTTCTTAAAGTTCCCTATAAGGGCAAGCCCCTATATTTAATTACATCCTAAGTGAAGGGAATCACTTAAGAAAACTCTCGATAATGATCAGTAGTTTTGCTCTCAAGAATTTCAAAGTTAAAGGTTTTTAAAGGATCGAATTTTGGAAATTTCAATAGGGAATAGCTCAAATTTGGAACAATCTATTTTAGGAGTCCAAAGGAAGAGAAGTAGGAGAAGCTGAGGATCCAAGAAGAATCTTGCTACTTCCCAAACTATCCTATTATTTGGCTTAGATTTAAGAAAATCCTAATATTATCTGATATTTCAATCTTGCCAATTTTAATTAATTTGGACTTATGTTTGTATGATAAAATCATACAAATAGCCTTGAAGATGTGAGGGTTTGTGTCGTACCAAACGACTACCTCGGAGTCCTAAGACCGATTAGGGCTTAATTTACATGACATGATCATGCAAATGCCTAACAAAGAGTTGAGGATTTATGTTGCACTAGGCAAACTACCTCGAAGTCCTATGGCTTGTTTATTTAAATTCTAGGGAAGTTTAGTTGATGTAGATCCGAGTTTTGCTGATGACGATGGCCGTGCTGCCCACCATGCTCTGAGCTCCTTATTTTTGCAGAGGTTTAGTTTTAGAAGTCATAAATCAGGAGATGAGAGAAGTGTTTTGGTTTAGAAAAAAATCTTAAAATCCGAGTGTTTTTAATATTTTAATTAAAACAAATCTTAAAGTTATTTAAACAGAACCGATTAAGATCCCATGGTTCCGTCATCCCGGCACCGTTAATTTCATCGAATTCATTTAGTCCAGATGAATTTGCTAAACTCAACTGAATGAGTTCCACACCTTCATTTAGACCATGGGAAATCTCGTTAGCAACACGTGTGTTACATCATCCGAGGTATTTCTGATCATTCAACGAGACGTTTTAATTTAGTTGCAATTGTAGTTTTGTGTTCTGTTTGTGATTAAATTTTGAGTTGTTTTATATTTTGAAATGTTGTGGCGGTGATTTTTATCTTGTAATGACTTTTAATTTAGTTTTGGTTTCAGTTCAGGGACTATCCTAAAGGTTTTGGTTTTCATGCAACAGTTGTTTATCATGCAAGAAAAGTAAAGTGCATTAGCAATAAAGTAAATTGAAATAAAATAAAAGTGTACCTGAAGGGTCTTCCTGTTATCCCAAGCTGCACTTAAAACACATGTTAAGGCATTTAAATATTCCATCAAGTACTTAGGTAAAGCTAAGGGAAAGGTTTTTGTTGTCTATCAAAGTCCTAATCCTATAGCTAGTCATCTCCTATGACGTCTAGGTTCTTGTATTTTGGTTTAAGGACGATTTTCTTCATCAAAGAACAATCAAGTTCAATTGTTCTTATAAGCCTCCTATCATATTGAGGAAGTGCTTAAGACGAGTCTTAAACATCTTTTCAATACTTCTAGGATTGTTTCAAATCCAAGAGAATTTAATTATACAAGTGAATTAATCATGCAGGAGTTTAAGTTTTGTTTTTTGCTCAGTGAACTAGGATGTTTGAATATCCTATGAATGAGGTGACACTTCACTAATTACTCCACTTAGGAGTTATGATAACAAGAGCTTTTAAGGGCAAATTGATGTTTGATTTGTGATTTAATTTAATTTTAATTAATGGGTTTAAGTTTGGAATAGTGTTCAAGTTGTTTTAGATCTATTTTGAATTCTTTATGTCTTAAGTGATTTTATATTTAATTTAATTTAATTTAATTTAATTTAATTTGGTTTAGTTTAATTTTAATTTAATTTAATTTTAATTTTATTTTATTTTTAATTTAATTTAATTTAATATGTTTTAATTTAATTTAATTTAACTTGAATTTACTTTGATTTAATTGTGAATTAATTTAATTTTAATTTGATTTAATTTTTTTTATTTTTAATGTTTTTTAAAGATGATTTAATTTAATTGTTAAAGTATTAATTTAATTGAAATTTTGATTTAATTTAGTTTAAATGTTTTAACTTTAATTTAATTTAATGATTAAGTCTTTTAGTATTTTAAATCTTGAGTTGGGATTATCATTTTAATTGGGAATTAAATATTATTGAAGTGATTAATTTAGGGACTCTTAAATTAAAGAATAAATGTCTTCTTAATAATATCCCCACTTTAATAATTTCAATTTTCCATTAATCTTCCAAATTTAATTAATTAATTAATTAAGGTTTACTTTAATTATTCTTAAAATGATTGGTGGGTTTCTACCCTTAAAAGTTTAAGTTTCAATCAACCAAAATCAATTTAAATCAAATATTTTACCCTCCCCTTTTTTGATTAATCCTAAAATTTTAATTAAGGGTTGAAATTTTTAATTACCCTTTTGCCCTTCAAGCTTAATAATTCTATAACTCACTAAATTAAGCTCAAATGAACTTCAAATTTTTATTTAACCTCACTCACGTGTCAATTAAGACATTAGAGGAGAAAATGTGATTTTTCTGTTTTTAATTTATTTATGTAATTATTTTTAATGGAAAATAGGGGTTTTCAAGGAAAATTCAATAACATGACCAAGGAAATGTGTCTATCCTTAATAAAATTATGGGATGTTTCTAATGACTAGAGAACCATTTGGACCAATTTTGGTGATTTTTTGAATTATATTTTATTTATTAGAATTATTTTGAGTTTTGGAGCATTAATTAATTTTAAAATAAAATTAAAGTTGAAAAATGTATTTTATATTTTTCTTAAATCTCTCTGACCTCAAGGAGTTCGGAGAAACAAATTTTTTATATTTTTTTATTTTTCTTTGATTTATTAGAATTATTTTATTGAAAAGGTTGGAAAATACATTTTTTAATTTTAAAATACATTAAGCCTTTAAAATTCAATATCTTACCCTAGGGACTTAAGAAAAATATTTGGTTTGTTCCTAAATGATTAAAATTCAAAATGTGACATTTTGGTGATTTTTAATATTTTTATGATTTTTATAATTTTTTTAATTATTAAAAATATTAAAATAATGATAAAAATCAACTTTTTAGAAAATTATAATTTTAATTTTCCTAAGTTCCTCTGATATCAGAGAAGCTCCAAAACCATTTTTGTGAATTTTTGAAAAGTATTTTATGAGTTATGAATTTTTAAAGTTTAATTTTACCCATTATTACTTAAGAGGCTTAATCAACCCATTTGGTGGGGCTAACCAAGTCTAATTGATCTCAAATTTTTATGTGGTGTTCTCCTATCCCTAGAGGACAGTGGAGAATTATTTTTAAGTTAATTTGATGGATGGCTAACCCTAACTAATTAAAGTTCAATTTTGGGTATTTAGGCCAATTAGGGTTGTTCAAAGTGAATTAACTCAAAACTTATTTTTCCTAGGTCCCTCTAGTCACAAGAAACATCACCAAATTTTCCTAGAATTTATTTCTCAAGATGCTAATTATTGGAATTAAAATACTCAAAACAGTAACATGAACTTTGAAAAATCAATAACTTCTCATAGGGATGGCCTCTGACCTTGGAAAATTCAGGGAATGTTCTCAAGTTCATAGGCTTCAAAAGCCCTATGATCTCATGCCATGGTGAATTTCCTATATGCATTGAGAATTAAAACAATGCAGAGAGTAAATAAATCATTAAAAATAAAATACTTAATGAAATTACTTTATTTCTTTTCCACATTATTCTCCTCTGTTCACTGAGCAAGAGGGTATTTTATTTTATTTTTAGGATTCTTCTACACAAAGTTATGAATTTTTGAAGTTATGGTAATTAAATAAATAGAAAAATACCCTATTTTCCTACTTATCCACGCGGCGCCATGTCAACCTCGGCAGCTCCGAAGGGGGTACGTGTCGCACTGTGATTGGGCGCAGCCATCTGAGTCAGCCGTCCCGGGACCATCCTTTCACGTAACATGTTCTGGTCCGACGCGATCCGAGCCTTCCATCCGATACAAGCGCGATCCAACGGCTCCCAGTCATCGTCTACGACTGGTGCAAACCCGTGACCGTAGACCTTCTAACCCTAATTTCTCACTCGATTCTCAACAGATTTTTTTGTTCTTATGCTCTATGGATTCGCCTTGAAGAGACGAACACATCCATATGGTAAACATGAACTAAAATTAACTCAAACTAAAAGGAGAATCTATGTAAGCTCGGGAAGAAGAGTGAGTCCATACCTTTGCTCAAAGAAGTGAAGCTTCAATTTGAGGGTTGTGTCACGTTCGATTGGGTCCAAGCAAGCTCCAGATGAAGTCCCTTGGCCTGGTGAATTGTCTCAGTATGATTTCGACCACAGACGATCACAAATCTTGGAGACTGGAAGCAATGGCTGGCCTGGTGAGGGGGCTTTTGCTGGGAAACTTCTCCTTTTGATCTGGTGAAGGTGTAGAGTCAATCAATTTGAGGATTGACTCACTGTGGTGAAGTGTCCTGGTTTTGGGCTTGGATTTCAACTCTAAAATTGAGCTCACAGAGAGGAAATGGCAGGGGGATTTCAGTGGGGATCAAGTTCTCTATGTGTAGAGAGTGGTCTGGGATGATTTTGGCAGGGTTTCAGTAAGGTTTGATTCAGCAGCTCTCTTGGCTGAGAGGAGGTGGTGTTTAAATAGAGCTGGCTGGAGGGCCTCCCAGGGGGAGTTTGGGCTGAAGAGAAAGTGGTTTAGGTCAGCTTGATTAGTGGGGAAGGGTCACCATCCAAGCATAATTAGGCCTAAGCATGGTTAAGGGGAATCATGGGAGTGGTTAATGACTTTTTAGGAGTTATGGAAAGAGCCTCCCTCTTTTGCCCAATGTGGTATGGTCATATGTCAACAACTCACATGGCTTGCATGTGGCTCAAGAATGGCTTCATGGCTCACCTTTGACTTGGGAAAAAGTTTGGTCAATTTCATGAAAAAGGGTTTTAGAAATTTTGGTAATTTAGGGGTGATTTGATGGGAA
Organism: Papilionanthe hookeriana x Papilionanthe teres; assembly: GCA_022702705.1. Taxonomy (NCBI): domain Eukaryota; kingdom Viridiplantae; phylum Streptophyta; class Magnoliopsida; order Asparagales; family Orchidaceae; genus Papilionanthe; species Papilionanthe hookeriana x Papilionanthe teres. The sequence goes on from CM040422.1 coordinate 92,584,368, forward strand.
TTGTTATGAGGCTTGATTTGGAATTGTTTAATGATAAATTAGGACTTTAGGAATGATTTTAAATTGAATGTGTGATGAGGGAAAGTGTCATGTGGGCTTTAGATTGATTTGGGCTTTTGAATTTGGTGGAAGTGGGCTTTTAGGAAGGTTTAAGGGACTGGGCCTTTATGTTTTTAAAGTAAGTTTATGGATGGGAATTTTGTAAAAGGTTGGGCCAAATAATTTTTGGGTTTGGTTTATGGATGTGTCATGAGTGATTTGAAATAAATTTGAGGTGGTTTGGGCTTGAATTGGGTTGGATTAGGGTTCATTTGGTACATGGGCCAATGTATGTCAAATTGGGCTAATTTGGGCCAATGTTGGGCTAGGGTTGAAATTGATGTAAAATTAATGTTGGGAAATGTTTAAGGGAGTGTTTCAAAGAGGTTTCAACTTTGGTTGGGTTTTGGTTTTGGGACTTGGGCTTATTTGGGTTAGGTTTGGATTTAGGTCAAAATTGGGCTTTTTGGTTTTGGGTTGAATTTGAGTGGGGTTTGGGTCCAAATTTTGGGTAAATTATGTTAGTGTTTTTTTTGTGGGGATGTTAGGGAAGGTTTAAAAAAGGTTTGGGGTAAATTGGAGTTAAATTGGGTTAGTTGGAGCTAAGTTTGTGTCATGGGTCCAAATTGGGCTTTAAGGTCAAAAGTGAAATTGTATTCAAATGTCAATCAAATTGGACCTATATTTGGTTTAGATTGATATTGTGGATATTGAATTGAAGTTTAGAATTGAATTGGACCAAAATTGGTGTCAATTGGGTAGGTTTTGTTTGACATTGGGTTCACTTAGGTTACGAGTGGGCTAGATTAGGGGTTTTGGTAAAAGTCTAGTAAATTGACAAAATTGGCCCATGGTGTAGTTAGACAAAATGAAATTGGGAATATTTGGGATTTTTTGGAATTTTCTGGGAATTTTCTGAATTTTTTGATTTTTTGGCTAAGAGGGGCATTTTTGGGTATTTGGAGGGTATTGGGGGGTATTTTTGGAATTTTTGGTATTTTTGGCTATGGATGATCAATTTGATTGGTGAAGAAATGTTCAAGGTTAATTTTGGGGAATTTTGGGTGATTTGGAAAATTTTTGAGGATTTGGGAAATTTTAAGGGTTTTTGGTATGTTTGATAGGTGTAGGGTTCCCGGGGTCAAAAATTGAAATTTTGGAAAAATGAAGATTGATCAAATATGATTGAAATGGAATCACTTTGATTGAGCCATGAAGTTATATTAAGCCTATATGAACCATGAGAGGACTCATTTGAGGCATTCACTATGTTGTTCCTAACCCTCTTAACCAGGGGCTTAGGGGTTAAGGTCCATCCATATGAATTACCTGCATGAGTCAAGGAGTCAAGGAGTCAAGTTGGGTATGAGTGTGGTTTTAGGATTTGGATTGTGTGTGTGAGAGTGTAGAGTATGAGTTTAGTGAGTGTGTAAGTCAACCCTCACCAGACAAAGCCACCCAGGGTGGTCCTAAGGCCAAAGAGTTCTCTAGGGAACTCATCCTTTAAACCTTCACTTTTGATCTCAACCCTCTAGGTGATTAGGGGTCTACAATCAAGCTTGTGGGGTTTGCAGGGAGACAAGAAGTGGTTTAAATTTCTAAAGGATGGGTCCCAATTTTAGTCCCCTACGATAGTCAAAGGAAAAGCCTAAGGCTAGATCCTAAGCACTAAAGAGGAAAGAGAAGACCTCATCAAAAATAAGGTCAACAAATGGACCCCCAAGAGGTGTGGTGTGCTAACCAAGCACACCGTACGTATTGGCGTTGACCGAAGAGATCAACAGAACCAAAACAGATGTCCAAGTGACAAACTTAGGGCGAAGTGTAAGGAATTTCCACTGCGGAGTATCAGGTAAATCTCCAAGACTGAAGATTCCAGAACTCTCGCTGGGGAAAAAGGAGGTGAATTTCAGATCACAAGATTTCAAGAGATGGGATCTTAGATTCACTTCATTTTCTGTCTCAATTTTTAACTTTGAGTTTGAATTTTGATTTGAGTTTCAATTTTGATTTTATGCGGAAAAAAGAGTAGGGCTAAGGCCCACCTGAATGCATTTGTATGCTGAGAAGGAAGCGAGATCGAACCTATTCCATATGCTGAGGAAGAATAGGACAAAGCCTATTCGAAATGCAGAGTGCTTCAATTTCAATTTCTTGCTGAGAGGGTCAAATTTTGAGATTGCTGAGAAAGGAGTAGGACTGTGCCTATCCCGAGTGCTGAGAATTGCTGAGAAGGGAGTAGGGTGGAAGCCTATCCCGAATGCTCAGATTTGCTGAGATGGGAATAGGGCGGAAGCCTATCCCTAATGCTGAGATTTGCTGAGATGGGAGTAGGGCGGAAGCCTATCCCGAATGCTGAGATTTGCTGAGATGGGAGTAGGGCGGAAGCCTATCCCGAATGTTGAGATTTCGTCGAGATGGGAGTAGGGCGGAAGCCTATCCCCAATCGTCGAGATTTCGTCGAGATGGGAGTAGGGCGGAAGCCTATCCCTAATGTCGAGATTGCTCGAGATGGGAGTAGGGCGGAAGCCTATCGCGAATGCTGAGATTGCTGAGGTGGGAGTAGGGCGGAAGCATATCCCGAATGCTGAGATTGTTGAGATAGGAGTAGGGCGGAATCCTATCCCGAATGCTGAGATTTGCTGAGATGGGAGTAGGGCGGAAGCCTATCCCTAATGCTGAGATTTGCTGAAATTGGAGAAGGGCGGAAGCCTATCCCGAATGCTTAGATTTGCTGAGATGGGAGTAGGGCGGAAGCCTATCCCGAGTGCTGAGATTGAAATGAGATATGAAAGTGTTCTATATCCCATGGGAATCAATCAAAGTCTGATTACTTGGTGAAGGGTACGAGCCCAGGTCATCCGAATCAAATTGAAAATTCTTCGTGATTCTGAAATCATCCCGAGAGAGGGTTTCAAAGGAGGTCCGTAATAGATCTTGATTTGAAGAAGGATTGGAGGATTTAAAAAGATGGACTTAAACTGGACTTCAATTTGAGCTTTAGATTTGTTTTGTTTGTTCTTTAACTATCCCATTTTTTATTGTTTATTTGGTGTTCATGTAGATTTGAAATTCTTTTTAATGATTGGATTTTTATGAAGAGAGTTCTTATTTATTTCCCTTTTCTTTTCTGTTCTTTATTCGAAGTTCATTTAACTTTAATGGCGTTTCCCAGTCAATTTGCACAAAAAGAGGTGAAGGCAAAATGTGACATGGTCACTTTCATTCCATTCTTGTTAAAGATACATCATACAACTCGATCTGAAATATTTCTCATACAATCCATGACTCAAAACGGACTATGTATGATTCTTGTTGATTCATCCAAAAAGTATCAGTTAAATCCATGTCTGAATAATGAGATACATGGTCAATAGCATCACCTTCCAAGCCATCCTTGGCAGGAATGCCGCATGGATGTGCATTGGAGGTGTGCTATTTCACGTGTAACTCACAGCTCGTAGGGCCGGAGACTCTCCACTCGGATCCGGCCGGAAGTGGTATGGTGCCTTTATGTCGTCCATCCTTCTAAAAGTGATGGAGATCCGCTCCACTGGTACTCCCGATATACAATGTTTTGCGGTGTCTGCTCCATTTCCTTGTAATATCATGACGGAACCTACCGGAAGTGGTATCTCCACCGGCCCTCGGAACTTACCCGGGCCTGCAATCCGGAGGTCAGATTAGAACATGATATTGCATTGGTTGACGAACGAAACTTTGCAGAAAGGTATGACAAAGTCGTGGTGGTCTATGTGTGGAGGTATGCAGTCGCCCTTCTTATAAATGTTGATGATGCAACTGTTGGGTATGCCATCTTCTTGCAGTACCCTCCACGTTATCATTCTTTTCACCATTCTTTTAATTATCCTCGGCATCGGATCCACCTCACCGTGAGGGAGTATCCCTGGTGAATTTCCTTTTCTGTCCTCTGCGAAGTTATAGCAACATCTGCATTGTATTGTGACTCTTCCTTTCCCTGGCATCCATTTCCGTGGTTCCGAATAAGTCTTTTCTCTCAGACGGCCAGCTCGACCAATCTTTTGAAGTTCTAAAATGCAATTCACAATCTACTGTTGCTCGTACTATGAGAATACACCTGTGTGTAACTCGAGGCCTTCCAAAATGTTGATTCTTCTGCCTCTAATCCTTTCAAAATATTCGAAAGTCTTCTTCTCAATATTTTGCATTCTTTCTAGTTCATATTCTGGGATGATCTGCAAGTGACGAGGCCTAGTAACGTACTGCGGGATGTATGGCTCAATCCCGTCATGTTCTCCTGCATACCTTGGCTCCTCGGGGATTGTCTCTGTCGGGACATCCTCCATGGTTGCTTTCGCAACAAGGTTTCTCAAATATGGTATCTCTGTCCGGCGTCGAGGCGATCTCTCCGCCTCTGATCTTCTCAGAGTTTCCCTTATCCTTTCTGTTGTTCTTGGAGCTTGTTCTCTCTTTTCAGGTTCCTGATGAACCGGTATCTTTGAAATACGTGTGTCTGCGAAGGTGGCTGTTTCCTCGTGTTGATCTGCTGCTAGTTTAGTCAACATCTTGCGGATACGGCGATTCTTATTCCTTCTTTGAGTAGCAGTGAGCGTAGCTCTCCTCACTTCTTGAATTTCTGCGGGCGCGGCGCTGACGAGCCTGCCCTCTGCTATGGCAATTACTGACTTGATTTTCTTTCTTTCCTTGGTGTTTGTCTTTCTTTTCTTATTGCTGGTTGGCGGCTTGGGCCACCCATCTTCATTACTATCTGGTTATGAAGCTCCTCTCGGTCCACTGGGACCCAGTCATTTTCTTCATACTGTAGGCTGGCTGGTGTGAAGTCAGAATCAATTTCTATCACTGCTCCATCCTTCACCCACTTTTCATTGAGTGCGAGACTCAAGCCATTTTTAAAGTTTAGGATCAACCGCCCGTTCGACATTTCCCTGCGAAGAAAACAAGGAAAGGATCAGGGGCTGTACTAAGAACAAGAACATTAAGAAAGTATTTATCACTGAAGATTCTTATTCACTTATTCCAATTTTAATTTTTAAGGAAAGTAGGAAAAGATAAAGAAAGATCAGGAAAAAGATTTGATTTGAAAGGAAAGGTAAAACTTTATAATTATGATTTCACATATTTTATTTTTAGCACATATATTTTTTATCCATTTTTATGTTTTTTGGGTTCGGACCCAGTCACAAAGTGATTTCATCACCCGTGTTTCTATGGATAAGACTCTATTTTAGAGGCCACCCTTCGAAACATCAGGTTGTGTAATACTTTTTCAAATATCGTCCATTGATTGGAAGCATTTGTCGTTCTCCTTGGCAATCACAAGTTGATAGGAGTCTCTTGAGTAGACTACCTCGACCATGAATGGCCCTTCCCAAGTCAGTTCAAATTTGCCTCCTATCTTGCGATGTGCAAGAGTAGGTCTTCTGAGAACAAGAACTAAGTCTCCAACTTTGAAAGTTCTTGGGCGGACCAGTTTATCATGGGCCTGGATCATCTTAGCTTGGTACAATTCCAAATTTTGTTGTGCTGCAAGTCTTTTTCCTTCCAAGTTTTCCAGCTTCTTCCGGTCGTAATCCGGCATTTTCTTCTGTAGTGATTTTATTTGCAACTGCAATCCTGAGTGATGGAAGCTGGACTTCCAATGGTAACACTGCCTCGGACCTGTACACTAAAGTATAAGGCGTAGACTGAGTAGGAGTCCTGAAAGTCGTCCTGTAGGCACATAAGGCTTCTAACAACTTCTCGTGCCAATTTCTCTTGTTGTCATCCAAAATTTTCTTTAAAATTTGAATGAGAGTTTTATTAAAAGCCTCGGCCAAGCCGTTCGCTCTTGGGTAGTAGATTGTTGAGTATCGCCAATCGATCCCATGTCTTCTGACAAAATTATTGATTTCTGTGCTTCTGAATGCGGACCTATTATCTGAAATGATTCTGTGCAGTACTCCGAAATGGTAGACAACTTGATTTTTGAAAAACTGGAGCACGTGGTGTGCGTTTACTTCTCTGAGTGGAACTGCTTCTGCCCATTTAGAAAAGTAGTCTGTAGATGCAAGGATGAAGCGATGCCCTCTTGAAGAAGGTGGTTCTATCAGACCCAGTATATCTGTGCCCCAACACTCAAATGGCCACGATGTAATTTTCGGATGTAGCACGTTTGGAGGTTGGTGTAGAACCACTCCGTGCACTTGGCACTAGTGACAACTTTTGGCAATCTTCATGCAATCGGTCATCATCGAGGGCCGATACACCTAGTCTTTTAATTTTCATTTTCATTTTAGGACTCGATCGATGAGCGCCACAAAGTCCCGAATGCACTTCTTCGACAATTTCATGAGCCTCGGACCCGCTCGAGCATCTTAACCACATCCGATCAAAAGACCTTCCGTATAATGTACTCGTTTATTAATGCGTAAGACGAGCTCTTTTCTTGATTTGATGTGCTAATGACTTATCGTCCGGTAATTTCCACCGTTGCGGGTAGTCTATTAGCGGTTGACGCCAATCTTCCGTGTTTTCACGTTACTCGCTGCAACCGATTCCTCTCGCTTTTTCCGATTTCCGTATCATATCCATGTCGAGCTATGATAGGACTCGTCGTCCTCGAACCGACACTTCAGCCGACTCATCTTGTAAGCGGGCAAATTCTTTTGCAATGCGAGCTAGCGCATCCGTGATAGCATTTTCTCTTCTGGGGATCTTGTAGATTGTTACATTCGGAATTTGTTCCAACAGTTTCATGGCATACTGAAAGTATTGCTCGAGTCTTGGCTTCAAGATTCTGTATTGTCCTGCGACCTGTTGAAGGATCAACTGAGAATCTCCGTAGATGTTGATATCTGTTATTCCCATTTGAATGGTTAGTTCTAGTCCTGTTATGAGGGCCTTGTATTCTGCCTCGTTGTTTGTGCACGGCTCTGTTAAGTGGTAGGAGTATCTTAACATCCCCCGCTCCGGTGTTATAAAGATTAGTCCGATTCCTGCCTTACCGGGCACTATCGTTTGCAATTCTTTGTCTTTCTGTGCTGAGGACGCTCCGTCGAAGTATAGTTCCCAACGTCGATCATTAGCGTCATCTAGGCTCATTATCTGCTCGTCTGGCAAGTCGTCGTTGAGAGGCAATTCTGCCGGCAAAGGGTGTGCTGCAAGGAAATTTGCTAGGATTTGTCCCTTTACGACACGAAGAGGAACGAAAGTTTTGTCGAATTGCAATAGTATCATCGACCACCTGGCAAGTCTGCCAGAAAGTGTTGGACGGGTCATCAAAAATTGCAATGGATTAACTTTCGAGATAAGGTTAACCTTACGAGAGAGCATGTAATGCCTGAGTTTCTGTGCGGCGAAGATCAGGGCCTAACAATGCTTCTTAATTGGAGGATACTTTACTTCCGTCAGAATCAGACGACGGCTTAAGTAGTAGAGAGTATTTTATTTTCCCTCATCATTGACCTGGGCTAGCAGGGCCCCAAGGGAATCGTCTAGAGCCGCGGTATAAAGTATCAACGGTCTACCTGAGACTGGGGCTGCTAAGACAGGAGGTGTCATTAAGTATTCCTTAATGTCCTCAATGGCCCGTTGGCATTTCTCTTCCCAAATGAATTTGGCGTCCTTTTTAACTAATGCCGAGAAGGGTCGACACCTACTCGACAAGTTCGAAATAAAGCGTCGAAGATATGCCAACTTCCCTTGAAAGGATCGTAGCTGTTTTAAGGTTTTGGGAGGCGTCATCTCTAAGATAGCTTTAATCTTTTCTGGATCAATTTTAATCCAGCGATGTCGGACAAGAAATCCTAAGAATTTCCGGAGGTGACGCCGAAGGCGCATTTCAATGGATTCATCTTAAGGTTGTATTGTCTTAATCATTCGAAAACAATTCTCAAATCATACAAGTGATCTTCTTTTAGTTTGCTCTTGATGACCACATCATCCACATAGCACTCAACTTGGTTGTGAATGAGCTCATCAAAAATCTTTGTCATTGCTCTTTGGTATGTTACTCCTGCGTTCTTTAATCCGAATGGCATTACTGTGTAACAATAAACTTCGATTGGCGTTCTGAATGCTGTAAGCTTTTCGTCTTCTGGTGCCATCTTTATCTGGATGTATCCTGAAGATCCATCCATGAAAGAGAATATTTCATGTGTCGAAGCAATGTCGATCATCAATTCTGGGATTGGTAGTGGAAATTCATCTTTCGGACATGCTTTGTTCAAATCTCTGAAATCCACGCAGATTCTGATCTGACCATTCTTCTTCCTGACTGGTACCACATTGTCTAGCCAAGTAGGGTATTGTTCTTCACAGACAAATTTAGCGTCGATTAACTTCTTAACTTCAGCTGTTACTTGTTGTTCAATTTCCAAACACATTCTTCTGGAAGCTTCGTCCGATCGGAATGTAGTAGGATCCTCTCCTAGCCCGTGAACCGCGACTTCGGAGCTAATCCCGGCATTTCGTCGTAACTCCAAGCAAAACAGATCCTTAAATTCCATTAATAGCTTCGATCATTTCCTCGGAATCTTCTTCATCGAGTAAGGAGCTAACAAAGGTTGGTCTAGTGCTTTTCTCTAGTACCTAAGTTAACCTCCATTAACTCATCTATTGTAGATTTGATTTCTTCTTCGAACTCCGGTGGAGCGTCTCCAATTTGCGGATCTTCAAGCTCTTCTCGTAGTTTCCAGCGAGTGTTCATTAGGCTCGCAAGTGACAACCAAACAAAATTTTGTATCGTCAACTGAACCTACTGTGCCGAATCCGAGACCATGTTTTGAATTGGGAGGCCGACCGGCATTATTCCATAATTTTTCGAAGTGTTATGATCGGCCTTTTGTCCATTGTTAAGGTAAGACACCACGCTGAATCAAGTTTTGAACACAGGGAGAGTACCACTCAAAAGGTAATTCCATTAATTCGGAAGAAGTGACATCTTCAAATTGTACATTGTTTTCAGTATTGGAAGAAGAAGTGCCACGGTAAAATTTGATTGGCTTTGCACCGCTCGCTATGTACTTCCTCGACCACCATACCCTCGATCTTATTAGACTCGGATCGGGGTCGTGGTCGTAGTGTGTACATAGTGGTTAATCTTCTCGTACATCGATTTGTATTCTTCGTTCTTCTCATCTTCGAGAGAAATCTTGAATTGTGGTTTCTTCCGGTTTATTGTAGCTGCTTCTTCTTGACCTCCTCTTCTTCCTCAGAGCTGATCTCCCAATCAACGTTGATCGTTGACTTTTTCTGTCCAACTGTCCCAATGTCTCTTCCATGACCTCGTCCCTGGCCTCGACCTCGGATGTGAGTTCTGGAGAAACCTTCACCATCTCGTCGTAAGGGAGTGGTGAGTGACTGTTGGACTAGAACTTCAGGTTCCTCATTGTCTAGAATTTCTTTTGCTTCATTTGGCAAGGTGTTTCTGGAGAAGATTGTTTTCTTTGGAGGTGCGTAATAAGCTGCATCTTCATGAACTCCAATCTCATGTACGGAGAAAGGTTGCAAATCACCTTTAATGCACTGTTTTCCTCCTTCGTAGTATTTTAAGCAATGATGCAGAGACGACGGTACCATCCGGTTCTCATGTATCTACGGTCGGCCCAGTAGCGCGTTGAACGATGTTTCAGAATCAATTATATGGAATTTTGTGGTTGTCTTCGCTAAGTCACTTGTCTTCATTAATAGTGTTATTGATCCAAGGGCTCTTTCTCCTTTCTGGTTGAATCCTCTTAGTAACATCTTGTCCGCTTCAAGCTCGCGAGCATCAATTTCCAAGTATGCTAGTGTCCGAAGATTCATTATGTTGATCGATGCTTCTGCATCCACCAATACTCTGGAGAGCGTAAATTTTCTGATTGTAACTGAAATGTACAAGGGTCGGTTGTGATCAGCCGTCCCAAGTAGTAGATCTCTGTCCGTGAAGGTAACACCTCGCTGTTCCTTTAACGAGCAAACCTCGTCTAAGGAATCTCCGGCCATCTGAGCTAAACAAATCTCTGGATCAAGTAAGGCCTTGATTAGAGCTTCCCTCATCTCTTTTGATAAGATGAGAGCGTCGTAGATGCTCAGTTTGGCTGGAAGTTTCCTAAGATGGGCTAGGACGTTATAATCCACTCTATTACCATGTGTCTCAGTTTCTTCCCGAATGGGCAATTCTTCTGTTGGGGTTGATTCTTCCTGAACAACCACCTGCTTTCCTTTGTCTTTTGGACCCATTCTCGGAGGTAGAACTCTTCCGCTCCTTAACTTGACTTCTGTGATCTCTTCTGAATCTGGTACTGAGTTTATAGGTGTCTCCTTTTGAATCGGCATGACAGGTTCTTCTGGAGTCGCTTCGGAATCTGAAAGCTCTAACTCTATTGTGATTGGACTTCCTTGAAATTCACAAATAGATTCATTGCTTGTTGAACTTTCGTAGCCTTCTTGGTGAATGTCTCCTTTATCATCATAATTGTCGAGGCTGTGTATGATTTGAGAATTGTTATTGGAATCGAAATCGGGATCCGGATTAGATTGGTCGTCGTTAGTTACGTAATTGTTAGAAACAGTCAAAATGTAGCCAACGCTATAACTCTTATCATTATAAGATCCAGCCAGAGCGAGCCAATAATCATACAGAGTCAGAGGTTCGAGGAATTTTTCACCCGAATCGGAAACAACCATCCTAGGATAAGCAGCCCCTAGCCTAGCCTTGGGAGCCTCGGTCTTTTCTTCTTCTTCAATCTCCTTCTTTTCTATGATCTTTTCTTCCTGGGGTGGTTCTTCAATTGCAAGCGATAGCGCCGGCTTGACAGGTTTTAAACTTTAAATTGAAGCACGCGCCGAAGCGGTTTGGATGCGATCCAAAATTTTCTTCGATGACTTTGTCCAAGCGGTACTCCATCCATCATCGGTCGTGTAAGGGTCTTTCAGAACAATGGGATCCGTTGAAATAACATTGACAGAACCTCCTTTCTGCGGTTCTTTCATGTATTCCTTTGGGATCATTATGTTCCCTTTTCAGAGATTGTTATCAAGCCAACTTTTGAAGGTGATGCAATCCTCTATCTTATGTCCAAGCATCTGGTGGTAAGGGCAGTAGTTGGGATGGTCTTTCTTATTAACTTCTTCTGGCTTCTTGGGTTCTGGCAGTCAAAAATCCAAAGTCTTCATCAAACTGCGGAACATCTTTGGCACTGCCTCATTCTTGAATGGATATTCTCTATTTATAAGCTCCTTTAACGTGCACTTTGGGCGAGGCGGTTTCTCATATTGTTGAGTTGGCTAATAACCGGGTTGAGGTTGTTGGTAGTTCTGCTGAGGTTATTGATAGCTGGGTTGTGGCTGCTCCGGCTGTATTTGTATTGGTTGTTTGCCCTTATCGACTACTGCAACGATCCCAGATTTCTTTTCAAATATCTTCATAGGCTTCTGTTTGTCTGTTTTGTCGACAAAACTTAGTTGCTTCGCTTCCTCTTGCAAGCTTCCGGCCTTGCTTAACAACTTCTCGAAAGTCTTAATTGTAAATCCCTTAAGGAGAAGTGCTATCGGGCCGAGAATGCTTTTAAGCAAGATACCGACTGCATGTTGTTCTTGTAGCTGTGGCTCACACTTCATGCTTAGATTTCTCCATCGAAGTATGTAGTCCACTAAAGTTTCGTTCGGTTTCGTTTCTCTACCACTAAGTCACCGATGGTGATATGGTGCCGAGCTCCGCAAACCGTTTCACGAAGAGGTTTTCTAATTCTGAAAATGTCTTTACCGAACCGTTCGGTAACTCTGCATACCAATCGAAGGCGATCCCTGACAGGCTGCTGACGAATTGTCGGAAGAGTAAGGCGTCACTTCCGCCGGCGTTGCAACAACTAGCGCGAAAATGTGCAACATGCTGTCGAGGATTTCCGGTACCATCAAAAGTCTTGAACAGAGGTGGTACGAAGCCTTTTGGGTATTGTACTACATCAAATTCTTCGGGGTAAGGTCTACCCGTCTGAATAGATGCTCCGCTCTTAGAGCGTGCTAAGGCTTCTCGCACCTCGCTGTTCTACCATGTTCTTGATGTCCTTCTCTCGGAATCATATTCCGAGTAGAGTCTTTCTTCGGCTGATCATCTCCGTTAACAGATGTAATCTCTTTTTCTCCGTCTGTAATATGAATAACTTCTGGAGGCGTTTCTCTTGGGGGTTGAGCTTGACTCTGAAGAGTGGCTAGGGCTGCAGCCATATCTACCATCCTTTTTGCTATTTGAGATATTGTATCATCTTTTTCTTGAAGTTGTGCTCTTAACATTTCCGGTTCATCTATTTCCGCAGCTGTCGGAGCACCTTGCGAAGCTGACGATGCTCGTGTCTCAACCATGTTGATCTCCACATATTCGTCATACATGAACTCCGACGAGTCAACTTCATCTCCAAACTTTTCTTCTCTTTCTCTTGCTAATCGTTGAATGTCGGTTCTTTGCTTTTCCATAGCGTCCTCCAATGGTCTTTTTAGTGCGGTTTCACAGTTATCATGTGATGGCTGTTGGATTTCCTTCTTGGGAGTCCCCTTCATTGCGGTGGGGCTCTCTTCGGACTTGAGTCTCCTGACGAGACTTTCCTTTTCAGGTCATTGTTTCGGTCTTAATTGGCCAGTAGTAGGACGCCATACCATCCTTCTAGCGACAGAAGGCCTAGGACCGGATGGTCCGTCGGCTGAATACCGGAAGGTGGTATCCTCCTTGATCCGTAAACTCGAAACAACAACAAGTGGACTAGCCTTCATCTTCTTATTTGTCTTTTCTGTGGCGATAACGGGTTCTACTCGTGGCCCAAGAAGGGACTTGGCTGGCACCCGCCCTATTCTTCTTAAAATCTCTGATACAGGACATTTCTCTTTCTTTGCTAACTTCTCTATCACAGTCTGCAGTCAGGCAAATGGTGCAATCCTAGCCCTTTTCTTTCGGCTTTCACTATAGTATGCAGGTCGAGGTAATGTAGAAACAATCTTGCGGGCATTCTCTTCATCAGCTGCGGCGGAGAGGGGATGGAATCTACTTCCTTCCAAAAGCGGTGTATACTCAGGTAATGGTATGTACTCAGGTAGTGGTGTGTACTCAGGGATTTCTTCTAAGAAAGCGACTTCAGCAGCCCTGGCCTTTCTGGCAATCTTCCTACCTCTGTTTCTTCTCTGAGTCCGTGTTAGGGGTGGAACCCTTGAGCTGGACCCAATTTCGAAAATAGAAGGTCTTGCACGGAAATCTGTACCCTCCACGGTAACATGCTCATTACAAATTTGAACTTCCTTCCCCTTCGGCTTAGCGTAGCCGGGGTAGGTGCAGAGACGACTAGACCGGTGGGGCAGAGATAACACTCCTCCTATGGACGGTAGTATTCTTCTCACTCGGAACCCTTTGCGGGGAGGGAACTCTTGAGTTGACTTAAGGTTGAACTCGATCAAAGGTCTTTCAGTTTCAGGCACTTTATCTGTAAGTGTGAAAAGGGTAACGTCAGTGATCTTGAAATTTGTGTTCTCGAATCCTTGCCCAAAACGGATGATTGCATTGTTGTGCAGCTCATCCCTGTAAACAGCAAAGTCCAGTCCATTGGTGAAGGAAATAATCAGCTTTGGGGCAGACATTTTCTGCAAGGTAGATTCTGATTGTCAGTTCCAAGTTATGCTTCTTCTCATCAGGACGAAAAGAAAAGAATCGAAAAGAGTCCGAACACATTTTTGTTCATGTATTTATAAAAAGCAGTTATTTGTTAAAAGAGTCATTCGTTAGAGGGTTTGTTTATTAGGAACCAAATGTTCAAAGGTGTAGAGAAGGTAAGGAATCCGATTCAGAATTGGAAAGGAAGAGAAAGTCTTATGCAAGACTTCTTGACTCGCAGGACTGCTATTATACTAACACATATTGGGGGTCCACCCCACCTCAGAAAAGAGGTAAAAGGATCTCGGAACCTCTCCGTTTAAGGGTGTCTAAACAGTGGCTCCTAAATTCGAGAGGAGTTGGTTATACTCGTTCAAGACAGAAATGAACGAGGTATTCCAACAGAAGAATTGTAGTTTGGTCCACTAGGGGCATGGGCTCACTACCGATTTATGAAAGCAAAGCCTTCTGATCAAAATGGAGAGAGGAACTACTCCCCAGCGGAGTCACCAGAAGTTGTCGGCATATTTTTAGGTTGTGTGTTGTATTTTTGAAAAGAGGTTGCCTACAGAAATTGTCGGCGAATTTTTAATTTAATTTAAATAAATAATTTGAAAAGTAGTATTTGATAGTGAAAATAAATTTTAAATTTAAAGATTTTAAGATATGAAATCGAACTGATCTCACATCCCGAATAGTTTATATAAACGAGCGCCGCACCACAAACTGTATATCTATCCCGGAGGGTAGACACACTGCTTGATGATGGGGCTCGGTTAAATAAACTAGAAGATTTGTGACACCCGTTTGGTCTACGGACCAATTTTATAAGCCTACAAGTTCCCCTGCTTAATATAAAGGAATTAAGCAGGGTTTATATTACATGGGTTCTTAAAGTTCCCTATAAGGGCAAGCCCCTATAGTTAATTACATCCTAAGTGACGGGAATCACTTAAGAAAACTCTCGATAATGATCAGTGATTTTGCTCTCAAGAATTTCAAAGTTTAAGGTTTTCAAAGGATCGAATTTCAGCAATTTCAATAGGGAATAGCTCAAATTTGGAACAATCTATTTTAGGAGTCCAAAGGAAGAGAAGTAGGAGAAGCTGAGGATCCAAGAAGAATCTTGGTACTTCCCAAACTATCCTATTGTTTGGCTTAGATTTAAGAAAATCCTAATATTATCTGATATTTCAATCTTGCCAATTTTAATTAATTTGGACTTATGTTTGTATGATAAAATCATACAAATAGCCTTGAAGATGTGAGGGTTTGTGTCGTACCAAACGACTACCTCGGAGTCCTAAGACCGGTTAGGGATTAATTTACATGACATGATCATGCAAATGCCTAACGAAGAGTTGAGGATTTATGTTGCACTAGGAAAACTACCTCGAAGTCCTATTGCTTGGTTATTTAAATTCTAGGGAAGTTTAGTTGATGTAGATCTGAGTTTTGCTGATGACAATGGCCGTGCTGCCCACCATGCTCTGAGCTCCTTGTTGTTGCAGAGGTTTATTTTTAGAAGTCATAAATCAGGAGATAAGAGAAGCGTTTTGGTTTAGAAAAAAATCTTAAAATCCGAGTGTTTTTAATATTTTAATTAAAATAAATCTTAAAGTTATTTAAACAGAACCGATTAAGATCCCACGGTTCCGTCATCCCGGCACCGTTATTTTCATCGAATTCATTTAGTCCAGATGAATTTGCTAAACTCAACTGAATGAGTTCCACACCTTCATTTAGACCATGGGAAATCTCGTTAGCAACACGTAGGTTACATCATCTGAGGTATTTCTGATCATTCAACGAGACGTTTTAATTAGTTGCAATTGTAGTTTTGTGTTCTGTTTGTGATTAAATTTTGAGTTGTTTTATATTTTGAAATGTTGTGGCGGTGATTTTTATCTTGTAATGACTTTTAATTTAGTTTTGGTTTCAGTTCAGGGACTATCCTAAAGGTTTTGGTTTTCATGCAACAGTTGTTTATCATGCAAGAAAAGTAAAGTACATTTGCAATAAAGAAAATTTCAATAAAATAAAAGCATACCTGGAGGGTCTTCCCGTTATCCCAAGCTGCACTTAAAACACATGTTAAGGCATTTAAATATTCCAACAAGTACCTAGTTAAAGCTAAGGGAAAGGTTTTGGTTGTCTATCAAAGTCCTAATCCTATAGCTAGTCATCTCCTATGACGTCTAGGTTATTATATTTTGGTTTAAGGACGATTTTCTTCATTAAAGAATAATTAAGATCAATAGTTCTTATAAACCTCCTATCATATTGAGGAGGTACTTAAGACGAGTCTTAAACATCTTTTCAATACTTCTAGGATTGTTTCAAATCCAAGAGAATTTAATTATACAAGTGAATTAATCATCCGGGAGTTTAAGTTTTGTTTTTTTGCTCAGTGAACTAGGATGTTTGAATATCCTATGAATGAGGTGACACTTAACTAAATACTCCACTTAGGAGTTATGATAACAAGAGCTTTTAAGGGCAAATTGATGTTTAAGTGATTTGTGATTTAATTTAATTTTAATTAATGAGTTTAAGTTTGGAATAGTGTTCAAGTTGTTTTAGATTTATTTTGAATTTTTTATGTCTTAAGTGATATTATATTTAATTTAATTTAATTTAATTTAATTTAATTTGGTTTAGTTTAATTTTAATTTAATTTTATTTTAATTTTAATTTAATTTTAATTTTATTTTAATTTTATTTTAATTTTAATTTAATTTAATTTAATATGTTTTAATTTAATTTAATTTAATTTAATATGTTTTAATTTAATTTAATTTAACTTGAATTTACTTTTATTTAATTGTGATTTAATTTAATTTTAATTTGATTTATTTTTTTTTTATTTTTAATGTTTTTTAAAGATGATTTAATTTAATTGTTAAAGTATTAATTTAATTGAAATTTTGATTTAATTTAGTTTAAATGTTTTAATTTTAATTTAATTTAATGATAAAGTCTTTTAGTATTTTAAATCTTGAGTTGGGATTATCATTTTAATTGGGAATTAAATATTATTGAAGTGATTAATTTAGGACTCTTAAATTAAAGAATAAATGTCTTCTTAATAATATCCCCACTTTAATAATTTCAATTTTCCATTAATCTTCTAAATTTAATTAATTAATTAGTTAAGGTTTACTTTAATTATTCTTAAAATGATTGGTGGTTTTCTACCCTTAACCTTTTAAGTTTCAATCATCCAAAATCAGTTTAAATCAAATATTTTATCCTCCCCTTTTTTGATTAATCCTAAAATTTTAATTAAGGGTTGAAATTTTTATTTACCCTCTTGCCCTTCAAGCTTAATAATTCTATAACTCACTAAATTAAGCTCAAATGAACTTGAAATTTTTATGTAACCTCACTCACATTCAATTAAGACATTAGAGGAGAAAATGTGATTTTTCTGTATTTAATTTATTTATGTAATTATTTTTAATGGAAAATAGGGGTTTTCAAGGAAAATTCAATAACATGACCAAGGAAATATTTCTGTCCTTAATAAAATTTTGGGATGTTCCTAATGACCAGAGAACCATTTGGACCAATTTTGGTGATTTTTTGAATTATATTTTATTTATTAGAATTATTTTGATTTTTGGAGCATTAACTAATTTTAAAATAAAATTAAAGTTGAAAATGGATTTTATATTTTTCTTAAATCTCTCTAACATCAAGGAGTGCAGAGAAATAAATTTTATATTTTTTTGATTTTTCTTTGATTTATTAGAATTATTTTAGTGAAAAGGTTGGAAAATACATTTTTTAATTTTAAAAATACATTAAGCCTTTAAAATTCATTATCTTACCCTAGGGACTTAAGAAAAAATATTTGGTTTGTTCTTAAATGATTAGAATTCAAAATGTGACATTTTGGTGATTTTTAATATTTTTATGATTTTTATTATTTTTTTAATTATTAAAAATATTAAAATAATGATAAAATCAACTTTTTTAGAAAATTAAAATTTTAATTTTCCTAAGTTCCTCTGATATCCGAGAAGCTCCAAAACCATTTTTGTGAATTTTTGAAAAGTATTTTATGAGTTATGAATTTTAAAAGTTTAATTTTACCCATTATTACTTAAGAGGCTTAATCAACCCATTTGGTGGGGCTAACCAAGTCCAATTGATCTCAAATTTTTATGTGGTGTTCTCCTATACCTAGAGGAGAGTGGAGAATTGTTTTTAAGTTAATTTGATTGATGGCTAACCCTAACTAATTAAAGTTCAATTTTGGGTATTTAGGCTAAGTAGGGTTGTTCAAAGTGAATTAACTCAAAACTTATTTTTCCTAGGTCCCTCTCGGTCACAAGAAACATCACCAAATTTTCCTAGAGTTTATTTCTCAACATGCTAATTATTGGAATTAAAATACTCAAAACAGTAACATGAACTTTGAAAAATCAATAACTTCTCATAGGGATGGTCTCTAACCTTGAAAAATTCAGGGAATGTTCCCAAGTTCAGAGGCTTCGAAAGCCCTATGGTCTCATGCCATGGTGAATTTCCTATATGCAAGGAGAATTAAAACAATGCAGAGAGTAAATAAATCATTAAAAATAAAATACTTAATGAAATTACTTGATTTCTTTTCCACATTATTCTCCTCTGTTCAATGAGCAAGAGGGTATTTGTATTTTATTTTTAGGATTTTTCTACACAAAGTTAAGAATTTTTGAAGTTCTCGTAATTAAATAAATAGAAAAATACCCTATTTTCCTACTTATCCATGCGGCGCCGCGTCAACCTCGGCAGCTCCAAAGGGGGTGCGTGTCACGCTCTGATTGGGTGCAGCCATCTGAGTCAGCCATCCCGGGACCCGCCTTTTACGTAACATGTTCTGGTCCGACGCGATCCGAGCCGTCCATCCGATACACGCGCGATCCAACGGCTCCCAGTCATTGTCTACGACTGGTGCGAACCCGTGACCGTAGACCTTCTAACCCTAATTTCTCACTCGATTCTCAACGGATTTTTGTGTTCTTATGTTCTATGGATTCGTCTTGAAGAGACGAACACATCCATATGGTAAACATGCACTGAAATTAACTCAAACTAAATGGAGAATCTCTGTAAGCTCAGGAAGAAGAGTGAGTCCATACCTTTGCTCAGAGAAGTTAAGCTTCAATCTGAGGGTTGTGTCACGTTCGATTGGGTCCAAGCAAGCTCCAGATGAAGTCCCTTGGCCAGGTGAATTGTCTAAGTATGATTTTGACCATAGCCGATCACAAAGCTTGGAGACTGGAAGCAATGGCTGGCCTGGTGAGGGGGCTTTTGCTGGGAAACTTTTCCTCTTGATCTGGTGAAGGTGTAGAGTCAATCAATTTGAGGATTGACTCACTGTGGTGAAGTGTCCTGGTTTTGGGCTTGGATTTCAACTCTGAAATTGAGCTCACAGAGAGGAAATGGCAGGGGGATTTCAGTGGGGATCAAGTTCTCTATGTGTAGAGAGTGGTCTGGGATGATTTTAGCAGGGTTTCAGTAAGGTTTGGTTCA
This sequence comes from Papilionanthe hookeriana x Papilionanthe teres, assembly GCA_022702705.1. Taxonomy (NCBI): domain Eukaryota; kingdom Viridiplantae; phylum Streptophyta; class Magnoliopsida; order Asparagales; family Orchidaceae; genus Papilionanthe; species Papilionanthe hookeriana x Papilionanthe teres. Next base: position 92,603,527 of record CM040422.1, read on the forward strand.
GCACCTCTCTTGGCCGAGAGGAGGTGGTGTTTAAATAGAGCTGGCTGGAGGGCCTCCCAGGGGGAGTTAGGGCTTGAGATCAGCTGCTTAGGTCAAGAGAAGAACAGCTGCAATGGCCACTGGACTTGGGGCAGCTCAGCAAGAGAGAATTTTAATGTTAAGCTCATTCCAAGGTCTCGGCCATGGCGTTTTCCGGCGATCCAGGCGGCTGGCTGGCAAGCATGGGTCACCCTCAGGTTCAGGTGGGTCAGGGCGTGATGTTTGTGAAGTCAATTAATTGTTGCCATGTTTAAAGGGTTTGAATCAAAGTGGAATGGGGTAAGGGTGTATTTTGGCTAAGTTTGGTCAAATGCATTGATTGGGCTAGGTGCACCTCACCATGGCTAGTTTGGGCTGAAGAGAAAGTGGTTTAGGTCAGCTTGATTAGTGGGGAAGGGTCACCATCCAAGCATAATTAGGCCTAAGCATGGTTAAGGGGAATCATGGGAGTGGTTAATGACTTTTAGGAGTTATGGAGAGAGCCTCCCTCTTTTGCCCAATGTGGTATGGTCATATGTCAACAACTTACATGGCTTGCATGTGGCTCAAGAATGGCTTCATGGCTCACCTTTGGCTTGAGAAAAAGTTTGGTCAATTTCATGAAAAAGGGTTTTAGAAATTTTGGTAATTTAGGGGTGATTTGATGGGAATTGTTATGAGGCTTGATTTGGAATTGTTTAATGATAAATTAGGACTTTAGGAATGATTTTAAATTGAATGTGTGATGAGGGAATGTGTCATGTGGGCTTTAGATTGATTTGGACTTTTGAATTTGGTGGAAGTGGGCTTTTAGGAAGGTTTAAGGGAGTGGGCCTTTATGTTTTTAAAGTAAGTTTATGGATGGGAATTTCGTAAAAGGTTGGGCCAAATAATTGTTGGGTTTGGTTTAGGGATGTGTCATGACTGATTTGAAATAAATTTGAGGTGGTTTGTGCTTGAATTGGGTTGAATTTGGGTTCATTTGGTACATTGGCCAACGTAGGTCAAATTGGGCTAATTTGGGCCAATGTTGGGCTAGAGGTTGAAATTGATGTAAAATTAATGTTGGGAAATGTTTATGGGAGTGTTTCAAAGAGGTTTCAACTTTGGTTGGTTTTTGGTTTTGGGACTTGGGCTTATTTGGGTTAGGTTTGGGTTTAGGTCAAAATTGGGCTTTTTGGTTTTTGTTTGAATTTGAGTGGGGTTTGGGTCCAAATTATGGGTAAATTATGTTATTGTTTTGTTTGTGGGGATGTTAGGGAAGGTTTAAAGAAGGTTTGGGGTCAATTGGAGTTAAATTGGGTTAGTTTGGGCTAAGTTTGGGTCATGGGTCCAAATTGGGCTTTAAGGTCAAAAGTGAAATTGGATTCAAATGTCAATCAAATTGGACCTAAATTTGGTCTAGATTGATATTGTGGATATTGAATTGAAGTTTAGAATTGAATTGGACCAAAATTGGGGTCAATTGGGTAGGTTTGGTTTGACATTGGGTTCACTTAGGTTAAGATTGGGCGAAATTGAGGGTTTTGGTACAAGTGGGGTAAATTGACAAAATTAGCCTATGGTGTAGTTAGACAAAATTAAATTGGGAATATTTGTGATTTTCTGAAATTTTCTTGGAATTTTCTGAATTTTTTGATTTTTTGGCTAAGAGGGGCATTTTGGGTATTTGGAGGGTATTGGGGGGGGGTATTGTTTGGAATTTTTGGTATTTTTGGCTATAGATGATCAATTTGATTGGTGAGGAAATGTTCAAGGTTAATTTTGGGGAATTTTGGATGATTTGGAAATTTTGGAGGATTTGGGCAATTTTAAGGGTTTTTGGTAGGTTCGATAGGTGTAGGGTTCCTGGGTCAAAAATTGAAATTTTGGAAGAATGAAGATTGATCAAATATGAGTGAAATGGAATCACTTTGATTGATCCATGAAGTCATATTAAGCCTATATGAGCCATGAGAGGACTCTTTTGAGGCATTCACTATGTTGTTCCTAACCCTCTTAACCAGGGGCTTAGGGGTTAAGGTCCATCCATATGAATTACCTACATGAGTCAAGGAGTCAAGTTGGGTATGGGTGTGGTTTTAGGATTTGGATTGTGTGTGTGAGAGTGTAGAGTATGAGTGTAGTGAGTGTGTAAGTCAACCCTCACCAGACCAAGCCACCTGGGGTGGTCCTAAGGCCAAAGAGTCCTGTAGGGAACTCATCATTTAAACCTTCACTTTTGATCTCAACCCTCTAGGTGATTAGGGGTCTACAATCAAGCTTGTTGGGTTTGTAGTGAGACAAGAAGTGGTTTAAATTTCTAAAGGATGGGTCCCAATTCAAGTCCTCTAAGATAGTCAAAGGAAAAGCCTAAGGCTAGATCCTAAGCACTAAAGAGGGAAGAGAAGACCTCATCAAAAATGAGGTCAACAGTACATAGTTCTAGAAAACATGATAAGTGTAAATAGGGATCCTCCGAGGGAGTTCCCCTAAACTGATTGTTCTGCACCATTTGGATCATCTCTAGATTAGGTTCAAAAGAGTCAGCTTCTGCGAAAGGGGTTTGTATATTTGAGTGAATTTCACCTATCGTAGGATTTACATAATCCCTCAATGATCTATGATGATTTTCTAAGTTATTATCTTGAATGTTTTCCATTTACATTTTAAGTTTTTAAGTCCTTTCTGTTTTTTGATTTTTTTCTTTTTTTCTAACTCGGGATCATTAGGCACATGATCTGCAGATCCTTTTGTTCTAAAAAATAACACAACATACAATACATTAAAAATTAAATAGAAAATATTTTCAACATAAGAAAACATTTTCACAAACACCTTGCTTTTCACACAAATAGTTTTTACAACACTACAATTTTCCAAGTCTAAGACTAAATACTTCAACTAAAATCCTCCTAAAAGTCAAGATCAATTGATGTGATCCCCGGCAATGGCGCCAAAAACTTGATCCCTAAATATTTATGCTTACATTTTATTTCCTTTTAAATATATCTCTTTCTTTTCAACGACACAAAAAACTTGATGCCGATGCAAATGAGAGTTTAATTGATATTATTATAAAATGAAATTTTACGCAAGTATACGTATCGTTATCAAGTAATATAGAGCTTTCTGATTAAGCCCCGGATATCGATCCCATGGAGATCGCGGTTAATCACAATTGCTTTCAAGAGAAGTTCTAGTCTATAATAACACGCCCTATCTAGGAAAGTCGATAAAGGTTTGGCTTTAATAAAATCCTACAATTATCACTACTATATTACTTATACTCCTAAACTAAAACACTTAGTAAAATCAGAAAAGTGGAGTTTAATATAATAAAAGTACTCTTCCTCATGAAATGAAATTAGTGACATGTTCAAAATTAAAACAAATAGAGAGAGTGATTGTTACAAATAGGAAAAATTATATTCTTTACCCTTATAAAGAACATTGGTTAATTTAATGCTTTAAAATTAGGAGGATGGGTTAGGCAGGGAAGATACTAGCTCTCACTCTAGAGTTCCCTCGACTCCCTCCACCTGGGGGCTAACATCTCATATCAATACTTAAAACATTAAACAGAATTGGGGCTTTAGCCTGCCACTTTAAAGTCCTCTAATTATGCACCTAATAAAAAGCATATCTCCTTATTTATTTGCACTCAATTATATAGACTACAATCTCACCCATATAATCTCATGTGATTCTTACTAATTGTTGATTGAGATAATACTGCATTGGTTCTTATATGTTCTCACAACAGATTTTGACATGCAAGTTGATCAAGTTTTCATGTAAATGAAGAAAAAAGTAAAATCGTCATAATTTCTTCTCACTCTACTCAATTCTATATCCTACGCATGTATACTAATTCATTGTAAGAGGGAAGAGTAAAGAAAACTACTCACTACACATGGAGAAACAACAAGAACTTTTCATTACTTAAGTCTTTAAAACTACACAAACAAACTACTAAATCAAAATAAAAATACAATGAAAATACTTATCTCTGATGAAATCAAACTCTCCTTGTATAGCAAAAACAATCTCCTTCAATCCTCTCTACGAAAAAAGTAAAAGAAAAGAAAGAAAAATCTCACTCTCTCTTTCTCTCTCTCTCCTTGTTGCCCCACTTGGGGCTCACGCCCAAGTCTTCTTCTTCTTGGCCTTCTTCTCCTCTTCTAATAGTTCCTCTCCCTTCTCTAAATCTTCTTCTTCAAGAGTTTCCAAGCCTTAATTATAATTTCCGAAGAGATCCTTAAGTGGCTCTCCAAAAGAGTCCACATTCAATGAATCTTCCAAAGGGATGCCTTAAGTGCCTTTTCACTCCAAGAGACACATATCTTCAATAATAACTCCTTATAACCGCCCCCAACTCTTCCAGGAAGTCCATTTTATCATTTCCAAGGAATGACCCTCGAAATAAGCTTCACAACGCATCGAAAATTGTCAAAATCTGAGTTGTATGGAAGAAATTACTCCCAAAATTGTCACCAACTGTCATTGGCGGCTAAGCGCCGACTTGGTGGCACTTAGGCTCCAATGACTTGGCGGCTAAGGGCCAATTTTGGCGCTTAGGCATCAGACACGTGCACAAATGTGTCTAGTTTGACCCGTTTTGCTCTGGTATGCTCCATTTTGGTCCATTTTTGTTCCTTTTGCTCAAATTACTCTAAATTCATCAATTTTATGCACCTGCAACCAAAAACACAAGAAATCATACTTTTAAAGCGCAATATCATTAGAAATAGGTATAAAAATGTGCATAACAATACTATACATTTTAGGTGTATCAAGGACTAGCAATGGAACCCTCACCCCATAGAAATTCAAAACACTTCTTTGCTCCATTTGAAGTTTTCAAATGCTTAGTCTAACCTCTAAGTATTTAGGAGGAAGCGATCACGCATTAGAAGCTCCAGAGGAGTTCCCCATAGGATGTTCAAGCCTTAGGGCTTACCCTGGGTGGCTTGGGTGAGATTCACACACAATTACACATCACACTCTCACACACTACCTCACGAACCTAAACCAAACTTCTCCACACTTGATCCTTTACTCTTTTGAAAACTCATGTGGGTGGTTTCCTCAAACTCTTAGCCCCTTGCTAGGGTTTGATTAGTACAAGTACATAAAGGATCCAAATGGTGAATTCCCTTGGTCCATGGCTCAAATGGGTTATGAATCTCACTCAACTCTAAATTTTACTAAAAATTTATACTTTTGACCCCTTTATCCTTAAACTCCACCAAATGACAAAATTGCCCCTAAAACCCCAAATGTTGCCCAAAATTCCTAAAATCAGCCAAAATTACCAAAATCTAAAAAAAAATCATTCCAAAACATTCCACTTGACTAAAAATACCCAAAATACCTCAAATTTACCATAATTCCCAAAATACCCCCCAAAACCCCAAAATTACAAAAATGCCACTCGTAGCCCAAAAATTCCAAAAATTCTCAAAAATTTCTAAAACCTTCCAAATATTCTCAATTTCAATTTAGAACAACAACATTAACCCAATTTGACCAAAGTTTCCTAATTTGACCAAAAGCCCCAAATTGCAACTTAAGGCCCAAAATGCCCAAATCACCCCCAATATCCATCCAATCGACCTAAATCTTGCCAAATTTCTAATCCAAATAAAAATCCATCATCCCCAATACCAATCTAAACCAAATCAAAGCCCAATTTGACCCACATTTGAACCCAATTTCAACCCAAAATAAAAAGCCTCAATTTTGACCATATGAACAAATCCCCCAAATTAAAAATAATATCAATCAATTTCCCCTAATTTTATATTCTAAACCCTTCATGACATTCCCCTAAACCAAATTGAATCTTTAATTGCCACCAATTTGAGCTAAAACCTCACCCAAGTCCAACCAAACCTAAAATCCCCAAATTTGCCCCAAATGTGGCACATACCCAAAATCCATGAAATTGCATGCCCTCAACCCAAAATTGACACCCAATTAATGTTGAGACCTCTTCAAAACATCCCCCTAGACAATTTGAAACCATCAATTAGCCTTTGACCCCACTCTAGACTAACCTAAACCCAAGCTAACCCAACATACCCAAAATTGACAAAATACCCAATTTAAACTAAATTAACTCCCCAAACCAAGTCAAAACCACTCCAATCCTCTCCCAAACACTTTATGACAAGCATATACATCATTTTGAACAATCAATTGGATCCAACCGAAGCTTGAACCCAACCTAGCCCAATTTGAACCCAAGTAACTAACCCGACCGCAATTACACAAGTAAAATAGCTTATAAAATTATGATCAAATATGACCCCAAATCAAATTAAGAGACTAATGTACGATCATTAAAGATTAAAGTTTTTTTGTGAATGAATATAAATCATACACTAGGAGTACTACACAAGTATACATATCATTTTAAGTAATATATGGCTTTACTTTTAAAAACCCCAGATATCGATCTCATAAGGAAGGTTAAGTAAAAATTAAGAAAGAAATAAGAAAATATATTTAAAAGCTAATCAACTAAAAGTAAAAATATGCAAGTTAGTTAAGTAGCAGTTGTAAGTAAGAATGAAATTTATATGCTTTAACAAAATAAACAAAGTTTCTTTTCCCATACGAAATATTTCATGATTAGTAAACATCTAATTTAGCTAGAGAACTTTAAGAATAAAGTATTGTGACAAATAGGAGCATATATATTCTTTACCCTTTGGTCAAGTGCATAAGAAACATTGTCTAGTTTTTGAAGATTGGATCAGGATGTATTGTTAGTAGTAAGGACGAATTCTAAGCTCTCACTACTAGATTCCCCCCAAGGGTGCCTATGGTCAAGCCTACTAGTGACCCCACATCTTCTTAAACCAAATTGATAGAATTTAGCCTGTCACTCTAAAAACATATTCAATTATGTGTCCTTCAAAGATTAGCTCTCTATCTATTAACACCTCTGACCCAATGAAAATATATTAAGTTTTTCATGCATATTTTATATTGATTTTAATGATATTACACTTTAAAGAAGGGTATTTTTGATAATTTGTTGCAGATATGAAGATTTAAGGACATTGGAGTGAAAATATGCAAAAAGGAGTGAATTTGGAGCAAAAATGACTAAAATTATGAAAATTTGATCTAGGGCGTCGACGGCTAGGTCGATGGCGCCGACGGCGTGTTTTTCCTGAGAGTTCAGACTATATTACAAGGTAGGCTGTTGATGGCGACGATCGAGGCCGCCGAAAGCGGGGCTTTTGCATAAGGGTCCAAGGCTAAGTATTCTAGAAGGCACCGACGGTGAGCTCGAAGCCGTCGACGGCGGGATCGATAGTTCTCTCAAGTAGTGAATTCAATGTGCACGATTTTTGAAGGGATGATTGGAAAACTCTTAGAAACTCTTCAACTAATTTAATAGAAACAATTTGGGGCTAAAAATAGTGATACTTAGGGGTCACTTAGGGGTCACTTAGTGTCACTTTGTGTTACTTAGTATCAAAAAGAGAGTCCACTAGTGTCCATTGTTATTTTCAGTGAGTGTTAGTGAATTCAGATAGTGATATTTGTGAGGATTTCTTCAAGAGATTGTAAAAGTGGAAGGGAAGTGAGAGATCTCTTCTTCATTGCCGTTTCGAAGTCTGCGTACTGTAAAGAAAGAAAGACATTTTGAGGAACTTTAAGGAATTTGCTTGGGGAGGAGTTTAAGATAAGTTGTATTTACTTATTTTAGCTTGTAGAATCTTTCTTTTATATATAAGATCCAAGTTTTATTGTATCCTCTCCAGGAATTCTGAGTAGTTTTTCTGTCTTCTCCTTGTTTTGATATTTTTGTGAAATGGTAAATTGAATTAGTGTGCCAAGAAAAGTTTAGAGAATTTTTGATAATTTTTTACTAAGATTTAAATTTACTTTCAATATGGCCAATTGTTAGTTAAAATATGTTGAGTTTAACAACTATAGTAAAGATTACATCCGAGATTTAGGGAGATCACAAATCCTTGGAAGTAGGGTGCAATAAATAGGGAATAATATTCATCGGGGGTAGAATTTGTGATTTTAGAGTGACAGGCTAAAATCCTCAATTCGCTCCTATGGTTTGGGTGCTGAAGTGTAGATGTTAGTCCTCAGGCAAGGGGAACGTGGGAGCTCTGAAGTGAGAGCCAGTATCCTCCGCCGCTAGTCGCGGATTCGGTAACTGTGCATAGGATTAGTCAGTGTTCTTTATGTCTGGACCAAAGGGGTATGCTCTTGTTTGACACAACCCCGTTTTAACTAATTCAAATTATCCATTCACTTAAATTTCTTAACAATGGAGAAATATTCTTGCTTATATATTTGAATTTAACTTTATTAGTAGCATTAGTTATCCGTTACTAGAACTAGTTTATAAAAACTTCATATTATTGTCGATTGCATATTCGTGACAGATAGGCAATTTTGATTTCCTAGTAGAGATTAAGAATTGGTTTCTAAAATTCTAAGTTCGTAGCCTCTATGATATTCCCTGTGGGATATATATCCAGGACTCCACTAGGGCCCTGTATTACTTGAGCGATACGTACACTTGCGTTGAATAGTAAATCTGCGATTAAAGAATATATTATATACTTGTTACAATAAATTAAAATTACGCACAGCTTGCGGAGTCGGTTCAATTTTTTGGCGTCGTTGCCGGGGAATATAACATAATTAGAGTAACAGACAATTTAGGACTGTTATAAAACTTTTTAATAGAATTGCAACTTATTTAGTTAACTATTTTTCTGTGGATTGATTTCGATTGTATGCAAAAATTGAGTTCTGAAAATCTTATACCCTACGATTCAAAATTAGAACGTACTGTTAGGAGAATTAGAAAACTAAGAGAAGAACCTAGAAATTCTAAAACTATGAAAAAGAACAACCAAAGAATAGAAAATGAACATCAATCTAGACCACTAAGAGATTACGCTAACCTTACATTAGATGAAATTCACTTAACTATCCAAAATCCTGATGTAGCTGCTAATTCATTTGAGCTTAAACCTGTAATTATCCAAATGGTACAAAACAATCAATTCAGTGGAACTTCAAATGAAGATCCTAATTTAAATCTTGCAAGTTTTTTAGAACTTTCTGCTACTTCTAAATATGACAGTGTGTCTGATGATGCTGTCAGACATAGACTTTATCCTTTTTCACTAAGGGATAAGGCTAAGGCTTGGTTAAATTTGTTAGCACCTAGATCTATTAGAACTTGGGAAGACCTTTCACAAAAATTCTTATCGCAATAATTTTCAGCATCTAAGACTGCTAAGCTTAGAAACAATATCACATCTTTCAATCAGTATGAGTGAGAATCGATATATGAATCTTGGGAAAGATTTAAAGAACTTCTTAGAAGATGCCCACATCATGCTTTACCAGATTGATTAATTATTCAAAATAATGGATTAATAGGATCTCTTAGATCCATCATTGACGCTGCTGCTGGTGGATCACTAATGTCTAAACCTTTTGAAGAAGCATATGCTTTAATTAAAGAAATAGCTACTAATAATTTTCAATGGCCTGTTGAAGGGGTATATCCTAAGAGAGTAGCCAATATTCATGACTCTGATGCTTTAACTATGATAGTTTCTCAAATTGCTGCTCTTTCAAAGAAAATAGATCAATACGGAATGAATCGTTCTAAAAAACCTTCAGTGTTGGAAGAAAATTCATTAGGACAAATTGTAGATGCTCAAACTTCATATGAAACTATAAATTTAATAAATAATAGACAAAATAACCCTTATTCAAACTATTATATTGGAAGAATCATCCAAACTTTAATTGGAATAACTAAGGTAATACTAATCCTGTTAATCCTCAGTGGGGGAGTAATCCTGTAAACACATTAGGAAATATAAACAATCAAGGAAATTCCAATTATAGACCTTCTAATCCACCAGGTTTTTATAATATTTCACAATTTAAGGAGAAGAAACAATCTATGGAAGAACTAGTTTTGAATAGGGAAATCAATTGCAAAGTCAAGGAGCTGCTATTAAAAACATAGAAAACCAATCAGGACAAATTGCTGCTGCACTGAGCAATAGAACTGTTGGAACTTTACCTAGCAATAATGAAGTAAATCCTAAAGATCAAGGAAAAGAATAGATCAAGGCTATTCAATTAAGAAGTGGAAAAGAGTTGGAAAGAAGAGTTCAAAAAGAAACTGTAGTTGAAAAGGAAAAAGAAGAAATTGAAAGAGAAAATGAAAGTTTATATCCTGATTTTCCTTCGAAACCTATGAAAATTACTGTTGAAAGACCACCACCACCATTTCCTCAAAGACTGAAGCAACTAGATAAGGTAAAGAGATTTGCTAAATTCCTAGACATCATAAAAAAATTATCAATAAATATCCTTTTTGTTGAAGCTATGGAACAAATGCCTGATTATCATAAATTTATGAAGGATATACTCTACAAAAAGAAGAAGGTACTAGATCATGAGACCGTTGCACTCAGTTAAGAGTGTAGTGCTATAATTTAGAGAAAACTTTCTGAAAAACTTAAAGATCCTGGTAGTTTCACTATCCCGTGTGCTATTGGTGAAAAATTTTATGGGTGAGCATCATGTGATTTGGGAGCTAGCATAAATTTGATGCCTTTATCGACTTTTAAAAGGTTAGAAATAGGAGAGATTACACCAACTTCCGTAACTCTACAATTAGCTGATCGATCTATTACACATCCTAAAGAAGTGGTAGAAGATGTTTTGGTCAAGGTTGATAAATTTATCTTCCCTGTGGACTTTATCATTTTAGATGTAGAAGAAGATAAGAAAATTCTAATCATTTTAGGAAGACCATTCTTAGCTACAGGAAGAGCCATGATAGATGTTCAAAAAGGAGAATTGACTATGAGAGTGAATGATCAAAAAGTAACCTTTAACATCTCAAAGTCAATGAAATATCCTTCAATAGAAAAAGATGATGAATGTTTCAGAATGGATATATGTGATTATCTAAAAAAAATATTTCAAGGACAATTTTGAAGAAAAGAAGACATGAAAAAAGATAATTATGATGAATATGATAGTAAAGAAGCTGATTATATTCAGGAGAAATTTGAAATGCTTGATTCAACAGCACCAGAAAATGAAATATTAATTGTTGACCTCATTTTTATGATAGGTCAACCTTTTGACCCAAAAAGTCAACCTTGGTAAAAATGGTCAATCCTGACCCAATGACCAACCCTATTGACCCCACAGGTCAATCTTTTGACCTAAAAAGTCAACTTTGGTCAAAATGGTCAATCCTGACCCAATGACCAACCCTGTTGACCCAATAGGTCAAGCTTTTGAACCAAAAAGTCAACCTTGATCAAAATGGTCAATCCTGACCCAATGACCAACCCTGTTGACCCAATAGGTCAACATTTTGACCCAAAAAGTTAACTTTGGTCAAAATGGTCAATCCTGACCCAATGACCAACCCTGTTGACCCAATAGGTCAATCTTTTGACCTAAAAAGTCAACTTTGATCAAAAGGTCAATCCTGACCCAATGACCAACACTTTTGACCCCATAGGTCAACCTTTTGACTAAAAAAGTTAACTTTGGTGAAAATGGTCAATCCTGACCCAATAACCAACCCTGTTGACCCCATAGGTCAACCTTTTGAAATAAAAATTCAACCTTATTCAAAATGATCAATCCTGACCCAATGACCAATTCTGTTGACTCCTTAGGTCAACCTTTTGACATAAAAAATTAACTTTGGTCAAAATGGTAAATTTTTTACCAAATGACCAATTATTGACCCAATGACCTGTTTAAGACCCCAAAATGACAAAATTAATCAAATAATTAATTTCAAAATTATTTTGATTAATTAAAAGAAGTTGACTAACAATTTAATTTTCAATATTTTAATTAATTAAATGACATAAATAATTAAAATGAAAATTAAATTAAAAATCATAAAGTGATAAAATGCACCAAAATGAAATGAAAAATGACAAAATTAATCAAATAATTGATTTCAAAATTATTTTGATTAATTAAATGGCTAATGATTTAATTTTTTAAAATTTTAATTAATGACATAATTAATTAAAATGAAAAATTAAAATCAAAAGCCATAAAATGATAAAATGCATAAAATAATTAAAAGTAATGAAATTAATTAAATAATTAATTCTAAAATTATTTTTGATTAATTAATTAACCAATAATTTAATTTTTTGCATTTTAAGTAATGACATAATTAATTAAGATGAAAATTAAATTGAAAAGTCATGAAATGAGACAAAATTCAATTTTAATGACATGAATATTAATCAAATAATTAATTTGTAATTATTTCCAATTAATAAGTGATTAATAAAATAATTTCCAACATTTAATTAATGACATAATTAATTAAAAAATGGAAATTAAATTAAGAGAGGTATTAAATGGAATTTTAAACCTATGACATTATGGTTTTCTAAAAATTCCAAAACTCCTTTATGACATCACACATGACCCCCTATGGGTTAGACACAACCCATATAAAATGAAATAACCCATGGATGACGCATCATGCATCACATTAACTATGGTTAACAAAAATCATCATGAAGGGAAGTGAGATGTCATCCTCTCTGAAACATAAAATATGACTCATCTCCTCCATTAAGATGAGGTGGCTCATCACTTTAGGTGCCTCGTGAACTCACAAATGAGAGTAAAGCACTAATTAAACTCTCTTGGATACCATGCTTAACCCATGCTATCTTTCATCGTGACGAAATTATAAAATTTTTTAACGAGAGGATTATGTGTCATCCCCTCATTAAAAATTAAATGACATGTTGGAAGGAGAAGAGCTTGCCATCTTGATTCACCATCCACCTCCTAGACTACCTAATGGAGGAGAAACAAGAATCTAACTCATGCCACACCATGGTTAGAAGCCATTATGGCTAAGGCCTGCATGGGATGACTAAGTAGCTAATGTGTTACCATTCCCCAAAATCAAACAAATAAATTTGGAAATCACTAAGGGGAAGTAAATTCAGCAAGGTTTATCAAGCCCAAGCCACCTCACAAAAGGTTCAATGAGCGCAAGACATGATCCAAACTAAAAGCCTTCACCATGGTTAAGCCTATGATGCCTAGGCTTGGAGATTTCCATAACCTAAATTTTCTCCCCAAGACATAAATGAGGCAGATAACAACTCCCCCAAATGATCCTCATCAGCTAAAACTCAACCATAGCCATTTCCATGGCTATAAAAGCCCCCTACCCGAAACCGTAAGGGAAGAGAGAAAAAATCCATAGAAACCTATAGGCTACCCAAATCCCTTAGCTCCCAACACAAAAAGTCTTGCTAAGGACCTGAGCAACCTATTTCAACCAAGATCAAGCCATAGGATTAGCCCAATCAAGCCAATTTCGCCAAAATCCAAAATCAGCCCAAACCTAGCCACTTTGCTAAAATTTCTCACCAAGGCTAGCTACAAAACCAAATTGAAGTGACAAAGATCTTCTTTAGGAGTCCTAGAAGCTGACCATCAAGGCTAATCAAGCTCAAGATTGTTATGGCCAAGGATGGATTTATTTTGTCCAAAATAATGCATATAATCGAAAAATCATGGGTTAAACTAGCCCAGAAATCTATCATCACCATATAAATATAATTTATACGTCTAGATGATTCCATTGGTTCAAAAATCACTTAATTTCATTGAGAAATTAGTGAGATATTATGCTTTGAAGTTGGACAGTTCGTATATTTTTTGAGTTTTGAGGATTTAATTCCGCCGTCCGTTCCTGTGCTTTAAATTAATGGCGTTGATCTCGCCTACTCGTGTCCGTTGTCCGCATCTGCGCACCAGATCATCCCGCCCGTTCGACAGTATGAGGACGCATGGTAGCTCCTCGTTTTTCTAGGCTAGGTTAATTCAGATTAACCTTAAAAAAAATAAAAAACGCATATCTTTTTATCCAGAGCTCCTAAAAATGAAATAAAAATACCTTTAGAGAGTTCTTGAAGAGAAGAAAATTATGAGACCAAAATCATAATTTTATTCTCAGTATTTAATTTTTAAATAATTAAATAATCTTTAGAGTATTTTAATTATTAAAAATTATTTACAAATCAGAAAATGTACAAATTTTAAGGAAGAACCTTTAAGTCCTTAGACACATCTCTGGATTTTTCAAAGGCTAGGATAGCTCTCTAGGATGTGATTTTCTAATTTCCATGAAATTTTGTAATTATTTTCAAAAAAATAATTATAAAATTTCGAAAAGTGGAAAATTAAAATTCAAAAAGATTGAGAATCTTAGGGTGACAGATAACAATCCTAAAACAACAATTCTCAAGCTATCAAATCAATCTAGAAAAACATTTCAAAATAACGTTAAGATTTATTAATTATAAAATTAATATTTCAAAACTTGTTCTTAATCCATTTCATAATGGACTAAACCAATGATGAAGCCAAACTCAAATAAACTCAAAACAAACATTAATTAGGTTTAAAGAGAGATTAAGCCTAATCAAAGTCATTAAACCTTAGGGTTTAATACAAAATCAAAACTTTAATTAAGTTTAAGAACATACTAAACTGAATTAACCCATTAAACCTTAACTAAATAATGTTTAATACAAAATCAAGGCTATAATTAAGTTTCAGGACATATTAAACTTAATTAACCTATTAAACCTTAAGTAAATTAGGTTTAATACAAAATCAAAACTTTAATTGAGTTTAAAGACATATTAAACTTAATTAACCCTTTAAACCTTAACTAAATTACATTTAATACAAAATTAAGACTTTAATTAAGTTGAAAGACATATAAAACTTAATTAACTCATTAAACCTTAACTAAATCAGGTTTAATACAAAAATACATTGATGTTTCTAAGTGGTAGTATAAGACCTCCTTAAATGGAAAACGACATGGTTTTCCTTTAGCAATCTTTCTTTTGATAGGATATAAGTCTCATATGCATTCCTATTCCAAAATTGAAATTTTTGACATTGACATTTCTAAGAGATAGTAGAAGACCTCCTTAAATGGAAGATGACATATACTCTCTATCTCGCTATTGGAGAAAAGACCATCAAACATTGGCTTTCCTTTATCAATCTCTCATTGGATATGATATAAGTCTCATACGCATTCCTACTCCAAAATCGACATTTTTGACATTGACATTTCTAAGTGGTAGTATAAGACCTCCTTAAATGGAAAATGTCATCTACTCTCTTTCTCGCTATTTGTTGTAAGACCATCATGACATTGGCTTTCTTTTAGCAATATCTCATTGGATAGGATATAAGTCCCATACGCATTATTATTCCAAAATTGACATTCCTAAGAAGTATTGTAAGACCTCTTCAAATGGAAAATGGCATGTACTCTCTTGCTGGCTATTGAGTAAAAGACCATCAGACATTGGCTTTCCTTTAGCAATCTTTTTTTAAATGGGATATAAGTCTCATACGCATTCCTATTCCAAAATTGACGTTTAGCATTGACACTTTTTTGATAAAATTGAATATGACATTTGTTCTCTTTCCTCAATTATCTACAGTACATCGACAGTATCAAAAAATGCTAAAATAAGAAATTTGAATTAAAAATGACATAATAAATAACATGTGATGAATAACTTCTTTTGATCTATAAAGGTCAAATCCCCAGTGGATACACTCTTCATTTTGAGTTTGCTACTCTCTTTTAATTGATGGATATAAGTCCCTTCCCGACACAAATATATGACACTCCATTAGCTATAATTTTGAGACAAGATGTAAGTCACACATCATTCCTTCTCAAAATCGACATTTAACATTTTGAGAAATGAAATATGACATCCATTTTCTCTTTCCAGTTATTGGATATAAGTCCATTCCTGACACGGAATAGGGCATTCCTCTAAATTGACACCGACATTTGACGTTTTCGAGAAATGGAATATGACATCCATTTTCTCTCTCCAGTTATCGAATGTAAGTTCTTTCCCGACACGAAAGTTATGGCATTCCTATAACTCGATATTGATATTTAGCATTTAAAAAAAAATGGAATATGACATATTTTCTCTTTCCAATTATCTAATGTAAGTCCTTTCCTGACACGAAAGTTATGGCATTCCTATAACTCAACATTGACATTTGACATTTCTGAGAAATGGAATATGACTCCATTTTCTCTTTATAACTTTTAAATGAAAGTCCTTTCCTGCCATAAAAATTATGGCATTCCCATAATTTAACATCTTCACATTTGACAGACATTTTGACATTTGACAAATCGACAATTGTTAGTGACATTTGACATATCAACATTTCAACATATCAACAATCGTTATCAACATTTGACACATTGACATTTCGACATTTGACAATTGTTATCGATATTTGAGATATCAACCTTTCGACATTTCGACCTTTGACAATTGTTATCGACATTTGAGATATCGACCTTTCAACATTTCGACCTTTGATAATTGTTATCGACATTTGAGATATCGATCTTTTGACATTCGACATATCTACATATTAACAATCGTTATCAACATTTGACACATCGACATTTCGATCTTTGACAATTATCGACATTTGAGATATCGACCTTTTGACATTTTAACCTTTGATATATTAATAATGGTTATCGACGTCTGACATATCGACATTGCGACATTTGACATATCGACATTGCGACATTTGACATATCGACATTTCAACATATAAACAATCGTTATCAACATTTGACACATTGACATTTCGACCTTTGACAATTATCGACATTTGAGATATCGACCTTTCAACATTTCGACCTTTGAAAATTGTTATAACATTTGAGATATCGACCTTTCAACATTTTGACCTTTGATAATTATTATCTACATTTGAGATATCTATCTTTCGACATTTGACATATCTATATATCAACAATGATTATCAACATTTAACACCTCGACATTTCGACCTTTGACAATTATTGACATTTGTGATATCGACCTTTCGACATTTTGACCTTTAATATATCAATAATGTTTATCGACGTCTGACATATCAACATTGCGACATTTTGACAACCTCGGGGGACAGCAGGGCAGAAAGTGAAGGTTGTATATGTTGGTTAAGCTTTTATAAATGTTATAAATGTTTTTCAAAGTAAAATAGCAGTTGTGCTCCCTCCCCTTTTATCATCGCAAGTATACGTATCATTCAAGTAATTAAAGGCTCTAATGGAGTCCTAGATATCGATCCCATAGGGAAGTTAGAGACTTAAGGACTAATTTTAGCAAATGCAATTACTAATCTATTATACAGAAATAATGAATGCTTATACAAACTCTATTTCTTAAAGATTAAATAAAATATTATAATTTAGAAAAGTTTCTTTCTCCTTATTAAGAGAATTAAGTGAATAAATAATTAAATTAGTTAGAATTATATTGTGTCAAATAGGAGAATTCCTATTATTTACCCTTTAGTCCAGGTGCAAAGAACATTGACTAGTCCTATGTTTCGTGTTGACCTCAATTTTGATGAGGTCTTCTCTTCCCTCTTTAATGCATAGGATCTAGCCTTTAAGCTTTTCCTTTCGACTATCTTACGGGACTAGAATCGGGACCCATCCTTTAGAAATTTAAACCACTTCTTGTCTCCCCGCAAACCCCACAAGCTTGATTGTAGACCCCTAATCACCTAAAGGGTCGAGATCAAAAGTGAAGGTTTAAAGGATGAGTTCCCTATGTGACTCTTCGGCCTTGGGACCACCCCGAGTGGCTCGTCCGGTGAGGGTTGACTTACACACTCACTACACTCATACTCTACACTCTCACACACACAATCCAAATCCTAAAACCACACCCATACCCAACTCGACTTCTTGACTCATGTAGGTAATTCATATGGATGGACCTTAACCCCTAAGCCCCCGGCTAAGAGGGTTAGGAACAACATAGATGAATGCCTCAAATGAGTCCTCTCATGGCTCATATAGGCTTAACATGGCTTCATGGCTCAACCAAAGTGCTTCCATTTCACTCATATTTGATCAATCTTCTTTTTTCCAAAATTTCAATTTTTGACCCCGGGGACCCTACACTATCAAACCTACCAAAAGCCCTTAAAATTGCCCAAATCCTCCAAAATTTTCAAATCACCCAAAATTTCCCAAAATTAACCTTGAACATTTCCTCACCAATCAAATTGATCATACATAACCAAAATACCAAAAATTCCAAAAATACCCCCCAATACCCTCCAAATACCCAAAATGCCCCTCTTAGCCAAAAAATCCAAAAATTCATAAAATTCCCAGAAAATTTCAAAAAATCCCAAATATTTCCAATTTCATTTTGTCCAACTACACCATGGTCCAATTTTGGTGAATTTACCCCACTTTTACCAAAACCCCCAATTTAGCCCATTCTTAACCCAAGTGAACCCAATGTCAAACCAAATCTACCCAATTGACCTCAATTTTGGTCCAATTAAATTCTAAACTTCAATTTAATATCCAAAATATCCATCTAGACCAAATCCAAGTCCAATTTGATTGACATTTGAATCCAATTTCACTTTTGACCTTAAAGCCCAATTTGGACCCATGACCCAAACTTAGCCCAAACCAAACCAATTCAACTCCAATTGACCCTAAACCTTTTCTAAACCTTCCCTAACATCCCCAAAAACAAAACACTAACATAATCTACCCAAAATTTGGACCCAAACCCCACTCAAATTCAACCCAAAACCAAAAAGCCCAATTTTGACCTAAACCTAAACTTAACCCAAATAAGCCCAAGTCTCAAAACCAAAACCCAACCAAAGTTGAAGCCTCTTTGAAACACTCCCATAAAAATTTCCCAACATTAATTTTACATCAATTTCAACCTAGCTCAACATTGGCCTAAATTAGCCCAATTTGACCTACATTGGCCCATGTACCAAATGAACCCATATCCAACCCAATTCAAGCCCAAACCACCTAAAATTTATTTCAAATCATTCATGACATATCCCTAAACCAAACCCAACAATTATTTGGCCCAAGCCTTTACCAAGCATTCATCCTAAAATCCATTTTAAAATCCAAAAGCCCACTTCACTTAACCATTTTAAAAGCCCATCTTCACTAAATTTCAAAGGCCCAAACTTCATGCTAAAGCCCATATGACATTCTTTTCATCACCCCATTAATTGATATCATCCCTTATGTCCTAAATCAATCATCAAATAATCTTAAATTAGGCCTCATGCCAAAATCACCCATAAGTCCCAAAAATTCAAAACCTTCATTCATGTAAATGATCAAGCTTTGTCCCAAGCCACATGGAGCCATGAGCAAGCCATTTACAAGCCATATGAAGCCATGGAAGGTTTGACATGTGACCAAGCCATTAATGGAAATAGGAGGGCCCCCTTTCCTAATCCTTCATTAAGCCTTTTTAACCATAACCTTGTCACACACTAAACCAAGTTTAGCCACCTCACCATGGATGGAGACTTCACCACTCCATAGTAGGCGACATAACCGATCCCCTGGCCCAAAATCAGACCATGGGAAGGTGAACCAAGCCTAAATACATGGGTTGACCAAATTGAACCCAAAATTAGCCTCTCCCCATTCCATTTCAATTCAGCCCTTTTACACATGTCAAACTCCAATTGACTGCACCATTGCCAACCCCTGACCCCACTGGTCAAGATTGTGACCAGTGCCTGGCTGGCCAGCCACCAGGCCGCCGGAAAACACCATGGCCGAGAGCTCCATGTGAGCCTTCAAACCCCCCTGGGAAGCCCTCCAACCATGCCTATTTAAACACCACCTCCTCTCGGCCATGAGAGGTGCTGAACAAAAACTTTCTGAAACCCTGCCAAAATCATCCCAGACCACTCTCTACACATAGAGAACTTGATCCCCACTGAAATCCCCCTACTATTTCCCCTCTGTGAGCTTAATTTCAGAGTTGAAATCCAAGCTCAAAACCAGGACACTTCACCACAGTGAGCCAATCTCCAAATTGATTGGTCCTACACCTTCACCGTACCAAGAGGAGAAGTTTCCCAACGAAACCCCCTCACCGAGCTAGCCATTGCTCCCGACCTCCAAGCTTTGTGATCGACCGTGGTCGAAATCATATCTAGACAATTCACCAGGCCAAGGGACTTCATCTGGAGCTTGCTTGGACCCAATCGAACGTGACACAACCCTCAGATTGAAGCTTCACTTCTCTAAGCAAAGGTATGGTATCACTCTTCTTCCCGAGCTTACAGAGATTCTCCATTTAATTTGCATCAATTTCAATGCATGTTTACCATATGGATGTGTTCGTCTCTTCAAGAAGAATCCATAAAGCATAAGAACACAAAAATCCATTGAGAATCGAGTGAGAAATTAGGGTTAGAAGGTTGACGGTCACGGGTTCACACCAGTCGTAGACGATGACCAGGAGCCGTCGGATCGCGCGTGTATCGAGCGGACGGCCAGGATCGCACCGGACGAAGCAACAGGATATGAACCACGGGCTGCGTGGCATCCCAGTCAGATGGCAGCACCAAATCAAGAGATGACACGTGGAGCTTCGGAGACGCCGAGGTTGACTCGTCGCCGCGTGGATAAGTAGGAAAATAGGGATTTTTCTTATTTATTAAATACCCATAACTTCAAAAATTCATAACTTTGTGTAGAAAAATCCTAAAAATAAAATAAAAAATACCCTATTGCTTAGTGAACAGAGGAGAATAATGTGGAAAAGAAATCAAGTAATTTCATTAAGTATTTTATTTTTAATGATTTATTTACTCTCTGCATTGTTTTAATTCTCTATGCATATAGGAAATTCACTATGGCATGAGACCATAGGGCTTTTGAAGCCTTTGAACTTGGGAACATTCCTTGAATTTTCCAAGGACAGAGGCCATCTCTATGAGAAGTTATTGATTTTTCAAGTTCATGTTACTGTTTTGAGTATTTTAATTCCAATAATTAGCATGTTGAGAAATAAATTCTAGAAAATTTTAGTGATGTTTCTTGTGACCAGAGGGACCTAGGAAAAATAAGTTTTGAGTTAATTCACTTTGAATAACTCTAATTGGCCTAAATACCCAAATTTGAACTTTAATTAATTAGGGTTAACCACACATCAAATTAACTTAAAAACAATTCTCCACTGTCCTTTTGGGATAGGAGAGCACTACATAAAAATTTGAAACCAATTGGACTTGATTAACCCCACCAAATGGGTTGATTAAGCATCTTAAGTAATAATGGGTAAAATTAAACTTTAAAAATTCATAACTCACAAAATACTTTTCAAAAATTCACAAAAATGGTTTTGGAGCTTCTCTGATATCAGAGGAATTTAGGAAGATTAAAGTTCTAATTTTCTAAAAAAGTTTATTTTTATCATTATTTTAATATTTTTAATACTTAAAAAATTATAAAAATCATAAAAATATTAAAAATCACCAAAATGTCACATTTTGAATTCTAATCATTTAGGAATAAACAAAATATTTTTCTTAAGTCCCTAGGGTAAGATATTGAATTTTAAATGCTTAATGCATTTTTTTAGAATTAAAAAATGTATTTTCCAACCTTTTCACTAAAATAATTCTAACAAATCAAAGAAAAATTAGAAAAATATAAAATTTGTTTCTCTGAACTCCTTGAGGTCAGAGAGATTTAAGAAAAATATAAAATCCATTTTTCAACTTTAATTTTATTTTAAAATTAATTAATACTCCAAAACTCAAAATAATTCTAATAAATAAAATATAATTCTTAAAATCACCAAAATTGGTCTAAATGGTCCTCTGGTCATTAGGAATATCCCATAATTTTATTAAAAATAGAAACATTTCCTTGATCATGTTATTAAAGTTTCCTTGAAAACCCCTATTTTCCATTAAAAATAATTACATAAATAAATTAAATATAGAAAAATCACATTTTCTCCTCTAATGTCTTAATTGACATGTAAGTGAGGTCACATAAAAATTTCAAGTTCATTTGAGCTTAATTTAGAGAGTTATAGAATTATTAAGCTTGAAGGGCAAAATAGTAATTAAAATTTTCAACCTTTAATTAAAATTTTAGGATTAATAAAAAAGGGAAGGGTAAAATATTTGATTTAAACTGATTTTGGATGATTGAAACTTAAATGGTTAAGGGTAGAAACCCACCAATCATTTTAAGAATAATTAAAGTAAACCTTAATTAATTAATTAATTAATTTTGGAAGATTAATGGAAAATTGAAATTATTAAGGTAGGGATATTATTCAAGAAGATATTTATTCTTTAATTTAAAAATCCCTAAATAATTCACTTCAATAATACTTAAAAAGAAAATTAAAAGAATAATCTAAATTAAATTAAAATTGAAATTAAATTAAAATTAAATTAAAATTAAATTAAATTGAATTAAAATAAAATTAACTTGAATTAAAATTAAATTAAATTAAATTAAATTAAAATTAAATTAAAATTAAAATCAAAATGAATTAAATTGAAATTAAACTAAAATTAAATTAAATTAAATTAAATTAAAATTAAATTAAATTAAATTAAATAAAATTAAATTAAATTAAATCAAAAATTAAAATAAAATAAAATAAATTAAATTAAAATCATTTAATAACAAACCTAAATGAAATCATTAAGAATTAAACCTAAAATAACCTCAACACTATTCCAAACTTAAACTAATTTTCTATAATTAAATCAAAATTAAAATTAAATCATTAAGTTTAAATCATTAAAATACTTAATAAGTTGATTTGCCCTTTTAAAGCTCTTATTGTTATAACTCTTAAATGAGGTATCAAGTGAAGTGTTACTTCACATATAGGATATTCAAATGTCCTAAGTTTACTGAGCAAGATAACAAAACTTAAACTCTCGGATGATTAATTCACTTGTATAATTAAATTCTCTTGGACTTAAAACAATACTAGAAGTATTAAAAAGATGTTTAAGACTCATCTTAAGCACTTCCTCAATATGATAGGAGGTTTATAAGAACAATTGAACTTAATTGTTCTTTGATGAAGAAAATCGTCCTTAAGCCAAAATACAAGGACCTAGACGTCATAAGAGATGACTAGCTATAGGATTAGGACTTTGATAGACAACCAAAACCTTTCCCTTAGCTTTACCTAGGTACTTGTTGGAATATTTAAATGCCTTAACATGTGTTTTAAGTGCAGCTTGGAATGACGGGAAGACCCTCCAGGTACGCTTTTATTTTATTGCAATCTACTTTATTGCAAATGCACTTTACCTTTCTTGTATGATAAACAACTGTTGCATGAAAACCAAAACCTTTCGGATAGTCCCTGAATTAAAACCAAAACTATATTAAAAGTCATTACAAGATAAAAATCACTGCCACAACATTTCAAAATATAAAACAACTCAAAATTTAATCACAAATAGAACACAAAACTACAATTGCAACTAAATTAAAACGTCTCGTTGAATGATCGGGAATACCTCGGATGATGTAACCCACGTGTTGCTAACGGGATTTCCCACGGTCTAAATGAAAGTGTGAATTCGATGAAAATAATGGTGCCGGGATGACGGAACCGTGGGATCTTAATCGGTTCTGTTTAATCAACATTAAGATTTGTTTTAATTAAAACATTAAACCATCTCAATTTTTAACTTTTGTAAACCAAAACACTTCTCTCATCTCCTGATTTATGACTTCTAAAACTAAACCTCTGCAACAACAAGGAGCTCGGAGCATGGTGGGTAGCACGACCATCGTCATCAGCTAAACCTGAGTCTACTTCAGCAAAACTTTCCTAGAATTTAAACAACCAAGCCATAGGACTTCGAAGTGGTTTGCCAAGTGCAACATAAATCCTCAACTCTTCGTTAGGCATTCGGATGATCATGTCATGTAAATTAAGCCCTAACCGATCTTAGGACTCTGAGGTAGTCGTCCGATACGACATAATCCCTCACATTTTCTAGGCTGATTGTATGATTATGTCATACGAATATAAGTCCTAAATAATTAAAATTGGCAAAATTGAAATATCAAATAATATTAGGATTTTATTAAAACCGAGCTAAACAATAGGATATTTTGGGAAGTTGCCAAGATTCTTCTTGGATCCTCATCTTCTCCTACTTCTCTTCCTTTGGATCCTCAAAAATAAATTGTTCATAATTTTGAGTCATTCCCTTTTGAATTTCCAAAATTCAATCATTTGAAAACCTTAAACTTTGAAATCCTTGAGAGCAAAACCACTGATCATTATCGAGAGTTTTCTTAAATGATTCACTTCATTTAAGATGTATTTAACTATAGGGGCTTGCCCTTATAGGGAACTTTAAGAACCCAAGTAATATAAACCCTGTTTAATTCCTTTGTATTAAGTAGGGGAACTTGTTGGCTTATAAAATAGGTTCGCAGACCAAACAGATGTCACAAATCTTCTAGTTTATTTAACCGAGCCCCATCATCAAGCAGTGTGTCTACTCTCCGGGATAGATATACAGTTTGTGGTGCGGTGCTCGTTTATATAAACTATTCGAGATGTGAGATCAGTTTTATTTCATATCTTAAAATCTTCAAATTTAAAAATTATTTTCAAAATCAAATACTAATTTTCAAATTATTTATTTAAATTAAATTAAAAATTCACCGACAATTTCTGTAGGCGACCCCTTTTCAAAATACAACACACAACCTAAAAATATGCCGACAACTTCTGGCGACTCCGCTGGGCACTAGTTCCTCTCTCCATTTTGATCAGATGGCTTTGCTTTCATAAATCGGTAGTGAGCACATGCCCCTAGTGGACCAAACTACCATTCTTCCGTTGGAATACCCCATTCATTTCTATCTTGAACGAGTATAACCAACTCCTCTCGGATTTAGGAGCCACTATTTAGACACCCCTAAACGGAGAGGTTCCGAGATCCTTTTACCTCTTTTCTGAGGTGGGGTGGACCCCCAATAGGTGTTAGTTCAGGAGGGGTCCTTAGAGTTGAGAAGTCTTGCATAAGACTTTCTCTTCCTTTCCAATTCTAAATCGGATTCCTTACCTTCTCTACACCTTTGAACATTCCGTTCCTAATAAACAAACCCTCTAATGAATGACTCTTTTAACAAATAATTCTTTTTTTATAAATACATGAACAAAATTGTGTTTGGACTCTTTTCGATTCTTTTCTTTTCGTCCTGATGAAAAGAAGCATAACTTGGGACTGACAGTCTTAATTTACCTTGCAGAAAATGTCTGCCCCAAAGCTGATTTTCTCCTTCACCAACGGACTGGACTTCGCTGTTTATAAGGATGAGCTGCCCGACAATGGGATCATCCGTTTTGGGCAAGGATTCGAGAACACAAATGTCAAGATCACTGACGTTACCCTTTTCACACTTACAGACAAAGTGCCTCGAAATCGAAAGACCTTCGATCGAGTTCAACCTTAAGTCAACTCAAGAGTTCCCTCCCATGCAAAGGGTTCTAGCTGAGAAGAATACTACTGTCTATAGGAGGACTATTATCTCTAACCCCACTGGTCTAGTCATCTCTGCACCTACCCCGGCTTCAGCCAAACTGAAGGGGAAGGAAGTTCAAAATTGTAAAGAGCATGTTACCATGGAGGGTACAGATTTCCGTGCAAGACCTTCTGTTTTCGAAATTGGGTCAAGCTCAAGGGTTCCACCCCTAACACGGACTCAGAGAAGAAACAGAGGTAGGAAGATTGCCAGAAAGGCCAAGGCTGCTGAAGTCGTTTTCTTAGAAGAAATCCCTGAGTACACACCACTACCTGAGTACATACCATTACTTGAGTATACACCGCTTTTGGAAGGAAGTAGATTCCATCCCCTCTCCGCCGCAGCTCGACGAGGAAAATGTTCGCAAGATTGCTTCGCATTACCTCGACTCCGCATACTATAGCGACGACTCGAAGGAAAAGGGCTAGGATTGCACCATTTGCCCGACCGCAGATCGTGATAGAGAAGTTAGCAAAGAAAGAGAAATGTCCTGTATCAGAGATTTTAAGAAGAATAGGGCGGGTGTCAGCCAAGTCCCGTCTTGGGCCGCGAGTAGAAACCGTTAGCGCCACAGAAAAGCCGAATAAGAAGATGAAGGCTAGTCCACCTGTTGTTGTTTCAGGTTTACAGATCAGGGAGGATACCACCTTCCAGCATTCAGCCGACAGACCATCCAGTCCTAGGCCTTCTGCTGCTAAAAGGATGGTATGGCGTCCTACTACTGGCCAATTAAGACCAAAACAGCGACCAGAAAAGGAATGTCTCGTCAGGAGACTCGAGTCCGAAGAGAGCACCACCGCAATGAAGGGGACTCCCAAGAAGGAAATCCAACAGCCATCGCATGATAACTGCGAAACAGCACATAAAAGACCATTGGAGGACGCTATGGAAAAGCGAAGAACCGATATTCAACGATTAGCAAGAGAAAGGGAAGAAAAGTTTGGAGATGAAGTTGACTCGTCAGAGTTCATGGATGACGAATATGTGGAGATCAACATGGTTGAGACACGAGCATCGTCAGCTTCGCAAGGTGCCCCGGCAGCTGCGGAGAGAGATGAACCGGAAGCATTAAGAGCACAAATTCGAGAAAAAGATGACACAATCTCTCAAATGGCAAAAAGGATGGAAGAGATGGCCGCAGCCCTAGCCACTCTTCAGAGTCAGGCTCAACCACCAAGAGAAACGCCCCCAGAAGTTATTCATATTACAGACGGAGGAAAAGAGATTACATCCGTTAACGGAGACGATCAGCCGAAGAAAGACTCTACTCAGAATATGATTCCGGAGAAGGACATCAAGAACATGGTAGAACAGCAGGTGCGAGAAGCCTTAGCACACTCTAAGAGCGGAGCATCTATTCAGACGGGTAGACCTTACCCCGAAGAATTTGACGCAGTACAATACCCAAAAAGCTTCGTACCACCTCTATTCAAGACTTTTGATGGTACCGGAAATCCTCGACAGCATGTTGCAAATTTTTGCGCTAGTTGTTGCAACGCCGGTAGAAGTGACGCTTTACTCTTCCGACAATTCGTCAGCAGCCTGTCAGGGATCGCCTTCGATTGGTATGCAGAGTTACCGAACGGTTCGGTAAAGACATTTACAGAATTAGAAAATCTCTTCGTGAAACGGTTTGCCGGAGCTCAGCACCATATCACCATCGGTGACTTAGTGGTGGAGAAACAGAAACCGAACGAAACTTTAGTGGACTACATACTTCGATGGAGAAATCTAAGCATGAAGTGTGAGCCACAAATACAAGAACAAGATGCAGTCGGTATCCTGATTAAAAGCATTCACGGCCCGATAGCACTTCTCCTTAAGGGATTTACAATTAAGACTTTCGAGAAGTTGTTAAACAAGGTCGGAAGCTTGCAAGAGGAAGCGAAACAACTAAGTTTCGTCGACAAAACAAACAAACAGAAGCCTATGAAGACATTTGAAAAGAAATCCAGGATCATCGCGACAGTCGATAAGGGTAAACAGCCAATGCAAATACAGCCGGAGCAGCCGCAACCCAGCTATCAACAACCTCGACAGAACTACCAACAACCTCGACCCGGTTATCAGCCAACTCAACATTATGAGCAACCACCTCGCCCACAACGCACGTTAAAGGAGCTTTTAAATAGAGAATATCCATTCAAGAATGAGGCAAGTGCAAAGATGTTCCGCAGCTTGATGAAGACTTTGGATTTTTGACTGCCAGAACCCAAGAAGCCAGAAGAAGTTAATAAGAAAGACCATCCCAACTACTACCCTTACCACCAGATGCTTAGACATAAGATAGAAGATTGCATCACCTTCAAAAGTTGGCTTGACAACAATCTCCGAAATGGAAAATAACGATCCCAAAGGAATACATGAAACAACCCCAGAAAGAAGGTTCTGTTAATGTTATTTCAACAGATCCCATTGTTCTGATAGACCCTTACACGACCAATGATGGATGGAGTACCACTTGGACAAAGTCATCGAAGAAAATTTTGGATCGCATCCAAACCTCTTCGGCGCGTGCTTCAATTTAAAGTTTGAAACCTGTCAAGCCGGCGCTGTCGCTTGCAATTGAAGAACCGCCCCAGGAAGAAAAGATCATAGAAAAGAAGGAGATCGAAGAAGAAGAAAAGACTGAGGCTCCCAAGGCTAGGCTAGGGGCTGCTTATCCTAGGATGGTTGTTTTCGCTTCGGGGGAAAAATTCCTCGAACCTCTTTACTCTGTATGATTATTTGCTCGCTCCAGCGGGATCTTATAATGATAAGAGTTATGGCGTTGGCTACGTTTCGACTGTTACTAACGATTACGTAACTAACGACAACCAATCTAATCCAGATCCCGATTTCGAAACTAATAACAATTCTCAAATCATACATAACCTCGACAATCACGATGACAAAGAAGACATTCACCAAGAAGGATACGAAAGTTCAACAAGCAATGAATCTATTTGTGAATTTCGAGGAGCTCCAATCACAATAGAGTTAGAGCTTTCGGATTCCGTAGCGACTCCGAAGAACCTCGTCATGCCGATTCAAAAGGAGACACCGATGAAACTCGCACCGTATTCACAAGAAATGACAGAAGTCAACTTAAGGAGCGGAAGGGTTCTACCTCCGAGAATGGGTCTAAAAGACAAAGGAAAGCAGGTGGTTGTTCAGGAAGAATCAACCCCAGTAGAAGAATTACCCATTCGGGAAGAAACTGAGACACATGGTAACAAAGTGGACTATATCGTGCTAGCCCATCTTAGGAAACTACCAGCCAAATTGAGCATCTACGATGCTCTCATCTTATCAAAAGAGATGAGAGAATCTCTAATCAAGGCCTTACTTGATCCAGAGATTTGTTTAGCTTAAATTGCCGGAGATTCCTTAGACGAGGTTTGCTCGTTAAAGGAACAGCGAGGTGTTACCTTCACGGACAGTGATCTACTACTTAGGACAACTTATCACAACCGACCGTTGTACATTTCAGTCACAATCGAAAAATTTACGCTCTCCAAAGTATTGGTGGATTCAGGAGAGTCAATCAACATAAAGAATCTTCGAACGCTAGCATACTTGAAAATTGATGCTCGCGAGCTTGAAGCGGACAAGATGTTACTAAGAGGATTCAACCAGAAAGGAGAAAGAGCCCTTGGATCAATAACACTGTTGATGAAGACCGGTGACTTAGGAAAGACAACCGCAAAAATCCACATAATTGACTCTGAGACATCGTTCAACACTCTACTGGGCCGGCCGTGGATCCATGAAAACCGAATGGTACCATCGTCTCTACATCAGTGCATAAAATACTACGAAGGAGGAGAACAGTGCATTAAAGGTGATTTGCAACCTTTCTCCGTACATGAGATTGGAATCCATGAAGATGCAGCTTATTACGCACCTCCGAAGAAAACAATCTTCTCTAGAAATGTCGTGCCAAATGAAGCAAAAGAAATTCGAGACAATGAAGAGCCTGAAGTTCTAGTCCAACAGTCACTCACCACTCCCTCACGGCGAGATGGTGAAGGTTTCTCCAGAACTCACATCCGAGGTCGAGGCTGGGGACGAGGTCGTGGAAGTGACACTGGACGAGTTGGACAGAAAAAGCAGATGATCAACGTTGATTGGAAGAACAGCTCTGAGGAAGAAGAGGAAGTCAAGAAAGAAGCAGCTACAATAAACCGGAAGAAACCACAATTCAAGATTTCTCTCGAAGATGAGAAGAACAAAGAATACAAATCGATGTACGAGAAGATTAACCACTATGTACACACTATGACCCTGACCCCGATCCAGTCTAATAAGATCGAGGGTATGGTGGTCAAAGAAGTACATAGCAGCGATACAAAGCCGATCAAATTTTACCGTGGCACTTCTTCTTCCAATACTAAAACGATGTACAATTTGAAGATGTCACTTCTTCCGAATTAATGGAATTACCTTTTGAGTGGTACTCTCCCTGTGTTCAAAATTTAATTCAGTGTAGTGTCTTACCTCAACAATGGACAAAAGGCCGATCACAACACTTCGAAAAATTATGGAATAATGCTGGTCAGCCTCCCAATTCAAACCATGGTCTCGGATTTGGCATAGTAGGTTCAGTTGATGATACAGAATTTTGTTTTGTTGTCACTTGCGAACCTAATGAAGACTGCTTGGAAACTATAGAAGAGCTTGAAGATCTGCAAATTGGAGACGCTCCACCAAAGTTCGAAGAAGAAATCAAATCTACAATAGATGAGTTAATGGAAGTTAACTTAGGTACTAGCGAAAATCCTAGACCAACCTTTGTTAGATCCTTGCTCAATAAAGAAGATTCTGAGGAAATGATCAAGCTATTAATGGAATTCAAGGACTGTTTTTCTTGGAGTTACGACGAAATGCTAGGATTAGCTCCAGAAGTCGCAGTTCACAGGCTAGGAGTAGATCCTACTTCCGTTCCAGTCAGACAAGCTTCTAGGAGGATGAGTTTGAAATTGAACAACAAGTAATAGCTGAAGTTAAGAAGCTAATCGACGCTAAATTTGTCCGTGAAGAACAATACCCTCCTTGGCTAGCCAATGTGGTACCAGTCAGGAAGAAGAATGGTTAGATCAGAATCTGCATGGATTTTAGAGACTTGAACAAAGCATGTCCAAAGGATGAATTTACGCTACCAATTCCAGAGTTAATGATCGACATCGCTTCGACATATGAAAAATTCTCTTTCATGGATGGATATTCAGGATACAACCAGATAAAGATGGCACCAGAAGACGAAAAACTCATGGCATTCAGAACACCAATCGGAGTATATTGCTACACAGTAATGCCATTCGGACTAAAGAACGCAGGAGCAACATACCAAAGAGCAATGACAAAGATTTTTGATGAGCTCATTCACAACCAAGTTGAGTGCTAGGTGGATGATGTGGTCATCAAGAGCAAACTAGAAGAAGATCACTCGTATGTTTTGAGAATTGTTTTCGAACGATTAAGACAATACAACCTTAAGATGAATCCCCTGAAATGCGCCTTCGGCGTCACCTCTGGAAAATTCATAGGATTTGTTGTCCGACATCGCGGGATTGAAATTGATCCGGAAAAGATTATAGCTATCCTAGAGATGCCGCCTCCCAAAACCTTAAAACAGCTACGATCCTTTCAAGGGAAGCTGGCATATCTTCGACGCTTTATTTCGAACTTGTCAGGTAGGTGTCAGCCCTTCTCAGCATTAGTTAAAATGGACACCAAATTAGTTTGGGAAGAGAAATGCCAACGGGCCTTCGAGGACATTAAGCAATACTTAATGACACCTCCTGTCTTAGCCACCCCATTCTCAGGTAGACTGTTGATACTTTATACCGCAGCTCTAGAAGACTCCCTTGGAGCCCTGCTAGCCCAGGTCAATGATGAGGGAAAAGAAAATACTCTCTACTACTTAAGTCGTCGTCTGATTCCAACGGAAGTAAAGTACCCTCCAATTAAGAAGCATTGTTTGGCCCTGATCTTCGCCACACAGAAACTCAGGCATTACATGCTCTCTCATAAGGTCAACCTTATTTCGAAAGTTAATCCATTGCAATATTTGATGACCTGTCTGACACTTTCTGGTAGGCTTGCCAGGTGGTCGATGATACTATTGCAATTTGACATAACTTTCATTCCTCTTCGAGCCGTAAAGGTACAAATCCTAGCATATTTCCTTGCAACACACCCTTTGACGGCAGAATTGCCTCTCAACGACGACTTGCCAGATGAGCAGATAATGAGCTTAGAAGACGCTAATGATCGACGTTGGGAACTATACTTCGACGGAGCGTCCTCAGCACAGAAAGACAAAGAATTGTAAACGATAGTGCCCGGTAAGGCAGGAATCGGACTAATCTTTATAACACCGGAGCGGGGGATGTTAAGATACTCCTACCACTTAACAGAGCCGTGCACAAACAACGAGGCAGAATACGAGGCCCTCATAACAGGACTAGAACTGACCATTCAAATAGGAATAACAGATATCAACATCTATGGAGATTCTCAGTTGATCATTCAACAGGTCACAGGACAATACAGAATCTTAAAGCCAAGACTCGAGCAATACTTTCAATATGCCATGAAACTGTTGGAACAAATTCTGAATGTAACAATCTACAAGATCCCTAGAAGAGAAAATGCTCTCGCGGATGCGCTAGCTCGCCTTGCAAAAGAATTTGTCTGCTTATAAGATGAGTCAGTTGAAGTGTCAGTTCAAGGAAGACATGTCCTATCACAGCTTGACATGAATATGATACAGAGATCAGAAAAAGCAGAGGAATCAATTGCAGCAGTGACGGAAAACACAGAAGATTGGCGTCAGCCGCTAATAGACTACCTGGAAATAGGGAAATTACCAGACGATAAGTCATTAGCACATCAAATCAAGAAAAGAACTCTGTCTTACGCATTAATAAACAATACATTATACAGAAGGTCTTTTGATCAGATGTGGTTAAGATGCCTGAGCGGGTCCGAGGCTCATGAAATTGTCAAAGAAGTACATTCAAGACTTTGTGGCACTCATCAGTCAGGTCCGAAAATGAAAATGAAAATTAAAAGACTAGGGTATTACTGGCCCTTAATGCCGATCGATTGCATGAAGATTGTCAAAAGTTGTCACCAGTGCCAAGTGCATGGAGTGGTTCTACACCAACCTCCAAATGTGCTACATCCGACAATTGCGTCATGGCCATTTGAGTGTTGGGGCACAGATATAGTGGGTCCGATAGAACCACCTTCTTCAAGAGGACATCGCTTCATCCTTGCAGTTACAGACTACTTTTCTAAATGGGCAGAAGCAGTCCCACTCAGAGAAGTAAAGGCACACCACGTGCTCCAGTTTTTCAAAAATCAAGTTGTTTACCATTTCGGAGTACCGCGCAGAATCATTTCAGATAATGGGTCCGCATTCAGAAGCATAAAAATCAACAATTTTGTCAGAAGACATGGGATCGATTGGAGATACTCAACAATCTACTACCCAAGAGCAAACGGCTTGGCCGAGGCTTTTAATAAAACTCTCGTTCAAATTTTAAAAAAAACTTTGGACGACAACAAGAGAAATTGGCAAGAGAAGTTGTTAGAAGCCTTATGGGCCTACAGGACAACTTTCAGGACTCCTACTCAGTCTACACCTTATGCTTTAGTATACGGATCCGAGGCAGTGCTACCATTGGAAGTCCAGCTTCCATAACTCAGGATTACAGTTGCAAATAAGATTACTACAAAAGAAAATTCCAGATTATGACTGGAAGAACTAGAAAACTTGGAAGGAAAAAGACTTGCAGCGCAACAAAATTTGGAGCTGTACCAAGCTAAGATGATCCAGGCCCATGATAAACTGGTCCGCCCAAGAAGTTTCAAAGTTGGTGACTTAGTTTTTGTTCTCAGAAGACCTATTTTTTCACATCACAAGATAGGAGGCAAATTTGAATCGACTTGGGAAGGGTCATTTGTGGTCGAGGCAATCTACTCAGGAGGCTCCTACCAACTTGTGAATTGCCAAGGAGAACTACAAATACTTCCAATCAATGGACGATATTTGAAGAAGTATTACGCAACCTGATGTTTCAAATGGTGGCCTCTAAGATAGAGTCTTATCCCTAGAAACACGGGTAAAGTAATCACTTTGTGACTGGGTCCGAACCCAAAAACATAAAAAATGGTTAAAAAAAATATATGTGCTAAAAATAAAAAAATGTGAAATCATAATAATAAGTTTTACCCTTCCTTTCAAATCAAATCTTTTTCCTGATCTTTCTTTATCTTTTCCTACTTTCCTTAAAAAATTAAAATTGGAATAAGTGAATAAGAATCTTCAGTGATAAATACTTTCTTAATGTTCTTGTTCTTAGTACAGCCCCTGATCCTTTCCTTGTTTTCTTCGCAGGGAAATGTCGAACGGGCTGTTGGTCCTAAACTTTAAAAATGGCGTGATTCTCGCACTCGATGAAAAGAGGGTGAAGGATGGAGCAGTGATAGAAATTGATTCTGACTTCACACCGGCCTGCCTATAGTATGAAGAAAATGGCTGGGTCCCAGTGGACCGAGAGGAGCTTCATAGCCAGACTGTGATGAAGATGGGTGGCCCAAGCCGCCAATCCAGGAACAAGAAAAGAAGGACAAACACCAAAGAAAGCAAGAAAATCAAGTCAGTAATTGCCACGACAGAGGGCAGGCTCGTCAGCACCGCGCCCGCAGAAATTTAAGAAGTAAGGAGAGCTACGCTCACTGCTACTCAAAGAAGGAATAAGAATCGCCGTATCCGCAAGATGTTGACTAAACTAGCAGCAGATCAACACGAGGAAACAACCACCTTCACAGACACATGAATTTCAAAGATACCGGTTCATCAGGAACCTGAAAAGAGAGAACAAGCTCCAAGAACAACAGAAAGGATAAGGGAAACTCTGAGAAGATCAGAGGCAGAGAGATCGCCTCGACGCCGGACAGAGATACCATATCTAAAAAACCTTGTTGCGGAAGCAACTCGGGAGGATGTCCCGATGGAGAAAATCCCCGAGGAGCCAAGGTATGCAGGAGAACATGACGGGACTGAGCCATACATCCCGCAGTACGTTACTAGGCCTCGTCACTTTCAGATCATCCCAGAATATGAACTAGAAAGAATGCAAAATGTTGAGAAGAAGACTTTCGAATACTTTGAAAGGATTAGAGGCAAAAGAATCAACATTTTGGAAGGCCTCGAGTTACACAGGTGTATTCTCAGAGTACGAGCAACAGCAGATTGTGGATTGTATTTTAGAACTTCAGAAGATGGGTCGAGCAGGCCGTCTGAGAGAAAAGACTTATTTGGAGCCCCGGAAATGGATGCCAGGGAAAGGAAGAACCACAATACAATGCTGATGTTGCTATAACTTTGTAGAGGACAGAAAAGGAAATCCACCAGGGATACTCCATCACGGTGAGGTGGACCCGATGCCGAGGATAATTAAAAGAATGGTGAAAAGAATGATAACATGGAGGGTACGCAGCGAACCGCATACCCAACGGTTGCATCATCAACATTTATCAGAAAAGCGACTGCATACCTCCACACATAGACCACCACGACTTTGTCAGACCTTTCTGCACAGTTTCATTCGTCAACCAATGCAATATCATGTTCGGATCTAACCTCCGGATAGCAGGCCCGGGTAAGTTCTGAGCGTCGGTGGAGATACCACTTCCTGTAGGTTCCATCATGATATTACAAGGAAATGGAGCATACATCGCAAAACATTGTATACCGGGAGTACCAGTGGAGCGGATCTCCATCACATTTAGAAGGATGGACAACAGAAAGGCACCGTACCACTTCCAGCCAGATCCAGAATTGGAGAGTCTCTGGCCCTACGAGCTGTGAGTTACATGGGAAATAACACACCTCCAATGCACATTCATGCGGCATTCCTGCCATGGATGGCTTGGAAGGTGATGTTATTGACCGCGTATCTCATTATTTAGACATGGATTTAACAGATACTTTTTGGATGGATCAACAAGAATCATACGTAGTCCGTTTTGAGTCATGGATTGTCTGAGAAATATTTCAGATCGACTTGTATGATGTATCTTCAACAAGATTTGAATGAAAGTGACCATGTCACATTTTGCCTTCACCTCGTTCTGTACAAATTGACTGTAAAACGCCATTAAAGTTAAATGAACTTCGAACAAAGAAAAGAAAAGAAAAGGAAAATAAATAAGAACTCTCTTCCATAAAAATCCAAACATTAAAAAGAATTTCAAATCCACATGAACACCAAATAAACAATAAAAAAATGGGATAGTTAAAGAACAAACAAAACAAATCTAAAGCTCAAGTTGAATTCCAGTTTAAGTCCGTCTTTTCAAATCCTCCAATCCTTCTTCCAATCAAGATCTATTCCGGACCTCCTTTGAAACCCTCTCTCGGGATGATTTCAAAATCATGAAGAATTTTCAATTTGATTCGGTTGACATGACTTTGATTGATTCCCATGGGATATGGAACACTTTCATATCTCATTGCAATCTCAGCATTCGGGATAGGCTTCCGCCCTACTCCCATCTCAGCAAATCTCAGCATTCGAAAGCCCATTTAGGATAGGCTTCCGCCCTACTCCCATCTCAGCAAATCTCAGCATTTGGGATAGGCTTCCGCCCTACTCCCATCTCAGCAAATCTCAGCATTCGGGATAGGCTTCAGCCCTACTCCCATCTCAGAAAATCTCAGCATTCGGGATAGGCTTCCGCCGTACTCCCATCTTAGCAATCTCAGCACTCGGGATAGGCTTCTGCCCTACTCCCTTCTCAGCAATCTCAGCATTCGGGATAGGCTTCCGCCATACTCCCATCTCAGCAATCTCAGCATTCAAGATAGGCTTCAGTCCTACTCCTTTCTCAGCAATCTCAAAAATTTGACCCTCTCAGCAAGAAATTGAAATTAAAGCACTCTGCATTTCAGATAGGCTTTGTCCTATTCTTCCTCAGCATATGGAATAGGCACAGTCCTGCTTCCTTCTCAACATACAGATGCATTCGGGTAGGCCTCTGCCCTACTCTTTTCTCCGCATAAAATCAAAATTGAAACTCAAATCGAAATATAAACTCAAAATTAAAAACTTGAAATAAAAAATGAAACGATTCTAACAACCCATCTCTTGAAATCTTGTGATCTGAAATTTACCTCCTTTTTTCCCAGCGAGACTTCTGGAATCTTCAGTCTTGGAGATTTACCTGATACTCCCCAGTAAAAATTTCTTACACTTCGTCCTAAGTTTATCACTTGGACATGTATTTTGGTTCTGTTGATCTCTTCGGCCAATGCCAATACGCTCGGTGTGCTTGATTAGCACACCACACCTATTGGGGGTCCATTTGTTGACCTCAATTTTGATGAGGTCTTCTCTTCCCTCTTTAGTGCTTAGGATCTAGCCTTAGGCTTTTACTTTGACTATCTTAGAGGAATAGAATTGGGACCCATCCTTTAGAAATTTAAACCACTTCTTATCTTCCTGTAAACCCCACAAGCTTGATTGTAGACCCCTAATCACCTAAAGGGTTGAGATCAAAAGTGAAGGTTTAAAAGATGAGTTCCCTATAGGACTCTTTGGCCTTAGGACCACCCTGAGTGGCTTGGTCTGGTGAGGGTTGACTTACACACTCACTACACTCATACTTTACACTCTCACACACACAATCCAAATCCTAAAACCACGCCCTTACCCAACTTTACTTCTTGACTCATGTAGGTAATTCACATGGATGGACCTTAACCCCTAAGCCCCTCGCTAAGAGGGTTAGGAAGAACATAGTGAATGCCTCAAATGAGTCCTCTCATGGATCATATAGGCTTAACATGGCTTCATGGATCAACCAAAGTGCTTCCATTTCACTCATATTTGATCAATCTTCTTTTTGCCAAAATTTCAAATTTTGACCCCGGGGACCCAACACTTATCAAACCTACCAAAAGCCCTTAAAATTGCCCAAATCCACCAAAATTTTCAAATCACCCCAAATTCCCCAAAATTAACCTTGAACATTTCCTCAACAATCAAATTGATCATCCATAGCCAAAAATACCAAAAATTCCAAAAATACCCCCCAATACCCTCCAAATACCCAAAATGCCCCTCTTAGCCAAAAAATCCAAAAATTCTGAAAATTCCCAGAAAATTCTAGAAAATCCCAAATATTCCCAATTTCATTTCTTCTAACTACACCATGGGCAAATTTTGTTAATTTACCCCACTTTTACCAAAACCCCCAATTTAGCCCATTCTTAACCCAAGTGAACCCAATGTCAAACCAAATCTACCCATTTGACCCAAATTTTGGTCCAATTCAATTCTAAACTTCAATTTAATATCCACAGTATCAATCTAGACCAAATCTAAGTCCAATTTGATTGACATTTGAATCCAATTTCACTTTTGACCTTAAAGCCCAATTTGGACCCATGACCCAAACTTAGCCCAAACCAAACCAATTCAAATCCAATTGACCCTAAACCTTTTTTAAACCTTCCATAACATCCCCACAAACAAAACATTAACATAATTTACCCAAAATTTGCACCCAAACCCACTCAAACTCAACCTAAAACCAAAAAGCCCAATTTTTACCTAAACCCAAACTTAACCCAAATAAGCCCAAGTCCCAAAACCAAAACCCAACCAAAGTTAAAACCTCTTTGAAACACTCCCATAAACATTTCCCAACATTAATTTTACATCAATTTCAACACTAGCCCAACATTGGCCCAAATTAGCCCAATTTGACCTACATTGGCCCATGTACCAAATGAACCCAAATCCAACCCAATTCAAGCCCAAACCACCTAAAATTTTTTTCAAATCACTCATGACATATCCCTAAACCAAACCCAACAATTATTTGGCCCAAGCCTTTACCAAACTTTCATCCTAAAATCCATTTTAAAATCCAAAAGCCCACTTCCCTAAACCATTTTAAAAGCCCATCTTTACTAAATTTCAAAGGCCCAAACTTCATGCTAAAGCCCATATGAATTTCTTTTCATCACCCCATTAATTGATATCATCCCTTAAGTCCTAAATCAATCATCAAATAATCCTAAATTAGGCCTCATGCCAAAATCACCCATAAGTCCCAAAAATTCAAAACCTTCTTTCATGTAAATGACCAAGCTTTGTCCCAAGCCACATGGAGCCATGAGCAAGCCATTTACAAGCCTATGAAGCCATGGAAGGTTTGACATGTGACCAAGCCATTAATGGCAAAAGGAGGGCCCCCTTTCCTAATCCTTCATTAAGCCTTTTTAACCATAACCATGTTACACACTAAACCAAGTTTAGCCACCTCACCATGGATGGAGACTTCACCACTCCATGGTAGCTGACACAACTGATCCCCCTGGCCCAAAATCAGACCATGGGAAGGTGAACCAAGCCCAAATACATGGGTTGACCAAATTGAACCCAAAATTAGCCTCTCCCCATTCCATTTCAATTCAGCCCCTTTACATATGTCAAACTCCAATTGACTGCACCATTGCCAACCCCTGACCCCACTGGTCAAGATGGTGACCAGTGCACGGCTGGCCACCCACCAGGCCGCCGGAAAACACCATGGCCGAGAGCTCCATGTGAGCCAAAAAATTCAATTCTCCCTTACTGACTTGTCTTAACCCAAATGGACAACATAGCTCTTCTTCTCCTCACCAGAGTAGCTGATCCTAGCCTTCAAACCCCCCTGGGAAGCCCTCCAGCCATGCCTATTTAAACACCACCTCCTCTCGGCCATGAGAGGTGCTGAGCCAAAACTTACCGAAACCACCGCCAAAATCATCCTGGACCACTCTCTACACATAGAGAACTTGATCCCCGACCGAAATCCCCTGCCATTTCCTCTCCGTGAGCTCGATTTCGGAGTTAAAATCTAAGCTCAAAACCAGGACACTTCACCACGGTGAGCCAATCTCCAAATTGATTGGTATTACACCTTCACCAGACAAAGAGGAGCAGTTTCCCAGCAAAAGCCCCCTCACCAGGCCAGTCATTGCTCCCAGCCTCCAAGCTTTGTGATCGGCTGTGGTCGAAATCATACCTAGACAATTTATCAGGCCAAGGGACTTCATCTGGAGCTTGCTTGGACCCAATATTACGTGACACAACCCTCAGATTGAAGCTTCACTTCTCTGAGCAAAGGTATGGACTCACTCCTCTTCCCGAGCTTACAGAGATTCTCCATTTAATTTGAATCAATTTCAATGCATGTTTACCATATGGATGTGTTCGTCTCTTCAAGACAAATCCATAAAGCATAAGAACACAAAAATCTATTGAGAATAGAGTGAGAAATTAGGGTTAGAAGGTTGACGGTCATAGGTTCACACCAGTCGTAGACGATGACCAGGAGCCGTCGGATCGCGCGTGTATCGAGCGGACGGCCAGGATCGCACCGGACGGAGCAACAGGACATGAACCGCTGGCCGCGTGCCATCCCAGTCAGATGGCGGCGCCGAATCAAGAGACGACGCGTGGAGCTTCGGAGACGCCGAGGTTGACGCGGCGCCGCAT
This sequence comes from Papilionanthe hookeriana x Papilionanthe teres, assembly GCA_022702705.1. Lineage (NCBI taxonomy): Eukaryota > Viridiplantae > Streptophyta > Magnoliopsida > Asparagales > Orchidaceae > Papilionanthe > Papilionanthe hookeriana x Papilionanthe teres. Next base: position 92,643,589 of record CM040422.1, read on the forward strand.
GGATAACTAGGAAAATAAGGATTTTTCTTATTTATTAAATACCCAGAACTTCAAAAATTCATAACTTTGTGTAGAAAAATCTTAAAAATAAAATAAAAATACCTTATTGCTCAGTGAACAGAGAAGAATAATGTGGAAAAGAAATCAATTAATTTTATTAAGTATTTTACTTTTAATGATTTATTTACTCTCTGCATTGTTTTAATTCTCCATGCATATAGGAAATTCACCATGGCATGAGACCGTAGGGCTTTTGAAGCCTCTGAACTTGGGAACATTACCTGAATTTTCCAAGGTTAGAGGCCATCCCTATGAGAAGTTATTGATTTTTCAAGTGCATGTTACTGTTTTGAGTATTTTAATTCCAATAATTAGCATGTTGAGAAATAAATTCTAGGAAAATTTGGTGATGTTTCTTTTGACCAGAGGGACCTAGGAAAACTAAGTTTTGAGTTAATTCACTTTGAATAACTCTAATTGGCCTAAATACCCAAAATTGAAATTTAATTAATTAGGGTTAACCACACATCAAATTAACTTAAAAATAATTCTCCACTGTTCTTTAGGGATAGGAGAACACCACATAAAAATTTGAAACCAATTGGACTTGATTAACCCCACCAAATGGGTTGATTAAGCCTCTTAAGTAATAATGGGTAAAATTAAACTTTAGAAATTCATAACTCACAAAATACTTTTCAAAAATTCACAAAAATGGTTTTTTAAAAAAGTTGATTTTTATCATTATTTTAATATTTTTAATAATTAAAAAATAATAAAAATCATAAAAATATTAAAAATCACCAAAATCTCACATTTTGAATTCTAATCATTTGAGAACAAACCAAATATTTTTCTTAAGTCCCTAGGGTAAGATATTGAATTTTAAAGGCTTAATGTATTTTTTTAGAATTAAAAAATGTATTTTCCAACCTTTTCACTAAAATAATTCTAACAAATCAAAGAAAATTTGAAAAAATATGAAATTTATTTCTCCGAACTCCCTGAGGTCAGATAGATTTAATAAAAATATAAAATCCATTTTTTAACTTTAATTTAATTTTAAAATTAATTAATGCTCCAAAACTCAAAATAATTCTAATAAATAAAATATAAATCAAAAAATCACAAAAATTGGTCTAAATGGTCCTCTAGTCATGAGAAACATTCCATAATTTTATTAAGGAGAGAAACATTTCCTTGGTCATGTTATTGAATTTTCCTTGAAAACCCCTATTTTCCATTAAAAATAATTACATAAATAAATTAAATATAGAAAAATTACATTTTCTCCTCTAATGTCTTAATTGACATGTAAGGGAGGTCACATAAAAATTTCAAGTTCATTTGAGCTTAATTTAGTGAGTTATAGAATTATTAAGCTTGAAGGGCAAAATGGTAATTAAAATTTTCAACCTTTAATTAAAATTTTAGGATTAATCAAAAAGGGGAGGATAAAATATTTGATTTAAACTTATTTTGGATGATTGAAACTTAAATGGCTAAGGGTAGAAACCCACCAATCATTTTAAGAATAATTAAAGTAAACCTTAATTAGTTAATTAATTAAATTTGGAAGATTAATGGAAAATTGAAATTATTAAGGTAGGGATATTATTCAAGAAGATATTTATTCTTTAATTTAAAAATCCCTAAATAAATCACTTCAATAATACTTAAAAAGAAAACTAAAAGAATAATCTAAATTAAATTAAAATTGAAATTAAATTAAAATTAAATTAAATTAAATTAAAATAAAATTAAATTAAATAAAATTAAAATTAAATTGAAATTAAAATCAAATTGAATTAAATTGAAATTAAATTAAAATTAAATTAAATTAAATTAAATTAAAATAAAATTAAATTAAATAAAATTAAATTAAGATAAAATTTAATTAAATTAAATTAAATTAAATCAAAAATTAAATTAAATTGAATTAAATTAAATTAAAATCATTTAATAACAAACCTAAATGAAATCATTAAGAATTAAACCTAAAATAACTTGAACACTATTCCAAACTTAAACTAATTTTCTATAATTAAATCAAAATTAAAATTAAATCATTAAGTTTAAATCATTAAAATACTTAATAAGTTGATTTGCCCTTTTAAAGCTCTTATTGTTATAACTCTTAAATGAGGTATCAAGTGAAGTGTTACTTTACTTATAGGATATTCAAATGTCCTAAGTTTACTGAGCAAGATAACAAAACTTAAACTCCCGGATGATTAATTCACTTGTATAATTAAATTCTCTTGGACTTAAAACAATCCTAGAAGTATTGAAAAGATGTTTAAGACTCGTCTTAAGCACTTCCTCAATATGATAGGAGGTTTATAAGAACAATTGAACTTAATTGTTCTTTGATGAAGTGTCCTTAAACCAAAATACAAGAACCTAGACGTCATAGGAGATGACTAGCTATAGGATTAGTACTTTGATAGACAACCAAAACCTTTCCCGTAGCTTTACCTAGGTACTTGTTGGAATATTTAAATGCCTTAACATGTGTTTTAAGTGCAGCTTAGGATGACAGGAAGACCCTCCAGTTACGCTTTTATTTTATTGCAATCTACTTTATTGCAAATGCACTTTACCTTTCTTGTATGATAAACAACTGTTGCATGAAAACCAAAACCTTTAGGATAGTCCCTGAATTAAAACCAAAACTAAATTAAAATTCATTACAAGATAAAAATCACCGCCATAATATTTCAAAATCTAAAACAACTCAAAATTTAATCACAAATAGAACACAAAACTACAATTGCAACTAAATTAAAATGTCTCGTTGAATGATCGGGAATACCTCGGATGATGTAACCCACGTGTTGCTAACGGGATTTCCCACGGTCTAAATGAAAGTGTGGAACTCATTCGGCTAAGTTTAGCAAATTCATCTGGACTAAGTGAATTCGATGAAAATAACGGTGCTGGGATGACGGAACCGTGGGATCTTAATCGGTTCTGTTTAATCAACTTTAAGATTTTTTTTAATTAAAACATTAAACCATCTCAATTTTTAACTTTTGTAAATTAAAACACTTCTCTCATCTCCTGATTTTTGACATCTAAAACTAAACCTCTGCAACAACAAAGAGCTCGGAGCATGGTGGGCAGCACAACCATCGTCATCAGCAAAACTTGAGTCTACTTCAGCACAGCCATAGGACTTCGAGGTGGTTTGCCAAGTGCAACATAAATCCTCAACTCTTTGTTAGGCATTCACATGATCATGTCGTGTAAATTAAGCCCTAACCGGTCTTAGGACTCCGAGGTAGTCGTCCGGTATGACATAAACCCTCACATTTTCTAGGCTGATTGTATGATTATGTCATACGAATATAAGTCCTAATTAATTAAAATTGGCAAAATTGAAATATCAAATAATATTAGGATTTTCTTAAAACCGAGCTAAACAATAGGATAGTTTGGGAAGTTGCCAAGATTCTTCTTGGATCCTCAGCTTCTCCTACTTCTCTTCCTTTGGATCCTCAAAAATAATTTGTTCCAAATTTTGAGTCATTCCCTTTTGAATTTCTAAAATTCAATCCTTTGAAAACCTTAAACTTTGAAATCCTTGAGAGCAAAACCACTGATCATTATCAAGAGTTTTCTTAAATGATTCACTTCATTTAAGATGTAATTAACTATATGGGCTTGCCCTTATAGGGAACTTTAAGAACCCAAGTAATATAAACCCTGTTTAATTCCTTTGTATTAAGAAGGGGAACTTGTCGGCTTATAAAATAGGTTCGCAGACCAAACAGATGTCACAAATCTTCTAGTTTATTTAACCGAGCCCCATCATCAAGCAATGTGTCTACTCTCCGGGATAGATATAGAGTTTGTGGTGCGGTGCTCGTTTATATAAACTATTTGAGATGTGAGATCAGTTTGATTTCATATCTTAAAATCTTCAAATTTAAAAATCATTTTCAAAATCAAATACTACTTTTCAAATTATTTATTTAAATTAAATTAAAAATTCACCGACAATTTCTGTAGGCGACCCCTTTTCAAAATACAACACACAACCTAAAAATATGCCGACATTTGGTTACTGAATCTGCGGCTAGGCTGGGAGGATAACGACTGCCACTTCAAAGCTACCACGTTCCCCTAGCCTGAGGGCTAAGATCTACACTTCAGCTCCCAAACGATAGGACATAATATAATATTTTAGTCTGTCACACTAAAATGTCCAATTCTACACCCGATAATTAATATTTCCCTATTTATTTGCACCCTCCTTCCAACGCTTTTGACTTCCCTGAATCTCAGATATAATCTTTACTATAGTTAATAATTCAACATATGTTAACAATTCAATTGGCCAAATTTGAAAGTAAATTAAGCTTTAAGTAAAAGATTATCACAATTTTGTTTAATATTTTTAGGCACAACTGATTTAATTCATCATTTCACCAAATATCAACAACATAGAGAAAGATAGAAAACTACTCATAATGCATAGGAAGAATAACACAAAACTTGGATTTCATTTAAAGCTATAAAACAATAAACAAAAAAAATTATCTCGAATCTTCTCACCAAGCAGACTCCTTGAAGTTCCTTTGACTCTTCCTTCTTGTACAACACACTTAATTAAAAAAAACTCACCAAGACACTAAATAAAACACTAACTCTCACTAAAGACACTACTAGAGAACACACTATGACTACTATTTTGGCTAAATTCATCTATATTTAAAGAGGAAGGAATATATCCAAACGTTGCTTAAGCATCTCTTCAAAAAGCTTCCAGATTCAATGTATTTGGCTTGAACCGACATTCTCGCCGTTGGCGGGCTCGATCTCGCCATCAGTGGGCTTTTAGAATAATGGCTAAACGCTAAAGCTCGCTATCGGCGGGCTCGATCTCGTCGTCGGTGGCTCCTTTATAATATATTCAAAACATTAAGGAAAATCTCGCCGTCAGCGGCTTATTCCTTACCGTCGGCGGGATAGTTCAATTTTCATCTATTTTAGTCCTTTTTATTCCAGATTCGCTCCTTTTTGCTCTTTTTGCTCCCATTACCTATAAATCCTCATTCCTGCAATAAAACATAAAAAATACCTTTTTTTATAGTGTAATCATATAAAATTGGTCTAAATTTCTTAATACATTTTCTTGTGATCAAAATCTCTCAAACTTAACTATTACTTATCCTCAAGTAATCTTGATACTACATAAAAGTAACGATTATTTGTAGTAAAGTTTTAATTCAGAATTACTATGAATTTGATTTAAATAAATATTATAGTAAAGTTTATTAGAAATATTTTTAGACAATTAAACTAATTATATAGATATAAGGCTATTTGGATGTTAAGTTTTAAGAGTTCTAATCTTCTATTTATTTCAAGAATCACTATATTCTGTAATATTAAATTGCTTAGGATATTCAGATGATAGGAATCTCATGAAAACACTACTTAGTAAAATACTAATCCATATATATAAGTTCAGAAATGTAATTGTGTTTACCGTTTAAGTTGATTCAAATGAAGCCAATTTTTGGTAAGACATCTTCTCAAGCTTCGCCTCACTTATATATATATATATATATACATATATATATATATATATATGTATATATATATATATATATGTATGTATATATATATATATATATATATATATATATATATATATATATATTTCTTTTCTTTCTGGATTGATTTTCAACCCTTTTTTTCTTTTCTTTTTCAAGTGAGGGTCACTATTTTTGGTTAGCCTGCTAATAATTTTGAACTTCATTTTCCTCTTCGTAAATTTGAAACTTGAAACATTTACTTACCTTATATGTATTTCAAAGTTTTTACTTCATTGAGTTTCAATCTTTTCTATCTCAACTAAACATCTTAGAATTTAATATTTTAAAATATAGTTTTCCTTACTTTAAATAGTTAACTATATTCTTATCCTTTATTCCAAATATCTTAATCTACAAAATAAGTTAATTATTAAAATTATTTCTTTTAACTTTCTATAATAATTAAATAAATTAATTCTAGTTTACTAAGTTAAAATTACTATAGAAAATCTGTTATAAAAATTTTTGAAAATATAAATTTAGAACAATTTAATAATTAAATTTGTGTTTTTCCCTCCCCCAAATTTCAATTTTTCTATCTATTTATATTGGGTGAAAAAGAAAATAAACTCAAAATTTAAATCATACCTTCGTGCTTTAGGTATTTCTCCTTTTTGAAGTTCTGCAGGTTCATTTCAGCACTTAATTACCTATACTATTAATAACTTTCTACACATATATAAAATCAAAGAAATTGATGGGTAAACAAGTTTTGAAATAAGTACAACTACTAAAACAATTTATACTACAACATAACACAACATCCACATACATTTCACTATTCTAGTTTCAGAGTTACAATCATGAATTGAAATATTTAAAATTAAAAAAGCCACACAAATTTAACTTATAAAACAATATTAAAATGTCTTACACAACATAACAATCAAAGTTCATAAACTAAACATCAATACTGAATCTAAAAAAACAAACAAACAATACATATCATAAATAATTAATCAGAAAATCTAATCATCAAGGTTAAAATCCCAAGCAATATCTTCATCTCCTTGTTCCAGGTGGAGTAGGTTGGTAGTGAGTATAATGAGGGCACTCAGGAAATATAACATCGGGCTCTCCTCTCCGATAACGATTCTCAGAATCATAATAAGCTATTTCAAAGTCAGAATGTCTTTGGAGATAATCGTTGTCATAATCGTGCCTTCGCTCCAAGCCTCCAATTCTCTGATCTATATGTTCCAATTTTTCTTCAATCTTTCAAAGCTTTTTCGCTGCAGAGTAATTTCATTCATCAAATCATGAAGGGTACGAGAACTATAAGTAGGAGGATCATAATTGGTAGAGGGAATATCTCTACTAGTTGAAGGTACATAACTCCTAGTCCCAGATCTCCATCCTTCGTGGGACTCTTAGGTTTTTATATTAGCCTGGGTAATGGGTTTCATAGGTTCAACACATTCCTCATCATCTCTAGCCTCTACTCCAGACAATTGGCAGAGTGCATAAATTAGACCAGGATGTCCTAGTCCTCCTCCACTTTCACTTCTTGTGGTGGCTAATATATTCTTATAAATAATACTCCCTACATTAATACTTCGATGGTTCTGAATACAGAAATTCAGAACTGCTCTATCTCTTGTTACTTCACTATGGTGATAGGTAGGTAACAAAGTAGAACAAATAAAATAGTGCCAAGCCTTAGATGTTGCATTTAACATAGACAGAGGAAAGTTTTCCCGTTCATGCTGCTTAATCTTCCAAATTGCTTTCCCATCAGTGAGAAAGTTGATCACCTCTTCCAGTGGTCTTTCCATTGTTCCAAATGTATCATATTCACTGGTATGTAGATCTTGTACTTCGTAGAAAGAATTGATACGTGCAGCATTAAGATCGACTAAAAATCCTCTAACCTTTATTGGTGTATCTTCTATTGCAGTCAGGTTGGCATAAAATTCTTTCACGACTTCAACAGCAGCTCTATTCATTGTATAACAGAAATTCTCCCATCTTCTCTCTCTTATCGTTTGTTCCACTTATCCTCCTAGATTTTTAAAGACTCTATCCTAAATGCACTTTCTTGCTTTGATATTGAGGTTGTATCTTGATTGTGCTCTAGCATTCACGAATCGTGTTTCATCAAAATCCAGTCGTCTTTTCTGTTGCAGAGCCATTTCTCGATCTATCAAATTTACAAAAATCTCAACTAATTTCCAAAATAATGATAGAATGGCTTCCAAAGGTGACTTAATACAATCTAAGTCAAATTCCATGAACTTCTTCCAAGTCTTTTTTTCACATTTTCAATTTTTCCAAAATTCCTCAATGTGGAAGAAATTCATGGTGAAAATAAAAAATTTTTACACAGGAGGGAAGCTCTTACCAAGGGAAGATAAAATCTGGTGTCAAAATATGTTGATAATGCTCCAAATCCAAGATCTCTTAAGCCCTATGTCAGATTTTTAAAGTTTTGAGGAAGGGGACGATGAATGGTGATGGTTGATCAGTCAAAATAATGTCTTTTTTGGGATCTTGCTGTCGGTGAGAAAAATCTCACCATCGGCGACCTAATTAATTCAAATAGGCCTAAAGTTTCTGGAAAATCTCGCCGTCGGCGGGATTTTCTTGAATTTAATATTTTCAATATTTATATTATTTTCAATTCATATTAAGTCTCGTTTAATGTTCGATCAATCTATTAAATACATTTTATTGTGATTAGATACTATTTTAATACATAAATTTACACAACACAAAACATCATAACTCTATATATGAAATCCAGGTGATTACAATATTCACATACTACATTACTAACAAAGTACTTTTAAAATCTTAATACACACAATTTAGCATCACAATCCAAACCACAGTACTCAAAACACTGAGACTAAACAAACAACACATAATCTCATCTAGACTGAGATTAAATATCAAAAGCGCAAATTACATTATAAACTAAACTCCAACTAACTTAACACACAAATGAATACGAATAAATATCTTCTACTCATCAGGATCTGTATTAAATTCATCTCTGATATCTCCGATAGAACGTAAGTGCACGAACAGATTGTAGAAAGGCCTGTAAGGAAATACTTTTGTAGAATCTTCTTCAATCCATCCTTTCCTTCTCAAAAGCCGTATGAAACTAGCCTCAAGATGTCTGGAATGATCACAGTGCTCCTTCATTCTCCAGTCAACATGATCAAATAAATCAGAGATATTATTAATTGAATTCATCACGTTTTGTACCTCTTTCTGCAATCCTTTGAGTTTTCGTAAGATCAGATTAGTTTTATCAGTAAAGGGCCTGATTAAAAGATTGTTTTGAGAAGCTTGATCCGCAATAATGGTTGTCTCATTGTCGTTATCCAAATTAGGAAACATATCAGTTGGGTCTAAAGGTTTCCAAGGCAAAAGTACCTTTTCCCAGGCTTCATAAGAAACTTGGTACTGACTACATAATGCAAAAATTGTTGAAGGATGTCCAAGCTCATGAATCGATCCATGCATAATCAAGCCTAAGGTAGACTTCACAATAATAGATCCAACGCCGATGGATAATCCCGCTTGAATACAATAATTTAAAATCACACACTCCATAGAAACTTTATTTACCCTCATAGTGGGTAATAATTTTGAAGAAATAAAGAAGTTCTCGAGTTTAGAGACGAGGTTTAGAAGTGATGCAGAAAAGTTAATGTACCCGTCTTCTCGTATTTCCCAATCTTCTGATTCATCAGTCAAATATCGGTAGATCTCATTCATATTATTTCTTGTAGGAATGAAAATGGAATAGTGGCAAACATGTGTATTCTCAATTGAATATAACTCATTAATTCTTGAAGGAGTGAAAGTTACCCATCTGCCTCGCACATATACGCTTCCATTGTTGATTCAATGAAGATTGAAGTAGAATTCTTTTACTACGGGGATGACTACTACAGAAGTTGTATAGCATAATACCTCCCAACATCGTCGCACGATCATTTCCTCGATAGGTGTTGTCGAATTCTCCACTCCTCTATTGACGAATCCTCTTTCTTTAATCAATCTCTTCTTCATCATAACTTTGTTGAATATCCGCTGGGCCTCATAACTGACAAACATTCTTTGATTGAACACTCTGGATTTAGTGATTTCAAGTGGATTGGATGCCATAAAACTATGTTTTTGTGGGGTTTTAATTCATTTATAGGAAGTAAAAGGTAAAGAATTCGAGTTCTATGCATTTTTTAAAGAGTTAAAACATTTAGAATTGTCAAAAACTGCCAAAATACTCCTTGAACCGCTCTTTCAACTATCTCGCCATTGACGACAACGATCTCGCCATCGGCGGGATAGTTATTAATATAAACTGAATTAGGCGTGTAGATCTCGTCGTCGGTGGGCTAAGGAATAATTGCCCAGTTTCGCTCTTGTCCGAATATTTTCCAATTTCTTCTATCGATCCCATATTGTGATGATTATAAAGATAAATATGACTAGTAGAATTAATTATAGACCATAATTAATAATAAATCAAGTAAAATATATTTTAATTAAAGACTGCTATGGGTTGCCTCCCACAAAGCGCTTGTTTAATGTCTTCAGCCCGACCTATTCGGGTTAATAATCAGGTTGACTGAGTATTAAAACCTCTTTAAATTTTGGTCTTCTTCCTCCAAAATATGGTTTTAATCTGAGTCCATTTATTTTAAATTTGTGTCCAGTCTTTGGATCTTCAATTTCTACAGTTCCGTATGTAAATATTTGAGTTATTGTGAAAGGTCCTAACCATCGAGATTTCAATTTCCCCGGAAATAATTTCAATCTTGTGTTATAAAGCAAAACTTTCTGTCCTAATGTCGACATATTTTTTTAGGTTGTGTTTTATTTTAAAAAGGGGGTCGCCTAACAGAAATTGTCGACGAATTTTTTAATTTAATTTAAATAAATAATTTGAAAAGTAGTATTTGATTTTGAAAATAATTTTAAATTTGAAGATTTTAAGATATGAAATCAAACCGATCTCACATCCCAAATAATTTATATAAACGAGCACCGTACCACAAACCGTGTATCTATCCCGAAGAATAGGCACACTGCTTGACGATGGGGCTTGATTAAATAAACTAGAAGATTTGTGACATCCGTTTGGTCTGCGAACCAATTTTATGTGCCGACAAATTCCCCTGCCTAATATAAAAACATTAAACAGGGTTTATATTACCTGCGTTTTTTAGAATTCCCTATAAGGGCAAGCCCCTATAGTTAATTACATCTTAAGTGACGGGAATCACCTAAGAAAACTCTCGATAATAATCAGTAGTTCTGCTCTCAAGAATTTCAAAGTTTAAGTTTTCAAAGGATTGAATTTTTGAAATTTCAAAAGGGAATGGATCAAGTTTGGAACATTTTTGTTTGGGAATTCAAAGGAAGAAAAGTAGGAGAAATCACAGATCCGAAGCGAACTTCGGTAATTTCCCAACTATCCTATTGTTTGGCTTAGATTTAGGCAAGTCCTAATGTCTATTTAGTATTTCAATCTTGCCAATTTTAATTAATTAGGACTTATATTTATATGACATGATCATACAAATAGCCTCGAAGATGTGAGGGTTTATGTCGTTTTGGACGACTACCTCGGAGTCCTAAGACCGGTTAGGGCTTAATTTACATGACATGATCATGCAAATGCCTAACAAAGGTTGAGGGTTTATGTTGCACTAGGCAAACTACCTCGAAGTCCTATGGGTTTGTTATTTAATTCTAGGAAAGTTTTGCTGAAGTAGACTCAGGTTTTGCTGATGTAGATTCAAGTTTTGCTGATGACGATGGTCGTGCTGCCCACCATGCCCCGAGCTCCTTGTTGTTGCAGAGGTTTAGTTTTAGAAGTCATAAATTAGGAGATGAGAAAAGTGTTTTGGTTTAGAGGAGTCTTAATTTCCAAGTGTCTCTTTTGTGTTTTAATTAAAACAAATCTTAAAGTTGATTATAACGACACCGGTTAAGATCCCACAGTTCCATCCTTCCGGCATCATTATTTTTATCGGATTCACTTAGTCCAGATGAATTTGCTAAACTCAACTAAATGAGTTCCACACTTTCATTTAGATCGTGGGAAATCCCGTTAGCAACACGTAGGTTACATCATCCGAGGTATTCCCGATCATCCAACAGGACGTTTTAATTTAGTTGTAATTGTAGTTTTGTGTTCTGTTTGTGATTAAATTTTGAGTTGTTTTATATTTTGAAATGTTGTGGCGGTGAATTTTATCTTGTAATGACTTTTAAATTAGTTTTGGTTTCAGTTTTAGGGACTATCCTAAAGGTGTGGGTTTTCATGCAACAGTTGTTTATCATGCAAGAAAAGTAAGTGCAATGTGGTTAAATAAATTGCAATAATGTAAATTGTAAGAAAGTAAATTGCAATAAAATAAAAGCGTACCTGGAGGGTCTTCCCGTCATCCCAAGCTGCACTTAAAACACAATTAGAATATTTAAGCAAGTTCCTAGGTAAGGCTAAGGGAAGTGCTTAATATAAATCTTAAACATCTTTTCAATATTTCTAGGATATTTTTAAGTCCAAATGAATTTAATTACACATATGAATTAATCGTCCGGGAATTCAAGTTTTATTATCTTGCTCAGTGAACTAGGACATTTGAATATCCTATAAGTGAAGTAGCATTTCATTTAATGTTCTGTTTAGGAGTTATGATAACCAAAGCTCTCGAGGGCAAATTGGTGTTCAAATGGTTTATGATTTAATTTCAGTTATCGGGTTTAAATTTGGAATAGTGTTCAAGTTGCTTCATATTTATTTTTGAATTTCTTTATGTCTTAGGTAATGTTATTTAATTCAATTTCATTTAACTTTAATTTAATTTTAATTTTAATTTAATTTAATTTAATTCAATTTAGTTTGATTTGATGTTAAATTAACTTAGTTTAATTTGATTTAATTTCCTTTAATTTAATTTAATTTGATTTAACTTTAATTTAATTTAATTTAATTTAATTTAATTTAATTTAATTTAATTTTTTTGATTTAATTTAATTTAATTTAATATTTTTTTAATTTAATTTAATTTAATTTAAATTTAAATTTAATTTGATTTTTAATTTTAATTTAACTCGAAAATTTTAAAAAGAGTTTAATAATTTAACTTTTTAACTTAATCCTTTAACATTTTAAAATTCAAATTTGAGTTATCATTTTTAATTAGGAATTAAATATTATTGAAATGATTAATTTAGGGATTTTTAAATTAAAGAACAAATCTCTTCCTAAAAATATCCCTATTTTTATAGTTCCAATTTTATTATTCTTCCCAAATTTAATCAATTATTTAATTAAAGTTTATTTCAATTATTTTAAATTGTTTAATGGGTTTCTACCCTTTAATTGTTTAAATTTCAATCATCCAAGTCGGATTAAGATCAAATATTTTACTTGTTAATTTTATTAAACCTAAAGTTTTAATTAAGGGTTAAAATTTTTTAATTACCATTTTGCCCTTCAAGCTTAATAATTCCATAACTCACTAAATTGAGCTCAAATGAACTTGAAATTTTTATGTGACTTCACTCATATGCCAATAAAGACATGAGAGGAGAAAATGTGATTTTTCTCGTATTTAATTCATTTATGTAATTATTTTTGGTGGAAAATAAGAATTCCCAAGGAAAATTTAATAATATGACCAAGGGAAAGTTTCTATCCTTAAGAAAATTATGGGACATTCCTAATGACCAGATGACCACTTGGACCAATTTTGGTGATTTTTTGAATTATATTATTTTTATTATAATTATTTTAAGTTTTGGAGTATTAATTAATTAAAAAATAAAATAAATGTTGAAAAATGAATTTTAAATTTTTCAAAAATCTCTCTGATATCAAGGAAATTAGAGAATAAATTTTTGCAATTTTCTGATTTTTCTTTGATTTATTATAATTATTTTAGTGAAAATGCTAGAAAATACATTTTTTTTTAATTTTAAAATTACCCTAGGGCTTTAAAATTTAATAACTCATAAAATAGACCTAAGAAAAATATGGGATTTGTTCCTAAGTGATTAAAATTCAAAATGTGACATTTTGGTGAATTTTATTATTTTTATGATTTTTATTATTTTTTAAGTATTAAAATATTAAAATAATATTAAAAATCAACTTTTTTAGAAAATTGAAATTTTAATTTTCTTAAATTCCCCTGATATCAGAGAGGCTCCAAAACCAATTTGGTGAATTTTTAAAAAGTATTTTGAAAGATATGAATTTTTAAAGTTTAAAATGACTAAATGGCTTAATCAACCCGATTAGTAGGGCTAACCAGGTCCAATTGACTTCAAATTTTTATGGTGGGTTCCTCTGATCATAAAAGTCAGTGGAGAATTGATTTCAAGTCAATTTGATGTATGGTTAGCTCTAATTAATTAGGGATCTATTTTGGGTGTTTAAGCCAATTAGGGTTATTCCAAGTGAATTAATTCAAAAGCTATTTTTCCAAGGGTTCTCTGGTCATAAGAGACATCACCAAATCTTTCTAGAATTTATTTCACAACATGCTAATTATTGGAATTAAAATACTCAAAACAGTAACATGAATTTGAAAAATCAATAACTTTTCATAGGGATGGCCTTTGACTTTGGAAAATTCAGGGAATGTTCCCAAGTTCAGAGGCTTCAAAAGCCCTATGGTCTCATGTCATGGTGAATTTCCTATATGCATGGAGAATTAAAACAATGTAGAGGGTAAATAAATTATTAAAAATAAAATACTTGATGAAATTAAATGATTTCTTTTCCACATTATTCTCATCTGTTCACTGAGCAAGAGGGTATTTTTATTTTATTTTTATGATTTTCCTACACAAAGTTATGAATTTTTAAAGTTTAGGGAATTAAATAAATAGAAAAAATCCCTATTTTTCTATTTAAGTGACGCGGCGCCAGCTCAACCTCGGCAGCTCCGAATGCACACGCGTCACGCTCCCATTCGACGTCGTGGCTTGAGTCAGCAGCCCGGGTCCTGCGGTTCACGTACCATCTCCTGGTCCGACGCTATCTGAGCTGTCCATCCGCGCGTGTATTGAATGAACGGCATCCTTTCATCGTCCCCAAGCCTCCTAACCCGAGAACCGTCCATCTTCTAGGCCTAAGATCTCACTAGATACTTAACCAATTTTAACATTCTTATGCTCTATGGATTCGTCTCGAGAAGACGAACACATTCATACGGTTTATGTGGCATGAAATTGGCTTAATGAAAATAGAGAATGTTCAGAAGCTCGGGAAGAAGAGTGAGGCCATACCTTTGCTCAGAGAAGTGTGACTTCGATCTGAGGGTTGTTTCGGCTTCGATTGGATCTCGGCGAAGCTCCGGATGAAGTCTCCCGGTCCGGTGAATTGCCTAGGTAGGATTTCGACCACGGCCCAATCACAAAACTTGGAGGCCGGAGCAACCTGGGTGGCCTCGGAGATGGGGCTTTCAGTGGGGAACTTCTCCTCTTGGTCCAGTGAAGGTGTAGGACCGATCGATTTGAGGATTAGCTCACTATGGCAAAGTGTCCTGGTTTTGGGCTAAAGTTTGAGCTCAAAATTGAACTCAGTCGAAGGGAATTAGGGCTGGAATTCAGTGGGGATCAAATGCTCTATGTATGGGGAGTAGTCCGGAACAATTTTGGCGAAGTTTCCTTAAGGTTTTTTCAGCACCTCTCATGGCCGAGAGGGGTGGTGTTTAAATAGGAGAGGGTGGAGGGCCTCCCGGGGAGAGTTAGGGCTTGGGATCGACTGCTTAGGTCAAGGGCGAACGGCCATGGTGGCCATTGGGCATGGGGCAGCTCAGCAAGGTAGAATCCCAAAGTTGTCTCACATGTGAGCTCTCGGCCATGGTGTTTTCCGGCGACCTGGTGGCTGGCCGGCCAGGCATTGGTCACCATCTTGTTTAGGTTGGTCAGGGCTGGGGTTTGGTGCATTCAATTGAGGTTTGACATGTGTAAAATGGTTGAATCAAAGTAGAAATGGGAACGGGCCATTTTGGCTTATTTTGGTCAACCCATGCAAATGGGTTGGGTGCACCTCCCCAAGACCAGGTTTTGGGCTGAGGAGGTCAGGTGGGTCAATCTCCTATGTGTGGTGGAGTCTCCATCAAGGATTAGGTGGCAAAGCATGGTTTAGAGTGTGACATGCTTAAGGTAAAAAAAGGCTTAAGAAGGATTAGGAAAGGGGGTCCTCCTTTTTCCATTAATGGCTTGATCACATGTCAAACCCTCCATGGCTTCATGTGGCTTGTCAATGGCTTGCATGGCTTGTCTTTGGCTTGGGGAAAAGCTTGGTCAATTTCATGAAAATGGATTTTAGGAATTTTTGGTAATTTGATGGAATTTTATATGAAACTTGATTTGGAATGATTTGATGATGAATTTAGGACTTAGGTATTGAGTTTAATTGAAAGTATGATGAGGAGAAATGTCATATGGGCTTTGAGACCAATTTTGGGCCTTTTGATGTGGTAAAAGATGGGCTTTTAAAATGGTTTAAGGAATGGGCCTTTAAGTTTAAAAATGAATTTATGGATGGGAATTTTGTAAAGAGGTTGGGCCAAATAATTGTTGGGTTTAGCTCATGGATGTGTCATGAGTGACTTGAAGCAAATTGGGGGTGATTTGGGTTTGAATTGGGTTGAACTTGGGCTCTTTAGGTGAATGGGCCAATATAGGCCAAAATGGGTCAAGTTGGGCCAATGTTGGGCTAGGGTTGAAATTGATGTAAAATTAATGTTGAGAAATGTTTATGGGAGTGTTTCAAAGAGGTTTTGACTTTGGTTAGGCTTTGATTTTGGGGTTTGGGCTCATTTGGGTTAGGTTTGGGTTTAGGTCAAAATTGGGCCTTTTAGCTTTGGGTTGAATTTGAGTGGGGTTTGGGTCTAAATTTTGGGCAAATCATGTTAGTGTTTTGCTTGTGGGGATTCTAAGGAAGACTTAGAAAAGATTTGGGGTTAATTGGAGTTGAATTGGGTGAGTTTGGGTTAGGTTTGGGTCATGGGTCCAAATTGGGCTTTAAGGCCAAAAGTGAAATTGGATCCAAATGTCAATCAAATTGGACTTGGATTTGGTCTAGATTGGTTTTGGGAATGTTGAATTGAAGTTTAGGATTGAATTGGACCAGAATTTGGGTCAATTGGGTAGGTTTGGTTTGACATTGGGTTCACTTAGGGTTAAAATGGGTCAAATTGGGGGTTTTGACAAAAGTAGGGTAAATTGACAAAATTGGCCCATGGTGTAGTTCAACAAAATGAAATTGAGAATATTTGGGATTTTCTGGAATTTTCTAGGAATTTTCTGAATTTTTGGATTTTTTGGGTCAAGGGGGGCATTTTGGGTATTTGGAGGGTATTAGGAGGTATTTTTGGAATTCTTGGTATTTATGGCTATGGATGATCAATTTGAGTGATTTAGAAATGTTTGGGATTGATTTTGAGGAATTTTGGGTGATTTGAAAATTTTGCAAAAATTTGGGTAATTTCAAGGGTTTTTGGTAGGCTAAGCGGGTGTAGGGTCCCGGGGGCCAAAAATTGAAAATTTGAAAAATTGAAAATTGGGTGAATATAAGTGGAATGAAATCATTTTGGTTGAGCCATGAAGCCATGAAGCCATATCAAGCCCACATGAGCCATGAAGGGACTCATTTGAGGCATTCACTATGTTGTTCCTAACCCTCTTAGCTAAGGGTTTAGGGGTTAAGGACCATCCATGTGAATCACCTACATGAGTCAGGAGGTCAAGTTAGGTATGTGTGTGGTTTTAGGAGGTGTGTGAAAGTGTAGTGTATGAGTATAGTGTGTGTGTAAGTCAGCCCCTTCACTGGACCAGTGCCACCTGAGGCGATCCTAAGGCCAAAGAGTCCCATAGGAACTCATCCTTTAAACTTCCACATTTGATTTCAACCCTCTAGGTGATTAGGAGTCTACGGTCAAGTTTGTGGAGTTTGCGGGGAGTTAAGAAGTGGTTTGAATTTCTAAAAGGTGGTGGATCCCAATTCTAGTCCTCTAAGATAGTCAAAGGAAAAGCCTAAGGCTAGATCCTAAGTACTAAAGAGAAGAAGAGAAGACCTCATCAAAAATGAGGTCAACAAATGGACCCCCGATAGGTGTGGTGAGTCGACGGAGCACACCGCGCGTATTGGTGTTGACCGAAGCGATCAACAAAACCAACACGAGATGTCCAAGTGACAAACTTAGGACGAAGTAGAAGAGTTTCCGCTGGGGAGTGTCAAGTATATCTCTGAAACTGGAGATTCCTGAACTCCCGCTGGGGAAAGGAGGTGAATTCCAAATCACATGATTTGGGGGATTTCGATTTAGATTTCATTTTGTTTCAATTTAAGTTTTTATGTGTAAGTTTTAGATTTTGATTTTTTATTTTAAAATGAGGTTTGATTTAAAATTTATTTGAGAAAATTTGGATTTGAAACGAGAATTGAAACCTAGGTTCCAATCTCGGGATTGAAAAGGAAACTGGAATTTAGGTACCAGCCCTGGAATGAGAATCGGAGATTAAGTGTCGATTGAAAAGGATGAGAATCGAATTTAGGTACCGACCTCGAAATTTTAAACGAAGTCTGGAGTTGAAATTTAAGTATCAATCCCGGGAGAGAATCGAAATTTAAGTATCGGTCTCGAAAGATGGGAGGCAGAATTTAGGTACTGTCCCCGAAAGAGAACTTGAATTTAGGTATCAGTCTCGAAAGTTGAGAATTGAAATTTAGGTATCAATTTGGATGAGAATCGAAATTTAGGTATCGATCTCTAAAATGAGAGTTGAAATTTAGGTATCAATCTCGGAAAAGATTCAAAATTTAGGTATCGACCTCGGAATGAGAACTCGGAATTTAGGTACCGATCTCGGAAATTTTGAATTGAAATTTAGGTATCAATTCGGATGAGAATCGAAATTTAGGTATCGATCTCGGTATGAGAACTGGAATTTAGGTACCAGTCTCGGAAATTTTGAATTAAAATTTAGGTATTAATTCAGATGAGAATCGAAATTTAGGTATCAATCTCGGAATGAGAACTGGAATTTAGGTGCCAGTCTCGGAAATTTTGAATTGAAATTTAGGTATCAATTCAGATGAGAATCGAAATTTATGTATCGATCTCGGAATGAGAACTGGAATTTAGGTACCAGTCTCGGAAATTTTGAATTGAAATTTAGGTATCAATTCAGATGAGAATCGAAATTTAGGTATCGATCTCGGATTGAGAACTGGAATTTAGGTACCAGTCTTAGAAATTTTGAATTGAAATTTAGGTATCAATTCGGATGAGAATCGAAATTTAGGTATCGATCTCCGAATGAGAACCGGAATTTAGGTACCGGTCTCGGAAATTTTGAATTGAAATTTAGGTATCAATTCGGATGAGAATCGAAATTTAGGTATCGATCTCGGAATGAGAACTGGAATTTAGGTACCGATCTCGCAAATTTTGAATTGAAATTTAGGTATCAATTCGGATGAGAATCAAAATTTAGGTATCGATCTCGGAATGAGAACTGGAATTTAGGTACCGGTCTCGTAAATTTTGAATTGAAATTTAGGTATCAATTCGGATCGGAATCGAAATTTAGGTATCGATCTCGGAATGAGAACTCGGAATTTAGGTACCGGTCTCGAAATTTGAGAATTGAAATTTAGGTATCAATTCGGATGAGAATCGAAATTTAGGTATCGATCTCGGAATGAGAACTGGAATTTAGGTACCAGTCTCAGAAATTTTGAATTGAAATTTAGGTATCAATTCGGATGAGAATTGAAATTTAGGTATCGATCTCAGAATGAGAACTGGAATTTATGTACCAGTCTCAGAAATTTTGAATTGAAATTTACTGTGGAGATTTGGATTTAGCGAGAGATCGAATTTAGATATGAAAGTGTTTTATATCCCATGGGAATCAATCAAAGTCTGATTACTTGGCGAAGGGTACAAACCCATGCCATCCGAATCAAATTGAAAACTCTTCGTGATTCTGAAATCATCCCGAGAGAGGGTTTCAAGGGAGGTCTAGAATAGATCTTGATTTGAAGAAGGATTGGAGGGTTTAAGAAGATGGGTTTAAACTGGAATTTAGTTTGAGCTTTAAATTTGTTTTGTTTGTCCTTTAACTATCCCGTTTTTGTTGTTTATTTGGTGTTAAACATTTTTTAGATTTTTAAGGAAAGTTTTCTTTTATTCCTTTTTTTTATTTCTTTTCTATTCTTTGTTCGAAGTTCATTTAACTTTAATGGCGTTTCCTACCAATTTGCACAAAAGAGGTGAAGGCCAAAAATGTGACATGGTTACTTTCATTCCAATCATGTCGAAGATACATCATACAACTCGATCCGGAATATATCTCATACAATCCATGTAGACTCAAAACGGACTATGTATGATCTTCGTCGATCCATCCAAAGAAGCATCTGTCAAAAATCCATGTCTAAATAGTGGGGTACATGGTCAATAACATCACCTTCCAAGCCATCCTTGGCAAGGATGCCGTATGGATGTACATTGGAGGTGTGATATTTTCCATGTAACTCACAGCTCGTAAGGCCGGAGGCTCTCTAGCTCCGGGTCTGCCGGAAATGGTAAGGTGTCTTCCGTCGTCCATCCTTCGAAAGTAACCGAGATTCGCTTCACCGGTACTCCCGGTATGCAATGCTTAGCGATATCTCGCTCCGTTGCCCTTCAATATCATGACGGAACCTACCGATAATGGTATCTTTACCGGCCCTCGGAACTCACCCGGGCCTCGCTATCCGAAGGTCGGATCCGAACATGATGTTACATTCGTTTAGGAAAGAGACTCGTGCGAAAGGTCCGACAAAGTCGTGGTGATCTAAGTGTGGGGGTATGCGATCACCCCGCTTGTAGATGTTAATAATGCAGCTGTTGGGTATGCAATCTGCTGGCAGTACCCTCCATGTTATCAATCTCTTTACCATTCTCTTGATGACTAGTGGCATCGGATCCACTTGGCCATGACGGAGTAGCAACTGTCTCGTCGCGCTTGTCCGCTGCTAGTTTGGTTAACATCTTGCGAATGCGGCGATTCTTATTTCTTCGTTGTGTTGCTGTGAGAGTAGCTCTTCGAACTTCTTGAATCTCTGTGGGCGCGGCGCTGACAAGCCTGCCCTCTGCTGTAGCGACTACAGACTTCATTTTCTTATCTTCTTCGGTGTTTGCCTTTCTTTTCTTGTTGCTGGATTGGTGGCTTGGGCCACCCACTTTCATCACTTTTCGCTCGGCGGTTCTTCTCGATCAACCGGGACCCGGTCACTTTCTTCGTATCGTAGGCTCCGCCGGTGCGAAATCCGAGTCAATCTCGATTATCGCTCCATCTTTCACCCTCTTTTCATCGAGTGCAAGGCTTACGCCATTTCTAAAGTTCGAGACCAACCGCCCGCTCGACATTTCTCTGCGAAAAGACAAGGAAAAGGATCGGGGGTCGTACTTAAGAACAAGAACATTAAGAAAATGTTTACTAAAGACATTTTTTTATTACTTCTTGTATTTTTAAATTTAACGGAATGAAGTGGGATAAGATCAGGAAAGAGATTTTGATATGGGAGAGAAAACATGGAAAACTTTATTATCATGATTTTATTTATTTTAGCACATTTTTTATTATTTTTGGGTTCGGACCCAGTCATAAGTAACTACCCTGCCCGTGTTTCTTAGGGATGAAGAATTCATTCCTTCGAAACATCAGGTAGCGTAATACTTTTTTAAGTATCGTCCGTTGATCGGAAGCATATGTCGTTCTCCCTGGCAATTCACTAGCTGGTAGGAACCTCCTGAGTATACTGCTTCAACCACGAACGGCCCTTCCCAAGTGGGTTCAAATTTTCCTCCTATCTTGCGGTGTGCAAGAATAGGTCTCTTGAGAACGAGAACTAAGTCACCAACTTTGAAGGTTCTTGGGTGGACCCGGCTTGTCATGGGCTTGAACCATCTTAGCTTGGTATAGTTCTAAATTCTCCGTCGTGCTGCAAGTCTTTTCCCTTCCGGGCTTTCCAATTCTTCTAGTCGTAATTTGGAGTTCTCTTCGTCGTGATCTTATTTGCAATCTGCAATTCGAGTGAAGGAAGCCGAACCTCTAAAGGTAACACTCGCCTCGGACCCATACACCGGAGCGTAAGGTGTAGCTTGAGTAGGAGTTTGAAGGTTGTCCGGTAGGCCCATAAGGCTTCTAATAACTTCTCGTGCCAATTTCTCTTATTGTCGTCCAAGGTTTTCTTTAAGATTTGAACGAGAGTTTTATTAAAAGCCTCAGCGAGGCCGTTTGCTCTTGGGTAGTAAACTGTTGAATACCGCCAGTCGATTCCATGTCTCCTGACAAAATTGTTGATTTGTGTGCTTCTGAATGCTGAGCCATTATCTGAGATAATCCTGCGCGGCACTCCGAAACAGTAGACAACTTGGTTCATGAAAAGCTGTAGCACGTGATGTGCTTTCACTTCTCTGAGTGGAACTGCCTCCGCCCACTTGGAAAAGTAATCCGTAGCCGCAAGAATGAAGCGATGTCCTTTTGAAGATGGTGGTTCTATTGGACCCACTATATTTGTGCCCCAACATTCAAATGGCCACGACGCAATTGTCGGATCTAGCACATTTGGAGGTTGGTGTAGAACCACTCCGTGGACTTGGCATTGATGACAGCTCTTGGCGATTTTCATGCAGTCGGTCATCATCGAGGGCCAGTAGTACCCTAGTCTTTTAATTTTCATTTTCATCTTCGGACCCGACGGTGAGCGCTACGAGTCTCGAATGAACCTCTTTAACAATTTCACGGGCCTCGCACCCGCTTAGGCACCTTAGCCACATTTGATCAAAAGACCTTCGTATAACGTGTTGTTTATTAATGCGTAGGACGAGTTCTTTTCTTGATCCGATGGGCTAGCGACCTATCGTCCGGTAGCTTTCTCGTTTGCGGGTAGTCTATCAATGGCCGTCGCCAATCTTCCGTGTTTTTCGTCATCTGTTGCAATCGATCCTTTTTCTTTTTCGATTTATGTATCGTGTCTATGTCGAGCTGTGATAGGACCTGACGTCCGTGAACTGACACTTCCACTTATTCATCTTGCAAACAGGCAAATTCTTTTGCGAGACGGGCTAAAGCATCTGCTAAAGCATTTTCTTTTCTAGGAATTTGGTAGATTGTCACATTCAGAATTTGTTCCAACAATTGAATGGCATACTGGAAGTATTGCTCGAGTCTTGGTTTAAAAATTCTATACTGTCCGGCGATCTGTTGAATGATTAACTGCGAATCTCCGTAGATGTTGATGTCTGTTATCCCCATTTGAATAGCTAATTCCAGTCCTGTTATGAGGGCTTCGTATTCTGCTTCGTTTTTTGTACATGGCTCTGTCAAGTGGTAGGAGTATCTTAACATCCCCCGCTCTAGTGTTATAAGGATTAGCCCGATTCCTGCCTTACCGGGCACTATCACTTGCGATTCTTCGTCTTTGTGTGCTGAAGATGCTCCGTCGAAGTATAATTCCCAACATCGATCATCAGGGTCTTCTAGGCTCATTATTTGTTCATTTGGCAAATCGTCATTGAGAGGAGATTCTGCCGGCAGAGGGTGTGCAGCGAGGAAGTCTGCTAGGACTTGTCCCTTTACGACACGAAGAGGCACGAAAGTTATATCGAATTGCAATAATATCATTGACCATCTGGCAAGTCTGCCGGAAAGTGTTGGACGAGTCATCAAGTATTGCAATGGATTAAACTTCGAGATCAGGTTGACCTTATGAGAAAGCATGTAATGCCTGAGCTTTTGAGCGGCGAAGATCAGGGCCAAACAATGCTTTTCAATTGCGGGATACCTTATTTCCATCGAAGTAAACGACGGCTTAGGTAGTAAAGAGCATTTTCTTTACCCTCATCATTGACCTGGGCTAACAGGGCTCCGAGAGAGTCGTCTAAAGCTGCGGTATAAAGTATCAGCGATCTACCTGAGACCGGGGCTGCTAAGACTGGAAGTGTCATTAAATATTGCTTAATGTCCTCGAAGGCCTTCTGGCATTTCTCTTCCCAAATGAATTTGGTGTCCTTTTTAACTAATGCCGAGAAAGGCTGACACCTACCTGACAAGTTTGAGATAAAGCGTCGAAGATATGCCAGCTTCCCTTGAAAGGATCGTAGTTGCTTTAAGGTTTTGGGAGGCGGCATTTCTAAGATAGCTTAATCTTTTCCGGGTCGATTTCAATTCCACGATATCGGACAACGAACCCTAAGAATTTCCCGGAGGTAACGCCGAAGGCGCATTTTAAGGGATTCATCTTAAGGTTAAATTGCCTTAATCGTTCGAAAACAATTCTCAAATCATACAAGTGGTTGTCCTTTACTTTGCTTTTGATGACCACATCGTCCACGTAGCATTCGACTTGATTGTGGATGAGATCATCAAAAATTCTTGTCATCGCTCTCTGGTAGGTTGCTCCTGCTTTCTTCAGTCCGAATGGCATGACTGTGTAGCAATATACTCCGATCTGCGTTCTGAATGCTGTAAGCTTTTCATCTTCTGGAGCCATTTTTATCGTGTTGTATCCTGAAGATCCATCCATGAATGAGAATATCTCATGTGTCGAAGCAATGTCGATCATTAATTCTGGGATCGGTAGAGGGAATTCATCTTTTGGACATGCCTTGTTTAAATCTCTGAAATCCACACAAATTCTGATCTGACCATTCTTCTTTCTAACTGGCACTACATTGGCTAGCCAAGTCGGGTATTGTTCTTCACGGACAAATTTAGCTTCTATTAGCTTTTTAACTTCAGCTATGACTTGTTGTTCAATTTCTAGACGCATTCTTCTAGGACCTTGTCCGACCTGGGACGAAGTAGGATCCACGCCTAGCTTATGGACTGCAACCTCCGGAGCTAATCCCGGCATCTCGTCATAGTTCCAAGCAAAAGCAGTCTTTAAATTCCATTAATAACTTGATTATTTCTTCGAGTCTTCTTTATTGAGTAAGGAGCTAACAAAGGTAAGCTTAGGCTCTTCGCTAGTACCTAAGTTAACTTCCGTTAACTCATCTATTGTAGATTTAATTTCTTCTTCGAATTCTGGTGGAGCATCTCCAATTTGTAAATCTTCAAATTCTTCTGTAGTTTCCATGCAGTTTTCATTAGACTCGCAAGTGACAACCAAGCAAAATTCAATATCGTCAACTGATCCTACTGTGCCGAATCCGAGACCATGCTTTGCATTGGGTGGACGACCGGAATTATTCCATAATTTTTCAAAATGTTGTGATTGGCCTTTTGTCCATTGTCGAGGTAAGAAACCACGCTGAATTAAATTTTGAACACAGGGAGAGTACCACTCAAAAGGTAATTCCATTAATTCTCATGAAGTGACATCTTCAAATTGTACATTATTTTCAGTTTTGGAGGAAGTAGCACCATGGTAGAATTTGATTGGCTTTGCACCGCCGCTAAGTACCTCTTTGACCACCATACCCTCGATCTTATTAGAATGGATCGGGGTTAGGGTCATAGTATGTACGTAGTGGTTAATCTTCTTGTACATCGATTTATATTCTTCATTCTTCTCATCTTCGAGAGAGATCTTGAATTGTGGCTTTTTCAGACTTATTATCGCTGCTTCTTGTTTGATTTCCTTTTCTTCTTCAGAACTGTCTTCCCAATCAACATTGATGGCTGGTTTCCTCTGTCCAACTGTCCTAACGTCTCTGCCACGACCTCGTCCCCGGCCTCGACCTCGGATGCGAGTTGTGGAGAAACCTTCACCATCTCGTCGTAAGGGAGTGGTGAGTGATCGTTGGACTAGAACCTCGGGTTCTTCGTTGTCCCGAACTTTCTTTGCTTCATTCGTTATGGTATCTCTGGAGAAAATTGTTTTCTTCGGTGGTGCATAATAAGCTGCGTCTTCATGGATTCCAATCTCATGTACGGAGAATGGTTGTAAGTCACCTTCGATGCACTATTCCCCTCCATCATAGTATTTGATGCACTGATGTAGAGATGATGGTACCATCCTGTTTTCATGTATCCATGGTCGGCCCAGTAGAGCGTTGAACGACGTTTCTGAATCAATTATATGAAATTTTGCGGTTGTCTTTGCTAAGTCACTGGTCTTCATTAGTAGCGTTATTGAGCCGAGGGCTCTTTCTCCTTTCTTGTTGAATCCTCTTAATAACATTTTGTCGGCTTCGAGCTCACGAGCATCAATTTCCAAATATGCTAGTGTTCGAAGACTCATTATATTGATTGATGCTCCTGGATCCACCAATACTCTGGAGAGTGTAAACTTCCCGATTGTAACTAAAATGTACAATGGTCGGTTGTGGTCTCGTCGTCCCAAGTAGAAGGTCATTGTCCGTGAAGGTAACACCTCGTTGTTCCTTTAACGAGCAAACCTCATCTAAGGAATCTCCGGCCATTTGAGCTAAGCAAATTTCCGGATCAAGTAAGGCCTTGGTCAGAGCTTCTCTCATCTCCTTTGATAAGATGAGAGCGTCGTAGATGCTCAGTTTGGCCGGTAGTTTCCTAAGATGGGCTAGCACGTTGTAGTCCACTTTATTTCCATGTGTCTCGATTTCTTCTCGAATGGGTATTTCTTCTGTCGGGGTTGGTTCTTCCTGAACAACCACCTGCTTTCCTTTGTCCTTTGGACCCATTCTCGGAAGTAGAACTCTTCCACTTCTTAAGTTTACTTCTGTAATTTCTTCTGAATCTAGTATTGAGCTTGCCGGTGTTTCTTCTTGAATCGGAATGACAGGTTCTTCTTGATTAGCTTCAGAGTCTGAAGGCTCTAACTCTATTGTGACTGGAGCTCCTCGAAACTTGCAGATAGATTCGTTGCTTGTTGTACTCTCGTAGCCTCCTTGATGGATGTCTTCTTTGTCATTTTGATCGTCGAGATTGTGTATGATTTGAGAATTGTCGTTGGTATCGAAATCGATGTCCGGATTATCGCTAGTTACGTAATCGTTAGAAACGAGTCAAAACGTAGCCAACGCCATCACCCTTATCATTATATGATCCCACCGAAGTGAGCAGATAATCATACAGAGTCAGAGGTTCGAGGGATTTCTCCCCCGAATCTAAAACAACTATCCTAGGATAAGCAGCCCCTAGTCTAGCCTTAGGAGCCTCGGTCTTCTCTTCTTCGTTGATTTTCTTCTTCTCTTCAATCGTCTCTTGTTGAGGTGGTTCCTCTATCGCAAGTGACAGTGTCGGCTTAGCAGGTTTCGAACTTTGAATTGAAGCTCGCACCGAAGCGGTTTGGATGCTGTCTAAAATCTTCTTTGAAGACCTCGTCCAAGCGGTAGCCCATCCATCGTCAGTTGTATAGGGATCTATCGGAATGATGGGATCAGTTGAGACAACATTGACGGAACCTCCTTTCTGGGGTTCCTTCATGTACTCCTTCGGGATTGTTATATTCCCTTTCCGAAGGTTGTCGTTGAGCCAACTTTTGAAGGTAATGCAATCTTCTATTTTGTGTCCAAGCATCCGGTGATAAGGGCAAAAGTTGGGATCACTTTTCTTGTTGACTTCCTCTGGTCTCTTAGGCTCTGGCAGCTGGAAATCTGGAGTCTTCATCAGACTACGGAACATTTTCGGCACTGCTTCATTCTTGAATGGATATTCCCTACCGAGAAGCTCCCTTAATGTACGTTGCGGACGAGGCGGTTGTTCATACTGTGGAGATGACTGATAGCTGGGTCGGGGTTGTTGATAATTCTGTTGAGGTTGCTGCGGCCGTTCGGACGATATTTGTATCGGTTGCTTACCTTTGTCGACTGCTGCAACGATCCCAGATTTCTTTTCAAAAGTCTTCATAGGCATCTGCTTGTCTGTCTTATCGGCGAAACTTAATTGCTTCGCCTCCTCTTGCAAGCTTCCGGCCTTGCTTAACAACTTCTCGAAAGTCTTAATAGTGAATCCTTTGAGGAGAAGTGCTATCGGGCTGTGAATGCTTTTAAGCAAGATGCCGATTGCATGTTGTTCTTGTAATTGTGGTTCACACTTCATGCTTAAGTTCCTCCATCGAAGTATGTAATCCACCAAAGTTTCGTTCGGCTTTTACTTCTCTACCACTAAATCAATTATAGTGATGTGGTGATGAGCTCCGGCGAATCGCTTGATGAAAATGTTTTCTAGTTCTGAGAATGTCTTTACCGAACCATTCGGTAATTCTGCGTACCAATCAAAGGCGATCCCTGACAGGCTGCTGACAAACTGTCGGAAGAGTAATGCATCGCTCCCGCCGGCATTGCAACAACTGGCACGAAAGTGTGCAACATGCTGTCGGGGGTTCCCGGCTCCATCAAATGTCTTGAACAGAGGTGGTACGAAGCCTTTTGGGTATTGGACAGCGTCGAATTCTTCCGGGTAAAGTCTACCCGTCCGAATGGATGTCCCGCTCTTCGATTGTGCTAAGGCTTCTCGCACCTGCTGTTCCACCAAGCTTTTGATATCCTTTTCTGAAATCATGCTTTGTGTCATATCTTTCTTCAGCTGATCGCCCTGTTGACGGATGTAATCTCCTTTCCTCCGTCTACAATGTGAATGACCTCTGGGGGCGTCTCTCTTTGGGGTTGCACTTGACTTTGGAGAGTGGCTAGAGCTATAGCCATCTCTTCCATCCTCTTCGCCATTTGGGCGATCGTATCGTCTCTTTCTTGAAGCCGTCTTCTCATCACTTCCGGCTCCTCTCTTTCTGCGGCTGCAGGAGCACCTTGTGAAGCTGACGAAGCTCGTGTTTCGACCATGTTGATTTCTGCATAATCATCGTCCATGAATTCCGATGAATCAATCTCGTCTCCAAATTTCTCCTCTCTTTCTTTTGCTAATCGTCGGATATCAGTCCTCAACTTTTCCATGGCATCTTCTAGCAGGCCTTTTTGTGCGTCCTCGCGGTTGTCGTGCGATAGCTTCCGGGTCCCCTTCTCACGAGTCCCCTTTACCGCAGTGGCGCTTTCTTCAGATTCAAGTCTCCTGATGAGACTTTCCTTTTCAGGCTGTTGTTTCAATCTTAACTGCCCAGTAGTGGGATGCCATACCATCCTTCTAGCAGAAGAAGGTCTAGGACCAGATGGTCCGTCAGCCAAATGCTGGAAGGTGGTATCCTCCCTAATCTGTAATCCTGAAACGACGACAGGCGAATTAGCCTTCATCCTTTTATTTGGCTTTTCCGTAATGACAGCAGGTTCTACTCGGGGCCCAAGACGGGATTTGACTGGCGCCCGCCCTATCCTTCTTAGAATCTCCGATACGGGGCATTTCTCTTTCTTCGCTAGTTTCTCGATCACGATCCGTAGTCGGTAAATGGCGTGATCCTAGCCCTTTTCTTTCTGCTCGTCATCGTAGTATGCTCGGTCGAGGTAATGTAGAAACGATCCCGCGGACATTTTCCTCATCAGCTCGCGGCGGAAAGGGGATGGAATCTACTTCCTTCCGTAAAGGGTGTATCTTCGAGCAATGGTATGTATTCGGGTAGTGGTGTGTACTCGTGGATTTCGGGATTTCTTCCAGAAAGCGACTTCGGCAGCCTACGGCCTTCCCGGCAATCTTCCCCGCTTCGTTCCTTCTCCGGGTCCGTGTTAGTGATGGAATTCTCGAGTCGGACCCGATTTAAAAATGGAAGGTCTCACAGAAAGTCCGTACCCCCCACGGTAGCAGAGTTCACCATAGTTCTAGATCTCCTTCCCCTTTAATTTAGCGAAGCCGGGGTAGGTGCGAGACAACCGGACCGGCGGGGTAGCAACAACGAGTCCTCCCGCGGACAAGCAGTACTCCTCTCGCCGGGATCTTTTGCAGGGGAGGAAACTCTCGAGTTGACCTAAGGTCGAACTCGAGCAACGGCTTCTCGCTCGTATACTTTGTTCGTCGGCGCGAAAAGGGAAACGTCGGTAATCTTGACATTTGTGTTCTCGAATCCTCGTCCAAACCGGATGATCCCATTGTCGGGCAGCTCATCCTTATAAACAACGAAAGTCCAGTCCATCGGTGAAGGAGAAAATCAGCTTTGGGGCTTCCATTTTTGCAGGGTAGATCCCGATTGTCGGTCCCAAGTTATGCTTCTTCTCATCAGGACGAAAAGAAAGGAATCGAAAAGAGTCCGAACACATTCTTGTTCATGTATTTATAAGAAGGAGTTATTTGTTAAAAGAGTCATTCATTAAAAGGGTTTGTTTATTTAGAACAGAATGTTCAAAGGTGTAGAGAAGGTAAGGAATCTGATTCAGAGTTGGAAAGGAAAAGAAAGTCTTATGCAAGACTTCTCGACTAGAAGGATCACTCCTAACTAACACCTATTGGGGGTCCACCCCACCTCAAAAATGAGGTAAAAGGATCTCAGAACCTCTCTGTTTAGGGGTGTCTAAACAGTGGCAGAGGTTTAGTTTTAGAAGTCATAAATTAGGAGATGAGAAAAGTGTTTTGGTTTAGAGGAGTCTTAATTTCCAAGTGTCTCTTTTGTGTTTTAATTAAAGCAAATCTTAAAGTTGATTATAACGACACCGGTTAAGATCCCACGGTTCCATCCTTCCGGCATCATTATTTTTATCGGATTCACTTAGTCCAGATGAATTTGCTAAACTCAACTAAATGAGTTCCACACTTTCATTTAGACCGTGGTAAATCCCGTTAGCAACACGTAGGTTACATCATCCGAGGTATTCTCGATCATCCAACAGGACATTTTAATTTAGTTGTAATTGTAGTTTTGTGTTCTGTTTGTGATTAAATTTCGAGTTGTTTTATATTTTGAAATGTTGTGGCGGTGAATTTTATCTTGTAATGACTTTTAATTTAGTTTTGGTTTCAGTTTTAGGGACTATCCTAAAGGTGTGGGTTTTCATGCAACAGTTGTTTATCATGCAAGAAAAGTAAGTGCAATGTGGTTAAACAAATTGCAATAATGTAAATTGTAAGAAAGTAAATTGCAATAAAATAAAAGCGTACCTGGAGGGTCTTCCCGTCATCCCAAGCTGCACTTAAAACACAATTAGAATATTTAAGCAAGTTCCTAGGTAAGGCTAAGGGAAGGGTTATGGTTTTCTACCATATTCCTAATCCTATAGCTAGTCATTTCCTATGACGTCTAGGTCTTTGTGTTTTGGTTTGAGGACGATTTTCTTCATCAAAGAATAATTAAGTTCAATTGTTCTTATGGACGTCCTATCGTATCGAGGAAGTGCTTAAGACAAATCTTAAACATCTTTTCAATATTTCTAGGATTGTTTTAAGTCCAAATGAATTTAATTACACAAATGAATTAATCGTCCGGAATTCAAGTTTTGTTATCTTGCTCAGCTGAACTAGGACATTTGAATATCCTATAAGTGAAGTAGCATTTCATTTAACGTTCGTTTAGGAGTTATGATAACCAAAGCTCTCGAGGGCAAATTGGTGTTCAAATGGTTTATGATTTAATTTCAGTTATCGGGTTTAAATTTGGAATAGTTGTTCAAGTTGCTTCATATTTATTTTTTAATTTCTCATGTCTTAGGTAATGTTATTTAATTCAATTTCATTTAACTTTAATTTAATTTAATTTAATTTAATTTTAATTTAATTTAATTTAATTCAATTTAGTTTGATTTGATGTTAAATTTACTTAGTTTAATTTGATTTAATTTCCTTTAATTTAATTTAATTTGATTTAACTTTAATTTAATTTAATTTAATTTAATTTAATTTAATTTAATTTAATTTATTTGATTTAATTTAATTTAATTTAATATTTTTTAATTAAATTTAATTTAATTTAATTTAATTTAATTTAATTTAATTTAATTTGATTATTTAATTTAATTTAATTTAATTTAATTTAAATTTAATTTGATTTTTAATTTTAATTTTACTTGAAAAATTTAAAAAGAGTTTAATAATTTAACTTTTTAACTTAATCCTTTAACATTTTAAAATTCAAATTTGAGTTATCATTTTTAATTAGGAATTAAATATTATTGAAATGATTAATTTAGGGATTTTTAAATTAAAGAACAAATCTCTTCCTAAAAATATCCCTATTTTAATAGTTCCAATTTTATTATTCTTCCCAAATTTAATCAATTATTTAATTAAAGTTTATTTCAATTATTTTAAATTGTTTAATGGGTTTCTACCCTTTAATTGTTTAAATTTCAATCATCCAAGTCAGATTAAGATCAAATATTTTACTTGTTAATTTTATTAAACCTAAAGTTTTAATTAAGGGTTAAAATTTTTTAATTACCATTTTGCCCTTCAAGCTTAATAATTTCATAACTCACTAAATTGAGCTCAAATGAACTTGAAATTTTTATGTGACTTCACTCATATGCCAATAAAGACATGAGAGGAGAAAATGTGATTTTTCTATACTTAATTTATTTATGTAATTATTTTTGGTGGAAAATAAGAATTCCCAAGGAAAATTTAATAATATGACCAGACAAAGTTTCTGTCCTTAAGAAAATTATGGGACATTTCTAATGACCGAAGACCACTTGGACCAATTTTGGTGATTTTTTGAATTATATTATTTTTATTATAATTATTTTAATTTTTGGAGTATTAATTAATTTAAAAAATAAAATAAAGGTTGAAAAATGAATTTTATATTTTTCAAAAATCTCTCTGATATCAAGGAAATCAGAGAATCAATTTTTGCAATTTTCTGATTTTTCTTTGATTTATTATAATTATTTTAGTGAAAATGCTAGAAAATACATTTTTTTTAATTTTAAAATTACCCTAGGGCTTTAAAATTTAATATCTCATAAAATAGACCTAAGAAAAATATGGGGTTTATTCCTAAGTGATTAAAATTCAAAATGTGACATTTTGGTGAATTTTATTATTTTTATGATTTTTATTATTTTTTAATTATTAAAATATTAAAATAATATTAAAAATCAACTTTTTTAGATAATTTAAATTTTAATTTTCTTAAATTACCCTGATATCAGAGTGGCTCCAAAACCAATTTGGTGAATTTTTAAAAAGTATTTTGAAAGTTATGAATTTTTAAAGTTTAAAAGGACTAAATGGCTTAATCAACCCAATTAGTAGGGCTAACCAGGTCCAATGACATCAAATTTTTATGGTGGGTTCCTCGTATCCTAAAGGTCAGTGGAGAATTGATTTCAAGTCAATTTGATGTATGGTTAGCTCTAATTAATTAGGGATCTATTTTGGGTGTTTAAGCCAATTAGGGTTATTCCAAGTGAATTAATTCAAAAGCTATTTTTCCTAGTGTCCTCTGGTCATAAGAGACATCACCAAATTTTCCTAGAATTTATTTCACAACATGCTAATTATTGGAATTAAAATACTCAAAACGAGTAACATGAATTTGAAAAATCAATAACTTTTCACAGGGATGGCCTCGACTTTGGAAAATTCGGGGAATGTTCCCAAGTTCGGAGGCTTCAAAAGCCCTATGGTCTCATGCCATGGTGAATTTCCTATATGCATGGAGAATTAAAACAATGCAGGGGGTAAATAAATTATTAAAAATAAAATACTTAAAGAAATTAAATGATTTCTTTTCCACATTATTCTCCTCTGTTCACTGAGCAAGGGGGTATTTTTATTTTATTTTTATGATTTTCCTACACAAAGTTATGAATTTTTAAAGTTTAGGGAATTAAATAAATAGAAAAAATCCCTATTTTTCTATTTAAGTGACGCGACACCAGCTCAACCTCGGCATCTCCGAATGCACACGCGTCGCGCTCCCATTCGGCGCCGCCGCTTGAGTCAGCAGCCCGGGTCCCGTGGTTCACGTACCATCTACTGGTCCGACGCCATCTGAGCCGTCCGTCCACACGTGTATTGAATGAACGGCATCCGTTCATCGTCTCCAAGCCTCCTAACCCGAGAACCATCCATCTTCTAGGCCTAAGATCTCACTAGATACTTGACCAATTTTAACGTTCTTATGCTCTATGGATTCGTCTCGAGAAGACGAACACATCCATACGGTTTATGTGCCATGAAATTGGCTTAATGAAAATGGAGAATGTTTAGAAGCTCGTGAAGAAGAGTGAGGCCATACCTATGCTCAGAGAAGTGTGGCTTCGATCTGAGGGTTGTTTCACCTTCG
The DNA here is from genome assembly GCA_022702705.1 of Papilionanthe hookeriana x Papilionanthe teres. Classification (NCBI taxonomy): domain Eukaryota; kingdom Viridiplantae; phylum Streptophyta; class Magnoliopsida; order Asparagales; family Orchidaceae; genus Papilionanthe; species Papilionanthe hookeriana x Papilionanthe teres. The sequence continues at coordinate 92,677,267 of CM040422.1, forward strand.
ATTGGATCTCAACAAGCTCCATATGAAGTCTCCCGGTCCGGTGAATTGCTCAGGTAGGATTTCGACCACAACCGATCACAAAGCTTGGAGGCTGGAGCAACTGGGTGGCCTGGAGATGGGGCTTTCAGTGGGGAACTTCTCCTCTTGGTCCAATGAAGGTGTAGGACCAGTCAATTTGAGGATTAGCTCACTGTGGCAAAGTTTCCTAGTTTTTGGGCTAATGTTTGAGCTCAAAATTGAACTCAGCTGGAGGGAATTAGGGCTGGAATTCAGTGGGGATCAAATGCTCTATGTATGGGGAGTAGTCTGGAACAATTTTGGCAGAGTTTCCTTAAGGTTTTTTTCAGCACCTCTCATGGCCGAGAGGGGTGGTGTTTAAATAGAGAGGGTGGAGGGCCTCCCGTGGAGAGTTAGGGCTTGGGATCAGCTACTTAAGTCAAGGGCAGAACAACCATGGTGGCCATTGGGCATGGGGCAGCTCAGCAAGGTAGAATCCCAAAGTTGGCTCACATGTGAGCTCTCGGCCATGGTGTTTTCCGGCGACTTGGTGGCTGGCCGGCCGAGCATTGGTCACCATCTTGTTCGGTGGGTCGTGGCCGGGGTTTGGTGCATTCAATCGAGGTTTGACATGTGTAAAGTGGTTGAATCAAAGTAGAAAGGGGAAGGGCCATTTTGGCTTATTTCGGTCAACCCATGCAAATGGGTTGGGTGCACCTCCCCAAGACTCCGCTTGGGCTGAGGAGGTCAGGTGGGTCAATCTCCCATGTGTGGTGGAGTCTCCATCAAGGATTAGGTGGCAAAGCATGGTTTAGAGTGTGACATGCTTAAGGTAAAAAAAAGGCTTAAGAAGGATTAGGAAAGGGGGTCCTCCTTTTTCCATTAATGGCTTGATCACATGTCAAACCCTCCATGGCTTCATGTGGCTTGTCCATGGCTTGCATGGCTTGTCTTTGGCTTGGGGAAAAGCTTGGTCAATTTCATGAAAATGGATTTTAAGAATTTTTGGTAATTTGATGGAAATTTGTATGAAACTTGATTTGGAATGATTTGATGATGAATTTAGGACTTAGGTATTGAGTTTAATTGAAATTATGATGAGGGGAAATGTCATATGGGCTTTGAGACCAATTTTGGGCCTTTGGATGTGGTAAAAGATGGGCTTTTAAAATTGTTTAAGGAATGGGCCTTTAAGTTTAAAAATGAATTTATGGATGGGAATTTTGTAAAGAGGTTGGGCCAAATAATTGTTGGGTTTAGCTCATGGATGTGTCATGAGTGACTTGAAGCAAATTGGGGGTGATTTGGGTTTGAATTGGGTTGAATTTGGGCTCTTTAGGTGAATGGGCCAATATAGGCCAAAATGGGTTAAGTTGGGCCAATGTTGGGCTAGGGTTGAAATTGATGTAAAATTAATGTTGAGAAATGTTTATGGGAGAGAGGTTTTGACTTTGGTTGGGCTTTGATTTTGGGTTTTGGGCTCATTTGGGTTAGGTTTGGGTTTAGGTCAAAATTGGGCCTTTTAGCTTTGGATTGAATTTGAGTGGGGTTTGGGTCTAAATTTTGGGCAAATCATGTTAGTGTTTTGCTTGTGGGGATGCTAAGGAAGACTTAGAAAAGATTTGGGGTTAATTGGAGTTGAATTGGGTGAGTTTGGGTTAGGTTTGGGTCATGAGTCCAAATTGGGCTTTAAGGCCAAAAGTGAAATTGGATCCAAATGTCAATCAAATTGGACTTGGATTTGGTCTATATTGGTGTTGGGAATGTTGAATTGAATTTTAGGATTGAATTGGACCAGAATTTGGGTCAATTGGGTAGGTTTGGTTTGACATTGGGTTCACTTAGGGTTAAAATGGGTCAAATTAGGGGTTTTGACAAAAGTAGGGTAAATTGACAAAATTGGCCCATGGTGTAGTTGAATAAAATGAAATTGGGAATATTTGGGATTTTCTGGAATTTTCTAGGAATTTTCGGAATTTTTGGATTTTTTGGGTCAAGGGGGGCATTTTGGGTATTTGGAGGGTATTGGGAGGTATTTTTGGAATTCTTGGTATTTTTGGCTATGGATGATAAATTTGAGTGATGTGGAAATGTTTGGGATTGATTTTGAGGAATTTTGGGTGATTTGGAAATTTTGCAAAAATTTGGGTAATTTCAAGGGTTTTTGGTAAGTGGCGGTACTGTAGGGTCCCTGGGTCAAAAATTTAAAATTTGAAAAATTGAAGATTGGGTGAATATAAGTGGAATGAAATCATTTTGGTTGAGCCATGAAGCCATATCAAGCCCACATGAGCCATGAAGGGACTCATTTGAGGCATTCACTATGTTGTTCCTAACCCTCTTAGCCAAGGGTTTAGGGGTTAAGGACCATCCATGTGAATCACCTACATGAGTCGGGAGGTCAAGTTAGGTATGGGTGTGGTTTTAGGAGGTGTGTGAAAGTGTAGTGTATGAGTGTAGTGTGTGTGTAAGTCAGCCCCTTCACTGCACTGGGCCACCCAGTAGGGGCCCCGAGGCCAAAGAGTCCTATAGGAACTCATCCTTTAAACTTCCACATTTGATTTCAACCCTCTAGGTGATTAGGGGTCTACGATCAAGTTTGTGGAGTTTGCGGGGAGTTAAGAAGTGGTTTGAATTTCTAAAAGGTGGTGGATCCCAATTCTAGTCCTCTAAGATAGTCAAAGGAAAAGCCTAAGGCTAGATCCTAAGTACTAAAGAGAAGAAGAGAAGACCTCATCAAAAATGAGGTCAACACCCGGTTAAATTTTTTTTTGGTTAATCTTCCGATCATGCCATAATTTCATTTTCTCTTTATAAATTATATTATTATTATAGGATTCACTTCTTAATTCTTTTAATTCATTCATCTGTAATAATCTCTTCTCACTAGCTTCATTTAAATTATAATTAAATTCTTTAATCACCCAGTTCACTTTGTATTTTAATTCTACTCGTAAGTGCCAAGTCTTTCCATAAATAAGCCTGTAAGGAGTCATTCCGATCGGAGTTTTATAAGCAGTCCTGTAAGCCCATAATTCAGTGCCTAGTCTTGTAGACCAATCTAATCTATTAGGGTATATAGTTTTTTCTAAAATTTATTTAATTTCCCGATTAGAAACTTCAGCTAGTCCACTGGTTTATGGATGATAAGCAGTTAAAATTTTATGAATAATATTAATTTTTTTACTAATTTGTGAATATATTTATTCCTAAAATGGGATCCTCTGTCAGTGATAATCACTCTCGGCATTTCATATCTTGTAAAAATATTTTTCATTAAAAATTTTGAAACACTCTTAGCATCACAACGAGGTAAGGCTTGTGCTTCAATCCATTTAGAAACATAATCAACAACAACTAATATATATGAGTTTCCAAATGAAGGAATAAATGGTCCCATGAAATCTAATCCCCAAACATAAAAAATTTCAACTTCTAATATAAAATTCAGAGGCATTTCATTTCTTCTAGATATATTACCTACTCGTTGGCATTTATCACAAGTTTTGACATATCTATAAACATCTTTAAATAGAGTAGGCCAATAAAATCCATATTGTAAAATTTTATAAGCAATTTTATCCGTTCCAAAATGTCCTCCAAATTCAGAATCGTGACATTTTTGAATAATCTGTTCAGTTTCTTCATAAGGCACACATCTTCTAATAATTAAATTCATACATTGCTTATACAAATATGGTTCATCCCAAAAATATGTTTTAGCATCATGAATGAATTTTTTCCGTTGTTGCAGAGGTAGCATGGGTGGTAAAATATCACTTACAATACAATTAACTATATCAACATATCATGGTATTTTCCACTCATTTATATTATAAAGTTATTCGTCAGGAAAATTGTCTGTAATTTCATTGTCAGTGTCAGATAATTCACAATATTCTAGTCTTGATAAATGATCTGCAATTTGATTATCAGTTCCCTTTCTATTAATTATTTCAAAATCAAATTCTTGCATCAGTAATATCCATCTGATTAATCTTGGTTTGGTATCCTTCTTTTGAATTAAATATTTAATAGCAGAATGATCAGTATGCACAATACATTTAGTTCCAATTAAATAAGATCTAAATTTATCAAAAGCATATATAATTACTAATAACTCTTTTTTTGAAACTGTATAGTTGATTTTAAATTATTAAGAGTTTTACTAGCATAATATATAACTTTAAAAATTTTATTATACCTTCGTCCAAGAATAGCTCCTATAGCATAATCACTAGCATCACACATAAGTTCAAATAGTTTCTCCCAATTAGGTGAAACTATTATAGGTGCTGTGATTAATTTATCTTTTAATCAATCAAAAGCATTTAAGCATTCTGTACTGAATTCAAATTGTCCTTTCTAAAAGTTGGCATAGAGGTTTAGTAATTTTTTAAAAATCTTTTATATAACGCCTGTAAAATCCTGCATGTCCAAGAAAACTTCTTACCCCTCTCACTGTAGTAGGAGGTGGTAATTTAGCTATAACTTGAATATTTTACAGGGTCTACTTCCATACCATTTTTTGAAATTTTATGCCCTAATACACATCCTCCTGCAATCATAAATTGACATTTCTCCCAATTTAGAACTAAGTTAGTTTTTTTCGCATACCTCTAAAACTTTTTCAAGATGATCCTAGCATGTGTAAAATGATGTTCCAAATACAGAAAAATCATCCATAAATACTTATATTCCATCATCAATTAATTTACTAAATATAGACATCATACATTTCTGGAATGTTGTAGGTGCATTACATAATCCAAAAGGAATTCTTCGAAAAGCAAATGTTCTATAAGGACAGGTAAATGAAGATTTCTCTTGATCCTCGGAGCAATAGGAATTTGATGATAACTGGTATATCCATCTAAAAACAAAAATATTTGTGTCCGGCTAGTTTATCCAACATTTGGTCTAAAAAAGGTAAAGTGAAGTGATCTTTCCTGGTGGCTACATTTAATTTTCTATAGTCAATACATATATGCCATCCAGTAACATGTCTTATAGGTATTAAATCATTATTTTCATTAGCTTCAACAGTCACTCCTCCTTTCTTAGGAACACAATGAATTGAGCTTACCCAAGCACTGTCCGAAATAGGATATATAATACCATTATCTAACTATTTTAATATTTCCTTTTTGACTATATCTTTCATTATTGAGTTTAATCTCCTTTGTGGATCAACTCTTGGTTTATGTTCATTATCTAAAATAATTCTGTGTATAAAGATTGAAGGACTAATTCCTTTTATATATGTTAAGGTCCAACCAAAAGTTTTCTTATACTTCTTTAATGTGTCCAGAAGTTTTGGCTCTTGAGATTTGGTTTGTTCTGTCGATATAATAACTAGTAGAGTTGAAGAGTTACCTAAAAATGCATATTTTAAATGAGTAGGTAAAATTTTTAACTCAAGTTCAGGATGGTTTACAATCGATGGAACTATATTGTTTTCAGCATTTTCCGTATTATCCAACATTTCAAATATTTCTTGTATATAATCTAATTCTTCATTGTCTGTTTCTTTAATTAATTCTATATTTTCTATTTCTAGTTTATCTTCAAAGTATTTTTTAAAATGTTCATTTTACAGATGTTCAAGAATTTCCATTCGAAAACATTCATCATATTTTTCTATAGCAATATATTTCATTAATTTCGCAATGTTAAAAGTCACTTTTTGATCATTTACTCTCATAGTTAATTCTCCTTTTTGAACATCAATCATAGCTTTTCCGGTAGCTAAGAAGTGTCTTCCTAAATTTGTGGGTATTTCTTTATCTTTCTCCATATCTAAAACAATAAAATCCACTTGAAAGATAAATTTATCCACTTTTACTAACAAATTTTCAATAACTCCTTTAGGATATGTCACTGAACGATCAGCTAACTGAAGAGTTTCTGAAGTAGGTGAGACTTCTCCCAATTCTAATCTTTTAAAAATTGATAGAGGCATAAGATTTATGCTGGCTCCTAAGTCACATAAAGCTTTTCCATAAAATTTTTCTCCAATAGCGCAAGATATAGAGAAACTACCAGGATCTTTTAATTTCTCAGGAAGCTTTTTCTAAATAATTGCACTACACTCTTCGCTAAGTGCAACAGTTTCATTGTTTGTGAATTTTCTTTTTTTATTTAAAATATCTTTCATAAATTTCACATAATTGGGCATTTGTTTTAATGCTTCTACAAAAGGAATGTTTACCGTTAATTTCTTCAGGATTTCAAGAAATTTAGAAAATTACTTATCTTTTTTTATGTTGCTTTAGTTGCTGAGGAAATGGTGATGGAGGTTTTTCTACAAAAATGTTCATAAGTATTAGTGAATATTCTGAATTTTTATCTTGCTGATCCTTCTCTTTTTCAGTTTCCACTTTCACTTTCTCACTTTTCGTTTCTTTCTGTATTCTAGTTTCTAACTCTTTTCCACTTCGTAGCTGTATCGCTTTAATTTATTCTTTTCCTTGATCTTTAGGATTTATTTCCACATTACTAGGAAAAGTTCCAGCAATTCTATTGTTAAGTGCAGTAGTGATATGTCCAAGTTAAGTTTCAATATTTTTAATTGCAGTTCCTTGATTTTGTAATTGGTTTCCTTGAATTTGTAACTGATTACCTTGATTTTGCAAATGGTGACCCATATTTAATATTAATTCTTCCATAGATAACTTCTTAACCTTAAATTGAGAGTTATTATTAAATCTATGTGAATAAGAAGGTTTTTGGTTTTCCTAATGGGTTTACTGAGTTCTTCATCCATTGCTGAGTAGCAGAGTTATTATTCCAATTAAAATTTGGATGGTTCTTCAACCAAGGTTATAAAAATTTGCATAAGGATTATTGGGTCTATTATTAATAGCATTTAAAGTGTCATATGAAGATTGAGCATCTATAAGTTGTCTAGATGAATTTTCTTCTATTATATTAGGAGAATAATTCATTCCAAAATGATCTAATTTCTTGGATATAGCAGCAATTTGAGAAGCTAACATAGAAATTGCATCAGAGTCATGTATACTGGCTATTTTTTTAGGATTTAACCTTTCAGAAGGCCATTGAAAATTATTGGTAGCCATTTCTTCAATTAATGAATAAGCCTCATCAAATGGTTAGGACATTAATGATCCTCTAGTAGCAAAATCTATCATAGATCTAAGAGATCCTACTAATCCATTATAAAAAGTTTGTATAATTAACTAATCTGGCAACGCATGATGTGGGCATTTCCTAAGAAGATCTTTAAATATTTCCCAAGCTTCGTATATTGATTCTCCGTCAAACTGACTAAAAGAAGTTATGTCATTTCTAAGCTTTACAGTTTTTGAAGGCACAAAATATTTGGATAGAAATTTTTGTAATAATTCTCCCCAAGGTTTAATAGATCCATGTGCTAAAGAATTTAACCACATTTTAGCCTTATCCTTTAAAGAAAAAGGAAAAAGCCTAAGTTTAACAGTGTCATTAGATACTTCGTCATATTTAAAAGTAGCACATAGTTCTAAAAAACTAGCAAGATGTAAATTAGGATCTTCGTTTGGTGAACCACTAAATTGATTATTTTGTACCATTTGGATAATTGCAGGTTTAAGCTCGAATGAATTAGCCACTACATCAGAGTTTTGGATAGTTAAGTGAATTACATCTAATGTAGGGTTAGTGTAATCTCTTAAAGGTCTTGGTTGGTTTATATTTTCAATTTCTAGATTATTTTCCATTTGAATTAAATTTTAAATTTCTCTTTTTTGTTTTCTAATTCTTTTAATAGTGCGCTCTAATTCTGAATCGTAAGGGATTAAACTTTCAGTTCACATACAATTTTTAAGTAGATTTTAAAAATAGTCTGTTACTCTAGTAATTATCTTTAATAATTATTTTTTTAATTACCTTTAATAATTACTTTACTTCCCCGGCAATCGCGTCAAAAACTTGACAGCCTCGAGAGAGAGCAGGGCAGAAAGTGAAGGTTGTATATGTTGGTTAAGCTTTTATAAATATTATAAATGTTTTTCAAAGTAAAATAGCAATTGTGCTCCCTCCCATTTTATCAACGTAAGTATACGTATCATTCAAGTAATAAAGGGCTCTAATGGAGTCCTAGATATCGATCCCACAGGGAGGTTAGAGACTTAAGGACTAATTTCAGCAAATGCAATTACTAATTTAGTATACAGAAATAACGAATGCTTATACTAAACTCTATTTCTTAAAGATTAAATAAAAGATTATAATTTTGAAAAGTATCTTTCTCCTTTTTAAGAGAATTAAGTGAATAAATAATTAAATTAGTTAGAATTATATTATTCCAAATAGGAGCATTCTTATTCTTTACCCTTTGGTCCAGGTGCAAAGAACATTGAATAGTCCTATGTTCGGTTACTGAATCTGCGGCTAGGCTAGGAGGATACCGGCTGCCACTTCAGAGCTCCCACATTCCCCTCGCCCGAGGGCTAACATCTACACTTCAACTCCCAAACGATAGGATTGAATTGAATATTTTAGTCTGTCACACTAAAATGTCCAATTCTACTCCCGATAATTAATATTTCCCTATTTATTTGCACCCTCCTTCCAAAGCTTTTAACTTCCCTGAATCTCGGATGTAATCTTTACTATAGTTGATAATTCAACATATGTTAACAATTCAATTGCCAAATTGAAAGTAAATTAAGATTTAAGTAAAAGATTATCACAATTTTGTTTAATATTTTTAGGCATAACTGATTTAATTCTTCATTTCACCAAATATCAACAACAAGGAGAAAGACAAAGAAAACTACTCATAATGCATAGGAAGAATAACACAAAACTTGGTTTTCATTTAATATTATAAAACAATAAATAAAAAACTTATCTCGAATCTTGTCCCCAAGCAGACTCCTTGAAGTTCCTTTGACTCTTCATTCTTGTACAACACAATTAATTACCAAAACACTAAATAAAACACTAACTCTCATTAAAGACACTACTAGAGAACACACTACGACTACTTTTTTGGCCTAAACTCGTGTATATTTAAAGAAGAAGGAATATATCCAAAGGTTGCTTAAGCATCTCTTCAAAAAGCGTCCAGATTCAATATATTTGGCTTGAACTGACATCCTCGCCGTCGGCGGGCTCGATCTCGCCTTCGGTGGGCTTCTAAAACAATGGTTAACTGCCAAGGCTCGCTGTCGGCGGGCTCGATCTCACCGTCGACGGGCTCCTTTATAATATATTTAAAACTTTCGGGAAAATCTCGCCGTGAGCGGCTTCTTCCTCGCCGTCAGTAGGATAGTTCAATTTTCATCTTTTTTAGTCCTTTTTGTTCCAGATTCGTTCCTTTTTGCTCTTTTTGCTCCCATTACCTATAAATCTTTATTTCTGCAATAAAACATAAAAATACCTTTCTTTACATTGCAATTTCATATAAAATCGGTATAAATTTCTTAATATATTTTCTTGTGGTCACATTTGACATATCGTCATTTCAACATATCAACAATAGTTATCAACATTTGACACATCGACATTTCGACCTTTGACATTTATCGACATTTGAGATATCGAGTTTTCGACATTTCGACATTTGTAATATCAATAATGGTTATCGACGTCTGACATATCGACATTGCGACATTTGACATATTAACGTTGGACACTCATCCTCTCCTTTACTTTCACATGAAAGTCCTTTCTTGACACGGAAATGACTTTCCTCTAACAAAATATCGACATTTGATATTTCGAGAATTGGAATATGACATCTATTTTCTCTCCCCGGTTATTGGAAGTAAGTCATTTTCCTGACATAGAAATCATGACTTTCCTCTAACTGATATTGACATTTCAAGAAATGGAATATGACATACATTTCTCTCTCTGGTTATTGGATGTAACTCCTTTCCTGACACAGAAATCATGACTTTCCTCTAACTAATATCGACATTTGAGAAAAGGAATATGACATCAATTTTCTCTCTCCAATTATTGGATATAAGTTCTTTCCTGACACAGAAATCATGGCTTTCCTCTAACTAATATCGACATTTCCAGAAATGAAATATGACATCCATTTTCTCTCTTCGGTTATTGGATGTAAGTTTTTTCCTGAGATGGAAATCATGGCTTTCCTCTAACTAATATTGACATTTCAGGAAATGGAATATGATATCAATTTTCTCTCTCCGATTATTGGATGTAAGTCCTTTCCTGACACGAAAATCATGGCTTTCCTCTATAGTATTGACATTTCGAGAAATGGAATATGATATCCATTTTTGCTCTTTAATTATGGGATGTAAGCCCTTTTCCTGACATGGAAATTATGACATTCCTTTAACTAAATATCGACATTTGGAGAAATGAAATATGACATCCATTTTCTCTCCCCAGTTATTGGAAGTAAGTCCTTTTTCTGACACGGAAATCATGGCTTTCCTTTTACTAAATATCGACATTGTCATTTCGAGAAATAGAATATAACATCCATTTCTCTCTCCAATTATTGGATGTAAGTCCTTTCCTGATACAGAAACTATGCATTTCCTTTAACTTAATATCGACTTTTACATTTCGAGAAATAGAATATGACATCCATTTTCTCTATCTAGTTATTGAATGTAAGTCCTTTCCAGATATGAAAATCATGAGTTTCCTTTAACTAAATATCGACATTGACATTTCGAGAAATGGAATATGACATCCATTTTTTCATTCCGATTAATGGATATAAGCCTTTTCGTGACACAGAAATTATGACCTTCCAATAAATACCCTTATCAGAACCAACATATGAAACATCTGAATTCTTTAGGAACAGTATGACAACCACTCCTTATGAGACATTTCTTCAGACCACTTCAGTCAACGCCAATATCTACAACATACTTATGCAGTATTCCACACATATTGAGGGCCCTTTTATGACCTCATTTTTATGACAGGTCAACCTTTAGACCTTAAAAGTCAATCTTGGTCAAAATGGTCCATTCTGACCCAATGACCAACCCTATGGACCCCATAGGTCAATCTTTCGACCTAAAAAGTCAACTTTGGTCAAAATGGTCAATCCTGACCCAATGACCAATCCTGTTGACCCAATAGGTCAACCTTTTGACCCAAAAGTCAACCTTAGTCAAAATGGTTAATCCTGACCCAATGACCAACCCTAATGACCTAATAGGTCAACCTTTTGACCCAAAAAGTCAACTTTGGTAAAAAAGGTCAATCCTGACCTAACGACCAACCCTGTTGACCCAATAGGTCAACCTTTTGACCTAAAAAATTAACTTTAGTCAAAATGGTCAATCTTGACCCAATGACCAACCCTGTTGACCCCATAGGTCAACCTTTTAACGTAAAAAGTCAACTTTAGTCAAAATAGTCAATCCTGACCCAATAACCAACCCTATTGACCCCATAGGTCAACCTTTTGACTTAAAAGTCAACCTTGGTCAAAATGGTCAATCCTGACCCAATGACCAACCCTATTGACCCCTTAGGTCAACATTTTGACATAAAAAATCAACTTTGGTCAAAATGGTCAATTTTTTACCAAATGATCAATTATTGATCCAATGACTAGTTTAAGACCATAAAATGACAAAATTAATCAAATAATTAATTTCAAAATTATTTTGTTTAATTAAAAGAAGTTGACTAATAATTTAATTTTCAATATTTTAATTAAATAAATGACATAATTAATTAAAATGAAAATTAAATTAAAAATCATAAAGTGACAAATTGCACCAAAATGAAATGAAAAATGACAAAATGAATGAAATAATTGTTTCAAAATTATTTTAATTAATTAATTGGCTAATGATTTAATTTTAAAAAAATTTAATTAATGTCATAATTAATAAAAATGAAAAATTAAAATCAAAAGCCATAAAATGATAAAATGCACAAATTAATTAAAAATAATTGAATTAATCAAATAATTAGTTACAAAATTATTTTTAACTAATTAATTGACCTATAATTCATTTTTCACATTTTAATTAATGACATAATTAATTAAGATGAAAATTAAACTGAAAAGTCATGAAATGAGACAAAATTCAATTTTAATGACGTGAATATTAATTAAATAACTAATTTGGAATTATTTTCAATTAATAATTGATTAATAAAATAATTTCCAACATTTAATTAATGACATAATTAATTAAAAATGGAAATTAAATCAAGAGGGGTATTAAATGGAATTTTAAACCTATGACATTATGATTTTCTAAAAATTCCAAAACTCCTTTATGAAATCACACATGACCTTATATGGGTTAGACACAACCCATATAAAATGGAAATAACCCATGGATGACCCATCATGCATCACATTAACTATGGTTATAAAAAATCATCATGAAGGGAAGTGAGGTGTCATCCTCTCCTAAACTTAAAATATGACTCATCTCCTCCATCAAGATGAGGTGGCTCGTCACTTTGGGTGCCTCATGAACTCACCAATGAGCGTAAAACACTAAGTAAATTCTCTTGGATACCATGCTTAACCCATGTTATCTTTCATCGTGACAAAATTATTAAATTATTTTAATGAGAGGATTGTGTCATCCCCTTATTAAAAATTAAATGACATCTAGGAAGGAGAAGAGCTTGCCATCTTGACTCACCATCCACCTCCTAGACTACCCAATAGAGGAAAACAAGAATCTAACTCATGCCACACCATTGTTAGAAGCCATTATGGCTAAGGCATCCATGGGATGACTAAGTAGCTACTATGTCACCATTCCCCTAAATCAAACAAATAAATTTGGAAATCGCCTAGGGGAGGTGAATTCAGCAAGGTTCATCAAGCCCAAGCCACCTCACAAGGGGTCCAATGAGGGCAAGACATGATCCAAACTCAAAGCCTTCACCATGGTAAAGCCTATGATGTCTAGGCTTGGAGATTGGCAATTTATCATTGCCATAGCCAAAAGTTTTCCCCCAAGACATTAATGAGGCAGATAACAACTCCCCCAAATGATCCTCATTAGTGAAAACTCAACCATAGCCATTTCCATGGCTATAAAAGCCTTCTACCCGAAACCATAAGGGAAGTGAGAAAAAAATCCATAGAAACCTATAGGCTGCCCAAATCCCTTAGCTCCCAACACAAAAAGTCTTGCTAAGGACCTCAGCAACCTATTCCAACCAAGATCAAGTGATAAGATCAGCCCAATCAAGTCAATTTGGCCAAAAACTAAAATCAGACCAAACCTAGCCACTTTGCCAAAATTTCTCATCAAGGCTAGCTACAAAACCAAATTGAAGTGACAAAGATCTTCTTTGGGAGTCCTAGAAGCTGACCATCAAGGGTGATTAAGCTCAAGATTGTTGTGGCCAAGGTATGGATTTATTCTGTCCACAATAATGCACATAATCGAAAAATCATGGGTTAAACTAGCCCATAAATGTATCATCACCGTATAGATATAATCTATATGTCCAGATGATTCCATAGGTATTGAGAAATGAGTGAGATATTGAGCTTTGAAGTTGGACGGTTCGAATATTTTTCGAATTTTTGGGGATTTATCTCCGCCGTCCGTTCCTGTGTTTCGGAACAGACCGTGCTGATTTTGCCTACTCGTGTTCGGTATCCGGATCCGCGCACCGGAACATCTTGGCCGCTCGACGATACGGGGACACGTGGCAGCTCCTCGTTTTTCTGGGCTAGGTTAATTCAGATTAACCTTAAAAAAATAAAAAATGCATATCTTTTTATCCGGAGCTCCTAAAAATAAAATAAAAATACCTCTAGAAAGCTCATGAAGAGAAGAAAATTATGAGACAAAATAATAATTTTATTCTCAGTATTTAATTTTTAAATAATTAAATACTCTCTAGAGTATTTTAATTATTAAAAATTATTTACAAATCAGAAAAACGTGAAATTTTTAAGGAAGAACCTTTAAGTCCTTAGACACATCTCTTGATTTTTTTTAGGTTAGGATAGCTCTCTAGGATGTGATTTTCTAATTTCCATGAAATTTTGTAATTATTTTCAAAAAATAATTATAAAATTTAAAAATTGGAATTAAAATTCAAAATGATTGAGAATCTTAAGGTGACAGATAGCAATCCTAAAACAACAAATTCTCAAGCTATCAAATCAATCTAAAAAGTCATTTCAAAATAAGGTTAAGATTTATTAATTATAAAATTAATTTTTCAAAACCTTTTCTTAATCCATTTCATAATGGACTAAACCAATGATTAATCCAAACTGAAATGATCTCAAAACAAACAATTATTAGGTTTAAAGACAACTTAAGCCTAATCAAAATCATTAAATGTTAAGGTTTAATACAAAATCAAAACTTTAATTAACTTTAAGGACATATTAAACATAATTAACCCATTAAACCTTAACTAAATAAGGTTTAACACAAAATCAAAGCTTTTAATTAAGTTTAAGGACATATAAAACTTAATTAACCCATTAAACCTTAACTAAATTAGGTTTAATACAAAATCAATACTTTAATTAAGTTTAAAAACATATTAAACTTAATTAATTCATTAAACCTGAACTAAATCACGTTTAATACAAAATCAAAGCTTTAATTAAGTTTAAGAACATATTAAACTTAATTAACCCATTAAACCTTAACTAAATTAGGTTTAATACAAAATCGAAACTTTAATTAAGTTTACGGACATATTAAACTTAATTAACCCATTAAACCTTAACTAAATTAGGTTTAATACAAAATCAAAACTTTAATTTAGTTTAAGTACATATTAAACTTAATTAATCCATTAAACCGTAACTAAATTAGGTTTAATACAAAATCAAAACTTTAATTAAGTTTAAGGACATATTAAACTTAATTAACATCTTAAACATCAGGTTTAAGATAAACCTAAACCCTAATTATGTCTAACCCATTAGACCAAATTAAACCATTAAGTCTTAACTAAATTAGACTTAATCAAACCTAAACCCTGATTAGGTCTAACCAATTATACCTAATTAAACCATTAATTCTTAACTAAATTAGACTTAATAAAACCTAAACCCTTATTAGGTCTAACCCATTAGACCCGATTAAACCATTAAGTCTTAACTAAATTAGACTTAATCAAACCTAAACCATAATTAGGTTTAACCCATTAGACCTAATTAAACCATTAAGTCTTAACTAAATTAGACTTAATAAAACCTAAATCCTAACTAGGTCTAATCCATTAGACCTGATTAAACAATTAAGTCTTAACTAAATTAGACTTAATTAAACCTAAACCCTGATTAGGTTTAATCCATCTTAAAATCAAATAAAAATCAAATTTAAATCATAATTAAGTCTACCACACTATACTTAATTAATCTATTAAACCTTAACCAATTAAGGTTTAGTCAAACTCAAACCAAAAGTAGCTTTTAACTTAGGTTCAACGCAACTTGAACCCATGTTCAACCTTTAACTCAAGCTCAACATAACATAAACCCAAGTTCAACCTTAACTTGTGTTCAACCCATATTGAACTCAAGTCAATATTAAGTCTAAGTTCAACCTAACTTGAACCTACCTCAAACTTAAATCTAACTTGAGTCCAATCCATATTGAACTTAAGTCAACCTTAAGTCTAGGTTCAAGCTAACTTGAACCTAACTTAACTCAAAACCAAATCAAACCTAAACCATAATTAAGTCTACCATTTTAGACTTAATTAAACTATTAAACCTTAACTAACTAAGGTTTAATCAAACTTAAACTCTAATTAACTCTATCACATTAGACTTAAATAAATCACTAAACCTTAATTAACTAAGGTTTAATTCAACCTAAACCATAATTAAGTCTACCATATTAGACTTAATTAAACTATTAAACCTTAACTAACTAAAGTTTAATCAAACTTAAACTCTAATTACGTCTATCACATTAGACTTAGTTAAATCATTAAACCTTAACTAACTAAGGTTTAATCAAACATAAATAATTATTAAGTCTATCATATCAGACTTACCTAAATCATTAAACCTCAACTAACTATGGTTTAATTCAACTTAAACCATAATTAAGTCTACCACATTAGACTAAATTAAATCATTAATCCTTAACTGACTAAGGTTTAATCAAACTTAAACTCTAATTAAGTTTATCACATTAGACTTAATTAAATCATTTAACCTTAACTAAGGATTAATCCAACTTAAACCGTAATTAAGTCTACCACATTAGACTTAATTAAATCCTTAAACCTTAACTAACTAAGGTTTAATCAAACTTAAACTTTAATAAAGTCTACCACATTAGACTTAATTAAACCATTAAACCTTAACTAACTAAGGTTTAATTCAACCTAAAATCCTAATTAAGTCTACCACATTAGACTTAATTAAACAATTAAACCTTAACTAACTAAGGTTTAATCCAATCTAAACTCTAATGAAGTCTATCGCATTAGACTTAATTAAATCATTAAACCTTAACTAACTAAGGTTTAATTAAACTTAAACCATAATTAAGTCTACCACATTAGACTTAATTAAATCACTAAACCTTAACTGACTAAGGTTTAATTCAACCTAAATCATAATTAAGTCTACCACATTAGCTTAATTAAATCATTAAACCTTAACTAACTAAGGTTTAATCAAACCTAAATCTTAATTAAGTCTACCACATTAGACATAATTAAGACATTAAACCTTAATCAAATAAGATTTAATCAATACTAAACCAAGCATAAACCATAATTAAGTCTAACACACTAGACATAATTAGCTAAGTTTTAACTAAATTAAGACTAACTAATTAGGCTTAAATAATGTTTAAACCTTACTCAAATAAATCCCGGTTAAATTAAAGTAGACTTAATTAAAACTTAAGCATTACCTAAAAAGAACTTAGATGGTCGATAATTCTAATTAAGTCTAATTTAGTTAGACTTAATTAACCTTTAAGAACTATTTAAACAAGTCTTAAAACTTAATTATATCTATTCTAATTAATCCTAACTTTTAACTTAAGTTCAAACAAATATGAACTCAAGTTAATTAGATTTAATCTACATTGAATCTAACTTAAGTGCGAACGGACATGAACGCAAGTTAATTCAATCTACATTAAATCTAACTTTAAATTATAACTTAAGTTCAAACATACATGAACTTAAGTTAATTCAATCTACATTTAATCCAATTTTACAAATGAACTTGAATTCAAAATTTAAGTATTAAATTTAATTTGAATTTAAGTCAAAACGTAAGTTTGATCCACATCAAACTTAAACCGACCTTAAATATAAATAAAAGTTTGAACAAACAAAAATCGACCTAATCAATATAAATTTGACATTTCAAAAATAAATCGATATAATCAACATAAATTTGACATTTCAAACAAAAAACGACATAATCGACATAAATTTGACATTTTAAACAAAAATCGACACAATTAATACAAATTTGACATTTCAAACATAAATTGACATAATCAATATAAATTTGACATTTCAAACAAAATCGATATAATCAACATAAATTGACATTTCCAACAAAAATTGACATAACCGACATAAAAATGACATTACAAATAAAATTCAACAAAATTCAACATTAAATCAAAATTTAAAATATAATTAAAAGTTGACATTAATCGACATTTTTAACCAAATTCAACAAACACCGCATTAAATGACAATAATTAACATTTCAAACCAAACTCAATCGACATGATTCGACATAAACCGACATTCAAGATAGCTAAGTCAAACATAGACATTCTACAAATTCTAAGGCAGTGAACATTTCATGATATTATTTCTGACAATGTTTCTTTTGCAGGATGAAGCCAAGTTTTGTTTAGATTTCTTTCACATGTTATAAGGTGTGCAAACTCTATTTTGCAGGACGACATTCTGGAAATGAGACGAACAACAATTACAACAAAGCAACGACATTGACAAAACAAAACAAAATAACGACATTGACAAAACAAAACAAAACACAACAACGACAAAACCAAAACCAAAACTTTTAGGTTAGCCACAAAACCTAAACAAACAACAAAAAAATGACATAAAACCGACATGACAAATTGACATTTAGGATTGATAGTGGGTACATCTTTCCTTAAAGACAAAAATTTCTAGAAAATAAGTGATCAACATTAATCAGAAGTTTTCTTAGACAATTATAAATTTCCTAAGATGTAATTAACTATAGAAGCTTGCTTCTATAGGAGACTTAAATAACCCATCATATCTAAAAATCTCTGGTTAATATTTCATGATCTTCCTTATATAGAAACTCTAAGATATGACATTCTATAATCTACTTTTATGAGGATTATCATAAACATCCTTTTTCTCTATTTTCTATTAGCCCTAAATTTCTTAATTCCTTCATAGGATTTATAGAAATAAGATTAGGGCAGTAAAAAATAGAGTCGCGACTCCTTGACATTGAATTGGTATGGGAATTTATAGCGATGCAAGTTGATTGAAAAGATTTTCATCGCCATCATTAATTCAATCTATTGTAAACCCCCTGAACTTGAATTAGAAAATCTTCCAAATCATTTGAAGTATATATTTTTAGGAGAGTTTTCAACATTACCAGTAATTGTATCCTCAGACTTAAATGAAACTTAAGAATAAAAATTAATGGATACATTAAAAAAGTATAAAAAAAGCTTTTGGATGGACTCTAGCAGATATTAAGAGAATTCATCCTTCGATTTGTATACATAGAATTTTATTAGATGATGAACATAAAAAAAAAAATTGATCCACAAAGGAGACTGAACCCTATAATGAAAGAAGTAGTTAAAAAAGAGATTTAAAAATAGTTAGATACTGAAATTATATATCTTATTTCAGATAGTACTTGGGTAAGTCCAATTCATTGTGTTCCTAAGAAAGAGGAGTAACTGTTGAAGCAAATGAAAATAAAGATATAATACCTATCAGAAAAGTTTATGGATGGTGAATTTGTATTGATTATAGAAAATTAAATATTGCCACTAGAAAAGATCACTTTCCTCTTCCTTTTTTAGATCAAATGCTATATAGACTTGTTGGACTCAAGTACTACTGCTTTCTGGATGGATATACCGGTTACCATCAAATACCTATTGCTCCTGAGGATCAAGATAATATAACATTTACTAGTCCTTATGGAACTTCTGCTTTTCGAAGAATGTCTTTTGGACTATGTAATGCACAATTTAAGGAAACACCAATTATAGATCTTCTTATCCTTTTAGCTTTAACAGTAACCCACAATTTAAGGAAAAGAAGTTGTCTACTAAAGAATTAATGTTGAACATGGGTAACTGATTACAAGCTCAAGGTGTTGTAATTAAGAACCTTGAGAATCAATTAGGACATAGTTTCACTGCACTTAATAATAGACCTTCTGGAGCTCTTCCCAGCAATGTTAAGATCAACCCAAAAGATCAAAACAAGGAGCAATTTATGGTTATTCAAATAATGAGGAAACAAATTAGAAACAAGAGTGCAAAAAAAAGTTGAAGTTAAGAAAGAGAAGGTGGATATTGAAAAAGGTTCTAATAAGATATATGAAGACTTAGAGTATCCAATTGAACCATTAAAGATTACCATTGAGAAACCACCTCCTCCATTTCCTCAAAGATTGAAAAAACAATATAGGGATAACAGATTTACAAAATTTTTGGAAATCCTTAAGAAATTAATGGTAAATATTCCCTTTGTTGAAGCATTAGAGCAGATGCCTGATTATGTGAAGTTTTTGAAGGATATTCTTACAAGAAAAAGAAAATTCACAGATCACGAGAATGTTGCACTTATCAAAGAGTGTGATGCAATTATTCAAAAGAAGCTTCCCCAAAAACTTAAAGACCCTGGTAGTTTCACTATCCCATGTACTATAGGTGAGAAATTTTTTGGAAGAGCTTTATGTGATTTAGGAGATAATATTAATCTTATGCCTTTATCAACTTTCAAAAAATCGGGAATAAGAAAAATTTCACCTACATCTGTGACTCTGTAGTTGGTTGATCGTCCCGTTACTTATCCTAAAGGAGTGATGGAGGATGTGTTAGTAAAAGTGGAAAAATTTATCTTTCCTGTGGATTTTATCGTATTAGATATGGAGGAAGATAAAGAAATTCCAATTATTTTGGGAAGATCATTCCTTGCTACTGAGAGAGAGCTATGATTGATGTTCAAAAAGGAGAATTAACTATGAGGGTTAGTGATCAAGAGGTGACCTTTAACATTCTTAAATTGATGAAATATCCTTTAACCAAAAAAGATGATGAATGCTTTCGAATGGAAATCTGTGATTATTTGAGAGATGACCATTTTGAAAGAAGTGTTAGAAGAGAAAAAAATTTTGAAAATGTCGAGTGTGAGAATGAAAGTGAAATAGAAAATGATTTTGATGTTATGAAGAATGAAGAGTTAGATTATTTTTAGGAAAGATTTGAAATGTTGGATACTATGGAAAGTGGTGATAAAAGTTTAATTCCATCTATCATAAAACCTCTTGAACTTGAGATGAAAATTCTTCCAAATCATTTAAATTATATGTTTTAAAGGAATTACTTACCTTACCAATCATTGTATTTCAGATTTGAATGAATATCAAGAACATAAAATATTAGAGACTTTAAAATATACAAAATGTCTTTTGGTTGGACCTTAGCAGATATTAAAGGAATAAGTTATTCGATTTGTATGAACAAAATTTTATTGGATGAACAACATAAACCTTGAGCTGATCTGCAAAGGAGACTGAATCCATTGATGACAGAAGTAATTAAGAAGGAAATTTTAAAATTGCTTGATACTGGAATTAATTACCCAATTTAAGATAGTGCTTGGGTAAGCCCAATTAATTGTCTTCCTAAGAAGGGAGAAGTGACTGCTGAAGTGAATGAATGGAATAAAATTATACCAATGAGACAAATTAATGGTTGGCGAAGTTGTATTGACTATAGAAAATTAAATGTTGCCACTAGGAAGGATCACTTTCCTCTTCCTTTTCTAGATCAAATGTTGGATAGACTTGTCAGACACAAGTACTATTGTTTTTTGTATGGATTTACTGGTTATCATAAAAAATCTATTGCTCTTAAGGATCAAGAGAAGACTACATTAACTAGCCCTTACAGAACATTTGCTTTTTGAAGAATACCCTTTGGATTATGTAATGCACCTGCAATGTTTTAAAGTTGCATGATGTCTACTTTTGGTAATCTAATTGATAATGGAATAGAAGTACTCATGGATAATTTTTATATATTAGTAACTTCATTTTACATATGTCTGAATAATTTACAAAAAGTTTTGGAGCTTTTTGAGAAAACAAATTTAGCTATGAATTGGGAAAAATGTCAATTTATGGTTGCAGGAGGAATAATACTTGAGCATAAATTTTATGAACTTGTTATGGAGGTAGATCCTGTAAAAATTTAGATTATTGAGAAATTACCACCTCTTACTACTGTGAGAGGGGTAAAAAGTTTCTTAGGACATGCTGGATTCTACAGGCATTATATTAAAGATTTTCGAATATTACTAAACCTTTTTGCCAACTTTTAGAAAAAGATAAGGGATTTGATTTTAATGAAGAATGTTTGAATGCCTTTGAAATATTAAAAGAAAAATTAATCACTGCCCCTATAATTGTATCACCTGATTGGGAGAGACCATTTGATCACCTGATTGGGAGAGACCATTTGAACTTATGTGTGATGCCAGTGATTATGCGATTGGAGTTTCTTTAGGAAAAAAGTATGATAAAATGTTTAAGGTTATTTACAATGCTA
The DNA here is from genome assembly GCA_022702705.1 of Papilionanthe hookeriana x Papilionanthe teres. Lineage (NCBI taxonomy): Eukaryota > Viridiplantae > Streptophyta > Magnoliopsida > Asparagales > Orchidaceae > Papilionanthe > Papilionanthe hookeriana x Papilionanthe teres. The sequence continues at coordinate 92,699,031 of CM040422.1, forward strand.
GTAAAACTCTTCATGAAGCTCAGATTAATTACACCACTACTGAATAAGAATTATTAGCTATATTGTATACCTTTGAAAAGTTTAGACCGTATTTAATTGAAACTAAATGCATAGTGCATACTGACCATTCAATTATCAATTATTTAATGCAAAAGAAGGATGTGAAACCAAGACTGGTCAGATGGATACTTCTAATGCAAGAATTTGATTTTGTGATAGTTGATAGGAAAGGATCTGATAACCAAATTGCGGACCATCTGTCTAGACTGAAGTATTATAAATTATCTAAAATTCAGAAGGAAATTAAAGAAACTTTCCCTAATGAGCAACTTTATACCATTATGGAGAGAAATTTACCTTGATATGCTGATATTGTGAATTATATTATAAGTGATATTGTACCACCTGATTTAACAAGGCAACAACAAAAGAAATTTTGATATGATGCTATATTTTATTTTTTGGATGAGCCCTACCTATATAAATAATGTAAGGATCTTCTTATTAGAAGATGTGTGTCGTATGAAGAAACTGAACCAATTATTTAGAGATGCATGATTCTGAATTTGGAGGACATTTTGGTGCTGATAAAACTGCTTATAAGATTTTGCGATCTGGATTTTATTGGCCTTTTCTTTTTAAGGATGTATACAAATATATAATAACATGTGATCGATGTCAGAGAGTAGTTAATATTTCTAGAAGAAATGGAATGCCTCGAAATTTTACATTAGAAGTTGAAATCTTTGATGTATGGGGATTGAATTTTATGGGACCATATACTCCTTCATTTAGAAATACATATATATTGGTTGTTCTTGATTATCTCTCGAAATGGATCGAAGCAATTGCTTTACTCAGATTTGATGCTCGAAGTGTTTCAAAAAGTATAATGAAAAATATTTTTACAAGATATGGCATGCCAAGAGTAATTATAACTGATGGTAGATCTCACTTTAGGAATTATCATATTCAGAGATTAGTTGAAAAAATTAATATTATTCATAGAATCTCTGCTGCCTATCATCCTCAGATTAGTCGTTTAGCATATGGGAGATTATCGCTATTTGACGGACAAAGATTAAGATTGGGAGATTAGAGACAACGAATATGTAAGTTTTTCTTCTGCATCTTTAAATTTAGTGTAAAAGCAATGACATTACTTCATTTCTGCTAAGTTGCTTCCAACTTTAAACATTAGTAAAGTGATGAAGGAGAGTGTTATTTTAAATTACTGTATTCAAACTGGAAGGACGATCGATATTATTATAATCATCGTGAAATCTGTATTGAGATAGATTGTTCATGAATCTAGAAATGGGCTTGAACATCCTTCCACCATATTTCTTTATTGCAACCAGTCACAAGTTCCATATGAGAGTTGGAAAAAAGTGCTTCTTCCCTGGAGGCCTATTGATCCAACCAATCTTTATGATTGTCAGGCAATAAGAGATGAAAGTGATATGAGCCTCATTGCTGATCAACCATCTCAGAGTTCACAACCTATTCATCCTTACTTGCTTAAAACTTCTAGAGTGATTCCGACAAAGATAAAAAAGTTGGAGAAAGAGGTACGAAATTTTATGAATGCTATTAATAATATGTCTGATTTATTTGATCACTTGGATTGAAGGATGAAAGAACAAATTGATCATACTGGGAAAATTGAAGTGAATTTGATAAACTTGTTGAAGAGAAATTTCGTAATTGCCGAGGATTCATTTGATGAATTCACGTATTGTCCCTTCTATAATCTGTTTGTGCATCATAAATATTAATGAGATATCAGAGGACATAATTTGTTTGGAGAATGATGAGGGGTAGTGACTCTCTTAGTATTTAGTATTTGGCATTTATATGTTTTGGTGTGCTTAGTGTTGACTTGCTTTACTTTGTAGTATGTGTTTGGACTTGTTATGCTTGAATTCTATGTTGGTGCTTAGTTCTTCAGCATTAGTATCATAATGTGTTTGTAACACTGACTATCTGTGGCTGGATGAACTTATTTGGTGAATTCTTAAGTGTGTATGTTCGTAAAATGGATTTTATATATTAAAGTGATGTTATGTGTTGTTTGTGTAAGTTTGATGTTAGTTAGTTGCTTACATGATGAAATATAGACTTAAAGAGGCTATTGATGCGATAGCGGAACGTTGAAACGATCAAAATTGTGAAAAAATTTCGGATCCAAAAATTAAACTGACGCCTCCGGCGATAGAATGGGCGTCGCCGGCACCCAAATACAGAGAGTTGGGCCATTTTAATTTAAATAGAGAGCCGCCGCGCTCTATCTAGCACCGCCATCGTCTAAGTTCAAAAAAGTGCCAAACCCCTCTAAAATCACAATTTTTTCCTTGGGACCCGCAAATCTAGTCATCTCCTTCATCTTCATCCTCCAGTTTTTGTAAAAATTGGATCTTGGGCTTGCTAGATCCAGGATTTATAGCACTTTCAAAGCTTTTTTAGAGTGGATCTAGACTTCTCTTGGTAAGAGCTTAACTTTAAACTAATTATTTTTTATTTTCACTATGGGAATTTCTCACATTGCTTCGAACCGAAATTTAGAATTTTTGAAAATATTTTGGGATTTTCCATGATGATTTAATTCTTATTTACTTAGATTTGCTTTAGGAGTTTCCTGCATTGTGACTTTGGAATTT